>CM053769.1:455029085-455053184 GCA_028658325.1 Potorous gilbertii
TGATTTCTGAGAGTCCTCTCCACCCCCTGGCCTAGATCCGCCTGCTAGTGCTTGGGGTCTGAGATTCAAATACTGCTCCCCAGCCTCAGGGCTTTTGGCGGCAGGCCTGACCGCTATTCAATGGGAGCTTATCTGCTGGTGCTCAGGTGGGGGCAGGGCCGCCTCTCAGGCTCAGTTCCCTCAGGGGGTTTATGCAGAGACCTTTTGTAATGGAGCTGTGGTCGAGCTCCTGCCTGCTCTGCTGCCTCTGCCTCTGCCACAACGGCTGCCTCCCTAGGGGGTCCGAGTCCCAGAGATACCCCGCTCCCCTCTCAGCCTGTCTCTCTCACTGACCTGTGCGTCTGTGGATGGAGGGACCTTTGCAGCTGCCGGAGATTACGGTCCCTGACGCCTCCTTGGATCCGCTCGCTCCTCTCAGTGCCGTGTGCCGGGGCAGGGGGAGGGGAGGGCTCCACTCCCCTCCGGGGCTCGATGGACCCCTGGGGTCAGTTTTTCAGGGCTCTCTGCAACAGAAATCTCCTTCACTGTGTTTCTGCGCGGCTTCCACTGTTCCAGAATTTGTCAGGAGTTCTTTTTACAGGAAATCCATGGGCTGTGGGTTCGGAGTCTTTCTACTCCGCCATCTTGGCTCCGCCCCCCCGTCCACTCTCAAGGATAAAACACAAATGCCTTGGAGTTTCTCAGTACCTGCTGAAATTGAGCAATAGCAAGGCTTCCTTGGCAGAAAGTGATTTGCAGGTGGTGCTGAGATTCCTTTAGAACCAAAATGTTTAATGACAGTATTGAACTTTTAAACTTGAGCTCAAGAGTTTTTCCTCAAAAATGATCAATAAGGAAACTGAACTTTTGGCGTCTAACTCTGAGAAAGAGGAAGCCTGAATTTTGAACTCATAAGGTTTTTCTTTCAGAGACAAAGAAGAGGCTGAAGTTTTTATTAAATACAGAATAAGTTTACTAAATAGAATCAATTACAGAGTGAAATTAATTATAAAATACAAAATCAGTATTAATTTTCACAATGGCATTACTTTTCTATTCAGTATATTCCAGTAGGTCCTCTGTTACCTCCATGGTCAGTTATGAATGCCTTTGTCACTCAAAGCCCTTCACAGCCTGATATCTTCCTAACTTTCCTGTCTTCTCACTCTTAGGTAATTAGCTTTTATTTCCAAGAACAGTTTGAAGTTTTGAAAATAATCTACCCACAATACCCCTGCTGTAGACAGTGAAAATATTATTATTCCCATTTTATAGATGAATTGACTGATACTCAAATGAAATAAGTTTTCCAATGTTATTTGAACTGAAGTCTCTCCAAAATGTATTGCTTTTCCAGCTACACCCCCAGGTGGGTTGAAGCTAAATTGTAGAATGAGTAGCCAAGAACGACAAGCTTGAATTCTAACTTTAAGCAATAGGGAACCATAGAATGTTCTGAGTAAGGGGTGATGTCCTTCCTGTTGGGCATTTAGAAGGTTCATCTGGTAGCAGTATATAGGATAGAATGAGATAAGATTGGAGATGAGACATGAACACGTGTAGCATATGTATAATCTGACTAGAGTGGAAGATTTTTTGTGGATAGAAATAGGCAGTGAGATTGGATAAGCAGCACAGGTTTAAATTATTTGGAAATTTTAGAGGGAAAGCCAGATGAATTGAGTGGAAAAGAGCTTCCACATACTGTGTTTTCAGAATCTATCAATAACTAACCCTGATTACAGCCTACTTTGTGTGTATCACTGGGGATACAAAGATGAAAATGAAATTGTCTCTGCCTTCAAAGAGCTTACGTTCTTTCTGGGAGACAACATATACATAAGCAAGTCTGCGAAATAAATACAAGGTAAATACTTTTTGGACAGTGGAATGGTGGGGTCAGAAACAGCTAAAGGGAATCTGGAAAGGCTTGATTTTGAAGGAAACAAGGGGACTCTTAAGAGGTAAACATGAGAAAGGTTTGCACTCTGAGAAGGAATATAAATTGGAATCATTCAATTGGCAATAAGTTGCTATAGTCTTGAAAAGTCAACCACAATAGCTGTTATTTGATTCTGTTGGCAATAGGAAGCCATTAGGATTTATTGAGGAGGAAAGTGACATATTCAGACTTACACTTTAAGAAAATTGCTTTGGCAGCTTAGCTTGGGATGGATTGGAAAGTGGAGAGACTTGAGATAGGAAAATCAATTAAGAGACTATTTTATATATGTTAGAGGTGACACAGGCCTCAACTAAAATGGGGGTGTTGTGAGTAGAATAAAGGGAATAGATGTGAAAGATGTTGTGGCAAGAATGACAAGATATGGTAATTGATTGGATGTTTGGAGTAGAAGAAAATGAAAAGTTGAGTAATGCAGAGGTTGTAAATCTTCATTAACTGGAAGGACGGTGGCACATTTGACAGATGTAAGGAGAGTTTGGAAGAAAGATGACTTTGGCAGGAAAGGTAATGAGTTCTGCTTCAAACATGTTGTACCATTAAGGAGATACATGCAGCTGCTTTAACTATTTTCAGGATAGATTGCATAGTATAATGAATGTGCTTATATGAGATTAGAATCAGTATAGCATTTATTTTGTACACAAAGATAATATAAAGCAGGATTAGAGAAATAGAGAAATATGCATATAAAGATAAAACCTAACATAATAATAGATATATTTACATATATCACCAAATTAGAGGAACACCTACTTCTGACTCATGAAGCTGGAGAGTCTCAGTTCAACCTCCAAAGTCCAGATCGGGAAAGTATCTAGGCAGGTGAACTCTGAAAAGTAGGGCATCTACAGGTTATATCTAGTTTAGATAAATAAGGCATTGGACCAGTTAATTGACTTGTCACTAGAGCCTTATTCGACTTATGATAACTAACAGCACTGGATGTATTGTAGCTCTGGACTGGACTAGAGTCCAAAGGAACAAAAATTTATGATCAGTATGGCAAAATGGCTGTGTTCAAAAGGACACGGGATGGACTCTGTTTGTTCCTAGAAGAGCCCACATTTCCAAGAAGAAGAAATGGCCAAGGGCAGGTTGAACTTTCAGTCCTGGGAACCAGGGCAAGGTGACTTTTTTAGTCCTGGGAACTTAGCCCCTGTATCAAGTAGAAAGAGCAACATATGTATTCATGTAGGCCTACAAAGGTATAGAGAAGATCTTTAATATTTCATTAACCCATCATATGTTCATTCTGAGATGCCTTCAGGACGTTGAGTTCGAAATATCCAGTTATCAGTTGGAAAGGTGTGACTAGAACTCACGAGAGAACCTGGGGCTGGATATACAGATGTGCAAGTCATCTTGCATAGGGATGATAATTAAACCCATGAGAGAGTTTATGGGACCCAGCTGCATCCTGAGACTTCTAATAGTAGCAGACTCACAGGCTCACCAAGAGAGGGAGAGTAGAGAGAATAAAAGAAGCCCAGTACAAGCCTTGGTAAGCATCCACATATAGGGGTGAGATAGATAGACATAATGAATGAACAAAGCGGGCCAAAGTAGAGCAGACATTCAGTTAGGAGGAGAAAAATGAAAGAGGATCAAAGTGGAGAGTGTAGTCAGCGGTATCAGATGATGCCAGGAGATTAAGAAGGATGAATATTGAGAATAGACCATCCATTTTGGTGATTGATAAATCATTGGTAACTTTGGAGAGAGCAACTTGATTTAGAAATCAAGTCAGAAAAATGTAAGCGTTAGTGTTGACAGCACAGAAAGAACAGGGTAAAAATAAGAATTATTTACTCAGCTCTGAATAGTACGTATTTATATATAGTACTTCAAATCAGACTTCAGATCTGCCTTTATCATACAACATCTAAGCACCTTCTAATGTGGAAAGTAGGTAGAGTAAAATCCCTAATGTTTTCAGAAGGCTAGTAAAGGAAATACAAGGACTTTTAAAAAAAAAAATTGTGGCATTCACATAATTCCCATAGTTTTGCTGAAGCTACAAAGCTCTTTTTTTACTACATTGCTAAAGGCCTGAAGTAGTTCCCTCATTCAGGGCTCCACCAGTGTAACCCTAATAAATATCTATAAAATTCTACAACTATCCTTTAATAATACGCCTAGTGACTAATACATATATCCTCCACATATGAGAAAGGGGAGAAAGGAAAATCTCTGACTGGTTGGTGAAATTAGCTGCCTTAAACAGAATATTCTAATAGATGCTTGATGAATTGAATTTCAGCCCAAGAGACAGATTGTTGAAACAGCATCAGGAATTATAATTTAAACATTTATTTTTAGGTGAGAATGAAGTGAGAATATGAATCTTTTTCATAGTTACTAATTTCACTTAGCAGTAAGTACAAGTGGTGTCATTGAATTTATGGCAAGAAAATCAGTATACAAAAGCTCTCCCACTGCACACATCTGAATTCTGGAAATCTTCTGTCACCATATTAACTCCATGTCTCATATTTTTTTGGTTATCATCAGTATAATAATGCCTTATATATAGGGTACCTGATCCTCCTTATAGCATGCATTCGTTTATGTTATTTTTTATCTGTGTACTTTTCATGTTTTTAGTCATTGAGTTCCATAGCCTTATTGCCTTCTTTTTTCCCCTAACATTTTTCCTCACACTTTGCTGCATTTTTGCAGTTAGAATAATAACTGTCCAGAAAGCATATCCAAATTCAGCCTATAAAGTAGAAAAGAATTGTTCAGTGCCTGCTGTGGACCAGCCTCATTATTTTTCCTTTTGCTCTGTAGTGGCATTTTTAGAAATAAATACTAGGCTTATGCAGTGTACTCTCTTTTTTTCCCCTATGGAGAAAGAGAATACTTGATCTAAGTGGAAAGAATCCCTATTTCACAAAGTTTTCATTTATTTGTTAGGTCTATTAGTAAACATGAAAAGTTGAATAAGTCATTAACTTCTCCATTTTTTTCATTTATGTTTTAAAAACTAAACCAAAATGATTGCAAGTGTTATTTGCTATAATTATTGTGAATGAGGAAGAAAATAGAATAGAGGAAAGTAACCCTGGAAAAATCCCTAAATTTCATGGTTTTGATTGTGATTAGGAAAGCAAGCATTTTAAAAAATCAGATTAATTCATTTTAATGTTTCTATTTTATTCTATAGAGTGAACGGTTACAATCTGACCTCATAGTTTGCGTAGTGATTGGTGTGCTGTATTTTGCAATTCATGTAAGCACAGTGTTCACAGTTTTACAGGTAAAGTATTAATCTTTCTCTTGAAAAAATAACCCTACTAACTTCTTATTGTTGATTCATTTCTGATTTGATTTGATTTGTAATATTTCCTTGTTATAATGCAGTAGTTACTTAAAGAGGATATTGTATACATATCCATTTAGTCTGAGTGCGTAGACTGACATATGATTTCATTTGAATGTAACCATATATGTGTATATATGCATATATATATATGCCTACATATTCTCACAAGCCTATTTCTAAACGTGTCTATGAATTAGTAACGTGTTCAACAGTTCAACAGATAAAAGAAAATTCTTCTTCATGCCTAATCTAATCCAATCTAATAAGCAATTATTAAGCTTCTACTATATGCAAAACACAAGGGATACAAAGATAATGAATTTTTCTTTAATCTTTAATCTTTAATTGAGGAGATACAGATAGATAAGAAATACATGATTTACATGATTACTTGAGAAGGGAGAGAACATAAAACTAAGGGCTTTCAGGTATTGCTTCCTATAGTATGTGGTACGATGAAGGAAGGTAGGAATTCTTTTAGGTGGAGATGGGGAAACAGTATATTCTAGGCTTGGGAGACCAACAGCCTGTGCAAATACACAGATATAGGAGATAGAATGCTGAGTTGAGGAAATAGCAAGTAGTAAAGTCTGACTGGAATTTGAAGTATGTTAAAAGGAGTTATGTGAAAGAAATCTGATAATCTGTAGAGATTTTTAAATGCCAAAGGAGTTTGAGTCTTACCTTGGTAGTAGTAGGAAGCCACCGAAGACAGAGGAGCAGGAGGGTAATGTGGTCAAACTTGTACTTTAGAAATGTTATTTTTTCAGCTATGTGGAGGCTAAATTTGAAATGTACGAGACCAGGTGCGGGGAGACCAAGTAGTCTTTTTCAGTTATTCCATGTGATTTATAATGGAAACCTGAACTAGTTTTATACCTTTTGAATGATTAAAGGTAATAGATGCAAAAAAATGTGGAATCTGAATTGGCAAGAGTTGACAACTGAGTGATTGGAGAATCGAAAGGGAGAGAAAGACTGAGGAATTGTCCCTAGGTTAAAAGGATAGTAGTGCTTTCAATAATACTAAAGAACTTTGTGGAGGGATATTCATTTAGAAAGAAAGATAAATTCCATTTTCAGTGTTTTGAATTTCAGATACCATGAGGACATTTAGTTTGAGATATGTCATGAATAGTGTTCAAGAGCAACCAAGGCTAGGTATCTAATTCTGGGATGTATCATAAAGAGGCGAAAATCGCATCCATGAGATGTGATAATGTCATCCAGGAAAAGCTGTATTGAAGTATAAAAAGAAACATAGGACAAAACCTTTGGGGATACCAGGGTTTGGATGTGGGATATGGATGAGAATCCAGTAAAAGAAACCTAGAAGGGGCCAATTAGACATGCAGGAGGAAAACCAGAAGAGAGAACAGTCACAGTAAACTATTAAGAAGAGTGCCTAAGAAGGGAGACTTGTTGCCAGTGTAAATTGCTTAAGGAAGCTCCCAATAGATTTTGCATTTAAGAGACTATTTATAATCTTAGAGAACTATTTGAGTGATATTGTGAGCTTTGGATCCAGATTACAAGGGTTTGAGAAGTGAATGAGGATGAGGAAATGGGGGCTGTTCTTAGTAATTTGTCAGGGAAAGGAAAAAGAGATACAGAGCAATGACTTAAGATGGCGTGCAGTGAGGGTTTTTTAAGACTGGCAAAAGTTTGGGCATGTTAGTGAGTGGTAGGAAAAGGAACCATTGCATGTTGAGAAATTGAAAACTATACAGAGAGGAAATCAACAAAAACACAAACTTCTAGAAGAGATTGAAATGGATGAGATCAAACACGTAAGTAGAAAAGAGGATCTTGGCAAGTAGAAGGGCCACATCTTCATTAATGAGAGTAGCAGAGGAAAGAATGCAAGATGATATTATGAAAAGTTTAAAAATATGGAATAAGAGATGAAATGTCTACTATTTTCTCAGTAAAGTAAAAAGTGAGATCCTCTGCTGAGAGATAAAGAAGGAAGCTTGAGGAGAGAAGAGAATGATTGGAACAGCTCCTGTAGGAGAGTGTAATAGAGGTTCAGTTAGAAATATAAGAATTACAGTTTTTTGAGAACCCAAATGAGTTAGAAAATAGAAATTTTTAGTGGACTCCATCAGTAGGATTGTGTTACTTCCTTCAGCAGCATGCAGCAGGATATGTCCACTTGGTCTGGTTATTTAAAAGTATCATCTCTCTATTGCTAGCTGACAACAACTTTGAGGGTCAAAATAATTTAATAAATGACTGTGAAAGCCACAGAACATGTTGATAGAACAGCACCATTTACCCCCAGTTTTCTCTCCTAGCCATATCAGCAATACTTGAAGACACTATTTTTTTTCACCCCAAAGGAAGCCATATTGATTGTAAATATTCATGGTATATTGGTTTATTTTTTACTTCCATAAATGATTTAAACTTAAAAAAAAGAAAAGAAAAGAAATAGTAAGGCTAGAGTTGACCTAATAACAGTCTATTACTAAGCCTGTTATTTTTATCATCTCTGTTATATGGGAAATCAAATTAAAAGAAATGACAAATTCATTGTGAATTTAGTTTTTGTCTCAAAAGTATTTACTTGTTTCTTTTTTTTTCAACTTTGCTTTTTCTTTAGCCTACTCTGAAGTATGTTCTCTATACCTTGGTGGGCTCAGTAGGCTTTTTAACACATTACATGCTGCCTCAGGTCCGGAAGCAGCTACCTTGGCACTGTTTCTCTCACCCACTGTTGAAAACCAAGGAATATTACCAATTTGAAGTTCGAAGTAAGTAGTATTATTAACACATTCATTTTTAATTAGAAAAAAATGCCATTCAGCTTTACAATTAGTTGTGAAAATCATTTTACCACCTACCTGATTTCCTTTGGTGTAATTCTATGGTCAACAAACTTTTCTAGACAGCAAATTACTCATTGTTTGGAGACTAATTATCTTTTCAGGAATCAGACATTGCAAATTCTGTTCAGTTGTGGCCCCTATATTTTCAAAGATTTAGTAGTCTTGAATTCTTAACTAGGTTGATTAAGTTAATTCGACCATTACCCCAGATTTAATCCTTTTTCACAGTTGGCTAGTTTTGCCCAGAGAATCCACTCTCTGCTGTGAGTAACATTGTCCATCCATTGCATAATATTTGCCATGGTATCTGATATGGTGCACATCATCACCATTCCTAGAAAAATAACTCAAAAGCAAATATCCTACAGAAGATAGCTCGCCATCATCATCATGTTGTCATTATCAACATCATCATCACATACAAATAATAGTGTGCATATCTATTATCCACTTTGTGTTCAGAAGGTGAGCAGTTTTTGTTGAGAACTTTTACTTATAATATTAATAGCATATATTTACATAGTTGTTCAGGTTTCAAAATGTTTGTCATGCGTTAACACTTTCCTAAATGTCCTGAAACATGGAGAAAAATAATAAAAATGGAAAAGGACCCATATGTACAAATATATTTATAGCAGCTCTTTTTGTGGTGGCCAAGAATTGGAATTTGAGGGGATGCGCATCAATTGGAGAATGGCTGAGCAAGTTGTGGTATATGAACATAATGGAATACTATTGTGCTATAAGAAATGATGAGCAGGCAAATTTCAGAAAAACCTGGAAAGATTTACGTGAACTGATACTGAGTGAAATGAATAGAACCAGGAGAAGGTTGTATACAATAACAGCAACAATGTACGATGAGCAATTTTGATAGTTTTAGCTCTTCTCAGCAATGCAAGTGATCTATGACAGTTCCAAAAGACTCATGATGGAAAATGCTATCCTCATCCAGCAAAAGAACTGTGGAGTCTGAATGCAGGTGGAAGCATACTGTTTTCTTTTTTTTCCCTTTCTTGTTTTTCCTTTTGTTCTGATTCTTCTTTCACAACATGACTAATGTGGAAATATGTTTTTAAAAAGGACTATTGCTAACCACGTAACTTTTTGACTCTTAAGCTTTTGAGGGGACATTTGTTGCTTTCCGAAAACTTCTCACTTAGCATACTATTTGAAATAAATGCTTTTTTTTAGTTTATCATCTTAGTAGCAACATTATATTGACAGCGACTTACAGTGCTTAATTTTTAATGGTAATTTTCCTGATTGTGATATTGTATCACACTAACTGTACTTATTTTGTTGACTTGTTAAAAAAACTAATCAAAATTGGTGGGTTTTTTCTTTTAGAAAATGCTATTGAATCAAACAATAGAATGAAAATATTTCACACACTCAAGAGCTTATTAAAATATGGTGACATTATTTTCATTAACTCAGGCATTTCAGATTAAAACTCATTTTGCCTTGGGAATTTTCTTCAATGAAACAAATGTTTTTGAAAATAGTTGCATTGTGAATAGTGGTTTTTGAAGATATATGGAATCCTACACTATTTTCAGAGCCGTGCTTCAAGTGCTGAAGTATCTTTCCACATATACATGCATGTCTGCTTACATATATCTGGATACAATTAGGAAGCCAATGTGGGACATTTTCTTTTTGGTAAAAATCTGTGAAAGTTAAAGTAATATTTTTATGAATATTAATCATAGCAGCACAAAAACCTCATGACTTTTTAGATCTTTAGTGGGTATAATGAATTAAGTTCACAAAAATCTTAAAAGTATAATTTGATTTGTAAATGACTTAAATTAATTATTTCTGTTAGATCTTTGATTTTAGCTATGCTAGTATTCCCTCAGTAAAGCAGATCACAACCTCCCAGTGCCCTAATCTATGGCCAAAGCTAGTTCTTCACCAGGTGATCAGACATTGATCTTTACAAACCTTGAGTTTCTTTTTTCATTTGTTGTTCTCTTGGTAAAATTTTCCCTCTTCTTCAGAATAGGTGGGTATGATGTATGCATTGATGTACCTTTCCTATCTTAAATAGGCTGGTGCTAAATAGACATAACATCTGTCTGTCTCTGGGCACATTCCCTGAAACTTTTCCAATATAACCTCAAAGGTTTAGGTTGTACTAGTGTAGCCTTCAAAACCCTAAATTTACCTTCTGCCTTGGGATAAGTTAATCAAAATTAAACTTCAATGAAGAAAGTGGGCTATAATCTTTAATAATAATATAATCTTTAATAATAAACTTTAATCTTATAGGATTTCACAGATCACTTAAAAAGCTGATAATGAATTGGGTATGAATTACTGAATTTCATATGTATTTTGTTTGCTTTAACCTTGAATTGCTGTTTGAATAGTATAAGATCTCCCTTTCTTATCCAGTGACCAAATTATCTGTACTTCCAAAATGACAGATATCCTTTTGTTACCCTGTTAGATGCAGCCCATATTATGTGGTTTGAGAAACTTCATGTATGGCTTATTTTTGTGGAGAAGAATGTTATCTACCCATTGATCGTTCTTAATGAGCTCAGTAGCAGTGCAAAGACTATTGCTAGTCCTAAGAAGCTGGATACTGAGTAAGTATAAAAGTTTTTTAATACTAGACTGCCCTATCAAGATCTGTTCTAGGTAAAATTGTGAAGTAACCAGTAAGCAAATACTTATTGATTTCCTGTTGTGTGCTAGACACCATCATAGCTTAAAAGTTTTTTAAAATTGCTTTGTTTTCATTCCTTTTTTTAATTCTGCTTTTCACTTCCTGATCCATCGATAGCCTTACTATTCTCCTTATAGCACTATAATTGATTTTAAAAATTGATGTTCCAAAGGACCAAACCACCACTGTTGGTTATTATTCTTGAAACATTTTTCCCTCTTTAAAAAAATTTACAGATATCCTCCCTCCAGCCTATCCCTTTTTTTCCATTCATACTGCCACTAGCCCAGTTTAGGCCCTTAGCACTTCTAGCCTGGACTATTTGCCTCCTGACTTCTTTGTCCTTTATCTCTTCCTTCTCTAAGCCATTGCAGCTGACAAAAATGATTTTTCTAAGGTAGAAGTCTGTTCGTGTCATTCTGCTCAAAAATTATTGCCTCTGTATTAAACTCTAGACTTCAGCTCAGCATTGCAATTCTAGTTCCACAGTCTGGTTTCCCTATCCTTTCCTAGTGTGATTTTACAGTGCTGAAATGCTGCTCTTCATCTGTTCTACATTCCAGTCAAACTGGACCATAAGTTGTTCCTTGAATTTAGTGTTCCTTCTTCCGTCTCTGTGCATCCGTGAAGGCCACTTCCTGTGCCTGAAATTCACTCTTTCTCAAAGTCTGCCTTTCAGAATTCTCTTCCTAACAGTATCTAGCACATTGTAGTTACTTAGTGAAAGTTTGTGTTGAATGAATGAAAAGCTCTGCATGTTGCTTAATATCTTTTAGTAGTTAAGCTACTTTAGGATTTGACCTAAGTGGACTAGAAAATTTCATAACATGTAAAATCCAAGAATATCATTTGAATTAACCAAGAGAAAATCATTTGTATTTCATCCAGAAGTTAAAAGCCAAGTAATTAAGCCTTTTAAGAGTGGTAATTAGTTTGCATTTATCAGATTTGTCGCATAGTCAGCAGCTGATGGATTTTGCTTTTATCCTATTATAGGTTAGGCGCTTTAATGATCACCATTGCTGGTTTGAAGTTGCTGCGTTCTTCTTTCAGCAGCCCAACTTGTCAGTATGTCACCGTTATCTTCACTGTGCTCTTTTTCAAATTTGACTATGAGGCTTTGTCAGAGACGATGTTATTAGATCTCTTCTTCATGTCCATATTCTTCAACAAGGTAACTCAGCATTGGAAGTTTTGTCCTCAGCTTTAGAAAATGAACAGTAACAATGGAAAGTTTGACTTGACCCTACTTCCCAGTAACAAATTGGTTTTCTCAGTATTAAAGGTAGGAGAAAAATGTAAGGTATGGTCCCTGCTAGGGAGATTATGTTCTTCTCTACATGCTAAACTGTGATGTTTACTAATAAATGCAGCATAATTTTAGAGAAGGAAAAAATAGTTTGGTCTTGAGTGCTCCAAAAAGGCTTTCTGAAAGAGGCAGACCTTGGATTAGGCCCTGAAGAGTGAGCGGCATTCATGCACAGAAAAGATGGTTGGATCGTCCAAGTTGCTTTGGAGGTGAGGTAGGCAAGGACAAGCAGGAAGAGTAAGCAAAAACATACAGGCAGAAATGAGTGCAGTGTATAAGGTGGGAAGAGAGGGAGTCGATCTTGTGGGAACACATCATTAGGGTTTGGAGAAGAGTTGTAATCAAGGTTGGATAAGTAGAGGGTTCTTGATTACAGAAGGCCTTGAAAACCAGATAGATGTCAAGGCCTTAGATTCTTAAGGTAAGTGAGAAGATGAAAGTTACATTTTGGGCAGATCAGTCACAGAATGTAGAATGAATTTGAATAGTAGGAAGATCCTGGAGGCAGGAGAACAGTTAGAAAGTTATTGTGATCTGATTGCTATTTTTCTTTTTAGTTGTTTGAGGTTGAGGGCAGTATTAGCAATAAAACTGTAAAAGAAATTCAGCATTTCCCTTTTTAAAAGTGCTAAAGAAGGGGGACAGAGATGGGGACCTGTTTTCATTCTAATAAGCAAAGCTAGGTGAGAAACTCCCTCTGCTAATGTAAATTGTCCCTTGTCTGCAACTTATATCTTAGGAATGTGCTCAAAGCACTGAGAAGTTAAGTAACTGATTGAAGGTCACACAGCCATTACTTGTCAAAGAGGAAACATAAACTCTCAGGTCTTTCTTGTCTTTGAAGATAGCTCTCTATCCTGTACTTAATCTGACCACTGTTGCTGTGAAAGTTTACCAGTTTCGTTACTATGGTCATCAGCACCTTCCCTCTCAAGTTGTTTGCACAATGTGAGATTTTACCGTATCAGCTACTGTTCTTGACTTTTATCCTTTTTATTTCCTCTCCTGAAGAACAGGGAAATGATCAGAATAGAAATGAACAGTGGAACACAGAAGTGTTTCTAACATATTGAGAATTAACAGAAGGAGCATATGATTGCTCCTAAAATGGAAATTTTAGATGAAATTTAAAATTTAAATTAAATTTTAGATTGTAATCCTTTAGATTAAAGTTAGACATTATCTTATTCATCTGTGTGAAAATAAAATTAAAGGGGAACAGGCATTCAAACAAAAAATCCACAGTTCCAGTATTATGCCTTTTTTGTTTGAAGAAGATTATCTTGCCAACCTATAGTCACTAGGTAGAATGGGTCTATGAATGTGAAGTTAATAATAATGCCTAACATTTATGTAGCATGTGGACTACATGCCAGACGCTGTGCTGTGCTGTACATTTGGTCCTCACCACAACCATGAGAAGTGCTGTTATGATCTCCCTTTTACAGTTGAGGAAATTCAGGCAGATTAAGTGACTTGTGCAGGATCAGACAACGAGGAAATTTCTGAGACTGAATTTGAACTCCAGTCTTCCTGACTCCAGGATAGATGCTTTATCCACAGCACCACCAGGAGCCTTAGCAGCTATGAATATGAGTTTGTAGTCAAAGAGTTAATGAAAATATTTGCTATTAGTATACTTTTTGTTATTCTGAGAAAAATACCCACATAAGTTAGTTACTTTAAAAGATCGCCTGATTCCTAAACTATTTGTGCACTTTGCTTCTTCTACAGATTTCTACTACTCCCTTTCCCCTTGGCACCTAACTGCAGTGCCACTAAAAAGCATCAAAGTGAACCAGAGTCACGCTCATACCCATAAAACAGGTCATGGATAATGATCCTTATTTTTTAAAATGTACTGAAGTCTTAGAAGACATAAAATTTCTAGCTACTGACTCAAAAATCAAAAGACCTGCCAATTTCCTGTTAAGAAAAGATATTATAGTCTCCTTTAATTTCTTAAATTACAAGTAATTGTGATAATAAGATTTTCTTACTAATTTTTCTTTTCTGTTCTTTTCTTGCAGCTTTGGGAACTTCTGTATAAGTTGCGGTTTGTGTATACTTATATTGCACCATGGCAGATTACATGGGGCTCTGCTTTTCATGCTTTTGCCCAGCCTTTTGCTGTGCCTCGTATCCTTCTGTTTAAAACTTTGCAAAAGTACATTTACCCTTTTTTTTTTTTTTTGAAAAGGCATTTTGTATATTGTTCACTATGGACAAAAGGAATCAACTAACTATCTAACATTGATTAGGTACCTGGAATAAGAACTGGACTAGGTGTTGGGAATACAAAGACAGAAATGAAATAGTTCTTGTTTTCAGAGGTGCTTACAATGGGGGAGACATCTGGTACATATATCAATATATAGAGTAAATAAATATATGTAGGATAAATAAAAAATTAATTTGTGGTAGTTAATTTTGGTTTGTTAGGCTGGGAAGACATTAGCTAGTTGGAGAGCTCAAGGTAAAGGTGGTGTTTTAATTAAATATTGAAGGAACTGAGGAATGCCTTGAAGTGGAGGTGAAGATGGAACCTATTTCATGGAAAGGGAAAGGGCCAGCCTATGGAAAGAAGTAGTAGAGTATTATGTGTAAGGAGCAAAGGGAAGGACTGGGGAGTAAATTTGTCTTATACATCAGTAAAAACAATTGAGGCCGTTCACTTTAGAGCCCTCCTTTCTTTTCATCCTTTTACCACTTTCTCTACCGTCACCGCTTCTTGCCAAAGCAAAGCCTTCTACATTAAAAAGAGATCCCTTTTCATCCTTTCTAGTACATTGCCTTCTCTGTGATCGCCACTCTCATTATCTTCAATATTTCCTGGTCTAGTGGCTGCCTTTCTACTACCTATAAACATGCCCATATCTCCTCCATCTTCAAAAAACCCTCACTTGATTTGTCCTTGCTAGCAGTCATTATATCCTGGCTTAACTTCTTGAGAAGCCTATTTACAATCAGTGCTTCTTCCATTTCCTTTCTCCTCACTCTCTTAACTGTCTTCAGTCAGTGCTCTCTTCAGAGTTGCCAGTAATCTCTTTAACTTCCAAGTCCAATGACCTTTTCTCAGTCCTCTTCCTTCTTGACCCCTTTGTGTGGGTTTTTGCCATTTTACTTTCTTCTTTCTGCTGTTCTCCTAGCACCTTTCTGATCATTCCTTCTCATTTTCTGACCATCAGTGTCCCCTAAGGCTCTGTTGCGGGTCCTCTTCTCTTCTGTACTATTTTATTTCAGTTACTATTTCAGTTGGTGATATAATCAGCTCCCGTGAATTAGATTCTCATCCCTGTGCTGATGACTTTCAGATCTGCTTGTCGTCCAGCCCTATGCTTTCTCCTGACCTCTATTCTCACATCTTCACCTGGCAATTGGACATCTCAAACTGGACGTCTTACAGAGATTTTAAACTCAGTCCAAACTAAATTCCTTATCCTTTTTCCAAACCCTCTTTTCTTCCTACCTTTCTTATTACCATCAGAGGTACCACCATCCTTTGAGTCTGCCAGGTTTCCAATTTACATGTCATCCTCAACTCCTCATTCTTTCCAATTTCCCATATCTATTCTGTTGCTAAAATTTTTTTTAAAAATTTATCTTTGTTAAAATCTCTTGCACCTCTCTGTCATCTGATAACTGCCACTACCCTGGTATAGAATCTTTATTATCTCCCACCTGAACTATTTCAGTAGTTTGTTGATGGGTTTCCCTGCCACACTTCAGTCCATCCTCCACTCAGTGGTTAAATTGGTGTTCCTAAGGAGTAATTCTAAATTTATCACCCTCCTATTCAGTCAACTCTAGTAGCAACCTATTGCCTCCAGAATCAAATGTAATATCTTGTTTTGCTTTTAAATCCCTTCATAACATGACCCTTTCCTACCTTTCCAGTCCTCTTATACAACCCCACCTCTAGCCCCAACCTCCACCTCCCATCTCCATGTAATCTGCCACCCAGTGACACTGGCCTCCTTGCTATGCCTTGCACATGGTATTGTATCTTTCAACTCTGGACATTTCCCTTATTTGTCTTCTATGCCTGAAACTGTGTTCTTCCTCTTCTCCACCTCCTAGCTTTTTTGGTTTTCTTCAGGTCTCAATTAAGTCTCACCTTCTGCAAGAGGCTTTTCCCCAATCCCCATTTCTTCTACAGATTATCTCCAATTTATCCTGTGTGCATATATGGTTTTTATGTAGTTGTTTGCTTTTGGCTGCTCCATTAGACAGTCTTTTGTACAGTGCCTGACATGAAAAAGGTGCTTAATAATTGCTTTTTAACTAGAAAAGATAGATTAGAGCAAGGTAGTAAAGAATTTTATAAGCCAAACAGAGGAATTTGTATTATATATTTTAAATCCTAGAGGCAACTGGAAACTACTGAAATTTTTTTAATAGGGAGTGACATGATCAGACTTTTGCTTTAGGAAAGCCACTTTGGCAGTTACAGGGAGGAACTTGATTGAGGAGACAGTTATTTCAGGTTAAAGTAGAAGGCATAAACTGAAGTGGTTAAGTTACTTTAGGATAATGTCAAGACTGCAAACCTGGAAGTATTGGTGGGAAATTCAGAAGTGGAGTGGTTTTAGGGACAAAGATGATGAAGCAAAAGAATACTTTTTTTCATAATTGTTGAGTTAGTATCATCAGCATTCCAACATTTACGCAGTTGACAACAGAATCACCTTTTCATCACAAATGCCTTAGGGCTCAGGAGCATAGGCTTGCCAGAATGTGTACAGACTTAGCATTTGTTCTATGATTATCATAACCATCACAGCTGAGAAGTGGAAAGGAATCATGGGAACAAGCATATGACAGCCTAAGAAAAAGCATTCATCTAAGAGAGCTAGGTCCATAGGATTTCTATGATGCTGGTGATTTGATAGTTAAAATCCCCACTCTCTACCCCCGTATCCCCACTCCCTCTTCCACCTCCATCACATCAATTAGTAGGGATTTGCTTTTGACCTGTAAAACTCTTATGGATGATCTTGGATCACAAGGAGTTTTGCCATTACAGTGCTTTGCATCTCTTTCTCAATTGAGCACTGGTATGAGTGGATATTTCCTTTTGGCACACATGTTCTCTCGTACTTTTGCTTCTGTGCCTTTTTTTTTTAAAGCTAATCCTTATGCCTAGAATACGTTCTGCCTTCCCATGTGTATCTCCCCTCTTAATCATCCTTTTTACTACTATTTGTTCAAATTCTACCCATATTTCAAAGCCTTGCTCAAATTCCAACTCTTCCATGAAGCATTCTTTGTTTCTGGTCAGAAATGATCTTTCTCTGCTCTTAAGTTTCAGGTATTTTGAATTTTTACTAAAAAAAAGTTGTGCTATATTTAGAATTAGATCTATGAGAATCATAATTATATATTCACAAGCAATCTATAGCAAGAGTTTCTCAGGCCACTACAGTCACAAGAATTCAGAGACAGGTGAAAAAACTGTACGTATGTACATATATATATCACATATGTTTTTGTAATTATAAAATTGTTTTAGAAGATTATTTTGGGTTAAGCAGCTATGATTATTGCAAAATAGATTTTATGTTGTCTTTAGGATTCTTTCAATTTTTATAGGATTAGATATAGTGTATTGTGTCAAAATACCCTGGATTTACATTTTTAATTGCATTAAGTTCTGGAACAAGCAGCTGCTGATTTCTGGAGGAGTGAACTCTCGCCAACCCCATCCCCACTCCTTGACCTCTCTCATTTCTAATGTACATACACATTTTACTTGATGAAGTTTGAGCCTGGTTTGATTTTGCTTCCGTAGTACTTTGTACCTTTCTAATGTACTTAAGACATTTTACTTTTATTAAAGTTTTTTATTTACTTGTCTTATTTGTATTATAAGTTTGAGTGTAGTGCATATCTATATCCTCTTCAGTGCCTACCACATAGTAAGTTTTTGATAATGTTTAGTGAATTCCAAAATCTTTTTTCTGAATTTCCCCAAATTCTTTTGTGAATAAAAGTAAAAACTAGCAGTAATATAAAACAGATAAGAGTATTTTGATATTTTATACATTTTAATTATGAATATTGGAAATCTTTATTGGATGGAAAAAAAAAATCACATTTTTCAACCTTGGAAAAATCTAGTTCAAACTTATCGTTTACATACTTGTTACCTTGCTTGTTGGCTTTTCTTCAAGTGCCTTCTCCTATCTATTGAAATCCATGGTTGGGAGCCACCATTATCAAGACAATCTCATTGGGAGTTTATTAGAAATTTCTTTAGTAAAAGTAGTATAGAATAAATTATTATTATGACTAAGGTTTATGAATTAAGTTGAGAAATATACTCTGTCATTCAAACTACCCTCAGCCTGCTCCTTTATCCCTTTGTTTAAAGAATTCATTTACCTAATCATAAGAACCAAAATGCTTTTGTAAGAAATCTGTTTTCCCTTCCATCTTTATAGGGCTACTGTCTGATTCGAATAAATGTTATCTTCTTTAACCACTTTTCCCATAGATTCAGCCATGTTGTTTGTCCAGGCTGCTCTGTCTGCCTTCTTCTCTACACCACTAAACCCCTTTTTGGGAAGTGCAATATTCATCACTTCATATGTTCGACCGGTCAAATTCTGGGAGAGAGACTATAAGTGAGCAAAATTTAGAAGCCTTTTAAAAATTACTTTCAATAATGAAAACTATTATATTAATATTATAATCATTTAAAAAATAAAGTAATTTTTATGGAGTTTGATCTTTTTCTTTCTCCTTTAAACCTACAGCATAACTATTTTTGCCTGGTGTTAACAATATTTGTGTTCTGTTCCTTTCCTATGGGCAGTGTTGTTATGGTGGTGTTTTTTGCAGGAAGGGACATGTTTTTTTGCCAATAGTACAGATGTGTTTAGGGGCATAAGGTCATAAATCTAGAATTGGAAAGGAGTCTCAGAGGCTATTTAAAATTGGGGCCCAGGGATGTTATTTGACTTGTTCTGTGTTACTAAGATAGTAAACAGCAGAGGTTGAATGTAAATTTTAGACTGAACAACCATTAGAAGTTTCCATAGTAATAACTAGCAAGGTACAAAGGCTTTACCCTTCATGTTATATCAGTAAGTAGATTTGAACTGATAATCCATAGTAGTTATTAAACAGAGATAAAAATCATTTTCTCCTTCTGCTTAATGTCAGCTGTTCATAGCAGAATGGGATGTTAGCTAGGCAGGTAATAGACCTTCAGTAGTCCTATTAAGAATTTTTTGTTTTATTTTCTTCAGCACAAAGCGTGTGGATCATTCAAACACCAGATTGGCTTCTCAGCTTGATAGAAATCCAGGTAATATCACTAATTTCTTATTGAAACTAAATGAATTTTGTATATCTCAGATAGAAAGTAAATCATTTTAGAAAACTAAATAGATGATGATGATAAGACTGGATCTCCTTATGTTTTATAGACTGGAAAGAAAATAGCCACCCATCTACCTAAACTCACTACTGATTTTCATTAACCTGCTCCATCTTTAGACAGCGGGGTGTACCCTCATCCTGGGAGAGGCTCACAATATTGGTGCTGCGTTTAGCGTGGAGAGCCAGTTGGCTTTAGTCCTGCTGCAGCTCAGAGCTCCTGAGCTCAACTGATCCAAAAGTCTCACACTTCTCCTTTGCAGAGAATAATGGTGTGAGCCTCCATGCCTGGCCCATGTAATCAATTACTTTTATTCTTCTTTGATTTAAAAAGTCCCATCCTCTTTTATATTTCTTTGTGAAAGAAGATAATACTCATAGGAAGACTCTTTTCTTTGAGAAATGAATAGTTAAACTTAAGTTCACTTTCTTTCATCAGAGCCCAAAACTGTGGAATTCATCTCTGGATCCAAGTCCATTTTTTGTCCTTTTCCTTCTCTCATAAATCATGTCTATTTTAAACCTCTAAATCTTTTATTTAACTCCTTTCCTAGTTTGTTTGGGGTTTCATGGCTTATTTTAATAATTCTTTATTTTATTCTATCCTAGGCAGGGTCTTTCACATCCTGGTAGTGTGGAAATGTTATTAAAAGACCTTTACCATTTTACAGTTATTTCATATTTGTAACAATTTTTTAAAAATTGTACCTGAACATTGATCAGAGAAACATAATGTATATTAGTCAGGAAATTTAAGTGGATAAATGTGAAAGAACTTTACCTGAACATTTTTAATTTTCCTTTTTATAACAGTGACTATACATTGATACTATGTGAATTGTGAGTAGATAGGGTCAAAACACAAGAGGAAATTAAGAAATTAAGAGAGCGTAAGAAAGTAAATTGTAGGCTAAAGTAAAATTAGGAATTATAAATGCATAAAATGGATTTCTTTTGTCAAAAAACAATCAGATAACAACCTTCATTGGAAATGAGTTTATTTTTAATATATAAAGCACTGTTATTTCACTTGGGCAGTGAAAAGTAGTGAGAGTTAATATTTGTTTTTATTTTTTAATCCCCACAGGATCAGATGACAACAATCTGAATTCCATCTTTTATGAGCATTTAACCCGTTCCTTACAGCATAGTCTATGTGGAGATTTGCTGCTTGGGAGATGGGGAAACTACAGTACTGGAGACTGTTTCATTCTTGCTTCTGATTATCTCAATGCATTGGTACATCTTATAGAGATAGGCAATGGTCTTGTCACCTTCCAGCTGAGGGGACTTGAATTTAGAGGTAAGGTGCTTACTACTTTGTTTCTGAAGTTGTATATGTTGATGCTTTATATGTTTTATTTGTTGATAACCTTAATCCCAAAGTAGATGTAAACATAAAGTTACACCGCACCTTTTTGGAATGGAATAAAGGAAAATCAGGATATTAAATTTTGTTCAATTTCATATTTAGAGAATAGTCAGAAGCTATTCCTTGTACATTGTACATGAAGATGATGCTATTAATGCGCCATGAGTAGTTTAAGTTATTTTTCCTGGCCTTATGGTTGATTTGTGCTTATTCAGGTGTAAGTTTCAGATATGAAATACATTTTTAAAATATATAATAGAAATTCATTACTGGAGTGATGCAAGACATAAGAATAGCTTCCCTATATTAATGATTCATGATCTATCTCTCTAATACTTCATGCATGGGAGGATATTGCTTTGATTTGCCATATATCCAAAACTGGGGAAAATTTCCCAACTTTCAAATCATGGTTTTCTTTTTTTTCTATATTCTTAGGCATTACACCCACTTTTAGGAGCTTTGGTTCTCTGTACTATGTGAATTTTTCCCTTGTTTCTCTGAGACTGATACATAAATTCTCGGTTCATCTGTCGTTGTCAGAAGTTAGAATCAGATAATTATGGAACTAGAATGACTTTAAGGAATATCTACTGCAGCTTTTATAGTTCATCAATTAGGAAACTGAAGTGCAGAAATATTGAGTGAATGAAGAAGTCTTTTAAACTGCTTACTGTGTGCCAAGAGCTATGATAAGTGCTAGAGATACAAATATAAAAGGAGAGATAGACCTCTCAAGGAACTCTCATTATACTTAAGGGAACCAGCACATGCAAGAAGTTCATAAGGTCTGGAAGACCCAAAAGTTTAGGTTCAAGGTTAATGACAAGGCATAGGGATCCTCACAGTACATCATCAGGTTACATGGCAGTTCCCAGGGATCTGGAAAATATATTTCATCAGAACAATCATTAAGAACTGGTGGCTCTCCATTTTACCAGAAGGATGGTAGTAGGCATTATAAAATACTGATTTGTCAACCATTAAAACTTCCTTGGAACTCTCAAATAATTCTGTTCATTTGAATAGTTACTGGAATATTTAAAAAGAAATTTTACCTTAGAAATAAAATTTGGGAATTGACTATGGAATATATTCAATTAGAATTTTTATTAGTTATTGAAATGAGAAGTTCTCAGAAATAAAAAAGTAATAATGCATCATTTCATTTTGTGTAAAGTATTTTTCTTGTCTAGATTTAAAATTTTATTGGTTCAAGGAACCTCCCCCAGATGGAAACTGCTAAAACAACTGTTTTAATTTATAGTCCCATCAAATTATTTGGAGAACTGGCATAAATTCATAACCTTAGGGTCACAGTGATACACACATGCAAACATACATATACATATGAACACATACACATGCATGTGTATGGGGAGAGAAGCAGCAGAGGTGTTGTGAGTAGCAATCTGCTAGAGAATACAGGAAAGGATGGGTACATGTAGAGGAGTTTGCTTTGGTAAGAAGGGTCACCTTTTTATTAGAATTTGTGGTGAAGGAAGAAATAATGCGGGATGATGTGAAAAAACAAAAGGAGAAGAGGAAAATTTGTCAGATGATCATAATTTTGAGAATGAATCTAGGTCCTCAGCTGAGAAGGTGTGAGATTTTTTGGAGCCTAGAGGAGAGATGGTAAGGTTTGGAATAGCCACAGTATTCAGTAAGGTAGGAGTAGAAAGATTGTTTTATAATCATGAGGGTTTAGAAGACAACATAAATTTGTATATAGTCAGCAGTTTCCGGACGTTCTTCAGTTATAGTGAACATGGGCAAAGAAAGGTGGATGATTAGGTATTGACAAGTTCCAGTGATAGGACAAAGGAACAAGGATGTTAAGAGCAGAGAATTGTGTAGAGTTAAACTTTTTTTTTCAAGAAGTCAAAGGAGCAAGGGATGGTACCTGAAGCCCAGCCAAATACCTGTAAAAAAAATAGATATCTCTAATCTAATTCTGGTGCTGCAGAACCCACAGAATGATAGAGTGAAGCAAATCTCCAGCCCAAGACAGCCTGGAAGGTCACTAGGAAGTATCTTTAATGCCACGGTGTAGTCTAGTGGGAGTCACGCCAGCACAGACAGAACCTGAGCAGGTCTTGGGGAGACAATCTCTCATACCTGTGGCAGTTTCCAGACTTTAGGACCCCAAAACGCCAAGGACAAATTGGAAGGTCAGTGGAAAAAGCCTGTGGGACCAGTGCAGGAGAGTGGAGCCGTCTGACCCCAGCTCCAGGGCAGCTGAGAGGGGAGGGGACGAAGGAATGAGCAGCAGCCACAGCAGCAGCAAGGGCAGAGGTAGCAACTGTTTCTGGAGCTCTAGGGCCCACAGATTGTGGGGAGATCAAGCAGCTGACAGTATACCTCCCGCTCCCACTGGAAGCAGAGAACTTCCTTGACAGAGAGATCGAAAGTCAAGTAAATGGCTAGGGAAATGAGCAAAATCCAGAAAAAGAATCAGATTATAGAATCTTACTTTGGTGACAAGGAGGACCAAGGCATGCAAACAGAAGAAAACAAAGTTAATGGACCCCCATCAAAAGCATCCAAGAAAAATATGAATTGGTCTCAGGCCATGGAAGAGCTCAAAAAGGATTTTGAAAATCAAATAAGAGAAGCAGAGCAAAAATTGGGAAGAGAAATGAGATTATGCATTACTGCATAATAAAAAAAAATGCATTACTCGCAAGGAAATCATGATAAGCGAGTCAAAAGCTTGCTAAAGGAGACCCCCCCCCCAAAAAAATGCTGAAGAAAATAAAACTTTAAAAATAGAGACTAACCCAAATGGCAAAAGAAATCTAAAAAGTTAATGAGGAAAAGAATGCTCTAAAAAGCAGAATTGGCCAGATGGAAAAGGAGATCCAACAGCTCACTGAAGAAAATAGTTCTTTAAAGATTAGAATGGAGCAGATGGAAACTAATGATTATGAAAAATCAAGAAATTATAAAACAAAACCAAAGGAATGAATAAATAGCAGACAATATGAAATAATCTCTTTGGAAAAACAACTGGCCTGGAAAATAGATCCAGGAGAGCTAATTTAAAAATTACGTGACTGACTACTTGAAAGCCATGATCAAAAAAAGAGCCTAGACATCATCTTTCATGAAATTATCAAGGAAAACCGCCTTGATATTCTAGAACCAGAGGGCAAAATAAATGCTAAAAGAATCCATTGATCACCTCCTGAAGGAGATCCCAAAAGAAAAATTCTTAGGGATATTGTAGCCAAATTCTGGAGCTTTCAAGTCAA
>CM053769.1:455053284-455187219 GCA_028658325.1 Potorous gilbertii
TCTAGCAGCTTCTACATTAAGGGATAACAGGACTTGGAATATGATATTCCAGAAGTCAAAGGAACTAGGATTAAAACCAAGAATAACCTACCCAGCAAACCTGAGTATAATACTTCAGGGGAAAAAATGGTCATTCAGTGAAATAGAGGACTTTCAAGCATTCTTGATGAAAAGACCAGAGCTGAATAGAAAATTTGACTTTCAAATACAAGAATCAAGAGTAGCATGAAAAGAAGGAAAGAGAAATCATAAGGGACTTACTAAAGTTGAACTGTTTACCTTCCTACATGGAAAGATAATATTTGTAACTCTTGACACTTTTCTCAGGATTTGGGTAGTTGGAGGGATATTGACAGAGGGTACAGGGTGAGTTGAATAGGAAGGGAAGATATCTAAAAAAATAAAAGAGGAATATACTGTGAGGAGAAAGGAGAAATGGAATGAGGCAAATTATCTCTCATGAAAGAGACAAGAAAAGGCTTTTTCAGTGGAGGGGGAAAAGGGGAATTAAGAGGGGGAAAAGTGAAGCTTACTCTTATCACATTTGGCTTAAGGAGGGAATAACATGCACACTCAGTTTGGTATGAAAACCTATCTTACACTATAGGAGAGTAGGGAAGAAGGGGATAAGTGAGGTGTGAGGGGGATGATAGAAGGGAGGGCAAATGGGAGGAGGGAGTAATTAGAAGTAAATACTTTTGGGAAGGGACTAGGTCAAAAGAAAGAATAGGGGACAGGATAGGATAGAGAGGAACATAGTTAGTCTTTCACAATATGACTTATGTAAGTCTTTTGCATAACTACACATGTATAACCTATATTGAAATGCTTGCCTTCTTAGTGGGGTTGGGTGAGGAGGGAGGAAGGGAGAGAATTTAGAGCTCAAAGTTTTAAAAACGAATGTTGAAAATTGTTTTTACATGCAATGGGGAAATAAGAAATACAGGTAATGGGATATAGAAATCTATCTTGCCCTACCAGAAAAAAAAAAGAGAAGATGGGGATAAGGGAAGAGAGGGGTATGATAGAAGTGAGGGCAGATTGAGGGAAGGGGTAATCAGGGTGCACAATGTCTTGGAGTGTGGGAGGGGAGAGATGGGGAGAAAATTTGCAACTCAAAATATTGTGGAAACTAAAAATCAATCAATAAATAATTTTTTAAAAATGAGTCAAAGGAGAAAAATGTAGGCAGTGCAAATGTGTTTAACCTGGAAATATACTGAGCATGATTGGAAGTCCTGGGAAGGACAAATAATAAGTAGGGTTAGAGTTTGAAAGGCATTGAGAAAGATAGAATGATATAAAAGATTATGATCAGTTAGAGGAAGTTCAGAGTTGATTAACATTGACAGGGAACATTTGTGAGTAATGACAAGATCAAAGTCATGACTTACTATGTAGGTGAGGTAGAGTGGGAGGTGTAAGTCAAAGGAACCAAGTAGATAGAGGAACTGGGAAGTGATTGTATTTGTGTATACATCAATGTGCTTGTTGAGGTTCCCTACTTTGATGGCAAGAATTGCCACACTCAAGATAAATATACTGAACTAGGCACTGAACTCATTGAGAAAACAGGGAGAAGAACCTGTGGATTGGTAGCTGGATCTGGGTCAGATGATAAATTTGTTTGTGGTAGAGACTACATCTTACATTGGGAAATAAGGAGTACTTCAATTCCTTCCCGCACAGTGAATTAGTGTATGAAAGAAAGTATTGCCTCAAGATTAGATTCACTGCTCAAATGTTTGGTATGCACATACCCTAACCGTCTGGAACGTTTGCCTATTCCAAATAAGTCATTTCCTCCATGGTGTGAATGGTGACCACATCTCTTAATTATATTTCTTTTAAACTAAGTTTATTAGTCTAGATTTGGGGGCAATAAGGGAAAGTGACTGGATTTTTATATAACGGAGGAAATTTAACAAAAAAAACCAAAGTTCTACTGAATGCAGTCCACACACAAATTATCAGCAATTGGCTTTAATTGAACTTTTGTCACCAACATAAACTATATTCCTTAAAGTGATATAAAATTTCAGGATTTTTGGAGTCCTTTTATTTTGGTTTTAATCCTTGATATTTTCTAATTACCCACTTCATTTTTTTCCTTTGTACTGATCTTTTTTTTTAAAGGTACTTACTGCCAACAACGAGAAGTAGAAGCCATTACTGAAGGAGTAGATGAAGATGATGGCTTTTGTTGCTGTGAACCTGGTCATCTTCCCCACATGCTCTCCTTTAATGCTGCATTTAGTCAGCGCTGGCTAGCTTGGGAGGTTCTTGTCACCAAATATGTTCTGGAAGGCTACAGCATCACCGACAATAGTGCAGCTTCTATGCTGCAAGTGTTTGATCTTCGGAAAATACTCACCACATATTATGTTAAAGTAAGGGATTTGAAACTAAGATCTGATAGTTTAAAATATAAATGATCTCTGATATTCCAAAGCAGTTAGCAAAATGTACTTATGACAAAGTCACTTTATTCCTTTCTTCAGTAATAATTAATTGAACGATACAATATTAAAGATAGGCAGTAAATAATGGCCATTTCTTCAGTTAGTTATGTATTTTACAAAACTATGGTTTGCAAAAATGTATTTGGTCTCTCATTTAGAAAGCTACACAAAGTTCAGATGATTAAAGCAAGATTTTGCTTTAAAATTTAAATTTAAAAATTTAAAACTTTGGCAGTTTTTTCATGCCTTCCTAAGATTGTGTGGGTGCTTTGCCAGATATATTATAAAATCATATTATCAAAGTTAAAATGGGCTCTCACTTCAGCAAATTATTCCTTCCTAATTGACTCACTATTTTATTCTCCTCAGAAGCTATTACAAACTTCCTTAAGCCTCCCACATCCCATTTCTCACAATTAAGCTAAGGCTCTCCCCTCTTACTGTACTGAGAAAGCTGAGACCATTCACTGTGAGCTCCCTCTACTACCCTTGTATTCATCTCAAAATCCCTCAACATCACCTCCTACCTTCTCCTTTCCCTAGTCTGACAAGGAGGTGGTCTTTCTTGCCAAGGCTAACTCTTTTCTATGTGTGTGTAATGCCATCCTGTTCTTCTTGGCCCCTGTCTAAATCCTTCTACACTCCCTAGTTACCTTCAGCATCTCCCAATATTCTGCTTCCTTCAAACACATTCTCTATCCTTAAAAAATATTTTTTAAGCCATTCCCTCAAGTTACTGTCCTAAATCTCTCCTCCCTTTTCCAGACCTGAGAAAAAAACTGTCTATTCTTGGGATATTCCCTTTTTTAAATTTGTTTTGATGTATTCCTTTTTGGTGATACGATCAGTTCTTCTGTGTTTGATTAACAGAATTGTAAATCCAGCCCTCGTCATTGCCTTGAGCTTCAGTCCCATATAACTAACTGCCTCTTAGACATTTCAAAGTAGATATCCCAGAGAAATCTCAAACTCAATATGTCTAAAACAGAATGTTTTATCCTTTCCACCATATCTACTCGTCTTCCAAATTTCCCTGTTTTTAAAAGTACCACTATTCTTTCAGAGAGATGTTGGAATGGTAAAAGGAACAGGCTTTTGTAACAATTTGGATGGGGTGGGTTAGGGCATGTGTGAGAAATGGTGAGGAATAAAGAATGACACCTAGGTTGTAAGCCTGAGAGACTGGGAGGAGGGTATTGCCTTTGATAGTAATAGAGAAGTTTAGAGTGAGGAAGAATTTTGGGTGAAAGATTATTAGTTTATCTGTTTTTTAATATATCACATTTAACTTACCTGTTGGACAGAAAATTTAGATATTGGAAAGACAGTTGAAGATGCAAGACTGAGGGTCAGCTGAAAGGTTGGGACAGGATAGGTAAATTTAAGAATCATCATCCTAGAGATGGTAATTAAATCCATGGGAGCTGATGAGCTCACCATGTGAAGTGTAGTATAGAGAGAGAAAAGAAGGCAACCCAGCACAGAAACATGTTGGAGGGTCTGACCTGAATGAGGATCCAACTAAGAACGCTGAAAATGAGTGGTCAGATAGGATGAATGAGAACTAGGAGAGAGAAGTGTCCCATAAAACTAGAGAGAAGAGAGTATCAAGGCAGAGAGCTAAGGAAAGGTCAGGAAAAATAAGGACAGAACAGGTCATTGAATTTGGCAATTAAAAGATTGTTAAGTCCAATCCATTCTATCCTCTACAATAAAGTAGCTATGTAACTACCTTACTTAGTGATTCCGTGTTGCTTCTAAAAGAAAATACAAACTCCTCTGTTTAACTTTCCTTTTTAAAAATTGTATTGTTACTATTGTGCTGTAAGAAATGATGAGCAGGCTGATTGCAGAAAAACCTGGAAAGACTTACATGAACTGTTGCTAAGTGAAGTTGATGGGGGGTGCTTGGGTGCCTTTGCTTGGACTCCAATTCTAAAATCACATTTCTCTCTAAAAATCACATTTCTCCCTAGCCTCAAAACGCTAACCCAGACAATTTTTCTGCAACCCAAGAACAGCCTGCCCCAGAAAAAAACATTATCTCTCTTCCTGCCAGTAGCCAGCTGTACCTATAGAATTTATTAGTTTGATCCAGCTATGTACTGGCTGAACTGACTGTGTACTGGGTCATAACGACATTTACCACTCATTGACCAATTCTATGTATCCTAGCCTTAGACATACATATACTCTTACATTTATCTTGAATAACAAGACATTGATGATAGCAGCCTGGTATTACTTAGTCAGTCCTGACTGTTAGTTGACTCAGTGACTTTTCAGGCCTAAAACCAAACTTCCTGCCCCTCGCCTCCACCCCACTTGGGCTCTTTCCCTATGAACTCTAGGTAAAATACCTGTGTAGTAGATACTAAAAGTGCATATTGCTTTAAGAATTAGCAGCTGCTTAATGACTCCCTAAGCCTGCCCTGAATCATCTAATCAGCAGACCTGGCACATGTTATACTATAGGATATACTATATAAACTTTACTTGTAACCTATCCAAATCATAGATTCCTTAAGAACCCTTGCCCGTGGAAAAGCATAATAAATTTTTACCTTGAATTCAAGAATGCTTGAGTCCTCAAACCCACAACCTGTCTTTGTACTCTGGTCTTTGGGGAATTTCATAATTTCATCCATTTCATCCCCCTTCCCAGGCCTCATCAAAGTGAGTAGAACCAGAAAACACTATACACAGCAACAGCAACAGCATGTGCTATGATAGACTTAGCTCTTCTCAGCAATACAATGATCCAAAAAACTCATGATAGAAAATGCTGATGACATCCAGAAAAAGAACTATGTATGGAGTCTGAATGCAGATCAAGTATATGCTGTTTTCCTCTTTTCTCTTTCTCATTTTTCCTTTTCTGATTTTTCTTTCACAGCATGACTAATGGGGAAATGTGTTTAATATGAGTGTACATGTATAGCCTATATCAAATAGCATGCTGTCTTGGGAAGTGGGGAGGGAAGGAGAAAAATATGAAGCTCAAAATTTTACAAAAATGAATGTTGAAAGCTATCTTTACATGTAACTGGAAAAAATACTATCAGGAAAAAAATATTTATTTTCAACATTCGCCCTTTCTTATTTAAATTTTGAATTTCCAATTTTCTCCCTTCCTTTACCTCCTCTCTCACCCATTTATAGGTCAAGGAATAACAAAGTGAAATCATGCAAAATATATTTTCATATTCACCCCGTTCCAAAAAGAGAAAAGCAAGAAAAATGAAGTGGACAAATTATACTTCATTTTGTATCCAGTTTATCTGTTCTGTGTGTTAGCATTTTCATGTATAGCATTTTTCATCATGAATCCTTTGGAATTGTCTTGGATCATTGTATTGATCAGAGTAGTCTTTCACAGTTGAACATCATTGTAACATGGTTCTTACTGTGTGCAGTCATTCACTGGTTCTGCTCACTTCACTTTGTAAAAGTTTGTATATATCTTCCTATATTCTTAACATTTGAACATTGTTACAATATCACTCTTGCTGTGTTACAGTGGTCTCTTGATTCTGCTTACTTTGCATCAATTCACATAGATCTTCTTTGAAATCATTATGCTCATTTCTTTTTTTATCCTAACATTTATTTATTTTTAGTTTTGAACATTCATTTCCACAAGATTTTGAGTTCCAGATTTTCTCCCCATCTCTCCCCTCTGCCCACCTAAGAGAGCATGCATTCTGGCTACTCCTTCCCTCAATCTGCCCTCCCTTCTATCCCACCCTTCTCTTCCTTTCTATTGAAAAAGCTTTTTCTTGCCTCTTTTATGTGAGAGATAATTTGCCCCATTTTGTTTTTCCCTTTCTCCTCTCAATATATTCCTCTCACCCTTTAATTTTATTTTAGATGTCATCCCTTCCTATTCAACACAGCATGTGCCCACTATCTATATGTATGTGATCCCTTCAGCTACCCTAGTACTGAGAAAAGTTTCTAGAGTTACAAATAGTGTCTTTCCATGTAGGAATGTAAACAGTTCAACTTCAGGATTCACTTTGCTGTTTACCTTTTCATGCTTCTCTTGATTCTTGTGTTTAAAGACAGATTTTCTATTCAGCTCTGGTCTTTTCATCAAGAATGCTTGGAAGTCCTCTATTTCATTGAATGACCATTTTTTCCCCTGAAGTATTATACTCAGGTTTGCAGGGTGGGTTATTCTTGGTTTTAATCCTAATTCCTTTGAATTCTGGAACATCATATTCCAAGCCCTGTTATCCCTTAATATAGAAGCTGCTAGATCTTGTGTTATCCTGATTGTATTTCCACAATACTCAAATTGTTTCTTGTGGCTGCTTGCAACATTTTCTCCTTAACCTAGGAGCTCCAGAATTTGGCTACAGCATTCGTAGGAGTTTTCCTTTTAGGATCTCTTTAAGGAGTCCCTCCACCTTATTAATTTTGGCATAATGAGTTACTGTTGCTAAGTTTCTAATGATGAGACACTCAGGATTTAAATAAACTTGTCTTCAGTTAACAGATAACATCAGATCCAGGCTCATGTTGGTATTCAGAGTTGGTATTAATTGCTTGTGTTTATACTATAAGCCTATAATCCCTTCTCACTGTAATGATATATCAAAGAAGAATTTTAGTAGAGCATTTCAAATAATGAAGTCAGTAAGTATATATTAAATGCCTACTATGTGCCAGACACTGTGCTAAGGGCTGGAGATAAAAAAACAAAAACCAGTCCCTGTTCTCAGATTCAGTCTTGTGATAGATAGGGATAGACAACAGCATACAGCCACATACAGATGATACATGCAGGATACATTCAAAATAATCTTAGATGGAATTCACTAGCATTTAGGAAAATGCTTCATATAGAAGATAGGATTTTATCTGTGATCTGAAGGAAGTCATAGAAACCAGGAGACAGACATGAGGAAGGAGAACATGAGGGACACCCAGTGAAAATGTGCAGAACTGGGCATTGGAGTGCAAGAAATAGCAGCAAGGAAGCTAGTGCTGCTGGTGGTAGAGTACGGAGAGATGAGGGGTATAAAATGTCAGACAACTGGAAAGGTAGAAAGTTATAATGTCGAATTGTATAATATGTGGAGGGAGAGTAAGGTGTAGAAAGATTGGCAAGGTAAAAGAAGGGGTTCACTCTTGGTTTTCTTCCTACTTCTTTTACTATTCTCAGTCTCCTTTGCTTGATTGTCATCCTAATTTCCCAGGGCTCTGTCCTGAGGACTCTTTTATCCCTCCACACTTCTCCTTTCATGATCTCATTAGTTCCCATAGGTTTAATTGTTGTCACGCTATAGCTATTCTCTAGATCTATATGTCCTTAATTCCAGTCCTACATCCCCAATTCCCTGTTGGATGATTCCATCTGCTTGTTTTAGAGATAGCTTAAATGTGTCTCTAACCATTCCCCCCAAATCCAACTTCCTCCACACTGTTTCTACAGCAGATATCACCATCCTTCTAGTCACCCAGGTGACTGAAAGGAGCCTTCACTCTTTCCTGCGGCTCTCTATATCCACTTAGCTATCAAGTCGTGTCAGTTCTGTCTCCTCGTCATCCCTCTCATTCATCACCTTCTCTCCACTCGCACACCCTACACTATAGTTCAGGCCATTTTAAAGTTACCTATTTAATTGGTCTCTCTGTTTCCAATCTTATTCTCTTTCTAATTCTTCTTCCATATAGATACCAGATTGACATTTCTAAGACACAGATCTGAGCATGTCACTTATTTACTACTGTCTTGCCTTTAGTGTTAGGTTGGTGTTTTAATGTCTTTATGTCATGGCCTCCGCTTACCTTTCCATTTATATTTCATATTACTTTTCCTTCTGCATTCTTAGGTCTAATCAAACTGGACTGTTGGCTATACCTTGTCATTGACATTCTATCACTTGTCACCATGCCTTTGCACAGGTGTTTCCCCCATGTCTAGAACACAGATTATGTGCCACTTCCTACTGAAGACTTTTTCTGATCCCCTCCTGTTGTTGGTGTTCTATCAACCTTTTGAAATTATTTTTTATTGACTCATCTAGTGTACATGTTGCATTTCTTCCCTCCTTCCCACCTAAAGAATATAAACTTTTTAATGGTAGTCTTTATATCTCCAGTGCTTAGAGAAATGCTTTTGCACATGGTGGATACTTAATATCTTCATTTATTTTTTGCATTTTAAGGCATTTTTTGCTGTGTTACGACCTTTTTGTTGTTGTTGCAATTTAGGGTATCATCTATTATGTTACAACCTCCTCCAAACTAGAGGAATGGCTGGCCAATGAGACAATGCAGGAAGGACTACGCCTATGTGCTGACCGCAATTATGTTGATGTGGACCCTACATTTAATCCAAATATTGATGAAGATTATGATCATCGGCTAGCAGGCATATCCAGAGAGAGTTTCTGTGTGATTTACCTAAGTTGGATTGAATATTGCTGTTCTCGAAGAGAAAAAGTAGGTGTGATGGAGTAAGCTTTGCACCCTCATATCCAGGTTTCTCTCCTATGTATTGCTCACACGAATTTGTTAAATATGCATGAAATTAAGTTGGATTTATAGTTAATCACCTTTTAGTGTATTTTCTTCATGGACCCCGTATACTTGATTATTAAGGGAGTTGAATACACTTCATGTCCATGAGAAAAATTAGAATATCCTGCCTATTGTTTCTTGGAAGTATTTTATTGAATAATTAAATGTCAGTTTTTTTATAAGTATGTGATAAAGTAATCTATTCTACATGCATATTATAGTTGGTCGTGTGTACAGTAAAAGTGAAATGTGCAGTTAAATATACTTCCATTGTCTTACCCGGTGATAGATAAATTGACTTTATATCATCTAAAACTGCTTGTGTAAACTAGGCTTTCTCAGTAATCCGTGTTGTAGTAAAAATATATTCACCTATTCTTAGAATGAATATTTCTGTTGGGAAAAAACTGATTTCAAAAGTTTCCTCTTAGTCAATTATAAGACAAAGATTTTTACTGTATTATATTTTTATAGCACCAGATTAAATCATAGGATCCCAAAGTATTGGTGACTTATGTTAGTGATTCACTTTCTCTTAGGAATAAGTTTGTTTTTATTTGAAGATGAAGCCAAACAACTAATGAGAATTCCATTTGTTATTTTACATCCCTTTCTACTTAAGAGTATTCTTTCCCTTCAGCCTGAGTTACTATTAGGTAATGATCCATTCTCTAACATTTTTTCACTTGTTCCAAAGCCACTGGATGCAGATAAAGATTCCTCTCTAGTAACTCTTTGTTATGGACTCTGTGTTCTGGGGCGAAGAGCTCTAGGCACTGCTGCCCACCATATGTCCAGGTAAGAAAATACCTTTTAATTTTAAATGACAGTGAGATAGATTATATGTGAAGATCATTTTTGATGAATGTATATTTCTTACAGAAATCTCTTTACCATTTTTATTAATGTAAAAACAGTACCTAGAAAGAGTTAACATTCATATGACTTATGAAAATGATGCTAAGGGTATGGTCAAAGGTTAAGTGCTAGTTAAGAATTTTTTTAAATTAAATAATCATAGTATGACATTTATTTATCCAGTTCATTGTGCAGTACAGTATAACAACATTATAAGACTAATTATAATTTTTCTTTAGTAAGTGTTCTCATGTTTTAAAATAAATTTAAACCTTTGTTTCTTATTCTTTAGGTAAACTAAAACAACCATTTTATATAGAAATTTTTGAAGTGTGATTTACTTTGTACCTCAAAACAAAATGGCAGATTTAATTAATTTCTATAGCTATAGCGTTGGTATTTGTAAAATACAGGACTGATTGTGACATTCCCTTAATCAAAAATCCTTGTTGACTCCTGTCTTTTCTAGACTAAAATGTGAACTTTTCACTCTGTCACTTAAAGTCCTCCACAATTTATCTCTCGCATTTTCAGACATTTCATGTAACTTGCCTTCATGTACACTACATTCATGCTACACCAGGCTTTTTGTGGTTTCTCAAAATTGGCCTGCCGTGTCCCATCTGTGCTTTTGCACAGGCTATATCCCCTATGCTTATCATACACTCTCTTTTTGTTGTTTTATTTATTTTATTTTTAATTTATGGAATAAAATATGCATTTCTATAACATGTAATTATAAGATTGCACATGAAACTGTAAATCTCTTATGCAAAACTTGCTGTTCCTTTTAAATATGTAATAAAGTTATCATGTAAATTTCTTCACCCCACCTTTGCAAACAGTACATCCTTTAATCTGTACTTCTTAGCCTCCCTGATATCATTCAAGACCTAGCTCAGGTGCCACTTCCTTGTTGAGGCTCGTTGCTGATTCCTCACTTTATCCTCTCTCCCCGCCCCCTTCATAACGCCCTCTCCCTCTGGATGCAGAAACGTGAAGGATCTGTCATTTCCACAGTATGAATAATTCTTCCCACCGATGCTGATCACAACCTATCTAAGATGTAAAGAAATCCTGGGCTGTTGTCTGTGTGACATGTGTAGAGACAGGATTTAGCCCCAGGTCTTCCTGCCTCCCGGCCTAGCACTCTGTCCACTTTGCTATGATGTCTCTACTTTTCCTGATATTAGTTTTTATTTATTCCCTGTGTATATGTTATTATATAAACTCCTTAAGAAAGAGTTTGACAATTAAAATTTACATAGTGCTGCAGAGTTTGAAAACATTTTTACAAATATTCCTTCATTCGATCCTCACAACAGCCCTATGAAGTAGGGGCTATTTTCACTACTCTCATTTTGCAGATGACATCACTGAAGCAGACAGAGGTTAAGTGATTTGCCCAGGATCACATAGCTGTTAAATGTTGGAGGTAGAATTTGAACTTCAGGTCTTCCTTACTCCAAATCAGGTTTTGTTAATACTACTTATGATAATTTATATTTTAATCAACTAGATATACAAGTTTAATTCTCTACCATCCTTTGCTTGAGCCTCTACCAAGAAATGAAAGTTTTTCTTTAAACAGAAGCCAAGGTTAAAAATTAACAGCAGCCCCAATCAGAGGGGAGATAAAAAGTGAAAAGAGAGCACACCCCTCCAGGCATGAAACTAGGATCTTCTACATTTATTACTCTACTCAGAGTGTAGAGATTGCATGAGAAAATATACAGATGAATATCTTGTAGATTTTCATTAGGATTTTTTTGAGTCACCCTCTCTCCACTAAAATTGACATGTAATTATTGTTGGAACATTTTCTAACTTCTCTTTCCTCCCCTCTCTGTACCATAACCACCCCTGTCCCTTAATATATATTCTGAATCGTAAGGACAGCAAAAAGCCAGACTTCAAACTGTTACACATAGAAATACTTTTCTGCATGTTTCTGCCTTAAAGATAATATCTTTGCACATACAAATAAAAGTTTGTTGAAATAAATATAGAGTATCATATATATTTGCACTAAACTTATTTCTCTTTACCTAAGAACATAGGCATTGTTCCACAGTCCTGGAGTTTCTTCTTTTAGTCTTTTCATTCAACACACATTTATTATTCTCCATATACCTTGGGGCCTCTCCTTTAGTTCCTAGGCTACATAAAAGCTTTCTGGAGTTAATACATAATTATTTGACTTTTCTGTTTATTTTGTTTTATTTACTTATATCAAAGGCTGTGTGACTGAGTGGATAGAGGGTTGGCCTCAGAGACAGGAAGACCTAGGTCCAGGTCTTGTTTTGTCCCTAACACATATTATCTATGTGTGAACCTCAACTAGTCAATTAACTTCTCAGTATTCTAACTCTTTAAGACTAAGTTTTAATGATAACTCTTTAACACTTAAGTAAAGAAAATACTGTCCTGCATTAGTGGAGTTTGCTCATCTTGGAGTTATCCTATATCAGTGAAATTACAGGTCCAGTTCCTATTCCTATTTCCTTACATAAATCAAATAAAATAGTAAAAATATAGTGTAACAAGGTTAGTAGGAATACCTCTCAATGATAACTGGGTTACTGGGGTTCCTGTCCTCACATGTAGGTCACCCCTCAGTCCTGTGCTTGATTTATTTTCACAGTTAATCATGTCATCGTGAGGGCTAGGGTTATCCAGGGGTATGCTCACCTAGTGCTTTTGTTTAATAAAATTTCAACATGTCTCCCAATCAGCTAAGCTCAGATTCTCCCACTCCTGTGCTTAATAGTATTAATTTAATGAACCTCCTATTTGAATAGCAGTTGTTCATCTTTATATACTAAATCCCTTAATTTCCTAGGCTTAAATTAATATCATAGTTAATGAACATACAATTTGTTAACAATAAAATCAATAATAAAACAAACATAGATAATTCTTTACAATATTTTAGTTGTAAGAATAATCCCAACCAGAATCTACTACAAATCTTACTGTAATGCAGGAGTATTATCTTCCCATCTGAAACCACAGTCTCACACCATTTAGTTTACTCCGCATATCAAAATTTCTTTGCAAGAATCCCCCCGCAACTTCTTAACATGATAAAAGAAATTTCTCTTTTTTTCTCTCTCGTCTCACTCTTCCCAGTTTCTCATAGATCCTCATATATTAACGCTGCAGTAGTGCACATTCTCCTTAACTCCATAGGAATTAGTACCTCACAGATTTAAAGATTACTGTCTCTCAATGAGAAAGTAAGAATCTCCATAACTTCCATAGAAGAGACTTTTAAAATAGGAATTATAGTAGGAATAAGTACAGAGTGGTTAAAATTTTTCCTGTAAGAGAATATAAAGGAATTATTTAAAAATTACTCTTCTCTTTTAAAAGTTGATTACCCCCTTCTTCAGATTAGATGATGAACAAAATGTAAACTGGAACAAATCATTTACCTCAGAACCTACTCAGCTTTATTACTGTGTTCCTTTACCTTTTCTCCTTTTTCTTTTTTCCTCCTGTCTCTCCCTCTCTCTGTCTTTCTTCTCTTTAGATATCTTTCTCCCTTCCCATTCAGATTGATTTGTATTTATCAATCTGTCTCTTCTGTCATTCTCTTTTCTCTTCCATTTTCTCCTTCTTTACCATTCCTTCCATTCCCCCTTTATCTCCTCTCTTTCACTTCTAATACCTTCCCACATTATTAGATCTGAAATATATTTTTACTTTTTGTTCTTGTTGAGTACAATTTTATGATTACTTTTTCTAATTTAAAAATTGAGCAAGTTGAATATTTTGATTCTACTTCTAACGAAGAAAAAATAAGTTAAATTATTGTTCTGTATGTGGCCATCAATTGGTTATTTTTCCTCATGATCAATGAGAAGGAGAGAAAGGAAGAAAGAGAGAGACATAAAGAAACTAAGAAGTCATTGATTAAGTGCCACGCATTTGTACATTGTACTAAACTGTACAACAGCATTTAAAGATATCTCCTTTGATCCTCCCAACAACCCTGGAAGAGAGATGTTATTTTGATGTCCATTTTATAGTTATGGAAACTGAGGCAGACAGTTTAACTGACTTGTCCAGGGTCACATAGCTAGTAAGTATCTGAGGCCATGTTTGAGTTTTCTTGGTTCTAGGCCCAATGTTCTATGTAATGTGTCATCTGGCTGCTAGATGGAAAAGTTTCCCTACAAAGAAATTATTTTAAATATTATAAATTTTTATATTTCTATTCTTTCAATGCTTCTTTGAAACTTTCCCAGATCCTCTTAGCTAGAAATAGTCTTTCCCCATCCAATCTTTAATCTTGGCCACTTTGAATCCTTTTGTACAACTTGATCATATTTTAACTAGTATTATGGTTTTGTGAATATATTTTACCTTCTCTCTTCTCAGTTCTCTCCTGAGAATATAGGCTCTTTGAGCTCTGAGATGGTCATATTTTCTTTGTTTCTTCAGTGGTGCTTAATAAATAAAATGAAAAAGTAGGTACTTAATAAATTGTTGAATGTTTGAAATAAATAAAGATTAAATAAGGAAGAAGATTAAAGACGGTTTTTAAAAATCATCAGCCCATAAAATTGGGGCAGTTATTTAAATAGTAATTTGTCTGAAAAAAATCTGGAAGGTTTCTTGGACTGCACACTCGGTATGAGTCAACAGGATATTAAGATGCTCAAGAAAACTAGTAGGTTGTTGGGCTACAAGCAGAGAAGCACAGCTTCCAGGAATCAGAAAGGAATGATCCCACTGTATTTTGTCCTGGTGAGACTACACCAACAACGTTTATAGCAATAGTATGTGTGTGTAGTTTGTTGGGGAAGGACAGGTTGTCAGGAAAGAGCTGGTCTAGTAAATGGGATTTGGGATGAGCTATTAGGAAAACTAGGGATTCCAAGAGGCCGAAGTGAAGATGATTTTTGTGGCAATAATGGGAAACATATCCTGTGCAAATATGCACACAGGCAAAATATCATGTGTCCAAAAAAAAAAAAAAAGACAAGTAGACCTGTCGGGCTAGTCAAAAGTACTTAAAGGGGAATAATGTATGTATAATAAACTTGAAAAAGTGGGTAGGGACAATGTTTTGAAATATTTTAAGTGCCAAACAGACAACTACCTCTTAGAGTCAATAAGGAACTACTGGAGTGTCTTAACCAAGGGAGGACACAGACCTGTGCTTTAGGAATATCTCTTTGGCAGTTGTGTGAGGAGGGTGTTTTGGCAAGGAGAGAGATTCGCTACACATCTGGAGTGTGGTGTTCATTCTAGATGCCACAGTGTAGAGAAGATCTTGTTAAGCTATAGAGTGACCATGGGAGAACAAGCAGGATAGGGAAGGACCTAGAGTCCATGTCACAAAAAGAAAAAGTGAAATAACTGGGGATATTTAGCCTTTAGAAGTAAAGATTTGGAGGGACAGAGTTGTCTTCAAATATTTGAAAGGCTGTCTTGCAGAAGGCTTGGTAGCAATGGGTGAGGGTCAAAAGAGGAGATCTGATTTCATGTGAGGAAAGCTTTGTAATAATTAAAGATATTCCACATCTGTGAAATGTGTTGCTTCTGGATTTAGAGTGACTTGAAGCAGAGACTTTATAACCACTCATCAGGTATGTTGTAGGGTTATCAATTAAACAAGATGGCCACTTGTCCAGTATTATTTACATAGTTAGCATTTGCGTAGTGCTTTGAAGATGGTCAAGTGCCTTGCACATCTTAATTGCTCCTCAAATTCAATTCACTCCCGATTTATTCATCTTCCTGTATTTTGTTGTTTAGTTGTTTCAGTCATGTCCAACTCTTTATGACTGCATTTGGGATCTTCTTGGTAAAGATACTGGAGTAGCTTACCATTTCCTTCTCCAGCTCATTTTATAGATGTGGAAATGGAGACTGGTTAAATGACTTTTCCAGCTAGTAAATGTCTGGGGTCAGATTTGAACTCTTAGGGCTTTTTGACTCCAGATCCAGCCCTCTAAACTCTGCGCCACTAGCTGCCCCATGTCTTTTTATATATTTACCTTTCATTCTACTACTTTCTATGTAAGTAACTTAAAAGAATGTAAATACATACATATATATATGTATATAGCTTCCTCACAAACAAATATATTTTTAAAGATAAAACAAATAGGAAAAAATAAGTTCACTATTTTTAATTATTATGCTTGATACTTTATTTCTTTTAGTTTCATCTTGGTTTGTTTTAAAAGTTACAGACATAACCAATTTTTAATTTCTATGGATATGATAGAAGGGATTTTTAAAAATATATGACTTTTTCTCTCCAACAATCATAGTAATTTGGAGTCGTTCCTGTATGGCTTACATGCCTTATTTAAGGGAGACTTCCGTATTTCTTCAATCAGAGATGAATGGATCTTCGCTGACATGGAATTACTAAGAAAAGTAGTAGTCCCTGGAATCCGCATGTCACTTAAACTTCATCAGGTAAGAAAATGTTATAGTTAAGTTACCCTTAACCCAGTATTAAGTTAAACCCACTATATCTGCTTTTCAGAGCTGACAGATCACTATACAATAAAAATATATTTCTGGCATCATAAATTCTCCACATTACAAGTCATAATATGATTTCTCTTGTAGGCAGCTTTCTCTTTTTACCCCAAATGATTATTGAATTTTGCTAAGACTTCTTTGCCAAAGGCATAACCATACCATTTTTACTTAATTAATACTTTCGTAGAATGTGTCTATAAATGAAACATAATTTTTTAAAAACTTTCTCTTGAAAAAGAAAAATCTTCCTCTCATTTGTGATGAACAATGGGAGGTCTTGAAAAATGACAAAAATATTAAGTAATAGAATGCATTCTCTGTAGCTTCTAAGATTTTTCTTTCAGAAGTAAGGTTTATATTAGAAGGAAACTCATCTGTTGGTGAATTTTAAAAGAATAATTTGTGACAAATAACCAGGGATCAAGGAAACCCTTAGATCTATTGCTGTAGTTCATTGAGGAACTACCTTGCTTGTTTACATTTGTATCCCTAGCATTTAGCATAGGACCTGGATTATAGTGCTTAATAAATGACTTCTCCCATCCCTTTCCATTAATTCATTATGTCTCTCTCCTGGATGAATGTTAGCTGACTCAAAATATGATATAACCTGCTCCCTAGGTTATTAGAACTTAGACACTCATTGAATTACAAGTTTCATTTAAAATGTTAGTTGGAATAAGAACTACTTTGAATAGTCTTCCTTTTACATTCTACACAGTAATAAAAACACTTCATAAGACCAAATACAGCATTTAAGAACCTCTAGATCATTTAAAGACCATGCCACCAAATTAAGTACTGACACTTCTAATAAGTCATTTTAACAAGTGTTATCATGTCTGATCAAAGAAACCATGATATGGCTCATTAAAATGTATCTGCTGAGCTCAGGCCTCATTGTCTCTCTATTATTCTTTTGAAATAAAGGTTAAATTGCTCATTCAGTGATTTGACTATAGTTTAAAAGTTATAATTAAGTTGTTAACTTCATTAGTTGCTGTTAAACACATTATTAAAATAATAAAAAAAGTTTCTGTGAAAAATGGAGCATTATTTTTAGGATATCAGTTAGAAATGGGGAAAGTCCATTTGGGATTTTGGGTAAATTTCACCAATTAAGGACTGTGGCCAGGAAACAACAGCGGAATTTAAACGAGTGCAAGACTGGTCGTTCAGGTTAAGGCGTTTGGGGGAGAAAAATTTTAAGCAAGTTATTATTTTGTTACAGATATGTGCTACATGATGCAAAATTTTTTTGCAAAGCAAAATTCTCCAGATGTAAAACTTTTATCAGATTATATTATTCCTATGAAATAATTAGTGATATATTGCATCCCTCAATTAGTAAGAGAAGAAATGTTAAACAGTATCTCTTAGCATCATATCTGGACTATTTTCAGTAGCCTCCTAACTGGACTCCTTGTCTTCACTCTGTACATACTGTCTGATTAAGCTTCCTGAAGTGCTACTTTGAGTATGTCACTCTAGTAAAACTTCCATTGTTTAGTACTTAATAGATTAAGTCCACACTCCTTACTCTGACACTAAAGATTCTTGTACTGGCTTATTCGCCCATCTTTCTCTCTCTCTACTCTCCTGTGCACCAATTACATTAGTGCATTTAGTATCTGCCTCTAACACATGTCTCTTTGTACCTGTACCTTTATTCATGTGCTCCTCTCTATATTCGATGCTCTATTTCAATCTTTGCCTCTTGAAATCCTAATCAATTACAGCTTTGTGGTCCATGTTTTTTTTTTCTAATATGAATGAAAATGCAGTGGATTGCTTTGTGTACCGCTACACTTAGAGTCAACTTTCTCTCATAATATCCTCAGAAAATATGAAGAAATGAGATCTGAATAGTAGTATAGTTAGGTGGATTTGGAAGGTAACACAAAGCTAAAAGAGGTAGTTAACACAGTGGATCATAGATTTAGTATCTATCAAGACTTTAGGCTAGAATGATGGACGTAATGTAGTAAAATACAATTTATTAATGAATACCAAAAGTAAACTCTAGGATCAAGATGATGGGAGGAAAAAGGAGAGAGTATTTGGAAGAAAACTAGTATGAAATTATTGTGGATAAAATTTTCAAGGGAACTAAGTACTGGCTTTAAAAAAAAAATATCAATGCAAAATGGGTCCCCATTAGTTTAAAAAAAAAAGTTGCTGTAAATATTTTTGTACGTGTGTTTTTCCTTTGATTTCTTTGGGATATAGACTAATTGTTATCCAGAATGGTTGAATCAGTTCATAACTCCACCAGCAGTTTATTGTCCAGGCCTAAGGAAATAGTTGTGTCGCTGCCATGGTCAGATCCCATGCTGGTGCTGTGGGCAGTTCTTGGAGTTATATTAAAGATGCACACTGATAAGCTGAAATACATTCCAAGAAAGTACTCAAGATCATGACGGGCATCAAAATTCATGCTACATGACCATCAGTTGAAGGTATCAGGGATGTTTAGTTATGAGAAGGTTTTTAGGGAATGATTGCCTTTCAAGTATTTGAAAGACTCCTATGTGGAAGATAGAGCAGATTTGTTTTGTTTGATTGTATCTAGTGGAACTTAGAGAAACCTGTTTAAGTTACAGAGGCAGATTTAGATTCTGTGTAAGGAAGAGAACTGTTCAAAAGTTGAACAGCCTTACCCTACAGATAATGAATCTGTCTTATTAGAGTCACAAAGACTCAGTGTTGGGGAAGAGGGTAATGAAAGAACACTGATGATGGATTGTTTTTTCTTCAAGTAAGCTTTGCATCAGCTTCTTCCTTTTCTTCATGGCTATTGATATGTAGTAATGGGTTAGTGGGTGGGCATCCTTCTTCCTTTTATCCTTTACCATCTTAATTAAGGATGCACCTTCTTGCTGGATGTGGACTAGCAGAAGTGTGGTGGGGAAGTATGGCAACCTTGAACCAGATCCCTTGTGGTTGTGAGAAAGGAGAATTCCACTATGGCACCCCTGTTCCTATGTAAGCTGAGGACTGCTGTTTTCCTCCCAGTACCTCCATTCAAGGAAGATGACAAGGTCATACATTTTCTTCATTTCCTGTGTGGCTATAGTCTTCCAAACTTCACCATCATGTTCCCAAACCTGATATCTTTGTCCCCTTCCCTCTTGAATTTTCAGCTTCCTTTTGTGTGTTTTCTTCCCCCATTAGAGTATGATCTCCTGGAGAGCAGGGACCATCTATTTCATTAAAAATATATATATTCCAGCACTTAACCAGTGTCTGGCATATAGTAGGTACTTAATAAATGTCTTTTGATTCATTGAAAGATTGGATGGCCCCCTTGTCAGAAATTTGGTAAAGGTGATTCCTGTGGGATTCCACAGTCACCTCAGCTACTGTTAACTCTTTCATTTGAGCTTCTGTGTAGTCATTTGTTTGTAGTTAGAATATTGTCAAATAGTCCATAATTTATTATGAACAGGACTATGCTTCCTGTTTCAACGTGTAGTTCATCATGTAGCAAAGGAAGGAAAAAGAGGACCTTATACTCCTGCTATCACAGAAGCTTCTTAGGCAGCCAAGGAGAAAATAGGAAGCATCCTGAAGGCCTGAGTCTGGGAACAAACACTCAAACAATCTCATCCTTGATCTCTTATTGCCCTCTTTGAGTTTGAGCCTCACAGATTCTAGAATCTTTACGGGCCATCTAGGGCCAGATTTGGATCCCTAGTCCAGTACTAATGACTATCAGTCATGCATCTGTAAGGAAAATTTCTAACTCGACTTGATATAGGAATCATCAAAAACTTAGTAAAAGTTTGTTTTTAGATGACAAGCATATGATGTGGTAAGATATGATGTGCAGAGCATTTGTTTAATATACAAAATCATACTCTTTTTGAGAAAGTGTCTGTCATAACCAATGTGTCATTAATTAACATTAATTTAACATTAAAATTAGTCATGACACAGTCATATAAGGAAAATGGTAGTTAAATATTGCTTTTATGCCACCCTGAAGAACTTCTGTAACAGAGACATTTAATTTTGCATTAAGCATTGTTGTTTCTTCTTTACAGAGCAAATAAATATTGTTTTCCTTGCTTAGGATCATTTTACTTCTCCAGATGAGTATGATGACCCTACTGTTCTTTATGAAGCCATCATGTCTCATGAACAAAATCTGGTAATAGCTCATGAAGGGGATCCTGCTTGGAGGAGTGCAGTCCTTTCTAACTCTCCTTCCCTACTTGCTCTACGCCATGTAATGGATGACGGCACCAACGAATACAAAATCATCATGCTCAATAAGCGCTACCTTAGCTTCAGAGTTATCAAGGTAAGTTTCTTAGAGATTGATTTATATCATTGAGAGTGTTTTGTGAGCCTGGAGGCTAAAAGTTACCTCAGAATTTCTTTTAAAAATCAAACAAAACTCTATGCCTTTCTTATGTATAGAACATCATTGCCTCCAAGTACATCAGTATTTATGAACACTAAATTTGACAGTGATTTAGTCTCTTCTGTAAAGCTTTTTCATGTACTTCCAAAGCCTTGATATTATTAATTTTGGTGAGCTTAATTATCGTTTTGGCACTCTCTTACTCACTGCTCATGAAGTCTAAATGGCACCTCTCTTAAGAATTTTTGCTACAAGAACTGTGGTCCCTGAGTGGCAAAAGTGTACATTTCTTTCATTGTAGTTAAATTTCATCTGCAGTTAGCTTGTCAATCGTCTCTTGAGTTTTTAAACCATAATGACTTCAGTTTTGTTTTTGTTTTTTTTTATGTCTCTCAGACTCTTCAGAAGACTTAACTTTAACATTCACACTTGGGTAGTTTGAAATGTTATCAGTTATTTGAGTTAGTTTTTCTTTCAAAATGTCTTATAGCCCAACTTCATTCTTTGGTTTGCATCTAGTTTAAAGTACTAAATATAGAAGGAATAAACCAACATCTTTCTTGGTTTTTGTATATGTCGCAAGTAGTTGGAACAAGTTTTGTGTAGTCTCATTAAATATTTAACAGTAGAACAGCATAATAGTGGTGAAGGAAATTGATTAATTTGTCTTCATTTACATTTGTGTACTGATTTTCATAATTCTTGTGATAGCTTTTAGAGGTATAAGAAACACCATACTTGATTCTTAGACAATTTTCCCATGTTTGCAGGTGAATAAAGAATGTGTTCGTGGCCTTTGGGCAGGGCAACAACAGGAATTAGTTTTCTTGCGCAACCGTAACCCAGAAAGAGGGAGCATACAAAATGCAAAACAAGCTCTGAGAAACATGATTAATTCATCATGTGATCAGCCGATTGGATACCCCATCTATGTCTCACCTCTGACAACATCTTACTCTGACAGCCATGAACAGTTAAAGGACATTCTGGGGGGACCTATCAGCCTGGGAAACATCAGAAACTTTGTAGTATCAACCTGGCACAGGTGAGCTATGGGAAATCTGGGGGAGGGGATGGTTCCACATTTCATGATGTTAAATCTTAGTTCTCTAGAATGTATTAGAATTGTTATCCTTTTTGCTGATGGTATTACTTGTGGTTCCAGCAACTACAAGCTAGATCCAAGTGACATCTATCAGAAAAGATTATAATTATTTCTACACAGAAGCATGAATCTTCCATTTGTTATAACATATTGCACTACTTAATTGTATGGGCCAGTTAGGAATAGATCACTAATTTTGTAAAAATTGAATGATTTTTAAAAAAAAATTAATTCCAGCAGTAGGCTAAGTACTATATGTTTATTAAGGTTCATGATTGTGTTTGTGCTACAGATGTGTGGCTTCTTTTCTGACATTGAGTCATTGCACATGACACAAAAGAGTCTTAAAGAGTCTTTTCTGTGTCTTCAGTACTCCATATATTCAGTATGCACACAGATCCTTGGCTCCAATGTTCCACTTCCTCCACATATCCCTGGAGGTTTGGGACTGTGGAAGTCTTTAGATAACAAAGGAACTTTAGAGACAAGGGAGTTTCTGAGTCTTTGAAAAGAAAGCCAAAGAAATAGGCAACATAAAATCTTTACTTGATTATCTTTAAAGGAAGCTTTGGTGTGGTGATTTGAAGAGCTGTTTGACCAAGAGTCAAATAGACATCCTGAATTCTTTACCTAACTCTATCACAAATTCCTTTGCCTCTGGCAGGTTGCATAAACTCCCACCCACAGACTTGATGTCCATTTAAAATTAATTGTAATACTGTATTTTAAAGTTAGGAAAGTACTGCATTTACTAACTAAAAGCAAATATCTCTGAGGGTTTTCTCCTCTTATTTCCTCCCTCCCTCTTTCTAATTATTCCTAGACTGTCAAGACTTTGATATCTTGCCTACTATCAATACATTAGCTCTTATCATATAGCTTTAAGAGGGGGTACTTACCATTTAAATGTCAATTTTAATCTAAACAGAAGAGAGAAGGGGAAATGAGTTAGTGATGGACTTAAGTACTTTGTTTTTTAGAATGTTGTATTCCAAAATATATGCCTAAAGAGGCTGAGCTCTTTGTGTTCCCTAGGAGAAAGAAAAGAAACACTGTGAAATGCCAGAGATGAGAAATGATTTGCAAATTTCCCAGAAGTTCCAGATAGCAGTACAAATAAATGAGATCTTAAGGTTGTGTACATATTTCAGTCATCAAGAAGACATTGGCAGAAATTCCACTTCCAAATATACTTTTTATGGTAGAGCAGAGTATTATCATGCCTCTCCTTGTAATGTAGGAAAGATTAAAGTTAACATATATAAAGTGAAGTAGATTGGGTAGGATAGAAAGGGATGGTTTCTTTCTTCTAAATATATGACAAAATGTGTTACATTCAGTGTCATTTTGAATAGTTCTCCATGGGGAACATTATTAGTTAACTTGGACTGTTAACATAATATAGGATAGGGCAGAGCCAAGATGGCACAGTAAGAGCAACTACTCACCCAAGCTCTTAGACAGACTCCTTCAGATACCTCTAAAAAGGGAATCTGACTGGATTTTGGAGGGGCAGAATCCAATAGGAGACAGACTGTGGCAGATTCACAGCCCAGGATAGACTGGAAGATCAATGGAAAGGATACATTGTGCAGGGCTAGAGCAGTGCACAGGCTGTACCAGCAGGTACCCGCCACAGGCAGGGCTGAGCAGGAAGCCCCAGGCGGTCTGAGGCCATGGCCACACTGCAGAATCTTGGGTGTATTAGCCCAGGACAGGACTCCAGTGGAATTGAGCAAGTGAGAGCTGCGGAGCCCCAAGTATCTGCAGTAGCTGCTCCTGAGACTCTCAGTTCACAAATTAAATTTCTGTAAGCCACCTACTTGAACTTCCAGGAGCCAAGATGGCAGAGTGATCGGTAAATGCTCTCCCCCTCCCCCTGTTGACCTTGAAAGACCCATAAGATATTTCCCCAGAAAAATCCTAGAACAGTGGGATCAACCAAAGGGCAAACAGTCTCTTAGCACACAAGGGTAGGAAAATCGTTTAAGGAGAGTCCCTCTTGCTGTGACTGAAGGGGACCAGTGCAGGATCAGAGCTGTCCTAGACAGCCACCTCAGCAAACCGAGAGGAGATCCTGAACCCCAGAGGAGTGGAGCCCACAACCACCAACACAAGGACCCCAGGTGTGCCTTAGCACCCCAGGGAAATTGAGAAGACAGGATTACCAACCACTGAGCTTGCCTATGCCTTGCCTCAGCAGAGGAGACTACCCCTCCCCATACTCAACACAGCTAGCTCTAGGACAACTCTGGGGAAATCCAGAAAGATTTTACCTGGCCTCTGCTATCTCACACCAGCCAGCTCAGCACCAGGTAAGCTGCAGCATTTTAGCTTCTAGCTGAAAGAACCAGAGGCCACAACACACAAAGCCTCAAGTTCAAGGCACAAGAAATGTGAGACAGAGCACCTTGTGCCCCAGAAGCAGAGATCTACTTTAAAAGCCAGGAAAAGGGTGATTATCATGAGTAAGAAGCAAAGCAGAAAAAGAAAAGACCATAGAATCTTTCTATGGGGACAAGGACTGAAACACGAATACCAAAGAGGTCAGCATTGACACTGTACTCACATCTAAAACTTCAGAAGGGAATATGAACTGGAAACAAGCACAAAGAGCGCTCTTGGAAGAGCTGAAGAAGGATTTTAAAAGCCAAAAAGGAAGAATAACTGGCTAATTATTTTAAAAATATGAAAACAATTCACTGAAGAGAACAGCTCCTTAAAAAGGAAAATTGGACAAATGGAAAAGGAAGCACAAAACCTAACTGGAAAAATTGGACAGATGGAAAAAGAAGTACAAAAACTAACTGGAGAAAATTACTCCTTAAAAGGAACAATTGGACAGATGGAAAAAGAGATGCAAAAGTTAATTGAAGAAAGCAACTTGATAAAAATTAGAATTGGACAAGTAGAAACTAATAACTCTGAGACAAAGAATCAGTCAAACAGAATCTAAAGAATGAAAATATAGAAGAAAATGTAAAATATCTAATTGGAGAAACAACTGACCTGAAAAATAGATCCAGGAGAGAAAGTCTAAGAATTATTGGTCTACCAAAAAACCATGATGAAAAAAAGAGCCTGGACAATATCTTCCAAGAAATCATCAAGGAAAATTGCCCAGAAGTCCTAGATCCAGAGGGTGAAATAGTCATTGAAAGAAGCCACCATTCACCTCCCAAAAGGGATCCCAAACTAATAATACCAAGGAATATCATTGCCAAATTCAAGAACTATCAAATGAAGGAGAAAATGCTACAGGCAGCCTAAAAGAGACCATTGAAATATCGAGGAGCTACAGTCAGGATCACATAGGACCTTGCAGCTTCTACCTTAAAAGACTGAAGGAATTGGAATATGATATTCTGTAAGGCAAAGGAGCTGAGACTGCAACCAGGGATCAGTTACTGAGCAAAGTTGAGCATAATATTTCAGGCAAGGAGATGAGCATTCAATGAAATGAGGGATTTGCAGACCTTCCTGATGAAAATGCCAGAGCTCAATAGGAACGCAGGAAGCCCCGGGTGATCTGAGGCAGCAACCGCACTGCAAAATCTCAGGCATATCAGCCCAGGACAGGAGTTCAGCAGAACCAAGCAAGTGAGAGCTGCGGAGCCCCAGCTGTCTGCAGCAGCTGCTCCTGAGACTATCAGCCAGAAGATTAAATTAGAGATCTTCAAACACAAATCTCAAGAGAGTAATAAAAAGATAAATGGGGGAAGAAAAGCTTACTATTCAACATGGTCTAAGGGAAGATGATACTTGGTAATCTTGAGAATTGTATATTTATCATGATATATAAAAGGGATACGCATATATAGAGGGAGCAGGTATAAAGTCAATGATGTGATGATAAAAATGTGACATAAGGGTGTAAAGGAATTGTAACAGGAGATGTGAAAAGGAGGAGGCAGAAAATGGTAAGTTATATCACAGGAAGAGCCACAAAATTATGTAACAGTAGAGGGAAAGAGGGGAGGGAGATAGGCATTGTTTGATATTTACTCTCATCTGATTTGGTTCAAGGAGGGAACAACAAAGTCAGTTAAGTATCGAAATCTAGCTGTATAGGCAGTTGGAGGGGAAGGGGGAAAGAAAAGGGAGGGGAGGCCAAAAGGGAGGGAAGAAGTAGTAAGGAGAAAGGGGAGTAAAAGTGAGGGACACTGAAAGAAGGAAGGGGAACTGTGGGAGGCGGTAGTCAAAAATTAAAACTGTTGTGTAGGGGAAGGGAGAACTAAAAGCACAAACGGGAAAGAGGATGGATGGAAAGACAAAGATAGTAATCATAACCGTAAATGGAGTGAACTCTTCCATAAAACAGAGACGGGTAGTAGAATGGATTAAAAACCATAATACAACAATATGTTGTTTATAAGAAACACATTTGAAATGGGAGGATAAAGGTAAAAGGTTGGAGAAGAATATATTGTGCTTCAGCTGATGGTAGCAATACTAATCTCAGACAAAGCAAAAGCAGAAATAGATCTAATCAAAAGAGATAAGGAAGAAAACAGCAGAAATATATCTAATCAAAAGAGATAAGGAAAGAAACTATATCCTGCTAAAAAGCACCATAGACAACAAAGCGATATCATTACTAAACATATATGCTCCAAGTGGTACAGCATCCAGATTCTTAGAGGAGAAGATAAGGGAGTTACAGGAAGAAACACACAGCAGAACTATACTAGTGGGTGACCTCAACCTGCCCCTCTCTGAACTTGATAAATCTAACCTCAAAAGAAACAAGAAAGAAGTTAAGGAGGTGAATAAAACTCTGGATAAGGTAGATATGATAGATCTCTGGAAAAAAATTGAATGGGGATAGAAAGGAATATTCCTTTTTCTCAGCAGTACATGGCACATATACATATATACTGACCATGTACTAGGGCATAAAAACCTCACAATCCAGTGCAGAAAGGCAGAGATGGTCAATGCATCCTTCTCAGATCATAATGCAATAAAAATTATATGTAATAAAGGGCCATGGAAAGATAAACCAAAAATCAATTTGAAACTAAATAATCTAATCCTGAAGAATAAGTGGGTTAAACAGCAAGTCATAGAAACAATCCACAACTTCATTCAAGAGGATGACAATAATGAGACAACCTACCAAATCTTATGGGATACTGCAGAAGCATTCTTAGGGAGAGGTTTTATATCTTTGAATGTCTACATGAATAAAATAGAGAAAGAGATCAATGACTTGAGTATGTAGCTGAAAAAACTAGAAAAAGAACAAATTTAAAATCCCCAAGTAAATACAAAATTAGAAATACTGCAACCAAAGAACAGATTAATAATATTGAAATTAAGAAAACTATTGAACTAATAAATAAAACTAGTAGTTGGTTTTATGAAAAAACTAATCAAATTAGTAAACCTTTGGTCAATTTAATTTAAAAAAAAAAAAGAAGAAAACCAAATTACCAATATAAAAAATGAAAGGGGTGAACTCACCTCCAATGAGGAGGAAATTAAAACAATAATTAGAAATTACTTTGCCCAACTTCAATGCTCATAAATTCGACAATCTAAATGAGATGAATGATTATTTTAAAACATATAAATTGCCCAGATTAACAGAAGAGGAAGTTGAATACATAAACAACCCTATCTCAGAAAAAGAAATTAAACAAGCCATCAGCGAAACCCCTAGGAAAAGATCTCCAGGGCTGGATGGATTTACAAGTGAACCCTGTCAAACATTTAAAGAACAGTTAATTCCAATACTATATAGACTGTTTGGGAAAATTGGGGAAGAAGGAGTTCTCCCAAATTCTTTTTATGATACAAATATGGTTTTGATACCTAAACCATGAAGAGCCAAAACAGAGCAAGAAAATTATGGACCATTTTCTCTAAAGACACAGTAAGCAATGAATATAGCAATCTGTTGTTTGATAAACCCAAGGACCCCAGCTTCTGGGATAAGAACTCACTATTTGACAAAAATTGCTGGGAAAACTGGATAACAGTATGACGGAAACTAGACATAGACCAATGCCTGACACCATACACAAGAGTAAAGTCCTAATGCGTACACGATCTAGGTATTAAGGTTGATACTATGGGCAAATTGGTGGAGCAAGGAATAGTGAATTTATCAGATTTATGGAGAAGGGAAGAATTTTTGACTAAAGAAGAGATGGAAAGTATGAAGAAGTGCAAGATGGATAATTTTGATTACATTAAACTGAAAAGTTTTTACACAACCAAACCCAATGCAACCAAAATTCAGAGGGATGCAGAAAACTGGGAAAGAATTTTTGCATCTAGTGTCTTGTGATAAAGGCCTCATTTCTAAAATACATAGAGAATTGAGTCAAATGTACAGAAATACAGTCATTCCCCAATTGATAAATGGTCAAAGGATATGAACAGTTTTCAGGAATAAATTAAAGCTCTCTCTAGTCACATGAAAAAATGATGTAAATCATTACTGACTAGAGAGATGCAAATCAAAACACCTCTGAGACACCACATGACACTTGTCAGATTGGCCGACATGACAGAACAGCAAGATGGTAAATGTTGGAGAAGATGCGGGAGAGCTGGAGCACTGATTCATTGTTGGTGGAGCTGTGAGCTGATCCAGTCATTCTGGAGAGCAATTTGGAACTGTGCCCAAAGGGCTACAAAAGTGTGCATACCCTTTGACCCAGCAATATTGCTTCTAGGGCTGTATCTCAAGAAATTATAAAAATGAGAAAGGCTCACACATGTAAAAAAATATTTGTAGCAGCTCTCTTTGTGGTGGCCAAAAACTGGAAATCAAGGGGATGCCTATCAATTGGGGAATGGCTCAATAAATTGTGGCATATGAATGTAATGAAATACTCTTTTGCTGTAAGAAATGATGAACAGGAAGACTTTGGAAAGGCCTGGAAAGACTTATATGAACCGATTCTGAGTGAAAGGAGCAGAACCAGGAAAATTTTGTACACAGTAACAACCACAGTGTGTGAGGAATTTTTCTGGTAGACCTCGTACTTCATTACAATGCAAGGACTTTAAAAATTCCCAATGGACTCGAGGCAAAATGCCTTCCACATCCAGAGAAAGTACTATGGAATTTGATTGCAGAATGAAACAGACCATTTTCTTTTGTATCATGTTTTGTTTTGTTTTATGATTTCTCCCATTCATTTTAATTCTTCTATGCAACATGACTAAGGTGAAAATGTATTTAATAGGAATGTATGTGTAGAACCTATATAAAATTGTATGTCATCTCAAGGAGGGACTTGGAGGATGGGGAGAGGGAAAGGAAGGGAGGGGGAAAGTCTAAGCTATATGGAAGTAATTGTAGAACACTGAAAACAAATAAGATAATTTAATTAAAAAACACCATAATACAGGATAACTGTAAAAGAATAGAATTCATACCTCGAAATGTCTAAGCCTAATGCTCTGGGCTCTGTTCTGTTCATAGGTTAAGGAAAGGTTGTGGAGCTGGCTGTAATAGTGGTGGCAACATTGAAGATTCCGATGCAGGAGGTGGGACTTCCTGCACTAGTAATAATGCAACAAGTGCCAATGAACCTCACAGTAACGTGTTACAAGGAGGCAATGGAAATTCAGGACAAGGGCCTGGAACTGGGCTCTACCCTCCTGTCACATCTCACCTTCCAACACTTGGTAATAATGAGATACTTTGTGTGATGGTGTAACTTTTTAGCTGTGGTAACTGGTGGTAGCTGCGATGGTAACTGGTTCTAGTATCTGATACATGTAGCTTAGTTGCTCACTTTCTTCAATAGCTTACCCAGAAAACTTTTGAGCCAAGGTATATTCAGATGAGAAGAGCCCATAGAGAGAATCTCCTGTAAGCAACTCAGACCCAGAGGAGTCAAGTCATGCAAGACAGCATGACTAGTGATAGAATTTAGTCTGAGAAACTGCTTTCTTTCCACCTTCTCATACTGCCTCTCAATCATTTTGGTTCTTTAATTCATCTTTGCTATGGAAGTTTATAGGAATAGCTCCATTTCTGAGCCCTTTCAAATGACTTTCATCCTTCCTGATAATTTCCTGTTTCTCAGAAAATTCTTTACTTTACGATCTTTGCCCCACCATGAGATTGAGCTTTTTTTGTTATTTTAGGAGAATGAAGACCACCATTTTCTTTTATCTCACTTGTGATTTCATTAGTTTAGAGAGTTTCTAGTAAGAAACTTTCTCTAGAAAACCTTCTTTAGATTTGTGCCTAATATTATTAGTTGCAGAAAGAATTGCCTGGAGCATTGAGAAATTAAGTGACATATTCAGCAGCACACAGGTAGTATGTGTCAGAGGTGAGATTAAAACTTGTCTTCCTAACTAAGGCCAGCTCTCTATCCACTCTGCTACATTGCTTCTTAAGGGCCCTCATTACTGATAATATCACAAGTGTAACACCTGTAAGATGTTTAAATACAGTTCATCAGAGTATTTCTCTTCTTAGGTTGGATAAAATTTCCTGACCTCCAAATTTGATACTATCAATTTGCTTTTCTTCCTGTTTCAATTCTGTCAGAGACCTGTTTATTTAAATTAGCATCCTCCAAACTCCTATTATATAATAAAACATTCATAAGATAACTTTTTTGTATTAAAGGTGTTAAGTTAAAAAGTAATAAAATTATGTTGATAATCAATGTTCTGAATTGATGAATAGACAGCTTTATCATAAAGAGTACTAAACTATGAAAACTGACTATGAATCATCTCTGTATAGTGCTTTATTGTTCCAAAGAGCTGTATCCACAATACTGGAAGGCAGTAGGATAAATATTATCCCCATTCTATAGTCAAGAAAATTCAGGTCTCCTGAATCCAGTTCTAAGGCACATATGCAGAAAACTTAATCTTTCACATTTTTAACAGTATATATTATGCTTTATGGTAATTGGGTATAAAAAAGTAGGAGTGGGTTAAAAAATAAACTTTGACAGTGTAACAGTTTTTCTTAAGGTCAGCCCTGCTCAGCACCTATCTCAGTCCTAAGGGACAAATCCTTATTGGTAGTGCTAGGGCCAATAGCATCTTATTTTCACCTTCAAAAAATTTTTTTGTCTATTTTTAGCATTAAAAAAAAAAGAACCACTTTGATTTCCAGATTCCCTCCCACTCACTGAGAAGGCAAGAAATATATCAATTATACACATGTATACATGAAGTCATGCAAAACATATCTCTGTATTAGCCAAGTCACCAAAAAAAAAGCAAGAAAAATAAAGAAAGTGAGAAAATTATACTTCAATTTACCCTCAGAATTCATGTTCTCTCTCTGGAAGTGGATGGTCTTTTTCATCAAGAGCCCCTTGCAATTGGCTTTGACCATTATATTGATCAGAATAGCTAAGCCTTTCACATTTGATCATCATTACAATATTGCTGTTAATGTGTACAGTGATCTGGTTCTGTTCACTTCACTTTGTATCAGTTCAAATAAGTCCTCCCATGTTTTTCCAAAATCATCTTCATCATTTCTTAGAGCACAATAGTATTCCATCATAATCATAACCCACAACTTATTCAGCATCCCCTCAATTTCCAATTTTTAGCCACCACAAAAAAACTGTTATAAATAATTTTATGTATATTGGTCCTTTCCCTTTTTCTTTGATCTCTTTGGGATACAGACAGAGGCATCCTTCTAAGGATTGGATCTGATCACTTCCACTAATAAATACTTTGAGAATCTGAATTCATATGAATGGATATTTGCTGCACCACCAAAAATCATAAAATATCCCTATAATTTAGTGAATGTTGAAGAATTTTTCAGCCTGTAGCCAGCTCAGTTAACTCAGAAATTAGACTTTTTTGGGTCACTGCTCCCAAACAGCTTAGTAGGATGTGTCAGAGTTTGCACTTCACATAGCCTTTGAGAACACAGGGTCACCTCCATGCTAAAATGTACAAAAATGCAGCTTTTGTTGAGATAATAGCTATAATCATGGTGTAGGAAAACTATCCCAAACCCTAGAAGGACAATGGAACAGAAAAGCAGTTGGAGGAACTGTGATTATAAGACAATTTTAGGGGAACAAGTTGAGACAAGTTGAGGGGTCATTCCATGGAGGCATACTCCAGAGGACTATTTTTAATTTCCAATTTGAGCAGACTACCCTCTGAATATTGTCTACTTTTTAAGTTCAGTCAACAAATATATCAACTCACAGCAGTCTCCTCCCTGCTGTACTTGTTTCACCACTTTTGTTTATACTGTTTGTGGTATGTTTATCAAATGTGCAACCATATTCTAATTAACTCTGTTCTTCCTCAGGTGTAATCTATCATAGTTCTCTCAACTTCTAGCCCATTCTGTTATATGTAACAATCTTGCCAATGTTTTCCTCTTCCTTATTCTAACTGAAACCTGATTCTATCCTGAGGACACCATTTCTTGCAGCCCTCTCCAGTTATCCATGAGAAGAAACCTCATTCTTTCTGAACGAGAAAAAGAAATATTCCTTGTTCTCCAGTGCCACCTTGAGACCATTCTTCTAACACCATCTGTCAACTGCCCTTTCTTTTGTAAGATCCATGCAATTTGTGTACATTTGTTTTATTTTTAATAATTCATTGATGCATTTTTAACAGTCATATAGACCATCCCCTTCATTTTATAGATGAGAAACTGAATCCCAGAAAGGGACATTGTCTTACCCAGGGTTATACAGGTAATAATAAGTCAGATTCTCTGCATCTCATTGTTTTCTTCTGAAAAATGAGGAGATTGGACTAGATGATCTAAAGTCCTTTTTGATTCTACATCTACAATCCTGTGATGGAACTTCAGAAGTTAGAAAGAGAAAGAGAAGAAAAAGTCAATGTTATGCCAAGGTTTTAAACAAGGATAAATGGAACCAGATTATGTCTAAGGCCCTTTTTAGTTACATATCTATGATGTGTGATTCATGTTGGTGACAGAAACAGTGAAGTCAGAAGGAACTAGCTCACAGGGAAAGATTGAAAATTTGGTTTTAGACATTTTGAACTTGTAATTTCAGTGAACATCCAAGTGGATATGAAGCTAAGTATGAATATGAAGTTCAAAAGAGGGGTCAGGACTAGATTGCATTGAAGCACTGATGTAAATTTTATTGCTAAAGCAGGGGAAATGCTATGTTCCTTATGAAAATGGAAGAAAGGTTTTTCAGTTTGAAAACAAATAAGGAAAAGAACTTGAAAAAGCAGTGGAGAATCTTGATTTATGTCAGAAAGTTGAATGGTCTCAAAATGTTACATAGCGAAGGACCATCTATCACTAGGTATGAGGTTCTTCTTAAAGAGTAGGGAGCAAGATGCCTGTTAATGGTTGTTGAATCTAATTCTGTTTACTGAGGAGGAAATAGCCACTTGTACAACATAGAATGGTGATATTAATTCTAAAGTACTGTCAGGTGAGAGATCAGTAAGGGTCAGAGAAAGAAGAGAAGAGGGAGAAATGAATTTGAAAACATTTATCAAAATTTGAGGAGATAAAAGGAAAATAGATGTAATAGAAAAAGATTGGAAAGGCAAGAATAGTTCTTTAGATTTGGGGAGCGCAGAATACAAAAGATTCAGATAAAGGAAAGATATACAGTAGGATCATATAGATTAAAATTCTCCATCAAAAGTCAGCCTAAGGAAGAGTGGAAAGATCATAGAAATTATGTAAATACAAAAAGAATCAAATTCCTTGAAGAATAAAAAGAGAATAACTAAAGAGACCAATTTGTATAAATTGGGAGCTCACTAAGCAACTCAGATTTCGGAAAGACGTTTATAAACTCAAACAGAGACAAAGTATATGCACAAAATATAGTTATTTCAAATGAAATTTCCCTGGTTTTTTTTTTTTGGTTTTTGTTATTGCTGTATAGAAATGGGGATTTTTTTTTAAAATGGATTTATTTTGGATTCTTTGTTGAAGTTATATAATGATTGGTTTTGCTGAAGGTTCATTTCAAAAGAAGAAGCTCTAAGAATCAGGAAGGAATAAATTCAAAAACAAACACTATATTTAAAAAATGCATCAGTAAAAAAGATGTGACAAAATAAAGGCTCTCTATGTTGCAAAATATTTACAGCTATGCTTTCTGTAGTCATGAGTAAATTGAAACAAAGTAGATACCCATCATTTGTGCAAATGGCAAAAGCTGCCTTTCTTTCTTTGAACAGGTGGACACCACAAGTGTGGAATACTGCACGTAATGTCAAACTTTCTCTAATCCTCCTGCGATGCACTTACCATGAAACAGTTTATATTATAGTCATCTCTTTTATCCCCTTTTAAGTCAAAAAGTCCATAAGGGAAGTACCCTGCACAGTACTTTGCATACAGTAGACATTTAATAAGCTTATATTTAGCACTGCAGCTTCTTTTCAGGATCCCTGAGGTAATTATTTAGCTGGCCTAGCTGACAAAGTATGCCTTAAACATCTTGTATTGGGATGGTAGCTAATGGAACCCCAGTTCTAACATAAGTAAATGTGTCTTTTTGTTTTTTTAACCAGACCTGTGATTCATTGTATACTCATCTCTCCACAGTTGTAGTTTTGGTTATTTATGGCTGACCCATGGATAATTAAATGGGAATTTTTGGAGATTTGGTGTGTACGCAGGAAAATCTCAGATGATGAACATTTGTAAAGAAAACAAAAAAAATCTTAGTGACTACAAATTTATAAGTACTATATGTTATTATTCAGTTTTATCATTTATTACCAAAACTGTACACACTTAATATAAAACAGTTAATTTTTTTCTTCAGTTTCATTGTGCTAAAAGAACTAAAGGTTGTGCTGTCTTTGGAAATGTCTCTTCTCTGTCTCTATCATCCAGTTAGTCATGTGATTATTGTGTCTTGTGCTTTTCATAGGAGGAAATCCGTGAAGCACTTGCTGCAACTACACAAGTGGTTGCAAAGACTCATGTAGAAACTGCAACTTTTTTTATTGGTGCAGTGTGTTGTTTTTTGTGTTAGATGAATATGTTCAGAATTATTAAAAATAAAGGTTTGGGGTGGGACCTAGAGTATTTGCTAGGGTTTTCTTTTTTACATTTACGGGAGTCGTGTTTCTCTTCCTTCCCCCCAACCCATTACCACGTTGAGGTAGAACTATATAGGAGAACATCCTCTACCAAAGGGCATCTGCACCTTCTCTGTGATATATAGACTCAGAAGATTGCCTGGGTCACTAGAATCAGGATGTGTAAAAGGTGGAACTTGAACCCAAATCTTCCCTTCCTCCCTTCAAAGACCAGTTCTTTATCCGTGCTGCCTCTCAGAAATGTAATCCTCTAAAATAAATAGGTAATTATGAAGTTACATGATAGAAGAGAATGGGGTATGAATGAGTCACTTCATACTATATTATTCCAGAGCCATACCTGGTCATATACGTGACTTAACAGGTGTTATACTTGTGCTGCAGGTTTTAGGTCACAAGGTTATTATAATCCAGATATAATTAAAGAACTTTATTCTAATCTGTGGTTTGATGCATTTTAGGCCCCAGGTTGCTGAGACATCCAGTATTTGTCTTTGTGTGGTCTTATCCCCCAAAATGGAAGTATGCTTTATATATCTAGACATGATAATTTGAAAGGATACCTATAACCCTAGATATTATCACTTACTGGGAACAGCGAAGGAGAGCTTTTCATCATGCTTGCACACAGAGGAAAGAGAGTGAACTGGATGGGATGTCAAAAGGAAATACTTAGCAACTAGGATTTTTGCCTATTCTATGTAAGGCTCAAAAGTTATTTTGGCCAAATGTGTTAAACTCCCTCATTGAATCTTTACATTGTGTCCTTGGTGATTTTAATTTGGACCAAGAACGGAAACAAGTGCTCTGTAACAGTCATTCTTTTCATTTCTATTTATTTGGGGTAGGGGGTGCATATGGGGAGCACTTGCAAAGTTATCTGCCAATTACATTTTGGGCCTAGCTTCAAGATTCAAAACATCTTTGTTGAGCAGTAATTTAACCATATTTCCCACATCCTCCTACTCATTACCCTGTCAGAGAGGTTAATAAATATTTGAATACCTTTAATATTGCTTTCCATTATATATTATAACACATTTTACCACCACGGGTCCTAAGTATTGACTACAACTGACATGATAAGAATTTTCCATAGTGGGGTTTAAGTATTTAACTATTTCACTAATTATTCACCTACTTCATTTTGTGTTGATTAGGCCTTCAGTTGTTAGCTCATATGCCCACTGCCTTTTTGGCTCTCTCAATATATGCCTCTACTAGAGAGTAAGCTAGAGAAATAAAAAGAAAAAACACTCAAACAGAACATTTTAGTAGTCTAGTAAAAATTTTATGAGTAATAAGGTAAACTGAGCCATAAATTAAAATAAAGTTTGGAGACTGACTGTGGATTTCAAGTATCGATTCTACATACTGGTTTCCTAGTAAGAAAATCGAGAATTGAGTATGAATGAATCAGAGTTAGACTAGAATTTCAAAATTGCCTACAATATCTTAGAATTTTATTTTCCTTAAAAGTGTGTCATTCACTATTTTAAAATAAATTCTTTTTTACCGTAAACTTTGTTCAATATTAGTTACTTGTGGTATATTTTAAGAATTGTAGTTTGTTATTTCTAAATAAAAATGAAATTTCAGATCTCCTTCCTCATACTGGATACTTTTATGATAGATGTATGTTCTAACCATATACCCTGTGGTTTCTTGACTTAGGTTATTTTGGTCTGTATTTTCCTATAATTTCTATTAGAGTCCTTCCTGTAGTTCTTTTAGAATATTAGGGTTTAAAAAAGGAGGGAAAGGACGGGAGAGACAGAGACAGAGAAGAAAAACAAATTCCTTTATCGACATTGTCCAAAAGCAATATGACGGTTGAGAATCCATTTGTTGTCTCTTATTCTCACTACTCCACTGGCATATCTCTTTTGCCAAGCACAATACTGCTTACCCAAATAATTATTTAGCATTTTCTTTGCCTCTTGAGTAACTTTGTAACTTTTATTCATCAGAGTTACCAATTCATATCCATTAGCATCATTGGAAGAATATTGATATTAGAGCTTATTCAATCATTTTAGGGGTTGAGGGGGGCAGTTTTGGTGATTTGTTGTTTTAAAGTGAGCACTTTAAAAAATTGTTACTAATCCTCATGGACTAAAGAATACTGTTGAACTGTCTTAGAAAAATATGGGAGAGTGAAAATTCTTATTAGCAATTATTTAGTGTACATGAAAGCTAAACTATATCCATTTTCTTACAGTGCAATCCAGTTATAAGCTAAGATTAAAATAGTTTATGGAGTGCAGATATTCATGATTTGATTTATTTAGAATGTATCTGAAATATGTGGCATTCTGAAGAAAGAACTTAGAATTTATTATAATGTCTTGTCATTTGCTATAAATGTTTATTTCAATGTCTTTCTGATGCCAGAGTGGGGTGGGGAGGGGGAGTAGAGATTGTTTTAGCCAGTGAAACTTGTATTTTAAATAGCAACTAAAGAAATGTGCCTTCCAGATACATATTAACTGTGGGACAGTTTTCAAGAGTTCTATATGTGAGATATATGCTTCTTTATATTAGCTGGGTTAGTTAAGGTCTCAAGGATTCAGAAATTAAAAATATTATTCTTTAAGTATTCTTTTTGATGTGGTCTTTTCCCCTGTTTTAGGTACCAGCCACAGCTCTCATTCTGTACAATCAAGTCTGGTTAGGCATTCTCCTGCTCGTGCCTCAGTTGCCAGTCAATCCTCTTACTGCTATAGCAGCCGTCATTCATCTCTCCGAATGTCCACTACAGGATTTGTGCCCTGCCGACGCTCTTCCACCAGTCAGATTTCCCTTCGTAACTTACCTTCATCCATTCAGTCCCGCCTTTCCATGGTGAACCAAATGGAATCTGCTAACCAGACTGGCCTGGCCAGTATGCAGCATGGCCTTCCATCTTCCAGCAGCTCCAGCCAAAGCATCCCAGCCTGCAAACATGCCCTTGTGGGTTTTCTAGGGACAGAAGGAGGACAGAATGTTGCTGCTGATGCACAATCAGGCAGCAGCTTAAGTCCTGCCAACAACCCACAAGCCAAAAAGGGAGATGTCATTTACAGAATCCAAGTAAGTAAGGAAAGAAGTCTTATGTTGTTGCCCCCAGTTTGACTTTAGTCTTCCATCTGGGTGACTGTAATACTGTAAACTTGTACGTATGTTGGCCATCTTGAAGTTATTTATAAATTTCATTAAATGGAAGTTTGATCACATTTTCTTGAAAATATAGAAGCTTATATTTTCTAGAAATTTGAACACCTTAGGAGAATCAAAGCTAGGGTTTGTGTTGGGCTGCCTTTAGAAGTAAACATGTATCTTTGCAATTGTAATTTTCTCACCAGTCTTTATCAGCCATTCTTACAGGGTATCTGTAAGAAACTTTCACAATCACATGAAAGAAATTTGGAAAGAGGACCTTTAAAGGTTCGTACTTGTTTTAGCTTGCAGTCAGTATCTGGACATTCAGAGAGTGCAATAATCATATCAAATATTCTTCTTGAATTCCACAGTTTTCTTGAAGCTCTAAGACAGAGGGGGAAAACATGCATTTTAATCAAATCATTTCTGTTTACAATATAGATTGTGGATCCTAGTCAGATTTTGGAAGGAATCAACCTGTCAAAAAGGAAAGAGCTGCAGTGGCCAGATGAGGGGATACGGTTAAAAGCTGGGAGAAACAGCTGGAAAGACTGGACTCCTCAGGAAGGCATGGAAGGACATGTAAGTCTGATTATAAAATTGACTTTGTGGTGTGACTTTAAAAGTGGACAATAAGCATTACTTCAGAACATGCTTTTGGTGACTGATGATTTTTTACATTACTCATTTTGAGCTTGACCTTTCATTTTGCTGATACCAGATTTTTTTGAATACTTTCCTTTCTTAATTCGTAAGCATATGAGAGGCAAATTACATATGCTTAATTACTTAGACAAGCATCATTTTATTACCAATAGAATTTTAAGTCCATCTGTAGTCTTTCATGAAGGAATTACGTGTTATTCCTTTTTCAGAACATTAAATTTTTTATTATTAAACTTTTTTTAATAAAAGTATAACACTGGACCCTTCTTTGTCATTTCTAATGAGAACAAGATATAAGATAAAATTCTGCTTTTTGGTTATTTGGTTTTGACACTCAGTGCACATGGAGAAGGCAGTAATTAAATAGTTAAATGATCTTTCAGAAAGAATGTAAGTGCAACAATTCTTTTCATGATGTTATTCCAGTGATTTAAAATCACTGTAAACCTTCAGAGTTGATTATATATGAGTTAGAAGTTAGTATTGAACATCAGTATTTGTTGTTATGGCAAAGAAGGGCAGATATACATAAATTATCTACATATTGCATGAACGTATCCACTTTTTTCCAAGGAAAACAAAATTAAAATTCAAAATCAACAAAATCAGACTAACAGCAAATTTACTGCAACTGACAGTGAATGTAGTGCAGCAATTATTTAATGTTCTATATAAACAAGATCAAATTTGAGTCAGGGCTTGTCAAATTTTGATGAATATACAATATGCTATTGTTCCTGTAAGTTGGCATAGGCTTACGATATGAATGAGTGTATTGTCACTGAATATAAACATAAAATGTGTAAATTCTCAGTTAAATAATTTTTGCATGGCTTAAAAGTCCCATAGCATCTGTTTATTTCTCATACATATTGGATAATTACAATATGATTAGCTACTCTTCCCCAAGAAACAACTTCTAAAAAAAACTAAAATAATTTGAATATTTGTAGAAATTCATTTGATGTTTTCAACAATTAAATTTAAATGGAATTGTCTTAAATTTTTTGTTACACTTAAATATTGTTTCATGGTGGATAAATATGTAGATGGATTGAAGAAAATTGACTACAAGCAATACCTTAAGAGACAGTAGCAGAAATATAGTAAAAAAAAAAAAAAAAAAGTAAAAAGTCCAAATCCACTGTATTTGCCATCGGAATTGGCAAATACTGTCCTTAATAGGAAATATTGCTGTATTTGCTTTGTATAAATGATTTAGTTACAGACAGCATGGAACATAATACATTGACGTGTTATCTTGAAAATACACACATAAAATGTTAGCAAGGTAAGAATTGTTCCAGAGAAAATGAGATGTTTTTATTAATAAAAACCAAACAGTTTCGTGAAGAATTTTAAGAAATCATGTCTATGACATCAAAATGATTGCTTGCAATCATAAGATACAAGCTATTGATTACAGAATTGTTAAGTATAAAAAGTTTTATTCAATAGAAGAAACAGTACAGTTTTTAGTTATTTTATATGGCCGAAATAAAATAGCTTGGAAAATCATAAGCAGCAGAGCAGTTTTGAGTGGTTGCAGTACTTTCTTGATAAATAAAATTGTCCCAAATATCTAAAGAACTTTTCAGTCAGTTAATTAAGAAGCTAAAATCTTTCTTTTTTTCATTGTGAGTAGATAAACCATCAGATATAAAAATACTTATTTGATTATTTGTGATTGATGTATTATTGAAACTGATGTCAGAGAAGATTTGTAAAAATTGGCAAATCTATAGCAATGCAATAATCAACAAAATTATTAATATGAGATGTATTATTTCTTATTTAAAATTATGTAACATCAAAAATTGCATTGGACACCAAGCTAATGGAATTCAGTTGATGTCAAGATGAAATGTAGGTCTGTAAACATTTGGACACAATGAATGCTTACAGCCAATCACTTGTGTCAAGGAATGTGACAGTTTTTCAGATTGTTACAAGGGTAATTAATAATTTTTTGTGGAAAACTGTCCCTTAAAAGGAGAGTTTTGTAAAACTTTTTGACAACATGAAGGCAAAACATAGACATCTGTAGCATTCGGAAACATACTGGTTTTTGTGTACCAAAGCACTTTAAAGTGCATTTGAGCTAAAGTACAGAATTGTTCTTTTTTTTTTTAAAGAGATAATAAAAGAAGCACATTCATTTTTATAACAAAATTTGTCTCCTGAAACTTATGTATTTCTTGAATGTTTTGGCATCCAGAAATATGTGGTAGTAGGTGACTAAATTTATGGAAGTGTTCACAGAGTAAAATTTTCTTGTTTTCCAATCAAAAAAAAAAAACCTGCTCTGTAAAAGAACTAGAAGAGTAAAGACATGATCATTCATTCTTTTCACCAGTCAAGGGAAGCAAATATTACTTTACTTTAAAGACCTGGTTATTTCTGTGGATATTTGTTATAGGCAAATATGTCACATTGGAACAAGAATTATTGATGGCCTTGCTTTGTATATTGTACATTGAATTAAAACGTGAACCCTAAAAATTTTACTCTTTTGTGTATGGATGAATAAGAGTTATTTGGTTTATCAAAAAAAAGCTATAAAAATTTTGTACTATCCATAATATTTTTATGTGAAATGGGATTTTCTGCTATAGCTATCAAATAAAATAGGAATTTCTATTACTAGTTGAGTTAACACCTCAGTTTTAGAAACTTTGTTCTGAAGGACAAGCCTACCCATCATGTTAATAGTATTATTATTTTGGTTATTTTAGAAATTAGAAACATAAAAATCAAAAGGTTTTTTAATCATTAAATATTTGTGTATGTATTTATGGTTTGTTATTGAACTGTATTCTTAATTTTACTCAAATAAAATGTGACCAAAGTGGATTATGTAGATTGTTTTATGAAAGTATGGTGAAAAACAATAATTAAGGGGACAGAAACTACATAAATTCTGGAAACCACTGCCTTATTCTTTACCTTACTTTGTTAAGCATAATATATGATCTTGTTTCAGGAATACCTCTGATGTAAATGTACCAGTTTTAAATTTTATTTCTAATGTACATAGAGTAGACTGTTAATGTCGGCTGCTAAATTATTCAAAAGTGCATTTAACTGAATGAGGGATTTTTTGTACTTGTATTTGATCTATCTCAACTCAACTCTTTCACTGAGCTGTGGAGATTGGCCCATTATAACTCATAGGAGCCATGAGGGTTCATAGAATCCTTGGCACTTGCCTTAGCAGCATTTTTGGAACTTGTTTCCAGTGAGTCTAATTGCCAGTCTTGTTAATCAAAGAGCATCAGCCCTAAAAATTTTAATACTTGGCATAGGGAAAAGAGGAGGAAAATAAAAATAGAATGTCTAGAATTATATAATAAATTGTCATTTGATTTTTTTTTTTAACTTTTTACCTTTTCATTTTTAGTGGGCAGATATTTTGCCTTGAATTTTATTCATATGGTAGCTGTGAATCTACTAAAAGCTGAAATGTTGTTAATATGTCTCGATTTTTCTTTTCTTCTTTGTCAAGCTGTCATAATCTGTTTTTCAAGCTATCCCTGTCCGGCTCCCAAAACAAAAAATCCATCTAAAATTACCACTTCAATACCTTTAGGATTTCCCCTGACATAATTTTTATTATTAAAAATAGCCATGCTAGGAGTATGTGGGGCTAAAAGTGTATTTAATAAATTCCATTTCTCAAGATTCTAAGCCAGTGGTTCTCAATCTTTGAACTTGTTTTTGTTGTAAGTACTTGGATAATGATTTGCATATAATCAGTTTCTTCTGTAATGCTGTGCATTGTATGTTATGTGCTTAGAGGCGTTATCCTGAGAAGGGGGTCACAGCGTGCTCCTACACAGCTCATCTACATGTACAGTAATAGTTGATATTCATAATGACCTTGAGGATGCTACAGAATCCTAAACTGCCTCTTGAGTTATCATAGATCAAAGTTTAGTGTTTCTGGTCCACACCTTAATCCTTCTACCTATAACATCGTTTATAAGTAGTTACCCAGCCTCTGTTTGGGATCTTCAGTGTCTTTGTTCAATCTGAAGACCGCCCAAGGCCCCCATTCCATTTTGGAACACCTTTCATTGTTAACTTGACTTCTCTTACATTGAATTAATACCCACCTCCCTATAATTTCTACTCCATTAGTCCTAGTTCGGCCCTCTGATGCCAAGTAAAATCACTACCTACTTGTCACCCTGGAGTCCTGTGTAAAACAGACTGGACCCAATGCCCTAGATGTCAAAGCATTGTACAGTAGTACTGTTTCCTCACTAACTGGAGATCACGTTAGCTTCTTAAACCAGGACATTTAAGTACCCTTTTCCACCCTCTGGAGAATGTTAGGAAAGTAAAAGTAGTAAGCTTAACAGGAGGATGTAAGTTCCCTTGTGCTTCACTCCTGTCTGAGGAGTGATAGAACATAGGCTAGGAAACAAGAAGAGATGTTAAGATTGTTCTCGAGGCTTTTCCTTTCCCAGAAGCATCAGTATTTTGTTTAAGTTGTGAATTGTCAAATTCTCAAACTGTTATAGTAATACATAAAAAATATATTCTGAAGCCAAATAGAAATTATTTTTTCATTATCTAATATATTGTATCCATGTCCACTTTGGACAGCATGGATAATTATGAGTTGATTATTAGATGATAATTATGAATTAACTGTTGAATTAGGCTATCTCTGATGTACAAAAACCAGGGAAGATTGTTGTTGTTTTTCCAGTTTTGTAGAAATTAGAAAAACAAAAAACTTGTATTACATGAAAGAAATTAGTTCATATATTTGATTCTAGTTTGAAATTTTCTTGCTGTAGTGAAAATTGCCTGTTAAACTACAAACCCATTAGTGTAAAGTTCTTCTTTCATGCCTAAGATCCTTCTCTGGCCTGCTTTTAGGAAATTAAAATCTTCAGCTAAAGAGCAACAAAAATCAGAATCTCTTTCCCACCAGTTCCTCATTGCTACTAAAATAGTATTTCTCTAAGAATGTCCACAATGGACAGTTTGTGTTTCCCATGCCAGTGTATAGCTAGAAGATTTTTTTTTAAGTAATTCAGCATTATAAGCCTTTCAAAGCATGTCTCATGTCTTTAATGTCACATCTTGCTCTGTGATGTACAGAATCCTGAGCTGGAGTATTACTTAAGATCCTAGGACTTAGAGCTGGAAAAGAACCTTAAAGATCGTGTAGTAACACCCTATCATTTTGTATGTGTTGTCACATTAGCCTAGGTGAGAAAGCTTAAGTCAAAGGCTAATGATACTCACTTGTACTTTATTGTGGCTTCTCCAGGTGATTCACCGATGGGTGCCTTGCAGCAGAGATCCAGGGAGTAGATCCCACATAGACAAGACTATTCTCCTGGTCCAGATTGATGACAAATATGTTGCTGTGATCGAAACTGGAGTTCTAGAACTCGGGGCTGAAGTGTAAACGTGTTCCAAGACTACATTTCATATCTTCTCCCTCAATCCCAAGACTTTGGAGAAGGCACGGAGGGAGTAGGAGAACAATCTCCCAAGAGTCACTTCAGACCTGGGAGGGCTTAACAGATAGTATGGGCCTAGATGAGCCTCTTTCTCCCCACCCTCTCACTCCTGCCACTGTTTCCATCCCCCCCAAAAAAGTTCAAATATTTTTTTAAGTTCGCTGCTGAGGAAACATTTTGCATGAAGGATAAAGATTTTATTAAGAAGCATCTCTTTAAAAAAAAAAACTTTTTCTATGCATTGCATATGCTTTAAGTCAAGAAACTCTTCATTTCTAAAATATGAACTCATCATATTTTTCTAATTTATTTGCCAAAAATAATTGCTATGTTTGGTCACAGAACATACGAAATCCACTTACCTTAATTTTTAAAAATCAACTTGTGTACAAACCTTCAGTTCAACCTAAAGCAGTATAGAAGTTTAATGCATAGTAAGAGACTATAAACAGACAGATTTATCTTATTCCTTGTGAGCTAAAAACTTTAATGAGAAAACTGCACTAATTTTTTACAGCAATGCACTAAGAAGTCTGAGATTGCTCAGAACATTTATTTATATATATATAATATATATAAGATAAAAAACCATTATTTAAATTGCCTCTGGGATTTGCCCCCTCCCTTTCCACATAATCACAGATGGCAGGAGCTATGTTGCTCATTCTTTTTCTTGGTTGGTTTAGTAGGTTAGATTTCATACCAGTGCATTTGTTTCCTTTACACAGAATACTAAATCTTGAGATGAATCTCTCTATATGTTGGCATTGTTTCCCAAAGCCATCTTTTGTGGTGCATTCAGTAATGTGAACACTACTGCCAATTACTGTGTCCACATCAAGGATGAGCACCTAGTGCAGCAGGATAGAGCCTGGTTTTCCACAGCAATCCTAGAGGTTCTGTTCCTTACTAGTTAGGTTGGTATCAGTTTTCAAGAGAAAATAGTTTTAATTTTTCAAGGGGAGGACAAATCTCAAAGAGCTTAGTGAGGAGATTGTAATGCTTGAGGGCCTCGTAAGGGTATCTTGAAGGCATTTGACTTCAATTCAATAGTTTATCCAAGTAAAAAACTTTTTAAAAACAAAATAATACAGATGGTGCAGCCCTTATCAAATCACCCTAAATCACCTTGCCTTTTATTTTCCTTTTCTCTTCATTCTTTTTCTATTACTTGAATTTTGTTTCCTATGATTATATATTCTGTATAACTGTAATTTTGAATATTTGTAACTGTGAAGTTGACTTAATTCATGTTTTGTCACATATCCTAGATTTTATTAGGTTTTCTAATGTGTGTATTCAGGGATACGCGTAACTCAAGCTTACATTAGGTTGGGTGGGAGTTGCATCTTAGATTTAATTTGCAGCTCTTAATATTCTTTTCTAACTCCATGAGCAAAGTTCCCCCTTTGTGAGTCTTTCCCATTCTGATGTGAGACTCTATGTGAAGGAGATTGCATACATAGGCTTATCATTTGGAAGCAGCCATCTTTCTACCTCCATATGATCTGACAGTTTAAATTGTCTTGGGAGGAGGTATGATTGTTCCCCTGGAGCATTGAAATGCCTCACAAAGAAAATTTTGGAGTAATTATTTCTGGGATGAAAATTAATGAATTAATACAAGGTATTAATTGCTATTCTGCTAAAAGACCCATCTGCTTAAAATCAAAGTTATTTCTGATCCAAATTGCATATGGTTCAAATTGTGTATTGGGTTTTGCTTAAGTTGGTACACTGTTAAATTCTCTTTCAGAATTGTGCGTTCAATAATGGTATATCAGTTGTACTATTGAAATAATGTATAAACCAAGGTGTTTCTTTTTTCCATCAGACTTTTGTGTAACCTGACTTTTTTTAATTGACAGCTTATTATTACCTGATAGATATATTATAACATATGGAAATTTGCTTTATTTAAGTAAGGTACATCATAAACCTTTAGTGTTAGCTCCTTTTACTATAAGAATGAGGTTTACCCTTTTAAAAGGATTTATGCATTCTCTTTTTGAAGTATATGTGTCTTATTTGATGGATTAGGGATAAAGTTTAAGGATAAATGAAAGAGAAGTCGTTTGAAGTTTATCAATAGTATTCTGATTTGTTCTCATAAAAGAATTCTACATGATCAGTGTAATCAGCAGCTGGGCATATTTCTAGAAAAATATTACATTGATCATAATGGCAACATTACTTCAAAAGAAGTCTCAAGTGCAGTAAGTGAGTTTTTATTTCAAGAAAAATAGATGTTCTTTGCTAGGAGTTAGATTTTGTTAGAATATAATCCATTGGTATCAAGAAACAAGAATTGTTGGTCCTAAAAAACCTCTTTAAGAAAAGCAAAGTTATACATAACAAAAGCCCTGTCTTTTCTATTTGAAAAACCTAATCTCAGAATTTTACAAATTGGAACACCCTGAATGTTTTCCTCATTGGTATTCTCTCCAGTTTGTACAAGGAACTTTTAACTTGGCATAATTCCTCCACCGTAGCTATGATACATTCTTTTGCATCAGGTAATTGTAATTTAGAAAGCATTTATAATTTCTCCAATGTAAAAAGGGGGAAAGTCAAATTGTTTTTCTTGTTTTTACTCCTCAGAAGGATATTCTGTTTGGTGTGTCCTCTTAACTTTTTTCACTGATGCTCAGCTATGTACAGGATCCTAGACTGAACCTGTTTCGTGGCCTTTATGTTTAAATAGCTCACCACTTACATGTGAAAGAGTTTCAGAGGCCCATATTTTGGTACTGTCGAAAAATTGTTAACCCTAATTCATAGAAATTAGAAGTGTATCTTTGGTGTCTGTTTTTCTCCTCCTCTTCTATCAAAAGTAGAATATTGGATAGTTTATGATTTTTAAGGTTTTCTTCTAGAATAGCCCCAGCGGAGGAACTCTGAATGAGTTCACTGGTTTACTTTCAGGTTCTTAAGTCAGATATGATCCCTTCTTAATAAGACTTTACATTTTTGCTTTTCACTAAAGAAAGTTCCAAATCTTTCCAAATCTTGTTCATGTATTCTTTTTTCCATGTATAAAATACCGGTGAATTTTAAAGGCTTAGAGGGAAAGGATAGGAGGACATATCAATAAGAGAATTTGACCTTTTGCCAAAAGTAGTGAAGTTATGATGTACCTTTACTGTATTTCTTGTATTAGAAAAGAAAGTTATAAAAGGAAATATGTTGTACTCTTAAAAGTACTGCCAGTACTTATCCTTAATGAGAGAAAGAAAACTGTATCTGTAGATCATGTGCCAAACAATGAAAGTGGTAATTTCTGGGAGAAAAATCTAACTTATTGAGCAGATATACTTTCCTCATACTTCTTGAGTTTTTGGTTTAGTGGTTTGCTTCTCCACCATCCAACTTTGATGAATTTTTAAAGGCTCATTAAATATTGAGGCACACATTTTTTAACCTTAATAGATGGCACTTTGTCAGCTAAGCATCAATTCTGCCTCCACCTTGGCATGTAAGTTGACAGATTGCTTTATTGGATCATTAATTAAAAGCCTGAGGCATCTTTATGTATGATTTATCTAGTGCCTGAAAAGATGTCTTATCCTATTAGCCAACTTTAAAATGTCTACCAGATGGATTTATGACTTACTCCTTTATTTGAGTTATTCTTCCATGGATATTGTTTCTACTTGTCAATTGTTACTGTACTTGTGTGGGGTATTGTTTTATTTTAATTATCCTTTCATCAATGTGGACAAATTTAGGTCTTTTAAAAGTATAGATATTCATGCTAATAGAAATGCTTTGACATATTCCTACTTTCATCATGAGAGATGATTATTTAAAAATTACTGGAATTATTCATTATCTTGTTTGGATAGGGTCCCACTAGTGCTTTGTCATTGATATATTTCATTGTCATACTGGATCTAAAAATCTGTTTTTACTATTTCTGAAGGCTTTTACTTGAATTTTATTTGTGTAGATATTTTTATTCAAAACTACGATAGCATCATATATCTTTATAGATATATAGATATGTATCTTACTTTTAAAAGGCATTGGTCATGTAACTTCACTTTTCAGTCTTACATGGAAATGAGTGTTTGTTGGAGGTCAGGGTTTGGGAAGACAGATACCCTATGTATTCAGGTATCTCTGAATGAAGAGAGAGTCTTCACTGTTTCTTTAGCCCAAACTTCAGATCTCCATTGCCCGAGGAACAAAAAGCAAAACATTTTATTATTTTGTACCTTCCACTCCTTCCCCTCCACCCCCAAAAAAGTCTGAATGATAGGTTTCCAAATTTTCTTATTTCAAACTGGTTAAATGTTTAGCTAAAAGCTCTAAAAGGGAAGGAGCTAATTATGCAGATAATATATAGCCATTGTTAACTTTGCCTTGAAGCTAAACTAAACTGTGAATCATTTCAACAATGTCCCTTGTCTGAGATGATGTAATTGTTTCCCCAATATTATTTAAATAAATTTTGAAATGGACCATATGTCTTTCCTAAACTAGAGGCGAATAACTTTTTTTGAAATTAATGCCTCATCTCCTAAATTGTAGAAGACTTTATATTAAGACTTTCAAAAATTGGAAGAAATCGGAGTAGATTAATAACATCAGTGTTATATGACAACTTTGTTTCAAGGCTTTTATACCTATTATATAGGGTCATATCTATTCTCTTGTAATGTTCATTATGCTCCATACTTAATAGATTCTGACTTGGTAGAGCCAGACTGGAAGAAATGAAGGTCATTTAGGAGAGAGGTGATAATGAACTGCTAATCGTTCCCCCAGTTCAGGACTCACTCTGTTTTCAAAATACAGAAATAGATACAAGGATGACTGCTCCAAATGACCTCCAGGTCTTAGTAGACTTAAGTTTCACAAGCCTTCAGAATATAAAACTTGATTCCACAATTGAAAAACAGAAATGGGGAAAAATCATGTCTGCTTTTGCTTTTGAAAACACCATGTAAGTAAAATTGCATCCTTTAATTGAACACATTAACCTTACATGTGAGCTTTACATGAGAAATTGGAAGAAGGAAAATATAAAGTAGCTAGTAGGAAGGAAGGTGTGAGGGTGAAATAATGGATTTACTTTTTCTGATAATGGGCTCTGGAAAGCATACATTGCCTCTACCAGCATATGGATATTGATTGGAAATAGGGATATATGTACTCACGTGTGTCTGTGAGTGTGTCTGCGTGTGTGTTACTGGAAACAGCCTGTAAATATTGTAGTTGTTTTAAATGGAAAATAAAAGCTGAGGTTTTTTGTTTTTGTTTTGCAAATGTGTTGCAACATAAGGACAGTATTGACAGTGGATGAAACACTGAGGAAATAAATTTTTTTTTTCATTTTTTGTGTGTGGTCCTTCTTTATCTCCCCATCCAATAACTTCTAAGAAAGACAGAAGAATTAATTACACTATTCCTTAAAATCCTGTTCTCTCATTGGCTTGAACATTGACCCCAAGACCTGGATTCAAACCCTGGCTCTGATACTTATTCCCTGTGTGACTTTGGCTAGGTTATTTTATCTTCCTAGGTTCTATTTTATTCATCTGAAAATAAGGGGACTGAACTAGATGGTTTTCCAAGCTCCTTCCAGATCTAAAACTGTGATGCTGTAATAACAATATGTCTTATAGGAAATTAGACAAACAGACCTTTATGCCAATAAGCACAAAAGAAATCTGAAGAGAGAATATTGGAGTTTGAGATATCTAGTACAGGAACACCAAAAATATCTAAACTGCCTATACGTGGGCTAAGAATATTGTAATAGGAGGTATTCTCATGTAGAAAATGTAAGGGTATGTTAAATTCCACGCTAACACTTGAAATAACACATGAAAATACAGTCTTTTGTTCACTGTCAAGAAAATTAGGCAGGGACCAACTTCCTTATAGAGTTCACCATTCCTAGGGCCATCTTGCAGAAGACAAAAGAAGATTGGGTCTTCTAGCAAGCTTTGTGGTCTGCACATAGAATGGAGAAAATCACAAAACTAGCAAAATAGTGATAGAATTGAAATATGAAATTTACTGTGCTGCCAAAATTAATGTGCAGCCTTAATATGAAAGGTGACCTAAGAAACTTAGTAGAGAAATCTTTCACAACTACAACTGGAAGACTTAAGACAAGAGATATCAATCCCCCATAAGAGGTAATTTTGATAATATAAATTGAAAATCTTTTGCATACACAAAGCTAGTGGTATTAACAGGGAAACTATTCATGTAAAACGTCTTTGCGTTAAGTATCTGATAAAGGTTTGAAAGCCAAGATATGTAGAGAACTAACCAATAATAGCTGAAAACAGCTCTTGCAACTGGGAAAGGTAATTGCAAACCACTGCAGTTATCTTTGCCAAGAAAATTCCATACAAAGAGTTGAACACGACTGGACAGCAAAAATAGCTTTTTGAAATTTACAACACATACACACAGCACATATATAGTCTGGTTAGCTTGAACAGCAACTCATTCTACATTCAAGGAAACAGCCTGAAAAGTTGACTGGTCCAGGGTCACACAGCTAGTAAATATCTGAATCAAGGTTTGAAATCCAGCTGTTCCCCACTCTCTTATCCAGTGCTGTAACCATTATATCACGTAGTGGCTAAGTGGTCAAAGGATTATGAACAATTTTCAAAAGAACATCAAGTAATTCTCAATAATATGCTAATCAAAATACTTCACAACCAGCTAATTGGGAATGATAAAAGATCGGACTAATCACTGTTATAGGACTTGTGGCAAAACAGATCCACTACTGTACTGTTGAAGGAGTAGTTCCTTGCTCTAGTCATTCCATGTCCCACAGGATTCTGTCCTAGGCTCTCTTTTATTCTCCCTATTTACTACTTCACTTAGACATCTCATCAGCTCCCATTAATAACCATCTCTGTGCTAAACATTATCATATTGACCTATTGTGCCCAAACTCTGTACTGACTTCTGGTCTTAAATCTCCAACTGCTTTTCAAACATCTTCAATTTAACATGTCCAAAACTAGATTCATTCTCTTTCTCTCTAAACCTTCCCTGGCTCCTACCTTTTCTTACTGTAGAGGGCAAAACTCTTTCCAGTGCTTCAGGCTCACAATCTTCAGGATCAAACACAAACTACTGTTAACTTTCAGAGCCCCTAATAACCTAGCTTTCTCCTACCTTTCCAGTCTTCTTACACTTCACCCCCTGTTCTAGATATTTTTTTTCTAGCTGTTCCCTATGCCTGGAACACTCTCCCTCCTTCTCCATCTCTTCCTACTTGCTTCAAGTCCCTACTTAAAGCTTATCTTTAACAGAATGCCTTTTCTAACCCCTGAATAGTAGTGCCTTCCCTCTCACTGAATTCCTATTTGTCCTGTGTATAGCTTGTTTTTAATATATTTGTTTATTTGCTCTATTAGATTGTGAGCTCCTTGAGAGCAGGGAATGCCTTTTTCCTCTTTTGTATCCCCAATGCTTAGCACAGTGTCTGTCTCTTAAATGCGACCCTTAATAAATGTTTATTAACTTACTGTAAAACATTTGAAATTATGCTTTTTTCTTTTTTATGATTATTATGTTTTTTCTTTAAATTTATTTTCAGTTTTAAACATTCACTTCCACAAAATTTTAAATGTCAAATTATCTCCCCATCTCCATCCTCCCTCCACCCCAGGACAATGTGTATTCTTATTACCCTTTCCCCTTTCCTCCAATCTGCCCTCCCTTCTATCACCCTTCCTCCCTCTTATCCCCTTCCTTTCTATTTTCCTGTAGGGCAACATAGATTTCTATACTCCATTGCCTATATAAATATATATATATATATATACATATATATATGCACATACATACACATATACATACATATATGTATATACATGCATGTATATACATATATATATCTTAAGAATTATGCTTTTTAAAAAAAGTAGCTTGAAATGTCACTGAGACTCTTCCCCTGAGAGATCTCATTATAAGGCATGTGCCTCAAATAGGTCAAAGTGAGAATGAAAGATCAAATATACTGGCCCCCCCAAATAGTTGTGCTTTTTGTGGTATTAAATAATTAGAAGCAAAATAGAAGGCTATGGATTATAGAAAAGCAAATTGTGGCACATGAGTGAAATGGATTGACTGCATTATGAGAAAATAAAGAATTTGGAGAAGCATGACACAATGTTAATGAATTGATACCAAATAAAGTAAGCAGAATCAAGAAGTCAATATACACAATTATAACAGTGATAATGGAAAGAAAAAACAAGTTGAACACCTTGTGATTATAATGATGAAGCATGACATTTAAGGAGATATCAGAAAATGTATTTCCCCTCCCCCCTTTTTTTGAAGAGACTGTACTCTAGGTGTGGAATGCTACATTATAATTTCAGAATTGGATGATGTGTGGGTTTTGCTAAAATGATTTTTTCCTCCTTTATTCTTTGTTCTAAAGAATGATTTGTTGCATAGAGAATTGTATTTGGAGATAAAGGTGATATAAAAGCAAAACGATATTGATAAAAATAACATTTTTATAAGTAAATACCCATGCTACAATTATTCATGGAAATTGAGAAAGAAAATACTAAGAAAAATGGTCCTAATCTGCAAATCTATAAACTATTTGCAGTGAAGAAACATGAGAAACTTTTCTGCTATGTGGACAAGGATACAAGACAAAGATGTCCTGTTTCCGTATTACTTTGTCCTAAGACTAGAAATGATGGAGGGGCAGCATAGTGAGTCAAAGAAGAGTTTCACTTCTGACATACATTGGCCCTGTGACCCTAGGCAGGTCATCTTACCTCAAGGTGTACTAGGCAACTCTTAGGATCATAAGTTGATAACCTGTTTAGGGAGTTTCTTAATCTGAGAGATTCCCTACACCATTGAAATCATGGGTTTGGTCCCTACCCCTCTTCTGGAAATGATAGCAATGACTGTCATGCAAGAGAAAAAATTAAGGCATAAACATTTGCAAAAAAAAAAGAAATATTACTATTTTTAGGTTAATGATAGTTTACTTAGAAAACACTAGTGAAGCATCAAAGGAATTAATAGAAACAGTAAAGCTTCAGTAAAGTGTAAAATTCAAGGCTGAATTTTAAAAATCATCAGAATTATTAGGATACATGGTTGAACTATGCATACAAACATAAAAAATGGCAATTGTTAATTTACAGATTTAGTGCTTTACCAATCAGACTATTAACTGAGTATTTTATAGAACTAGCCATTAGAGGGGGTAAAGGGTATGAAATAAGAAAATGATGAATTTTTGGGGGGGAAAAGGGCACTATAGAATTCAAATTACATTCCAAAACATCACTAAAAACTATTTGACAGTGATTTTAAAAATAGAAAAGTAGATCATGGTAACATTAGATATGCACAAATCAAAAGCAGTTATACTCAATAGTCCTATTTGACTAACTCAACAACAAATAATTCATAGAACTAACAAGAACTATGGAAAAACTTGCAAGTTTTTGGCAAAATAAAGTTTTAGACCATGTACTACATATCACATACCATAATAAATTCTATTGGCTGTTCAGTCTAAATATCAGAAATCATCAGGAAAAAATTGAAGAGAAATGCACATATCCACAATACTAAGTGATGAATTCTTAACCAAACAAGGGATATACATGGAAGATAAAAAAAAAAAAAGATGAAGTAGGTTTTTGTTTGTCTTTAATTTCAGGATATTCAAAAACTTGCAGAAAGAAAATAGGTGCAACAGAACTTAAACAGGAAGCTATTGATTAATGAAAAAAAATGTCACTTCAACTATATACATTGTAGGTTAGCTATCCCAAGCTATATAAGAAATTGAAGCAAATATATAACCCTAAAAACCATTTTCCAACGGGTAGATGGCCAAAGAATGTAAAAATGTTTTCAGAAAAACTGCAAGCTATAAATTGTGTGAAAGTTTTCTCTAAGACAAGAAAAAGGAAGCAAAGATGTGCGGATAGATGAAGAAATTAAAATCCCTTTGCTGATAACATGGAGGTTTACTTAGAAAATCCTGGGGAATCAGCAAAGATACTAATTGAGAAAACAGATTGTTTTAGCAAAGTTGTCAGTCTACAAAATAAATCTTCAAAACCAATAGTATCTCAACATAATAAAATTCAAAAATTAGCAGTACAAATATTCAAAGTTACTACAAAAACCTTGGGAGATTAAGCTTCCAAAGGACACCATGATAACAGCTGACATTTACAGTTACCTCTTCCATATCATGGGGGTTAGGAGCACAGCAACCCCTCAAAATCTGGGAAATTGCATAAAAATTTTGGCCCACTGGAGAAAAACTCTTCCAGCTTCATGAATTTCCTTCTCTTTGTTCCTCTGTGTTATACAATACCACTACATATGTTTTATGCACTTCTGAGTTTCTAAACTTTGTTCCGTGTCAGATGCTGGCCTTTGTGTATCATCTGTGGCTTCGCCAGAACTCCCCCAAAATTCCCATTTAATTTCTCATGCCAACTGAGCATTTTGCACATGTGAAAGGGATAAATGTATATAGGGCAGCTCTCAGTAACATCTGGGGCAACCCAAACTCTTCTAATGAAATCTAAAATTCCTTGAATACCAAAACAGCCCCCCTTATGAAAAGACAGACATGTTTCATGAAAGAAACTCAAGGAGGAGGAGTGATTTGCTCCCTGTGGACACCCAGACCCCAAAAAACCTGTTTTGCCTTATACTGATGTTTCTGCTTCTCCACTTGAGAGTCATCATAGGAAAGGAGGATATTACTATCACCAGAAGGTGAGAGATTAAAAATATGTGGAGGGTCTTCAGGGGCAGCAGACTTGGCAGTGGCATCTGCATGATTATTCTTCTTGAAACACAACCAGTCCCTCCCATGTGGGCAGAGGAGTAAACAATAGCCAAGGTGGCAGGAAATTTCACAGTAGACAGAAAAAAATCTGATGAATTTTACATTTGCAATGATCTTACCAGTGGATTACAGTCTACTACATTAAGTACAGTCATATAATAGGTCCTCAGACAGGAGAGCAACGTGGCAAGAGTGAAGATTGCACAGTGCTTGAGGGTGATGTTTTCATTACTCAGCAGAGTCACTTCACATTTGCTAAGTCTCTGATCTGAGAAGGCCTGAGTCTGGTGATGAAGTAAGAGGACCTCAACTTCATCAGAGTACTTCCCTCTTCAAAGGGGAACCCAAAACCAAATGCTCACTTTGGGAACCTGTGACTTAGCTACAAATGTTCTGGAACAGTTTTTTGTTAGAGAAACAAGAGGCTTGGTGATTTCACCAAAGTAATCCACTGCCTACAGTATCCAGCTGTTCCAAAAATAGCTGTCAGTTGTCACTTAGTGGTGGGGGCAGAGTTGCTGAATAGCCTGAATACACAGAGAAACAGAACAAGTACCAGCAGCCAGAATATGCACCACCACTGGGGACTTTCCATGTAGAAACTTTATGGTCTCTTTGATGAGGCTCCAGTAGCAGGTGAAGACTATCTTCCTGGCCAGTCTCAGCATCCCGTGCTGCTAGAAGCAGATCATCTATGTACTGGACCAAGGCAGAATCTCTAAAAGTGATAGAAGCTAAATCTTACTGTGAAATTTGAGAAAATAAAGTGGGCTTTTCTACATATCCTAGAGGCCAGTGAGTCCATGGCCATTGTGAATGTGTCCAGGTAAAAGCAAATAAATGCTAGAAATTTGGGTATATGGGCATTGAAAAAAATACTAAGCAAGATCTATCATCATAAAATTGGATGCTCCACAAGGAATTGAAGAATTGTATGCTTGGGTATCATTAGATGTCTAGGTATGATATAAGCATAATTGTGTGCAAATCCTGAACAAGACAATAAACGGATTTGCCTAGGACCTAATTTAGGTTTCTTAGGGAGGATTGGTGTATTATATGGGGATTTAAAAGGAATAATAATACCTTGATCTGTTAATGAATGAGTCAATAGTTAAGTAAGATATCCTGGACAAGGATGTGGGGGACCTCCTTTAGTTTTACTAGTAATAGAGAGAGCAGATTTTAGAGACCCACTTAGGAGGATGAAGAGGCCCATTGGAAGTTGAAAATATCAAAGGGGATACTGAGTGTCTCCAAATGAAACAGTTATTTTGAATAAGGAACAAGAAGAGGGAATCCTTGGGCACTTTTAGGGACAGAATATTGTCAGGGAAACAGAAAATAAGTTTACAGTGGATTGAAGCATAAGGAGTAAAGAATGTTCCACAGAAAGTGGACCTATGAAGATTATATGAAGGAACTATTTAGGAACATGCTGACACTTTCCTAAAACCCCAACAATATTTAAATACTTAACAGAGCCACAGTTGGAGTCAGGCTTACTCATTAGCACTGAATTCGAGACTCCAGTATTTAGCAAGTAATCATAAAATGTGTCCCCAACCTTAAGGGTGACACGGAGTTCACCATTTTGGGGAGAGGAATAGACCAGAATAACTGGGTCCAAGACATCAGGTTCTAGAAAAATGAAATAATCCTCTCCCTCTCCCCCAAACCATCATCATTACTGATCCTCTGGGCATCTCCAGAGTCATTCCACCTTTTACTCTTGAGATCCTTTTTTTCTTTCTAGTCTAAGACAACATGACCCATCCTGTCACAACAAAAAGCCTTCACTCAAATTTCAAGGTTTGGGGGTCGCCTCTAACATTGCCTATTGCAAGGCCTCTGAAACAGCCTGTGAAGGAACAAGAATGATTTAAACCTATTTATGGCAGCTTTATATGGTGGCAAAGAACTGGAAATTGATGGGATGTCCATCAATTGAGGAATGGCTGAACGACTTGTATATGATCATGATGGAAATACTATTGTGCCATAAGAAATGAGCAGCAAGATGCTCTCAGAAAAACTTGGAAAGACTAACATGAACTGATGCAGAGCAAAAGAAGATTGTGCATACTAACAGCAATATTTTATGAAGATCAGCTATACATAACTTAGCTATTCTCAATGATACAATGATCCAAGACATTTCTGAAGGACTTATGGTGGAAGATGCCATTCATCTTCAGAGAAAGAATTGGTGAAGTCTGAATGCAGATTGAAGCGTAGTTTTTCTTTATTTTTCTTGTGTTTTTTGTCTGTCTTTTCTTTTATAGCATGACTTACATGGAAATACGTTTTACAAGTTTTGCACACATATAACCTGTGTCAAATTCCTCACCTCAATAGAGGGGTGAGAGAGGGAGGGAGAGAACTTGGAATTCAAAATTTGGAAAAAATGTTAAAATTGTTTTTATATGCAATTGGGGGAAAACAAAATATTAAATTAAAAAATAGTTTGAAATGAAGTTGTACTGGGGCAATGACAATTTGTTCCTTCTCTTTTTCTTGTTTTCTTTCTCCCCACATTCATAAACAAATAGGGCACCCTCCTTAAGCTGACTTATAGGTATCTCATGACAACCAGGGCACCTCTTATGGAAATGTTTTCTTATTTCAGGCAATGATTGAACTACAAAGTTAGTTCAATAATATGTGCACTTTGAGGACTAAGGAATTCTAATCTTGCATAGTTTAGCACTTTTGTATAGTCTATCATAAAAATGATAAGGAGTTTCATTCTTCTCTTGCAATATCTCTTGGTACTTATTCTAGGTCTCTAGATTGCCTAGCCCATTAAAATCTGATGTGATCATGATCACTGGGGTCCCAATATGGATCTTGTAAAAGCCAATTGCAAAGGCATTTGTCTCTCCTGATCTTTTGTTTTCCCCCTCATCCCTCTATCTTGCTTTTCTAGTTTCTCCCCCCTGTTTCTAATATCCTCCTTTGCTCTGGTACAATTTCTTTCAGCTATCTCTCCTATTTCTGAGTTTTGTCAGAAGACCTTACCCCCTTCATTGAAGCCAACCTATCTGTTTTACTATGATGGCTTATTTTTCTCCAGTGGATTGTATATGACTATTAAGTCAGTTACATATCCTCAAGTAAGACTGTGACCTCTAAATGTGGCTTGAGAGTACACTGTACCTGCTCCAGGGTCCTCATCAGTCCTAGGAGTGTTTCTTCTCTGAGAAGAGAGGGTAGAAGGGTTGAAAGGTTTTTTGGAAGAACTCAAGGATCCCAGTTGAGACAGGAGAGTTAGGATGGAGGTGCAGAAAGCAGGAGAGGAAGAGGAGGGGATGAAGAAGGAGATGTAACTGGCAGACAAAACTCAGAAATAGGAGAGGTAGCTGAAAGAAATTGTATCAGAGCAGAGGAGGATATTTAAAACAGTGAGGAGAAACTAGAAAAGCAATGTAGAGGGATGAGGGTGAGAGCAAAAGAGCAGGAGAGACAAAAGAATTGGAGAGGAAGGAATTAAGGCAGGGTGGAAAGTTGGGGCAAGGACGAAGGCGTAGGAGGGTGGAAAGAAGTGGGAGAAGAGGATAAAGCAGAACAAAGCAATGAAATTGGAGAAAAAGAGAAGACCTCAAGGGGTGTCAGGCAAATGCCATTAGATGACTTAGATTTAGTTAAGGCATCAGTTAATCTGCTCCACAAATACTGGCATTCTAGCTGCTTTGAGTTTTTTACCTAGCATGATACATCTTAAATCTCTCAATTTATCATAGTCATAGATATCAAATTGACGACAAAATGATTGCATTTTTCTCTGTTTTAAACTAAGTATCACAAAACATAATTGCTTGTTTATTAGTCATCCCTGGCTTAATTGAGAACTCCCCCTTGTCTCAGGCTTTAAGAAGTTTTTCTACGTGTTCTTTTTCGAATGCTATTTCTGCTATTTTTTGTTCCCATTATTTTTTTTAATTCTTAAATATAACCTAAGAAAAATTTGTGAGACACACACAAGGCAGACAATCTTTTATGCTGTGCCCCCATCAAACCTCAGTTAAGAAAATATAATGAATATGATGCTTCCTCACTGGAGTTAGAGGATTCCATAGAAATTGCAGCTTCTCCTTTAAGGGCTAAGATTTTACTTCTTCTTATCAAATAAGGTACCTCTTCTGTTTGGAAAAGTTAAACACAACTTTTACTGGTCTATTTTCCAATTAAGATACTTAGGTAATAGAGATATATAGTCTCTGAGAATGCCATTCTAACGTTTCAATTTTTCAGGAGTCCCTCCCTGAGGGACTGAGTCAGAGGCCTAGTGCTTGGTTCATGGATTTAATAAAGGTTAAGGAATGCCTAATAGAAATCTAAATAGAATTCAGATTTAGAATTTAGAATCTTCCTCTTTGTCTAGGAAGATGAGGCTTCCTCCCCTCTTAAGCTCTGAAGAGTGTCTATATGATGTGCTCCCCAATTTCTATGGAGGGACACCTTCCTTGAGGGAAAAAATTCCTTTTTTATTATTATTATTTTATTTGTTTTCAGTGCTCTACAATCACTTCCATGTAACTTAGATTTTTTTTTCCCACTTTGCTCACCCTTCTTCCCTCTCCCTCCCCGAGTTGGCATACAATTCTATATAGGTTCTACACATATAGTCCTATTAAATACATTTTCACCTTAGTCATGTTGCATAGAAGAATTAAAATGAATGGAAGAAATCATAAAAAAACCAAAATTTATTACAGAAGAAAATGATCTACTACATTCTGCAATCAAATTCCATAGTTCTTTCTCTGGATGTGGAAGGCATTTTGCCTTAAGAGACCATTGGGAATGGCTTAAGTCCTTGCATTGCAATGAAGTTCTAAGTCTAGCAGAAAAAATCCTCACACACTGTGGTTGTTACTGTGTATAAAGTTCTCCTGGTTCTGCTCCTTTAACTCAGCATCAGTTCATATAAGTTTTTCCAGACCTCTCTGAAGTCTTCCTGTTCATCATTTCTTAGAGCACAATAGTATTCCATTACATTCATATACCACATTTTATTCAGCCATTCTCCAATTGATGGGCATCCCCTTGATTTCCAGTTTTTGGCCACCACAAAGAGTGCTGCTCTAAATATTTTTGTAACATATGGTACCCTTTTCCATTTTTATGATCTCTTGGGGATACAGTCCTAGAAGCAGTATTGCTGGGTCAGACGGCATGCACATTTTTGTAGCCCTTTGAGCATAGTTCCAAATGGCTCTCCAGAATGGCTGGATTAACTCACAGCTCCACCAACAATAATTTAGTGTTTCAAATCTCCCACATCTTCTCCAACATTTATCATCATCCTCTTTTGTCATGTTAGCCAATCTGATAGGTGGGGGAAAAATTCCTTCAAGAGATTGTCCCCTTAGGATTTACCAGGGCTCTAGATTGTCCATTATTTCCAAATTATCACACTCTACCCCAAGACAAAAATTACAACTTTTCCCCAATTAGGTGCTTACTTTCTAGCTTGGAGAATATTTGGATTCAAGGGGAGAGCTAGGTCTCAACCACAGTTCCCTAGAAGAAATCCTCCACTCAAATAGAAAATTCCACCACAGGGCCAAAAGAGAAAAAAGGGGTTCTGCTAAGGGAGTCTGGGGAATCTGGCTCCCTCCCCTGACCTCAGTTGGACCTTCAAACTGTCCAGAGTAAATTTCATAAATGTAGACTGAGGTGCAGACTCCAGACAAGATCAGTTCATTAACAGTTTCACATATAACTGTTAAAGCAGGTCAGACTGGCAATCTCAGTAAAACCAACAATCCCAATGAGGGGGAAGAGGGGAACCCTCTTTATTGACACGAAGGAAAGACAGAGGTCTATGTAATTTACAATTGCGTGTACTAAGAAAAGTGAACTGGCATTTGGGTGAAGTTAATCACACCCCTCTGTGATTATTTAGGAATATTAATAAATAAACATAAATAAATAAAATGTTAGTAAATAAAAATTCCCATAAGACATGTGGACCCCATCTGCACTTTGTTATCTTTGGTAGGTCTCTTCCATCTAAACTACCAGACTTGCTGAACCCTTGAAGAAGTTAACCTTAAGCCTAAACCCTAATTGCACAAAGACAGGCAAGGACAGACAACATATCTCTGGGGAGGTGGGGTGGCACCAGGTTTACTTGTTGGGGATTAGAGACAACAAGCAAATGTTCCCAAGGGTATAGTATGAGCAATAACAACTTTTCTTTTAATGATACCCTTAAACTAATTTGGAGAAATAGCTAAATTCCTGAGCATCAGTCAAGAACACAGAAAGGTAAATTTGGGCAGACACTAACTCACTTATAAAAATCAGTACAGCATAAAACAAATTATATTGTGAAATCAATAGAGTAGAAACTTGAGGTAATGTTAATTTTGATCTTTTCAAGGCTAGATAAAGGAATTCCTGGGGTTAGAGACACACTTGACACACAAAAAGGTATCAGGGAAAATTTATTTAAAATAGAGTTCAGAGAAGGGAAGGCCTTCTATGTCCCTTCCCTTGAAGGAACGGGTAGCTTCTAGCATGGCCACTGGAAGGACCACAACAAGGTCAGGATAAGCCAGCCTTCTTATAGAATTCTGAACTTTGAATCTCACGGGCCACCATCTCCTGGCCATATGACTTCATGTTCTCCTCTGATAGGCTTTCCCTCAAACAACTTATTGCACATGTGCAGTAGTTTGACCTTCTAACCTGACTGTACAAAGTCATGACCCAGATCACCTGGAACTGCTGAAACAGAACTACTTTATTTCCCACAAATTCTCCCTTTTTCTCTTTATTAAAATTTTTATTTGGACACCTAAATTCAATCAATAAATCCCCCCAACTCTCTTTCCCCTATGAATTCTTCCCTTCATCTATCTCCCCTTTATATGAATATGAGAAGGGGGCAAAGTTGGCCAACATATTGACAAATTACAAAGGGGAAGTCACCTTGTTATAAATGCAGATACAGAGATTCAAAAGAAAAAGATAAATCAATGAATTGTCCATTTAGAGGTTCCATCTCATTCAGCAGTCTGAGGAGGAACATCATCTGTTGCAGTTTTCTTGTCTGGATGCTCATTCAAGCCGTCTTCAGTACAGCATCTCAGTGTCTTCTTCCCTTTATTTTCTTGTAGAAATCCAGATTTCCACTATCCTGACCTTAATACAATTTTAGATTACCTTTCCTAAGCTTCACACTCTTATCACTTCTATACAATCAAAATTGGAACTTTGGCCAATTGTCATGTTTAAGAAATTTACATTAGAATTCAGGTTTTACATTTTACACTAATTCACTATTCCTTTCCCACATCAAGAGGGTGAGATTTCACTAAGGAGTCAATAATAGGCTCTAGTACTTACATAAATACAATAAATAATAATTCTTAACACAGTACACATCACCTCATAAAACAATTCCAATGTCTGGTCATGTGATGCTGCTTTTAAAGCATTTACAATATAGAACACAAGCCATTTTTCTTTTAACATTAGCCAACTGAGACACAAATAGTAACTATGTATACTAACTTCACAGGCCCTTGACCTGATTGTCTCCATACTATTACTAAAAATTAAAGGCCCTTGACTTACTGTTGTTACTCTGAAATCCTAAGCCTAATACCTTAACTTTAGACTTAACCTCAAATGTTCCCTTAAAAACAATCTATTATTTAACAGATATTAATAAAAGTTATGAAACTTCTGATTATAGAAAACTTCCCCTAAGAGTAGGGACATTTCAGGGAAACAACAGCTCCCTAACTTCACATCTATGCCAGTCAGGAGTAAATTGTCAACTGGCATTCAATTAAATCAGTCTTAAAGTCTGCCAAGTGTCAATGAGGAAACTGAGTCAGGAGAATCATACCTCAGCACAGGGTGAACAGCCCCTCTCCCAACTTTCCCAAGAGATCACCCCTTTGCAGTTCATACCAGCACCTCACAGGTTCACTGGCATCATGGATCAGTGGCTCAGATGGCCTTTCTTGCTATCCACACCTGGAGTTAGACTCAGAAGAACAGTCAGTTAATAGTCCCATAACATCTTAAAATAGCAAGCTCCACAATCAATTTCAGATATGATTGTAATTTCACATTGACTAAGGAACATCTTTTGAAACAAATCTTTAGTAGCTTACATGCTTTTCTATACTTATTCTAGATCCTGATTAAATAACAATAATAAAATCAAATTTACCATTAAAACCATAAGTTGTTGCTCTAATAGATTTACATCTGTTTCCCAAGCTTATCTATGTCTTTCTAACCATGTTCAGTCTAAAAGAGTGAGTTATACATATAAGTTCAAACACTAACTTCAATTTATGTTCATGGAATGAATTCAAATCAAAACAGAAACATTTAACTTTCATTAATGCACAATATTACCAGAGGTTATCTACCTCGAAGAAACTACACTGAAATTCTCTTCCCCAAATTGAAGATGTCTCTGATTTAGTCTCAGTAATTAATTCAGGCAATTGTATTTACCCAATTGGTCTTTGTAATATGTAAAGACCTTATTCTAAGTCAGGACCTTTGTCTCTTACTTCAAAAGAGTTTTAGTCTCATTTGTCTAACAGGGTCCTGGAAAACCTTACCTTGAAAGCTCCTTGGATTTCTACTCTTGAACTGACTTTCTTTCCTATCAATATGCCCTATCAATCCAATTCCCCAGACTACTGACCACTCCCATCAAGACCATCCTAGGAACTCCCAGACCACCTGGGGTCACCCTAGACTCCTTCCCCAGAGTACCTTTGTAGGTAAGATACCTCTTGTTTTTGCATTACAAATCCTCAGATTCCCTAAAAGTTCACCAAGTAATGAGAAATCTCAACAAACTTTGGCCTTCTTTGGTTGAAAGAAAGATTGGGTTAAATTCATGTGAGGAGAACCCAGAGTTGTTTTTTGGGTCCCAATCACCCCTAACCTCAACAATTCCATACCATTATAGTTAACTTTAAATCCCAGTCTTGTTCTATGAAACAATGATACAACATCACATTTGTACTTTGGTTTCCTTTCCTTTATCTAATCATTCCCATAACATCCAGAAAGAAGGTTCTATTTCATGGATTTTATCTTTCACACTAGAGTATCCATTTATCCAGTTAATTGAAAACAGAAAGATTCCACTACTTGCATCGTACTTACATCTTAAACTGTCTGTTTTAATTATAGAAACATGCCATGAAGATGAAAAGCAAGGACCTAATTAGATATCATCTCTACTTTATAATCAGACTCAGAAAAAGTGAAGTGGGAAAACATTCCTTTTCAGAGGAACACAATGGGGAAACTGAACCAGAAGGATGCCACCCCAGGCTGATACAATTGTCCCCTGAGGCAAACTTCTGCCTGTAGCAGTCACATTCCTCTCCAAGTAGTAGGAAACAGTTAGTATTGGTCCCAGAGGCTTTGTATCAGATGGGAGTTTTCACTAATCAAGAATAGTACCAGCACTTACATCTTAGACCTTAAATTTGTCTTAAAAAACAGTTGCTGGAGATCATTTCTATACATTTTCAAATTCTCACCAAAGCAAGTTCCTTCTTTAGGAACTCTATGACTCAAACAAGCTCCTTGGGGTTGCTGGGCCTGTACTTTTTGACTAGCCCTGAGAACTGCTTCTTTCCACACATACACCCACAGTGTACCAGCTTTAGGTTTTTATCATTAAAACTAAACAGCAAGCTTACAATTTTCATAAGTGATAACCAAATTGTTTTAGCTGTAAACACAAACAATAAACTTCAGATGACATCTATTACATTTCCGTATCATATGAAAATATTAACAGAAGGATAGACTGTCTTACCAAATGCAAATAGCAACTGACTGGATTCTTTATCCTGATCCATCCCCCTTCACCCTCTCCTCAGGATTGTGGCTATGTACTGAACCTGGATACTTTCAGGCTGTAGCTGCTGCCTCTTCTATAGAGTCAGGATCCTAATTTGTATGCTTTTCAATAGCTTCCTCTAGCTGGTCTTGGAAAGAGCACGGTTTTTCTTTTCTCCCTGACTAATTTCCCCAATTTTTTGAAAACTTACTTGCTGGTACCAGAGCAGACCCTACCGTAGCAAAGCCAGGCAGGAAGCCCTGGGCAGTCTGAAGCAGCAGCAGTACTGTGGATTCTCAAACATATCAGCCCAGGACAGGAGTCCAGTGGAAGTGAGTAAGAGAGAACCACAGAACCCCAGGTAATTTCAGGAGCAGGTCCTGAGACTATCAGTCCACAGATTGAATGACTGTGTCACCTACTTGAACTTCTGGGAGCCAAGATGGAAGAGTGATCTATAAATGCTCTCCCTTCCCCTTGTTGACCTTGAAAAATCCAGAGAATATTTCCCCAGGGAAAATCCTGCAACAGTAGGATCAGATGAAGAGGTAAACAGTCTCTTAGCCTGTAAGGCTAGGAAAATTGCAAAGGGTGGGTCCCTCTTACTGTAGCTGAAGGGATTCAGTGCAGGACCAGAGTTGTCCCAGATAGTCCCACCTCAGTAAACAGGGAAGAAGTCCTGAGCCCCAGGGGGTAGAGCACATAATCACCAACACCAGGACACAAGTCATGCCTCTGCACAGCCAGGGGAATCAAGAAGATACTATGGCAGATGGGGTTCACCAACCAGTGAACTTCCCTATATTCTACCTCAGGAGAGGAGACTTCCTATGGCCAGACTACCCTTTCCCCACACTCCATGCAACAAGCTCCAGAGTAACTCCAGGGAAACTCAGAAAGGCTTCACCTGGTCTCTGCTTTGGCACACCTGCCAGTTCATCACCAGGTAAGCTGCAGCATTTTAGCTTCTAGCTGAAAGAACCAGAGACCACACTACACAAAGCCTCAAGTTCTAACCACAAGAACCATGGGACAGAGCCTCCTGTACCCAAGAAGCAGTGATTCACTTTAAAAGTCAGGAAAAGGGTGAACATCATGAGCAAGAAGCAAACCAGAAAAAATCATAAAATCTTTCTATGGGGACAAGGACCAAAACATGAATACCAAAGAGGTCAGCATTGAGATTGTACTTCCATCTGAAATGTCAGAAGGGCATATGAACTTGTCTCAAGCCCAAAGAGCATTCTTCAAAAAGCTCAAGAAGGATTTTAAAAATCAAATTAAAGAGGAAGAAGAAGAAAGACTGGCCAATGATTTTAAAAATATGAAAAAAGAAATCATGGAAGTATTTAAAAATAAAATTGGACAAATGGAAAAGGAAGTACAAAATCCAACTGGGAAAATTGGACAAATGGAAAATAAATTACAAAAACTAACTGGAGAAAATAACTTTTTAAAAGGAATATTGGACAGATGGAAAAGGAGATGCAAAAGTTAACTGAAGAAAACATCCATTAAAAATTAGAATTGGGCAAGTAGAAGCTATGACTCTATGAGACATCAAGAATCAGTCAAACAGAATATAAAGAATGAAAAAAATAGAAGAATATATAAAGTATGTCATTGGAAAAACAACTGAACTGGAAAAAAGAGACAGGAGAGAAAAATATAAGAATTACTGGTCTACCAGAAAGCCATGATGAAAAAAAAGAGCCTGAACAATATCTTCCAAGAAATTATCAAGGAAAACTGCCCAGAGGTACTAGACCCAGAGGGGAAAATAGTCATCAAAATAATATACCATTCACTGCCTGAAAAGGATCTCAAACTGAAAACAGCAAGGAATATCGTTGCCAAATTCCAGAACTATCAAGTGAAGGAGAAAATACTGCAAACAATTAGAAAGAAACGAATCAAATATCGAGGAGCTACAGCGAGGACCACACAGGACTTTACAGCTTCTTAAAAGATAAGAGGGATTGGAATACGATATTCCATAAATCAAAGAAGTTGGGACTAGAACCAAAAATCAGCTACCCAGCAAAATTGAGCATATTTTAGGCAAGGAGATGGATATTCAATGAAATAAGGGATTTCCAGATTTTCCTGATGAAAAGGTCAGAGATCAACAAAAATTTGATCTTCAAACACAAGTCTCAGAAAGACATAGAAAGGTAAACAGGGGAAAACACTTGTTATTCAAAATGGGCAAACTGTTTACATTCCTATAAGGGAAGACAATATTTGTCAATCTTAATAATTGGTTATTTATTATAATATTTAAAAGGAATACACATAGATAGAGGGAGTAGGTATAAATTAAACAATGTGACAATTAAAAATGTGATTTAAGGGTGTAAATGGATTGTAACAAGAGATCTGGAAAAGCAGAAAAAGGTAAATAACATCACAGGAAGAGGCAAAAAATTATCTATCTATACTCATATGAAAACATACTCTAAATCACTATTGATTGGAGAGATGCAAATCAAAACAACTCTGAGATACTACATCACACCTATCAAATTGGCTAACATGACAAAACAGGAAACCAGTAAATATTGGAGAAGATGTGGGAGAGTTGGAAGACTAATTCATTGTTGGTGGAGTTGTAATTTGATCCAACCATTCTGGAAAGCAATGTGGAACTACGTCCAAAGAACTATAAAAATGTGCATACTCTTGACCCAGCAATATCACTTCTATGACTGCATCCCAAAGAAGTCTTAAAAATGGGAAAGGGTCCCACATGTTCAAAAATATTTATGCAGCTCTCTTTGTGGTGATCAAGAACTGGAAATTGAGAAGATGCCAGTCAATTGAGGAATGGCTGAGCAAGTTGTGGTTTATGAATGTAATGGAATACTGTTGTGCTATATGAAATGATGAACAGGAAGACTACATAGAGTCCTGGAAAGACTTATATGAACTGATGTTGAGTGAAAGGGGCAGAACCAGGAGAAGTTTGCACACAGCAGCAACCACTATGTGTTAGAAATTTTTCTGGTTGAGTTGGCCCTTGACAGTAATGCAAGACCATAAAAAATTCCCAATGGACTCTTGAGGGAAAATGCCTTCCGCTGCCCAGATTAACAGAAGGGAAAGGTGAATGCTTAAATAAACCCATCTCAGAAAAAGAAATTGAACAAGCCATCAATGAACTCCCTAGGAAAAAATCTCCAAGGCCAGATGAATTTTCAAGTGAATTCTATCAAACATTTAAAGAACAGTTAATTCCAATACTATATAGACTATTTGGGAAAATTGGGGAAGAAGGAGTCCTCTCAAATTCTTTTTATGATACAAATATGGTTCTGATACCTAAACCAGGAAGAGCCAAAGCAGAGGAAGAAAATTATAGACCAATTTCTCTAATGAATATAGATGCAAAAACTTTAAATAAGATTTTAGCAAAAAGAATATGGCAACTTGTCACAAGAATAATACATTATGATCACGTAGAATTTATACCAGGAATTCAGGGCTGGTTCAATATAAGGGAAACTATTAGCATTATTAATCATATCAGCAACAAAACTAACATACCACATGATTATCTCAATAGAAGCAAAGAAATCTTTTGACAAGATGCAACAGCCATTCCTACTGGAAACACTGCAGAACACAGGAATAAATGGAACTTCCCATAAAATAATAAGCAGTATCTACCAGTATCTACCTTCAGCAAGCATTAGATGCAATGGAGATAAGCTAGATGCATTCCCAATAAGATCAGAAGTGAAACAAGTATGTCCATTATCACCACTATTATTCAATATGGTACTAGAAATATTAGGTGTAGCAATAAGAGAAAAAAAGGAATTGAAGGAATTAGAATAGGCAAAGAAGAAACTAGCTTATCACTCTTTGCAGATGACATAATGATACACTTAGAGAACCTCAGAGAACCAAATAAAAAACTACTTGAAATAATAAACAACTTTGGCAAAGTTGCAGGTTACAGAATAAACCCACACAAGTCTTCTGCATTTCTGTATATTACTAAAAAAGCCCAACAGCAAGAGATAGAAAGAGAAATTCCATTTAAAGCTAGGGTAGACACTATAAAATATTTGGGAGTCTCCCTGCCAAAACAAATCCAGGGACTATATGAAACAATTACAAAACACTTTTCACACAAACAAAATCAGACCTAAGTAAGTGGAAAAACATCAGTTGCTCATAGGTAGGCCAAACTAACATAATAAAAAATGACAATTCTACCTCCACCAGATTTCAAATTGTATTATAAAGCAGCAATTATCAAAACCACTTAGTACTGGCTAAGAAACAGAAGGATAGACAAGTGGAATAGGTTAGGTACTCAAGACACAGTAGTCAATGAATATAGCAATCTACTGTTTGATAAACACAAGGACCCCATATCTTTGCACATTTACCAAACTTCCTTCCACAAACATACTTTTGTAAATGCTTGATTTATAGCAAAAACAATTTTAGTTAAAACCTCCTTCTTAATAGCAGAAACAAACTTTTTAACATGTTTACTACATCTTTAGATGGAACAGCCTTGAAAATCACACCCATATATAAAAATATATGTATATTTTTTTTCAAGGATTTTCATTTTCTCCATAAGAATTTTACAACAACAGAACTCTTATGCAGAATTCATATCAGCTTTTTAACCAATTCATCATTAATTTAGCAATGTAATTCCTAATATAACAACATTTAGATGGAATACTTAAAAATTTATACTATTTAAGTTTACTTAAAACATAAAATAAAGCATTATCCATTCAGGTGAATGCATTTCCCCATCACCTCACACAGTAACTCATCTCCTTACCACCACATGGACACATTCTATCATCTGATCAGATAGAGTCATCTCAAATTTGGGTGAGCAATTAACTATTAAATCAAGTTAACCATAAGACAAGATAGTTCATAAGCTATTGCTTTTTAATTCTATGTAGGAATCCTATTCCAGCTTAAACAAAGCAAATAAGTTAAATCTACCATCATATAGCAAACATCAGCATTATCACTGCTTACTTATAACCAAATATGTTTCAAATTATCAAATTTCTATCACATCTTTTTAAAACCTCAATCTGTATATAACAAAATCCAAATCTGAAAACTGTGTAACAATTACATTAGATTAATGTTGTATCTCACATGTACCCAACCTTGTGTCAAGCACTTTACAATCATCAGTCTTTTTCTGCTTAATCCTGATAGGAAGAGTATTCTCAGATGCTGCTCTGTATTCCTTCAGGACAGATTTTAACGTGAATCATATCAAACCCGAATTTATAAGCACTAATGATAAAAATTTTAGCCTTTTTTTAAAGTCAAATACTTTTGTTACTTAAAGAAAAGCTTCCCTTGATGGAAGCATGTGGCCATTCTCAGCTCTGAATAGCCTTTTCCCTTTTACTTTACTTCCTCAAAGAACTGAAACGCCGTCTTCTGGCTCCTCTCCCCGCTCTGAGGCTTGCCAGACAAGGAATTCTACTCACCCTCCTTGTCTTCATCCTTCAGAATCTGGAGAGAGTGAGTGCCTCCAAAAGAAATCACTGAAATTCCAAAGTGAACTTGCAAATTTTTTTGGTATTTATTTATTTATTTTTAGATTTCAAAATTCATTTCCACAAAATTTTGAGTTGCAATTTTTCTCCCCATTTCTCCCCTCCCTCTACCCCATAATACCTTGCATTCTGATTACCCCTTCCCCCAATGTATCCTCCCTTCTATCACACTCCACCCTTCCCTTATCCTCTTCTTCTCTCTTTTCTTGTAGGGCAAGATAAATTTCTATATCCCATTACCTGTGTTTCTTATTTCCCAGTAATATGCAATAATAATTCTCAACATTCATTTCTAATACTTTGAATTCCAATTTCTCTTCCTCTCTCCCTCCCTACTTATCCCCACTGAGAAGGCAAGCAATTCAATACAGGCTATATATGTGTCATTTTGCAAAAAACTTCTATAATAATCATGTTGTATAATAGTAACTATATTGCCCTCTATCCTACCCTGTCTCCCCCTTTTTTATTTTCTCATTAGACCTTGTCCCTCCCCAAAAGTGCTTGCTTCTAGTTACTCCCTTCTCCCATTTGCCTTCCCTTCTATCATCCCCCTTACCCCACTTGTCCCCTCCTCCCCTATTTTCCTGTAGTATAAGATAGATTTTCATACCAAATTTAGTGAGCATATTTTTCCCTCCTTAAGTCATAGGTGAAGAGAGCAAACTTCACTTTTCCCTCTCACCTTCTCCCTTTTCTCCTCCATCGAACAAGACTTTTCTTATCTATTTTATGAGTTAAAACCTGCACCATTCCCTTTCTGTCTTTCTCCTCCCAGTATTTTCCTCCCTCACCCTTTGGTTTTTATTTAATTTTTTTTATGGATATCTCTTCTGATTCAACTCAACCTGTACTCTGTGTGTGTGTGTGTGTGTGTGTAATTCCTCCACCTACCCAAATACTGAGAAAAATCTCAAGAGTTACAAATATTATCTTTCCATGTAGTAATGTAAACAGTTCAGCTTTAGAAAGTCCTTTATGATTTCTGTTTCCTGTTTACCTTTTCATGCGTCTCTTGATTCTTGTGTTTGAAAGTCAGATTTTCTCTTCAGTTCTGATCTTTTCATCAAGAATGCTTGAATGTCTTCTATATCATTGAATTACCATATATTCCCTTGAAGTATTATACTCAGTTTTGCTGGGTAGGTGATTCTTGGTTTTAATAGCAGTTTCTTTGACTTCTGGAATATCCTATTCCAAGCCCTGTTATCCCTTAAGATAAAAGATGCTAGATCTTGTGTTATCCTGATTGTATTTCCACAATAATCAAATTGTTTCTTTCTAGTTGCTTGCAATATTTTCTCCTTGACCTGGGAACTCTGAAATTTGGCCACCATATTCCTAGGAGTTTCTCTTTTCAGGTCTCTTTAAGAAGGTGATTGGTGGATTCTTTCAATATTTATTTTGTCCTTTGGTTCTAGAATATCAGGTCAGTTCTCCTTGACAATTTCATGAAATATAATGTCTAGGCTCTTTTTTTTTATCATGGTTTCCAGGTAGTCCCATAATTTTTAAATTGTCTCTCCGGGCTCTATTTTCCAGGTCAGTTGTTCTTCCAATGAGATGTTTCACATTATCTTCTATTTTTTCAAACTTTTGGTTTTGTTTTCTAACTTCTTGGTTTATCTCATAGTCATTAGTTTCCCTGAAATGGATTCTCTCTTTTAAAGAACTATTTTGTTAAGTGAGCTTTTGAGCCTTCTCTTCCATTTGACTAACTCTGCTTTTTAAAGCCTCCTGCTCCTCATTGGCTCTTTGAATCTCTTTTTCCAGTTGAGTTAGTCTCTTTTTAAAGCTGTTATTATCCTCAGCATTTTTTTTTGGTTCTCCTTGAGCAGGCTACTGACATGCTTTTCAAGCTCTTCTATGACCTGAGCCCATTTCATATTAATTTTGGAGGTACTGGAGACAGAGAGGCCTTGACTTCCTCTGACAGTATGCCTTGTTCTTCCTCATCTGAAAGGATGGAAGGAGACACCTGCTCACCAAGAAAGTAACCTTCTATGTTCTTATTTTTTTTTCCCTTTTTGGGCATTTTCCCAGCCACTTACTTGACTTCTGAATCCTTTGTCAAGAGGAGGGTCCTAGTGCTCCTCCTCTCCCCAGTACCATGCTCAAGGCTGAGATTCAGATCAGCTGCTCAACTCCTCCAGGAGCTTTGGGTGGGGGTGGGGCTGCCACTGAGGGCTAAGGTTCAGATCAACTGCTCATTTCCCCCAGGGGTTTTAAGTTGAGTGGCTTGGACAATGGACCCAGGCTGCTTCCTCATAGCTGCCCACCACATGCTGCTGCTGCTGCTGCTCCTGCCACCTGAGGCCAGTGCTGGAGGGACCTGCTCCCCTCTTGCCCAGCTGGGAAAGCCCTACCACACTGACCCTTGGAGCTTTCTTTGTCGCTTGTGGGTTGAGGGATCTGGGACCCTCTTTGCTGGCAATTCTGCCTCAGAGGTCTGTTCCAGTCCTGTTCCTCCTAGTGCCACATGGCCAGGGCTGGGCTTCTCTCCACTCAGCATCCTGTGAGATAGACCTTTCCTGTCAGCCTTCTAGGTTACCTCTGGCTGGAAATCTCTTTCACTCTGTTGTTCTGTGGCTTTTGCTGCTTTAGAATTTGTTGAGAGTCATTTTTCACAGGTATTTTGTGGGCTGTCAGGGAAACACTAGAGTATATGTGTCTTTCTACTCTGCCATCTTGGTTCTGCCCCTGTGAACTTGCAATTTTAAACACACTGCCCAGTATCAGATACAATGACCTAATTCAAACCTAAAGTTCAGATTTTAGCTTTGAGATCTCTTCAGATCAAAACTCAACTTTTCATTGCAGACTGCCTGAGGTTCAGTTTCCCTTATCTTTCTTTTCACATTAAAAAAATGTGGCCAGAATTAAGAATCTAGAAAGAAAGATTTTTTTCTCTTCTCTCTCTCTTTCTTGTCCCACTCAGTCCTCTGAAACTGCTCCAGGTGGGGGTGGGGGAAGGGAAAGATAATGGGGAAGCCTTGTTGACTACCTACACTTCCAACCTTATACCACGAACATGAAACACTTCACAAACACACAGACAAGTCATTTAACAAAACACTGTGCATATCAATCTGAATTTGAATTCAGACCTGGTCAAAAACTTAGGGTTTTTAACCAATTTAAGGATTAAATTCCTCCCTAATAAGCTTACTCCAGCTTTTCAGACAAACAGAGACCTAGAGGTCATTTGTCTATCCTGATACCAGATGGCTTAGGAAAATGCTAGTCACTATTGGAACTAAGTTCCTGGGCCCTCGCGACCACCACAGTCCTTTTGACCTGGGAGTGCATCACATCCTCCCAATATCCCCAAGGGATAGCTCCTTCCCACCATTGCTTGAATTCCTAGAATTCTTTTCAAGTTCTCTCCTTAGCTTAGGGTCAGCTAAGAGACTTCTGGACAGGAAAATGACCAACAAAGAGTTTGCCACACTCCAGGAACTTCTACTTCATCAGTAAAAGACCAATTCAGAGTGGAAGTTCCCAGGGTGACTTGATCCTTGCCCAGTATACTGCCTCACCTAGTCCACTGGCAAATATTGCTCCCCAATTCCTCTGATATTGTGTGCTTGAACTGGAGTAGACCTAACTTACAAAGACTGTTAAAAAAAACAAAACACCACTTTTTTATAGGAGGAGCACTCCTATAAATATTTTAGCACTTTTCTTCCAAGGCAGCAAGTTGAGCCCCACATTGGGCACTATATTGTTAGAGATGCACTTGACACACAAAAAGGTATCAAGGACAATTTATTTAAGGTGGAGTTCAGAGAAGTGAAGGACTTCTATGTTCCTTCCTCTGAAGGAATGGGTAGTTTCCAGGGTGGACACTGGAAGGTCAGGATAAGCCAGGCTTCTTCTAGAATTCTGAACTTTGAATCTCATGGACCACCATCTCCTGGCCATGTGACTTCATGTTCTCTTCTGATAGGTCTTCCCTCAAACAGTTCATTGAGCATGTGCAATAGTTTGACCTTCTAAACTGACTGTACAAGGTCATGACCCACATCACCTGGAACTGTGGAAAAAGAACTTCCTTATTTCCCACACTGTGTTGTGTAAGGATATGAAGAAATAACTAGAGAATCAGAAGTTCAGACTTGAAAGAGACTTCTGTGGCTATTTAGTTCAATTCATGCCTGAAAGGAATCTCCACCATGATGTGACACATGGTTAGCCATTCTCTACTTGAAGACTTCTAATGATGTGGAACCCACTACCTTTTGAGAAATTTCATTCCACTTTTTGACTGCTCTGATTGTGAGGAAGTTTGTCCTTATGTCAAGTTGAAATTTGCCTCTTTGCAACTTCCACCCACTCCTAGGTCTATACTCTAGGGCCCAACACTATCAACTTCATCTTTCTTCCAAGTAATAGTATTTGACTACATGAGTACAGCTATCATGGCGCCCAAGTCTTCTCCTTTCTGGGCTAAACATCCTCCATTCCTAATTCCAGGTATACAAGGTGACATGAGGTACATAAACAGCTGAAAACTTCAGAATAATAAAACCAAATTTCATACATTAGGTGGAATATAAATGTAATTATATTCAAACTCAAATTGAAACAGCCCTTAGGGACTTGATATACTCTCAAGGGAGACAAAATATGCAGATAATTATATAACCAATAATGGGGGGAAGGGAGGGCTGGGTGTGCAATCAGCAGATTTAGAGCTAAATAGGGCTTTAGAGGTCATTGAATCCCATTCCTTATTTTATAGTTAAGGAAATTGAGAGAAATTATTATTTTCTATTATATTAATAATCCATTACTAAGTAGGAACCAGGCTTTTTATTTCCTCATTCAAGATCCAACCCCTACAGAATGTCAGCCAGCCAGTCTCTGAAGGACATGGCTGATAGATGAGAATGTCCTAAACCCTGGGGAACAATCTTCCAGATTTTGGGCAGGACCCCACCTACTTAGGAGACCTTTCTTCTCTTCAGAGTATAAACAGAATCTGATATAGATGAATTTTTGCCCCAGAGCTTCCCATTTCCTTGCACCCTTCCATTGGAGTTTAGGGTGACCTAGCTCATGAAAGAGAAAACCAACCAGTGGTCTGAGTGGAGATGAATTCCTTTGTCTAGACTGCTGGAGGCATGTTCTCAGCAAGACAAACTGAAGACTTTTAGTCCCCCTTCATTAATTATTTACCAGTCAGGGTTGATATTCACCTCTCAAGGAAACCCCCTTTTTCAAAAGTATATTAAGCCTTCTAGTCTCTTTGTTTTTTTCCTTTGAATACCAAGAGAAACTATTGACCACCAATTTACTGATTGTTATATAGTCTAATTAATAAATTAATTACTAATTATGCAGAGACTATCTCTTGGATTTTTCATTCATCACACAAATGTTCATAAAGGTTAATTGCTTCAAACTAAGTTCCTCTGACTTCAAACCCAGCACTGTCTATTACATCAGACTCTCCCTTTTTTCTTCCTCACCTATTTAAACTTAGTCCCCAACATCTCCCCATTCATTTCTCTCATCTTCCTCTATATTTACTTTATCCCCTTCTTTCATAATTCCCCACATTCTGATTCCTTTATTCTCTCCCCATGCTTTCTTAACTTTCTCACTCCCATTCCCTCTCCTCTCAAATATATTTCCCTAATTCATGCAAGCTCTCACAACCATCAGTGCCAAAGGCCTTGGTCAGATAGACAAATTTAGTGTACAGATCTCTGAAGGCTTATGGAAAATTATGTCAAAATTTGGTTTCCTGAAGAAGTTCATCAGTGTTGTACATCCGTTTCATAATGACTTGAAGCTGTGTGCTTGTTCCTGTACTTGTTAGCATGATGTTTTCATCAATGTTGTCAGATGCCTTCCAATAAGGATGTACATAGCATCAAGGCTGGGTACAGTACTGATGGTAAATTATTTATTTTGAAAGGGTACAAGGCAAAACTAAGGTGGAGGGAAAGTTAGTGCATGATTTTTTTTTGTTTGCAGATGATTGTGCACTCAATGCATCCCCTGAGGCTGAGATGCCACAACAAAGTATGAATTGATTCTCTGCTGCTTGAGTTAATTTTGGCTTAACAATAAACAACAAGGAAACACAGCTTCTCCATCAGTCAGTATCGCATCATCTAGATGTGAAACCTTTTGGTTACAACAAATGGAGAAATTTTTAATGCTGTTGATAAGTTCACATAGCTTGACAATATACTTTCCAGAGATGTACACAGAGATGATGAGGTTGACACACTCATTGCCAGGGATAGCTCAGTGTTTGGGAGGTTCTGAAGGAAAGTATGGGAGAGAAGAGGTATTAGACTGTCTATCAGATTGAAGGTCTATAGAGTTGTTGTACTGACCTCATTGTTGTATGCTTGTGAAACCTGGACAATATACCAGTACCCTGCCAGGAAACCAAATCATTTCCTTTTGAATTATCTTGGGGGGATTCTGAAAATCAGTTGGCAAGATAAAGTACTGGAGACTAAGGTCCTTTCTCAAGCCTAAATTGCCAAGCATTCATATTCTGCTACAGAGTATACAACTCTGATGAGTTTTCCACATTGTTCAAATACCCAACATATTACTTACCTTAAAATAGTATTTACAGAGAACTCACACAAAGCAAGAACTCACCCAGAGGCCGAAAGAAGCAATACAAAGACACTCTTAAGGTCTCTCTGAAGAACTTCAGAATTGATTGCATGACATGGGAGATATTGGCAAAAAAGGAGTGCCCACATCAAAGAAGGTGCTACGCTCTATAGGCAAAAGGGATTTTCAGAAGGCCAAAAGAAACATGAGATGTGCAAATTTAGAGCCATCTGCACTCTAAACGTTCATGTAGACTATTCGTGCCCTACTGGTGGTAGAGCCTTCCAAGCTCATATTGGTATAATCAGTCACAGTTGGACACACTATACCTTGACTCCAACATAGTGATGTCATTTTGGTCCTCTTCAAAAACAAAGGACAATAACCAACCAGAAGAAGCAGCAACAATGTTGGACTACATTCCATAGTTATCCATGTAGCTAGCTCCTGAAGATCTCTCTACCTGCCGAAATCCATTTCTAAGATCCTGATACATATGCAAAATAAACCAAGAGATGAATCTATTAGAAAAGGGACATTCAACTTTATTTTTCTGCTAGCCAGTTTGTAAAGAACAGTTGACTACAATCTTTGTCAGTAAGGGTGGGAGTCAGGGTTGGGAGAATGCAGAAAATACTTTATCAAATTAGGTGCTGAACAGAAAAGGAAGGAAGAGGGAGAGTACCATTATCTAATGACATATTGAGGAAACATTGAGGTCATTGTAAAAATGAAAATTGATTTTAATTCTATTTTGCTAAGACTTAATTAAGCTAGATTTAATATTCCCTTTCCTGGTTCCTTTCCCTTGTAAACTTCACTGATCATGCACATCCTGGAGAACTTGATAAAAGGTCAAGCTTTTGTATTATAATTACCTCCACCTTTGGAATCTCACATGTCACCCACTTTCCAAAGAAACTTGATTAACCTAAAAGGTCAAATCTCATCTATTTAAACTATTGAAGCAACTTCTATTATATGGGAATCTTTGTCTTGTAACTCACATGTGTTGGCTGTGGTTAAGTAGGTTTCAGAAGGGGAGGACCAAATGATGTAATGTTAATTCTGACTAAGTCATTGATAGCCAGTTGGAAGAAAATATACCTATATTGCTCTGTCATCTTGCCAATTATCATAAAAGACCTTGTAAGTCCTCACTCAGGGTCTTTGGTCATCACAAGAGGCATGATTTTATAGTCCTTTGGGCATAGTTCCAAATTGCTCTATAGAATGGTTGTATCAGTTCACAACTCCACCAACAGTTTTGATCTCAGCTCTTTAGGAGCAAAGGCCTCTGAGAGACTGCAGTCTAGAAGTACCAGAACAGGAAAGCTCTGAATTTCCAGTACTAGAAAAAAACAGGTTTTGAGCTTCTGGTAACATACCAAAGAACTAAAGAACAGAAAGAGTAGGACAGGCCAGCGGGAGGACAGGACAGCTTATATGATGAGCTATGCAGCACTCTACCAAGCTTGAGGAAAGAAGCATGATATCCAGGTAGGACCAGTTCTGATCACTCAAAAGTCAGTTGGGATAGAGATCTAGGTTGGTGAATTATGAAATGCCCAGTGTGAGAGGAGGCTGAGACCCTTTGAGATCCAAACCACCAGGGAAACCATAATCAGAAGGGAAGGATTCATGAAGAGAATAATAAAGAAAATAAAGGAGGGGGGTGGAAAAGACTCCAAGTACCCAAAATTTCAGGAAGAAGATATCTCAAAGAGCTTGAACAGAAACAAGCCAACAGGAAATACAGTTAAAACAGAAAGAAATATGGCCTTTAGTAGAGTAAATGAGATCACATATCTATGAATAAATGCTGCAAAATGAAGGAAAATGATACAACATTTGATGAAACAGAGAACGCTGTGGAATTTGAAGAAAACACAGAACCACAATATGCTGTTCTTGAGTGGTTTAAAAGAGAAATGTGAATCATGAAAGCAGAATTTATGCTCTGCACAGCAAAAATAATGAACAGAATAGAAAAACTTAAATCTGCAAGCCTCACCAAAGAAACAAAAGAACAAGGGATCAGGAATGCAAATACACAAAAGTGAAGGACAACCTTCACCACAAATGAAAAGAAGCAAAAGACAACATTAAAAGAAATTATGCTTACTATGCAAGCAAAACATACTGAACTGAAACACAGGATGTGCAGATATGTAGAAACAGCCTAATGATCTTCTATGAAGAAGATGACAGGACAGAAAAACCTTAAAACCATAATGAAGAAAATAATAGAAGAGAACTTCACAGAACTTTTGAACATGGAAAATAAAATTTCCATTGAAAGAATTCACAAATTGCTGCTGGGGTGGGGTGAGGTAAAAATCCAAGGCTGAAAACTCCTTAACAGTCCAATTCAGAAACAATAAGTAATGTAAGCCATCAGGATAAAGATGTTAAATACAAAATAAAAGAACATTTAAATAACATAAGACTATTGCTCACCTATAAAAGGTAGAGGTGAGGGAATAATGTTTTCCAAAGAACAATAGGGTCAGGAATGCACCCTAAAGTGCAAATATGAACTTAGGACAAGAGATGGATGTTCAATAATAAAGAAGAGCTTGAAATCTTCTTTGAAAGAAAATCAGAAAGAGCCTATAAGGGAGTGGGAAAGGAGGGAGCAGGGAACTGAAAAGAAGGAAAAAGGAAGGAGGCCTTACTTTGGAGGTGGGAGGGGTTTCCACTGATGAATGTTCATCTATGGGAAAAAGGAGATGAGAATCTTATACTAGATGAAGCCTGAGGGATTTGTTGCCTGAAAAGTGTACTTGTCCTTGGAGTGGGAAAGTTGAAATCTCTGGGGTCATTTGGCAGCTTGAGGAGTGGAAGAACATAGGGAAAAGATTTCCAGGCAAATATGGGGAGAGGGGAAAGTCAACAAGAAAGGGTATAGATTTATAGGGGTTGGGAGAGGAGCGCTACTCTTGGTCAATATGGAATATGAATTTGAATGTGTCTTCTCTGACACCTGCAATAATTTGAAGCAAGGCCCAATAAAAAAGATGAATTCATGGAGAGAGCCTTACTAGACAGTGGCAGAAAACACCTAGAGAGTAGAGCCTAGAATGAATCCCTTGGAAGTTTTGATTGTATGAATAATACAGAGAAAAGATAGACTGGATGATTACAGGGGTCATGAATAAAAGAATGTGAGTCTAGAATAAACAAAAAGACAAGATGGATAATGAAGAGAGTAAGAGAAATTCTTTTTAGAAAGGGATACAAAAATGAAATTTAAAAAGCTAATGAATAGAAATAACTAAAGGGAAAGAGAGGAAAGGTAAGTATATTTGACTGACTGAAAGAAAAAAAGAGGGGGAAAAATATATAATCATCTAAAAGCAAGAGAGAGCAACAAATGAACAAAATCCTAAAAGGAAAGACGTAATAAATGAAGGAATGGGGGGTGAGGGAAAGAGAACAGTGGGAACAGGACCACCTTTTAAAAAAAAAGAGTAAATAAAGGTACTGAAAAGAAATATAATATTATGCTCACAGCAGAAGAGGTGAAAAAAATCGTAGCTTGAAAAAATACAATTTTAGAGATAGAAGAAAATATAAACCTAACTCAGAACTTTAAATGTGAATGGGTTAAACCAATAAAACAAAACGAAGAATGATATTGATACAAAAACAAAACCTCACAATTAGTTCCTTATGAGAAATACATTAAAAAGACACAAAACAAAACTGAGAGGATAGAAAAAAATTTACAATGCATCAAGTGAATCCAAAAAAGCAGGAGTTGCCATCATCCTATCAGACAAAGCAAAAAGAGACATTCAAAAAATAAAAAGGGATAAATAAAGAAACTATATTATACCCAAAGCAATCACAGAAAACAAATCAATATCAGGAACACATTTGTATGCTCCAAACCTATTCATATTCATAAAGGAAACAACTGAGCTTTAAGAAAACATAGATATTGACACAATTACAGGAGACTTCAATATCCCCCAATCAATTTTAGATAAACTTAACAGAAAAATTAATAAAAGGGAAAATATGGAATAGAACTAATTTCTGGAGAAACTAGATTTAAAAGATATGTTTTTTTCTAAATGGTACCACAAAAGAATATATTTATTTCTCTGCACCATATGGAAATTTTACACAAACTGACCGTGTATTAGGGCAGAGAGATATTGCAAACAAATGTAAAAAAAAGCTGAAACCGTCAATTCATCCTTTACAGGTCATTATGCAATAATAAGAATGATTAGTTCTGGGTCTACAAAAGACACAGACACAAATGTAGATTTAACAATGAAACCTTAAATAATGAGTCAAAAACCAAATCATAGAAGCAATAATAGAAGAGAAATCTCATTCCAAATAGCCACAAAATGAATAAATTATCTGGGGAACAGCCTCTCAAAGCACACAAAAAACCTTCTGAAGATTCAATTACCAAGCACTCCTTGAAGAAATAAACATAAACTAAATAGTTGAAATGATAGTCAGTGCTTATGGCAAAATCATGCAATATAATAAAAATGACAATACTACCAATATTAATTTATACTTTTAATGATATACCAACCAAATTACCAATTTGTAAAATGTTTTACAGAGCTTGATAAAATAATAAAAAAATTTATTTGGAAAAACGAAAGATAAGGTAACAGAATTTACCTAGGGGAAAACTCTCTATTTGATAAAATCTTCTAGGAAATTTAGAAAGCAGGCTGGCAAAAATTAGACTTAGAACAACTCCTTACACCACACTCCACAGTACATTCTAAATGGATACATGATCTTAATATTAAGAAATCATACTATGAACAAATTAAAAGAGAAACAGATTATACCTCCCACAGACATGGATAAGACCTATATCGTTAACTAAACAAGAGATATAGGCAATTACAAAAGACAAAATGGAAAACTTTGATTACTTGAAACTGAAAAGCATCTATACAAATAACATTAATGCACTAGGACAAGAAAGGAAGTAGCTGAGTGGGAAGAAAATCTCTGTAGCAAATTTCTCTGGTAAGGGCTTTGTATACAAGATATATAAACAATTAATAAATATATGACTAATAACCATTCCCCAATAAATAAATAGTCAAATTATATGAAAATTCGAAAGAACTGCAAAGTATTTCCAACCACATGAGAAGATGCTCCGAATCACTAATAATAAGTAAAATACAAATATAAAGCCCCAAGGTTTCACACCCTGAAAATGAACAAAAATGATTTAAAATGGCAACAGTATTGAAAAGGTTGTGGGAAGATAGGCATACTAATACTTTGTTGGTGGGATTGTGAAGTGGTATAATAATTTGGGAAATCAATTTGAGATTATGAAAATAAAGTGACTAAAATGTTCATATACTTTGAACCAGAGGCTCCATTATTTATTTCCCAAAGTAAGCATCAATAAGAAAAAAGTCTCCATATATATTTATATTGGCACTTTTTGCAGTAGTCAAGAAATTGGAAAGTAGATGTCCATCAATTGGAGTGGCTAGGCAAATTGTAGTACATGAATGTACTGGAATATTACAGTATTGTAAGAAAGGTGTGTAATGAATACAGAGAAGCATGAAAAAATCTGTATGAACTGATATATAGTGAAGTAAGCAGAGCCAAGAAAACAATATACATGGTAACTATGACAATGTAAATTGAAAGAACAACGTACTAAAAAAAAATCTAAAGTGATTAAAACAAAATTATAAATATCAAGTGAGATTTCAGTGAAGAAACATGAGACATCCTCAACCTACATCTTTGTGGAGGTGGGAAGTCCACAGGTATTACATATTGCACATTTTTTTGAACTTTTTCAAAGTATTAATTAATTGTGCTGACTTTTTTCCCCTCTTAAAGAATACTTTTTGTCATATGGAATGGCTCTTGGGAATGGAGTAGGGTAGGAATACATGAAATAATATGGTGATGTAAGAAACAGAAAATACTAATAAAAATTAATTTAAAAAAGCTCATACGTCGATTATTTGCTTTGCAGACATCCCAAAAAATAGAAATAGGCAGTAAATAAGTATAAAGAAAGCACAAATAATGAAATAAATCACCCTATCTCTAGAGACTATTAAAAGGAAATATATATGTATACATATATGGGGGGGTTAAAAAAGCAGCAAAATATAGAAAGACTATTAAAAGATTTTTTTTAAAGTATACAGGGGATAAAGATGAAAGAAAATAGAACAGGTGAGATAGCAAAGTGTTGAAGCTAAAGAACCTATTCTTCCTTTCTGACAATAAGTAAATGAAATGACTCAATGCAAAAATAAAAAGTGAATCATACCATACCACTATGTTATGTTTTTGTTGTTTCTGAATCGATTCAGTCTCGTCTGATTCTTTGTGATCTCATTTGGGATTTTCTTGGTAAAGATACTGGTTTGCCTTTTCTTTCTCGACATCATTTGACAGATGAGGAAATTGAGGCAAACAGAATTAAGTGACTTGCCCAGGGTCACACAGTTAGTAAATATCAGATTTTAACTCGTCTTTCTAACTCCAGGTTCTGCACTCTATCTGTTGTGCCACGTAGCTACCCCAGATTAAGAGTTAGATGGTACATATTAGATTCTATCTAGTTGAACACTTTTCAAGATTAAGAAAGATTAAGAAACTGAAAACTAGACAAGTAAAATGACTTGTTTGCTCAAGGTTACACAAGTAGTGAATGACAAAAGTAGGATTATAACCTAGTTTTATAATCCCATATCTGGAATGAGAACCTCTCTACTGCTCTCATTTAATAGAGAAATAAACTGTCCCAGACTTATACAAGATCACAAAGCTAGAGAGTCAGAGAGCAAGGATGTAAGTTCAGGATGCTTTAAATCTGTATCCTTTGATCGATCATCTTACAACATGGTCTCTAGCATTGCTTCTATCTTGATTGACCTCCTCATGATACAGTTGTCTACATCCTTCCTAAAATATAATGCCCAGACCTAAACACATTACTATAAAAGGGGGCTATAACCTCCCTAGTGTTAGGTATTATTAATACTTCGGTATTATTAACACTTAGGTATTATTAACAAAACAAATATGCTTTTTTGACTGCCTTATGGTGTCTAAAGCCTCAGATCTTTTTGATATATACTCACATCCAGAAAGGTTGTCCCCATTTTATTTTCATGAAATTGATTTTTTAAATATGAAGTCAAATTTCACAGTTGTCTTTTCTAGAGGCTTACTAGATTTAGTCTAATATTCTAGTTGTTCAAGGTCTTTAGAGGCAGCTGGTTGAGGCACTCTGGACCTGGAATCAGGGAGACCTGAGTTGAAATCCAGTCTCAGACACTTACTAGCTCTGTGACCCTGGGCAAGTCACTTAACCTCTGCTTGCCTCAGTTTCTTCAACTGTAAAATGGGATTAAGAATAGCACCCCAGGATAGTTGTGAGGATCAGATGAAATAACATTTGTAAAAGCACTTAGAATACTACTTAGAACACAGTAGGTTCAATATAAATAAGTGCTTGTTCCCTTTCCCTTCCTGGTTTAGGATTCAGCTAATGTATTGATTATCTCTCTCAGCTTTGGGCTTTCTTGAAATTTGATAGGCATCCTGTTGTTCACAGGAGCAGACTCCAAAATCCGAAATAGTTTTTAAAAGAAATGTATTGGAGGAGTAGAGTCAGCTGCAGATAAGGTATGACTTCCTTTTGTCCTGGCTCTGGCAAGTTATATTATATAGGATTTAGACAAAGGTTCCTATGAACTAACCACACATACACAGGTAGGCAAAGCTGCTGAGAGGGCAACTTGAAAGCAAGGTAGATTGAGACAGATGTAAGTAATCATAAACATTCAGTAAAATTTGAGTGAAGCCAAAACACATGCTTGGACAGACTTATCAAAGGTCCTTGGTGGGGTGACCCAAAATAAGAATGCTTTGGGTGGACCCAGGACGTGGGGGAACTCAAAATACCTTTGTAGCAATCCCCTGCATTCCAGGAAAGTCACTGGGGTGTATCACTAAGGAATTATTCACAACACTGGTAGTGACTATGAATATGTTGGCATAGTTTTCAATCACAAAGTATAACAGACTCTCCATATTGAAGCAGGAGAAAAACATTTATTGAGACACCAGAAAGCCAAATCCCAGAACCAGAAAGCCAAATCCATTATAGCAACAAAGAAGTCAATACAGATCATCACAGAAGGGGGAAAGCCATTCCCAAGCCTCCCCACCCCCTGCTGGGACCTTCCCACAACCCAACAAACATGAACCTGAGCTGTGCCTGCCTGCCTGTGTCCTTCCCAGCTCTGACTAGACTGACCGACTTCCTCCCAGCTATGCTCCACCCTTCTTGTTCCACTTGTTCAGCAAACTCCTCCTACCACATATGACTTAGGCTTCCATGCAATCCAAGCAGGTCACATCTATTAATGAATTAGAAAGATTTTCCCATTTATATAATCATTACATAGGGTGAGGCAACATTCTGGTACAGACCACCTTTAATCACAGAGGGTAAGATTTATTTAAACAGGATAATGTTGTTTCTGAATGATATAATCAATCATTTTTTTCCAATTTCCTCCTTTATTCCAAGCCCAGCATTCTCATACTAGTGAAAGTATAATTACAGGAGCAGAAAACCTAAGTTAAGGTATCAAATGGAGATCATTAAAACAACCTGAATCAATAAAATCATTCTCCTTCTTACCCACCTTGTCTAATACTTTATTTAAAGAATGACAGTGTTGAGATTGATGAAAAACTTTTCCAATGCCTTATAGTAAGAGAGATCAATTTGACTGAATCTTAAAGGTGGTAAGTCAGGGGGCTTACAACAGGATTTCTACATGAAAACATCAAACAGTTAACATTATTATAATTTGGTAAGCTAAGCTTAATATAAACAGAAAACAGGCTTTTCAGTTGACCAAAAAGTTGCAGGAGGCATAGTTCTAATCTCTGAATAAAAATTGAAAGGAATTAGGGCATACTCCTCTTCCAGACAAACATAAACAGAATGGGAGAAAAAAAGCCTGAGTATTCATTTTCTTATTCCCAGTAACTCACTTTCAATGTCGATTTAAGCAGAAACTATATTTTGAGTTCCAGCCATCACATGTAGTTGTGTGTGAATTTGCTCTCTTCTCGAATTTCCAAAAGATCTCTGTTTCCAGGGATCATGTTTCCCTTGGAAATCCTGGAATAGGTCTCATCCTCAGGCCAGCTCTCAAGAGAGTTCCTCTGATCAACTTTGCTTCTCAGGTTGTGAGTCATTTGCAGAATTTCTCTATTAAATGTTGCTAAAATCTGCCAGTCACAAGATGCAGTATACTTTAGTTTCAGGACTAACTTCTACCAAATCTAATCTGGGTTTACAATCACTAGTGGTAGTATTCAAAATCTTTTTTTTCTTATGGGCCATAAGCTGCTAGCACCCCAAGCTGTAGAGCCCACGGATCTCAGCCAACTCACTTTCAAAGAAACATGGTTTCTGTTACACATTCCCGTTTTCCTCTTTTTGGAGTCCGTAAGGCTCTCTAAGGATTGAGACATTCCCTTCTAATGATTCTTCAAGGACAGAATTTTAGTATGTTATCCTTGAATAATTTCATGCTGAAAATTTTATTTCTATAGTTTCCATTTGGCAAATGTTAAAACTTGATAGAGTATCACTAATAGCCATTTCTCCAAAAATTTCTTAAATCCTTATCTCAATGGAATTTAAAGCCTCAAACCTATTTCCAAAACATACTTTTGACTTTCAAACTCTCCACTGATGTCAGTGCAGACAGACTACAACTTTTACTTTCCACCCATTCTCCTCCTCTCTCTACTTCCTTAAACCTCCTCTCTTGGAATTTTTTTCTTTCAGTGGACTTTGATTAAAGCCTACCAGCTTTGAAACTAACCTTTCTTTTTACACTTTCATTCCTTACTTCTCTTTATCTTTGCGACTTTAAGTTCATCTCATCTTATTTTTCAGTCATACTCCTGTCTAGCATTCTCTCCTGTACAGATTTCCTTCTGCAATACCAAATAACTGTTATTCTTTTATTTATGAATTTGCATAGTCTATTTCAACTCAGGCGACTCAGCTACTAGTTTACATAAACAATTAAATTCTGTTGAATCATTTCAAATTTGCCTAAATTCTGCTTAGTCTCTAGTGGGTGAAATTACCTTCTACTAGAATAAAATGCATCTGTCATCCTCCAGGTGGGGAGAGAAGCTGTGCTCCACACTTAATCTTCATCCTAGCTCCAAACCTCAATGTTCACTAACACGTTACCTTAATTTAGAAATCTAAAGTAAAAATATTACATTTCAGCTATAAATTTTAGTTTCTAATAATGACATAAATTTCTACAAACCAGGAAAAAGACTTCCTTTCTTTTCTTGTCTGTCTTTATCTCTGCAATCTCCAACCCATCAGGGTTGTGAAAGCAAGAAACTCCTAGTTTTCCCTGTATGTTCCACTGAGAGTTTAATTTAAAAAGTCACTTAGACAGTAACAGCCACAGTGTGCAATGACTGGTTTTAATAGACCTAGCCTTTTTTAGCAATGCAAGGACCTAAAACCATTCCAAAGGACTCATGATGGAAAATTCCATCTACATCCAGAGAAAGAACTATGGAACCAGAACGCAGAATAAAACAGACTATTTTCTCCTTTGTTATGGTTTCTCCCATTTGCTATAATTCTTCTATACAACATGACTAATGTGAAAATGTGTTTAATAGGAATGTAAGTGTAGGGCTTATATCAGATTGCATGCTGTCTTGGGGAAGGAGAGAGGAGGAAGGGGAATAAAATGTAAAACTTATGGAAGTGAATGTTGAAAACCAAAAACAAATAAATTAACTAATAAAAAAATCAGTGAGAGTAAGTCCCTCCTCAGTATTACAGATAACTGGGAGAGATGTTTTGAGATTTCATTAGTCTTCCCCTATCTCATAGCTTTGCTCTCTCATAGCATTTTTTTATGGGTGATAAGGTGTTCACTTTCAAAGTTCTCCAAGGTTAACAAGACCTTGTTCAGGATAGAGAACTTCTGAAGTGGGCGCCCCATTAAACCTCCCAAATACAAGTTTTCCTCATTACCCTAAGGTCCCCTTAAGTGAATGAGGATAAAATTAACACCCACGTTCACCAAGATATCCAGCTGGCTACTAACCTACTGGTATCTATGGAGAGTTGAGGAGAAAGATAGAAAGAAAAAAAGAAAAAACTCTACCAAAGGACCACCAGCCTAATTTTAACCAAATTTTGAGTTGCTATCTGGTCAATTTCTTCTGCTTACTTTCAAAATATCAGCTTGACATATCAGTTTTAGCTCCAGTATTTGCTGATATGTAGATCTTTCCTTTCTGTTATTAGTTCCTTGATATACACATCTTTAACTTCCTCTTTGCCCTCTGTAAAAATTTAAATTGTATCCCCCAGCTTTGTCCTATATAAGATGGTTGAAAATGCTTCTTGTGGTCCCCTCTTTTTTTTTTTTTTTTGTTTTGGTATCAAGGGACTATACTTGGAGCATATAATAAACCTGTTATTAAAATGTCTCTCTGTGATGATAAGTATGATTGGCAGAAGCATCTATTAACAAATCCCTGGATATTTTTATACCAGAGGTTTTGTCAAATGATTTGCTAAAATCTACTCACTGCTCACCAGGTGCAAGGCTCTGTCATTTGAGGTTGTACTTTTTCATATTCCTTGTTTTCTTGCACCCATCTCATCAGCTGATGCTCCTCTTTAGCATACACCATACCAACAGTAACTACCTGACTGCCCAGCTGCCTTCTACCATAATACAGCTAAGCACCCCAGGCCTGGACACACTGCCAACCAACATGAGCATAGATCACAGACAAACAGAAGGAACCTTGTCCTCGCTAACAACAAATTACATTTCACCAGTCATTTATGCTGACTGGTTTTCTTCTACTCATCTCTAAGATCATAAGTAATATCATATCAAGTTTAAGGAGCCTGCAGATTCATGGCAGGAATATAATCCAAGAAAACCCCAGGACCTAACCCACAACATAAGCGATTTAAAGGAGAGGAGGTTAAATCTTCATTGGATCCTAGCGGTGATATTTATACAACTTGCCACGAGATGGCAGCAGGAGCTCAGGTCATATCATAGAAGCTAGTTAGTGCCTTTGTGTATGGCTCATGCCTCAGAGCTGGTAAGGATGTTAAAGATATCAAGTTCTCTCTATTTAATAGAACCTCAGGAAACCGAAGCTTAAAAAGGGGAAGTGACTTGTCCAAGATCATACAGACAGTGTATGCTATGTGTGTGTGTCCTTAGATTTGGGAATGTGTGTAAGTCATAGAAGGACAAGGTCTTTTGTACTGAGATCGTTACTTTAAATCTCCCTTTATACAATTCTGGCTGAATGGTGTCCTTTGATACATGCAGCATAATAAAGGTTGCCAATTCCGATATGACCATTTTTCTTTTGGAACTGGTATTAATTATGATTAGTCATTGGGGAAGCAAGCACACTGTCTGTATTTTTCAGACACCAGCTGTATTTTCCCCTTCCATTCATTCCTCAGAGAAGCAGTATGGTATAATGAAAATGAGGCAACTGGATGATGACTCAGTGGATAGAGAACCTGGCCTGGAGTCAGGAAGACCTGAGTTCAAATGTGGTTTCAGATACTCACTAGCTGTGTGACCCTGAGTAAGTCACTTAACCCTGTTTGACTCAGTTTCCTCTTCTGTAAAATAAGCTGGAGAAAGAAATACTAAACCACTCTAGTATCTTTGCCAAGAAAACCCGGTGGACAGTATGATCCACTGAGTCACAAAGAGTCTGACAACTGAGCAAGAACAACATGATGGAAATGAGCCTGGATCTTAGAATCAGAACACCCAGACTCTGCCTATAAAAGGCAGTGCAGAGCAGGAGAGAGACCTCAATTCTTAGGATATGAAGACCTAGAGAAAAGTCCCAACTCCGTCACTCACACCTGGATGCTTCAGTTTACTTAGCTAGGCAGTTTCCATGTTGGACATTCTCTCCACCAATAATAGACACCAACATATGATCTAGTACAAGTCTGCACAACATATGACTCGCTGAGTGGTGTGAGAAACAAAATGCAGAAGAAATGAAATGAAAGCTATAATGAGTGCTTTGTCTGTGCCCTAACCTGCCTTCCACTGGTCACTATTGTGGCTGTCACACAACTTGACAGGTGGGTCACCATGTGACTCTCCTATTTGTTACGTGATCTGCGGCAACCAACCATTGTCAGTCTGTCACTAATCTGAGAGAAGAAAGAGTCAAATCTTTTCATTGTTTTTGGTCATTACTAAATGTAAACAAAAAGAAAACCTGAAAAATGTATTAAAACCTGTACTGCTTAGCAAAGTAATTTTTTAACATTAATATGATTTCAGGATAAATAAACATTTTAAGTAATAAATATAATTAGTTGATATTGATTGAAATTTCCCTTTTGAAAAATATGGTTTATTTGCAAAATAGTTTAATCATTAATTATACCTTTACTTGGAAAGTGAGCCACTAAAAATTTATCTGTGACCAGAAGAAAGTTAGCCTATTTTAATTTTGGCTCCTACCTACTTCTGATCTAGTACATAAGCCCTAATGATGGCATGCTTGAGTCCATGTGTTTGGACCCCAAGTCTAAAATCAAATTTCTCTCTAAAAATCACATTTCTCCCTAGCCTCAAAACACAATCCCAGGCAGTTTCTCCCTGGCCCAAGGACACAACCTGTGCCAGCAACAACCATTATCTCCCTTCCTGTTACAGGAGCCAGCTGCACCTATAGAACTTATTAGTCTGAACCAGCTGTGCACTGGCTGAATGGGCTGGGTCATAACAACATTTACTACTCACTGACCAATCATATGTGTCCTTAGGACTTAGACATATGTATACTTCCTTACATTTATCTTGTCTAACAAGACATTGATGAGAGCAGCCTGGTATTCCTTAGTCAGCCCTGACTGTTAGCTGACTTAGTGATGTTTCAGGTCTAAAACCACACCTCCATGTAGCCCCTTCTTGGGCTATTTCCTGATGAATTCTGGGTAAAATACCTGTGCAATAGATACTAAAAGTGCCTGTTACTTTAAGAACTAACCACTCCCTAATCTCACCCTGAATCCCCTAGTTAGCATATTTGGCACATATTTTACTATAGAATATCCTACATAAACTTAACCTGTACCCCTCTAAGGCTGCAGGTTCCCTAAAAACTCTTGCCCACTGAAAAGTGTAATAAATCTTTGTCTTGATCTCTAGAATGCTTGAGTCCCCGAATTCATTCCAGGAAACCTGCCCTTGGTACTCCAGTCTTTGTGGGAGTCTCATCCCCTCCTTCTAGTCCTCATCATTAAGACCTTAGAGATTAAGTGACTTACTCAGGGATGCTCAACTAATAAATGACAGAGGAGGTGATTTGAATCCAGATCTTCAGGAGTCCAAGTTCAGTTCTCTGATCCATGCTGCTCTGCTGCCTCTACTCTACTCATCCCTAGATGAATTAAGACTCACCTAACATGGATATAAGACTACTTTTACTACTTACCTCTAAGTTGTGAAGAAAGTGTGTTAAGTGCCGCATAAATGTGAGCAGCTGTTGTTGTTATTATTCATAATACATTGAGAAGAAAAATAACTTTACAAACAAATAGCCAGAAGCTAAACTGTGTGACCTTGGGCTATCTCTCTGAATGTCCTCATCTATAAAAAGATACACCTCTGCTATTGAACTAAAAAAATCTGGGATTCTAATGAACCCCACCCTATTTCTCTCTTGACAGATTGAGTATTCACTGGTGATGGGGAGAGATTTGATATGTGCAGTGGAACAAGCAGCCAAGTCTTTTAACAGATTTCTCTGAATTAATTAAAAGATTGAATATGGTTAATTTAATTCGACCACAGGCAACTTGTTTTATAGTGATACTGTGGGAGAACAGTCCTTCTGTCCAGAAGTGCAGTTATATTCAGCTGTATTGAGGCTCATCCTTTCCAAAAGAGACATTAGAAGTCCTCTAATCCAAAACCTTTCTTTCACTGATTAAGAAGCAGGGACCCAGAAAGAAGAAATTACTTGTCTCAAATAATATGAGGGGGAATAAATAGTAGTCCTCTGAACTGAGTCAAACATACAGAAAATCTGAACTCATGACTGGAATATCACTCAGTGAAACTAACTCTCTGCTCTCCCTCTTTCGTCTCTCTCTCTCCTTCTATCTTTCCTCTCTCTGTCTCTCTCTCTCTCTTTATCTCTCTCACTCCCTCCCCTTCTGTCGCTCTCTCTTTTTCTCTCTCTTTCTCTCCCTCCCCCTCCCTCTGTCTCTCTCTCATGTGTGTATGTGTGTGTGCATGTGTGTGTGTGCGTGTAAGAAAAAGTTCTGTAGTCTGTGATATGGTATCCCTGTATACTAATTAATTTGATTAAGTATCTTTTGGATACTTTGGGAGGATCTTTAGAAATCTTAGTAAGAACACTTCTATCTTATAGACTCCATCTACTCCATTCCTTAAAAAAAAAAAAAGCCACCATCACATACTATTAACCTATGGATAGCCCAATGGGCCCACATATACACTGAAATACTCATAGAGAAAGACAATATATTCTAAATTTCTTCACTGGGAGCTCCCTAGAGTATTGAAAATATAAACCTAAGGTTTTTTGTTTTGTTTTTAATGTGGTAGAATAGAACTGAGGATTTGGAATCAGTGAACCTAGATTCCAATCCTACTTTTTTTCACTACCAATTTAATCTTGGGCAGGGATATATGGGGTGTTCAGCGAGGACTAGCATATCTGATGTGAGTGCTTGCTGAGCCCTTTCTATCTACCTATCAACTTTTGGTGTCCCCTGTGAAAATGGGGCAGACCCTCTAGTCCAACAAGCTAGAGCTGCTAGAACTCCACTTCCCACTCCGAGGAAGAGTAAGGCCCTGCCCCTTTAGACCTTGTTTTCCCTGACAGTGCTTTAAATTCAAACTGGAATTCTATGGCAGTAAAGAGCATTCCATTGCATCACCCAGCACAATAGAACTTTGGGAACTTTCCATCCTCACCCTCTTCCTTCTGTGTACCCTGGGGCATCTTGTGACTTCTGTGAAATGATCCTTTTGTGGGTAGCAAGGGAATCAAACTTGAGGAGGAAAGGTGGTGGTAGTACCTATAACATGACCATTCCCAATCAGCTTCGCATTTTGCTTTTTGGGGTTTTTTTTTTTTTTTTTGGTTTTTTGGTCTTTATAATCAGTGCAGCCTAACTCCAAAGCAAGCTCAGTTCCAACTGCAGCTCCACATGACTGCAGTTCTGCATGCATGCTGCCAGCTTGGGAGAAGTAAAATATGCATAAAACCTAATTCTATCTGTCTTTCTTAGACCCTCTGGGATTGACACTCAATGTATTAACAATAATAACAGTGTTAATAAGAACAATAACAGCTGCTCACATTTACGTGCCACTTAACAGTACATTTTCCCCCAATTCTCTCCTCTGGTTCCAAAAAGCTGTAGCTTGAGCAGCAGCCACACCATGGTACTCCGGTAAAACAGTTTCAGCAGGAGGGCTAAACCAGGTTTAGGATAACTGACAGGCCTCCAACCCATTGGTGAGTTAGGGAAATACCTACCTCGAGTATGTGAAGACTTTCCCTTTTCCCCCAGTGGAATGGGAAGATGAAGGCAGTTGAAGCAAGTTCTGTGGAGTATTTAGACTTTGGTTGGAATCAAAGATACCAAGGTCATCTAGTGCATCCTGAGCCATGGCCAGTCATCCTGACTTTTGTCTTGCAGCTGGACTTTGATGACTTTGGAAGAGAGAGTGAGGCTGACGACTGAGCAACTGTGCTTCACTTAAATCCAATTCACTGGCAAGTCAAGACTTCATCCCATGATGCCTTTGGTCCTCTTAGAAAACAAAGGACAAACAATAAGCAACTTGAGCAAATCACTCTTCCTGGATCTCTATAAAGTGAAGAGTTTGCTCTAAATTACTTCCAGGTTCTTTCTACATCTACATATAGGATCCTGTGAAGAACAGTTAAGACAAAAGAGGCCAGGGATGGCCTTGGCTCTAAGACAAAACTATCTGGAGCTCATATTTATAGATATTAAACCCAACAGGATTTTTCATTCATTGGTTCATTCATTCAATAAACACTTATTAATCACCTGGGGGAGATGCAAAGCTTAGATGTCCCTAATTTCATGAAATTTACAGCCTAGTAGGGAACAAAGATGCAGACACAAATAACTGCCAATAGGAACCTAGAAATCATTGCCAAAGATTATTAATTTCTTTGGGCAAGACTATAAAGACACAGGGGGTGATTTCATCACAACTGTTCATTGAAGAAATGGGATTTAGAGAGAAAAGGTGAACAACTGGCTAAGGAGATGGAGTCTAAGAATGGGATTTGCATTTCTGAATCACAGTTTAAACCATAGGAATGACAGTCTCTTGAATATGAATTGGAGTATATCTATTGAAAGCCAATAAGGATATATTTGCCTGGTGTCTAGCAAGCCTAATAAAAAGCACTTTAAATCAAAAAAGGTGATGCAGGGTGAAAACCTTCTACATATGTCCATTAATGTGAGAAATGAGTCCAAATGTGAGAAACATGCTCACCTTAGACAAAGAACAATAGTTGTGAAATCAGGAAAGCTTTTATTAATTTTTACTGTTCATTCCTGCTAAATGAATGGGTAGATCCCAAGTAAGTCTACAGGAACACTACAGTTTGTTCAGACCAATTCAAGCCCTTTATACTAATCCGAATTTTGGATTTCCTACCACACCATCTATTGGTCACATGACTTCATGTTTTCCTCTCTGATAGGCTTCCCCTAAAACAGCTCATCAAACCTGCACACAAGTTTCTGATCTTTAATCTGATCATGCTAGGTCACAACTCTGATTAACTATCACCACTCAAAGCTGGAAATTTTTACCCTGTGGAAACAGAATTCTTCCTTGTTTCCTACAATTAAGTTAGGTTCTGTAGAGAGAAACTATAGTGAAATAAGAATCAACAGTCATTGAGACATCTGGAATTTCACAACCTTTGATTTTGATAACACTCAGATACAGAGCTTGGTTCTTCTTGGTTAAAGATTTGACCTTAGTTTTTCAGGCAATGCCACAACCAAGCAACAGTCACTTGCCTAGTAATCAATCACCAGACAGCTCTAGGGTCTTACTTAAATGGGTCTGAAAAGGATATAGAAGATATAGAGGTAATCTAATCCCTAGGGACAAGTTTATTGTTTCCTTGGCAGTTCAGTGGATTTCCTGGCCTTTTCATATGCAGATGAGTTATTCAAAGCCTCTCATCCTTTACAAGGTTCAAATAGACTACTCAAAAGTTTTACAACCTTTTATTAGGTGTTTTACATCCTTTTATAAAATGATCTCCTTACAAATTAAAGAGGTCCCTCATTCTTTACAAAATGCAAGCTCAGGCTGAATGAGACCTGCCTTTATATTGGTATCAGTCTTCTTATTTACTCCTTGAAAATGGCAGACCTGCAGTCAGGAAGATTCATTATCATGAGTTCAAATCCAACCACAGACACTTACTAGCAGTGTGAGTCTGGGCAAGTCACTTAATCCTGTTTGCCTTAGGTTTCTCAAATGTAAAAATGAGGGGGAGAAGAATATGGCAAATTGCTCCAATATCTGTGCCAAGAACTCAAATGAGTAAACAATAATTTTAAGCTGTTAAATTGCTCTAAGTCAAATGTGTTCAAAAAGGGAACGGGGTTAGTCTGGCATGATCTGTTTTTGATGAAGACATGCTGGGTTTTAGTGATCACTGTTTCTCTTTGAAATGCTCATAAAGTATCTCCTTAATCATATATTTTTGAACTTTGCCAGGAACAGACATTGTGTGTAGTTCATTGAGCTGCCTCTACCCACTTCCTCTTTTTTGAAATTGAAGTTATTTGTCCTTCAGCATCTCTCCAGTTCTTTCCATCTCAAAGACTCCTGACAGAGGCTCAGCAAACATCTGTCGTTTTTTTCAATAGCCTAAGTTGGAATTTTGTAGAGGACTGGTGAATTGAACTCATTGAACAAGATTAGATGGTCTCTTACCATGTCTTTTACATGGTCTGACTCAGGCCAACCCCTCACCATTAAGGTTCAACATTGGAACAAAATTAGGCACCCATAAGTCATTCAACAGTTAAAAAGAGATTTTACTTACCCATAACAGGAGAAGGATATTCAACTTATAGCCACTGAAGATAACCTCAAATTGTTTCATCTGAGCAAAACTTTTTTGCCTGAGTTATCCATCGTGATACATCAACCAAACAACAGAGCACACTGGGAGCTACTCATGGCTGCTTGGTGTTCAGGCAATAAGGAAGTGACATCAACAATCTAAGACTTTAGTTCCCAGAACCAACCAAATTTGGAAGAAGGTCTCATTATCTTTTTAAAGAAAAAATAGCCTAATTTGCATAGGGGGAAGGGTTAGTATGTTACCTCTACAATAATTCTTATCAGAATTTTGAGCTCTGTTCAGCATTGTTATTCTATCCTCAGTGCAAAGATCATTTTCCTGGGGAAAAAAAATAGAAGCAAAGTAAGTGTAGCATACATAGTCCAACCTTCTTACCATTACTCATTATCATCCCACCCAATACCAAGAAGCAATCTTAGCTGGCCCTTCTTTGTTCTTCTTTTTTGTCCCAACCTAATTTAAAACCATGCCAAGCCAGCAGATCATATGTATTTTACACCTATAGGTAGGAGATGTATTCTTAACCTAATAAGAGATAGGGGTAATTACAAAAGTTAAAATAGATTATTTTTGATTAAATGAAATTGAAAGCTTCTGCACAAATAAAATTATTGTATCTAGGTTAAGAAGGAAAAGATTCAATGTGAAAAAATCTTTATTCAAAATGTTTCATATAAGGGTTTGGTATCCAAGATAAATAAATAATTAACATATAAACATATGTGCATGAGAACAAAACCCATTCCCTAATAGATAATTTATCCAAGGATATGAACAGTTGTCAAAAAAAAATTACAAACTTAATAACCATATGAAAGAATGTTCTAAATCACTAATAATAAGAGAAATAAAAATCAAGATAATGCTAGTGGGGGGTGGAGCCAAGATGGCAGAGAACAAGTACTCACCTAAGCTCTATGACAAACTCCTTCAGATACCTCTAAAAAGAGAATCTGAACAAATTTTTGAGTGGCAGAATATAATAGAAGACAGGCAGATTTCTAGCCCAGGACAGCCTGGAAGGTCGATGGGAAGGATCTGTTGCATGGGGCTGGAGGAGCACAGAGCACACAGGCTGTGCCAGCATGAACTTAGCCATAGCAAAGCCAAGCACCAACCACCAGATGATCTGAAGTAGTACCAGTAGTGCGGATTCTTAAATCTATTAGTCCAGGACAGGAGTCCAATGTAAGTGAGTGAGAGAGAAGTGCAGAACCCCGGGTAACAGAAACAGCCACTCCTGAGACTACCAGCCCACAGATTAAATGTCTATAAGTCACCTACTTAAGCTTCCAGGAGCCAAGATGGCAGAATGACCTGTAAATGATCTCTCCCTCCTCTTGTTGACCTTGAAAAACCCAGAGAATATCTTCCCAGGAAAAAATGTTGGAATAGTGGGATCAACCAAAGGGGTAAACAGTCTCTTAGCCCATGAGGTGAGGAAAATTGCGATGGAGGCTCCCTCTTGCTGCGACTGAAGGGAACCAGTGCAGGACCAGAGCTGTCCCAAACAGCCCCACCTCAGTGAATGGGGAGGAGATCCTGAGTCCCAAGGGGTGGAGGCCCCCAGGCATGCCTCAGCACAGGTAGGGGAATCAGGAAGACACTAGCACAGATAGGGTTCATCAGTCACTGAGCCTGCCTGTGCTCTAGTTCAGGAGAGGAGACCTCCTATGGTCAGACCACCCTCTCCCCACACCTCACACAGCAAGCTCCAGGGTAACTCCAAGGAAACTCAGAAAGACTTCACCTGGTCTCTGCCTTGGCACACCAGTCAGCTCAGCACCAGGTAAGCTGCAGCATTCTAGCTTCTAAATGAAAGAACCAGAAGCCACAATACACAAAGTCTCAAGTTCTAAACACAAGAATTGTGGGACAGAGCCCCCTGTGCTCCAGAAGCAGAGATCCATTTTAAAATCCAAGAAAAAGACAATCACCAAGAATAGGAAGCAAACCAAAAAAGACCTTAGAATCTTACTATGGGGACAAGGACCAAAACACAAATACCAAAGAAGTCAGCATTGAGATGGTAGTCCCATCTGAAACTTCAGAAGGGATTGGTCTCAGATCCAAAGAGCATTCTTGGAAGAGGCCAAGAAGGATTTCAAAAACCAAATTAGAAAAGTAGAAGAAAAATTGGCCAATAATTTTAAAAATATGAAAAAAAGAATTCACTGAAGAGAACAGCTCCTTGGAAAATTGCATAAAAGGAAGCACAAAACCTAACTGGAGAAAGTAACTCCTTAAAAGAAACAATTGGGCAAATGGAAAAGGAGATGCAAAAAGGTAAATGAAGAAAATAATCTATTAAAAGTTAAAATTGGATGAGTAGAAACTAATGACTTTATTAGACATTAAGAATTAGTCAAACAGAATCTAAAGACAGAAAAAATAGAAGAAAATGTAAAATGTCTCATTAGAAAAACAAGTGACCTGGAAAATAGATCCAGGAGAGAAAAATCTAAGAATTATTGATCTACCAGAAAGCAAGTATGAAAAGAAAGAGCCTGGACAGTATCTTCCAAGAAACTATCAAAGAAAATTGCCCAGAAGTCCTAGATTCAGAGGGCAAAAAGAGTCATGGAAAGAATCCCCCAATCACCTCCTGAAAGAGATCCTAAACTAAAACACCAAGGAATATTGTTGCCAAATACCAGAACTATCAAGTGAAGGAGAAAATACTGCAAGAAAGAAACAATCCAAATATCAAGGAGCTGCAGTCAGAATCACATAGGATCTTGAAGCTTCTACATTAAAAGATCAGAGGGATTGGAATATGATATTCTATAAGGCAAAGAAGCTTGAACTACAACCAAGGATCAATTATCTAGCAATATTGAGCATAATATTTCAGGCAAGAAGACAGACATTTAATGAAATAAGGAATTTCTAGACCTTCATGATGAAAAGACCAGAGCTCAATAGAAAATCTGATCTTCAAATACAAGTCTAAAGAGAGGCATAAAAAGGTAAACAAGGAAAAGAAAAACAACTTGTTATTCAGTATGGGCAAACTGTTTACATCCCTACAAGGGAAAATGATACTTGTTAATATTGAGAATTGCTTATTTATTATAATATTTAAAAGGGATACACATATATAGAGGGAGTAGGCATAAATTAAATGATGTGATGATAAAAATGTGATTTATGGGTGCAAAGGGATCATAACAGGAGTTGTGAAAAGGAGGAGGCAAAAAAAAGGTAAATTACATCACAGGAAGAGGCACAAAAACATATTACAGTAGAGGGAAAAGGGGGAGGGAGATGAGCACTGTTTGAGATTTACTCTCATCTGATTTGGTTCAAGGGAAGAACAACAAACTCAGTTAAGTATGGAAATCCAACTAGCCCTATGGGCAGTAAAAGGGAAACAGGGAAAGAAAGAGGGAGGGATGCTAAAAGAGAGGGAAGAAGTAGTGAGGGAAAAGGGGAGTAAAAGAGAGTGGGGTTGATAAAAGGGAGGAAAGACTGAGGGAGAGGTAGTCAAAAATTAAAACTCTATTGTGGAAGGGAAGGAAGAAGAGTGAACTAAAATCACAAATGGGGGAAATAGGATGGAGGTAAAGACACAGATAGTAATCATAACTGTGAATGTGAATAGGATTAACTCTTCCATAAAATGGAAACAGATAGCAGAATGTATTAAAAACCATAATCCAAGAATATGTTGTTTATAAAAAACACATTTGAAACAGGGGGATATACACAGAATAAAAGTAAAAGGTTGGAGCAGAATATATTGTGCTTCAGCTGATGTAAAAAAAGCAGGGATAGAAATCCTAATCTCAGACAAAGCAAAACCAGAAATAGATCTAATCAAAAGAGACAAGGAAGGAGCTATATCCTGCTAAAAGGTACCATAGACAAAGAAGCAATAGCATTACTAAACATATATGCTGCAAGTGGTATAGCATCCAAATTTTTAGACGAGAAGTTAAGGGAGTTACAGGAAGAAAGAGACAGAAAACTATACTAGTGGGGGACATCAACCTCCCCTTCCCTGAACTTCATAAATCTAACTACAAGATAAACAAGAAAGAAGTTAAGGAGGTGAATAGAACTCTGGATAAGATAGATATGATAGATCTCTGGAAAAAAATGAATGGTAATAGGAAAGACTATATCTGTTTCTCAGTGGTATATGGCACATACACTATGTGTGTATTGACCACATACTAGGGCATAAAAACCTCACAAACTGTGAAGAAAGGCAGAGATAGTCAATGCATACTTCAAAGATCATAATGCAATAAAAATTATATGTAATAAAAAGGACATGGAAAAATAGATCAAAAATTAATTGGAAACTAAATAATCAAATCCTAAAGAATGAGTGGGTTAAACAACAAATCATAGAAAGAATCAATAACTTCATTCAAGAGAATAACAATAATGAGACCACCTACCAAAACTTAAAAGATACTATAAAAGCAGTTCTTGGGGAAGTTTTATATCTTTGAATACCTACATGAATAAAATAGAGAAAGAGAAGATCAATGAATTGGGCATGCAGTTGAAAAAGCTAGAAAAAGAACAAACCTAAAATCTCCAAGTAAATACCAAATCAGAAATACTGAAAACAAAAGGAGAGATTAATAAAATTGAAATGAATAAAACTATTGAACTATAAAACTAAGAGTTGGTTTTATGAAAAAATCCAATACAAATGATAAATGTTTGGTCAATTTGATTTAAAAAAGGAAAAAGAAAACCAAATTATCAATATCAAAAAATGAAAAGGGTGAACTTACCTCGAAAGAAGAAGAAATAAAAACAATAATTGGAAATTACTTTGCCCAACTGTATGCCCATAAATTTGGCATTCTAAATGAGATGGATGGTTCTTTTAAAAAATATCAATTGCCCAGATTAACAGGAGAGAAAGTTGAATACTTAAATAACCCCATCTCAAAAAAAGGAATTGAAAAAGTCATCAATGAACTCCCTAGGAAAAAATCTCTGGGGACACATAAATTTACAAGTCAATTCTATCAAACATTTAAAGAACAGTTAACTCCAATACTATATAGAGACTATTTGAGAAAATTGAGGAAGACGGAGTCCTCCCAAATTCTTTTTTATGTTACCAATATGGTTCTGATACCTAAACCAGGAAGAGCCGAAACAAAGAAAGAAAATTATAGACCAATTTCTCTAATGGAAATAGATGCAAAAATTTTAAATAAGATATTAGTAAAAAGAATACAGCAACTTATCATATGAATTATATATTATGATCAGTTAGGATTTATACCAGGAGTGCAGGCCTGGTTCAGTATTAGCATTATTGATCATGTCACCAACAAAACTAACAGAAACCATATGATTGTCTCAATAGATACAGGAAAAACTTTTGACAAAATACAACACCCATTCCCATTGAAAACACTAGAGAGCATAGGAATAAATGGAGCCTTACATAAAATAATAAGCAGTATCTACCAAAAACCATCAGCAAGCATCATAGGTAAAGGGAATAAGCTAGATGCTTTTCCAATAAAATCAGGGGTGAAAGAAGGATGTCCATTATCACCACTATTATTCAATATGGTACTAGAAATGTTAACTTTAGCAATAAGAGAAGAAAAACAAATTGAAGGAATTGGAACAGGCAAAGAAGAAATTAAGTTATCACTCTTTGCAAGAGATATGATGATATACTTAGAGAATCCTAGAGAATCAAGTGAAAAGCTATTTGAAACAATAAACAACCTTGGTAAAATTTCAGGTTACAAAATAAACCCACCTAAATCATCTGCATTTCTATATATTATTAACAAAGCCCAATAGCAAGAGATAGAAAGAGAAACCCCATTAAAAGATGCAGTACACACTATAAAATATCTTGGAGTCTACCTGTAAAAAAAAAAAACCTAGAGACTATGATGAACACAGTTACAAAATATTTTTCACATAAATAAAGTCATATCTAAGAAAGTAAAAAACCATCAGTTGCTCATGGGCAGGCTAAGCTAATATAACAAAAATGACAATTCTCCATAAATTAATTTACTTATTCAGTGCTATGCTAATCAAACTACAAGATAATTATTTTCATCTAGAAAAAATAATACCAAAATACAACTGGAAGAAAAAATGTCCAGAATATCAAGGAAATTAATGAAAAGAAATGTTAGAGGTGACCTAGCCCTACCAGATCTCAAATTGTATTATAAAGCAGCAATCATCAAAACCACTTGATACTGGCTAAGAAATAAAGGGGTAGACCAGTGGAATAGGTTAGGTACTCAAGACATAGTAGTCCATGAATATAGAAATCTACTGTTTGATAAACCCAAGGACTCCAGCTTCTGGGATAAGAACTCACTGTTTGACAAAAATGGCTGGGAAAACTGGATAATAATGTGGCAGAAACTAGGCATAGACCAACATCTGGCACTGTACACAAGAATAAAGTCTAAATGGGTACATGATCTAGGTATAAAGATTGATACTATGGGCAAATTGGTGGAGCAAGGAATAGTGTATTTATCAGATTTATGGAGAAGGGAAGAATTTTTGACTAAACAAGAGATAGAAAGCATTATGAAGTGAAAAATGGATAATTTTGATTACATTAAACTGAAAAATTTTTGCACAAACAAACCCAATGCAACCAAGATTAGGAGGGAAGCAGGAAATTGGGAAAAAATTTTGCAACTAGTGTCTGTGATAAAGGCCTCATTTCTAAAATATACAGAGAACTGAGTCAAATGTACAAGAACACAAGTCGTTCCCAATTAATAATTGGTCAAAGGATATGAACAAGCAGTTTTCAGAGGAAGAAATTAAAGCTATCTATAGTCATATGAAAAAATACTCTAAATCACTAATGACTGGAGTGATTCAAATCAAAACAACTCTGAGATACCACATCCCACCTATCAGATTGGCTAATATGACAAAACAGGAAGATGATAAATATTGGAGAATATGTGGGAGAGTTGGAATGCTAATTCACTGTTGGTGGAGCTGTGAGCTGGTCCAACCATTCTGGAGGGCAATTTGGAATTACGCCCAAAGGGCTACAAATTGTGCATACCCTTTGACCCAGAAATATTTCTTCTAGAACTGTATCCCAAAGAGATTACAAAAATGGGGAAGAGTCCCACCTGGATAAAAATATTTATAACAGCTCTCTTTGTAGTGGCCAAGAAATGGGAATTGAGGGGATGCCCATCCATTGGGGAATGGTTGAACAAGTATATGAAAGTAATGGAACACTACTGTGCTATAAGAAATGATGAACAGGAGGACTTCAGAAAGGCCTGGAAGGACATATATGAACTGATGCTGAGTGAAAGGAGTAGAACCTGGAGAACAGAGTGTGTGAGGAATTTTTTGGGTAGACTTAGTCCTTCACAGCAATGCAAGGACCTAAAATATTCCCAATGGACTCTTGAGGCAAAATACCTTCCACATCCAGAGAAAGAACTGTGGAACTGGAATGCAGAATGAAGCAGAATATTTTCTCTTGTGTTATGCTTTGGTTTGGTTTGATTTTTCTCATGGTTTCTCCTATTCATTGTAATTCTTCTATGCAACATGACCAATGTGAAAATGTGCTTAATAAGAAAAAAATAAATCTCTGGGTCACCAAGAAAAAAAAGAAAATCATAATAGCCCCAATATTTCATCTCATTCCCAACAAATTAGTAAGTAACAAAATACTAGACAGATGGGGACACTGTTGCAGAGTTGGTGGAGTTGTGAATCAGTACAAACATTTTGGAAAGAAATTTGGAATAATGTGAATAAAGTGACTAGAATGATCCAGAAATTTTACCACTATGTATATAGGTCATTGATAAGAACAAAAATGAAATTCCTATATATACCAAAATGTTTATGACAGCATCTTTTTAATTTGTAGCAAAGAACTGGAAACAAAGTAGATGTCAGCCCTTTGGGGAATGACTATACAAACTGTGGTACATGAATACAATGTAATATTACTGTGCTATAAAAAATTATAAACATGATGAATATAGAGAGGAATGAAAAAGTTTACATGAACAGATGAAGAATGAAGCAAACAGAAACAAGAAAACAATACACAAATAATGTAACTAGAACAACCACAGAATGAACGAGATCAAAAGCAAATGTTGCAAAATTGCAAATAACAAACATGGCCTCAACAAAGAAATATAAGAAGATACTTCTATTCTTTCCAGAGTCAGGCAGTTCATAAGTGTGAAATATTGCATGTATTTTCAGACTCTTTCAATGTATTGACTGGTTTTGTTGTGTTTTCTCCTTCTTTTTCTTTAAAAGTAGTCTTTGTTACATGGCATGTCTCTTTGGGAGAAGGACAAGGAAGGGATGTTGGAAAATATTTTGGTGGTATAAAAACAAAAGATGTCAGCAAAAATTTATTAAAACAAAACAAAAAATATCAAGCTATTTGCAGGTGTGTGCTTTGCATAAGTGGCTATCATGTTTCATGATGAATCATTTACTAGTTCAAGTATCAACTATGTGGAAGACCCTGAGAATGATTCCTATCATCTGAGTCTGCATTAGCAGGTACAAATGTAAGTTGGCCCTACTCCCCCTTGCAATGGAGAAAAGTCAGGAAAAGTTTCCTGTGAAACTTTGTCATTGTAATTAATAAGAAAGGATGTTAATATAAAACAATAACTTTGGTAATAGGTATTAGACTTTTAGAACTGCAAGGAACCTAGAGATCTCCAATCTAATTCCTTCATGTTTAAAAAAAATAAAGCTGTGGCCCAGAGAAGTAATAAAAACACTGTCATCCTTATTTTACAGATGAGGAAACTGAAGCATGGGAAGGTTAAGTGACTTGCCCACTTACACTCAACTGGTTGGTGACAGAATTTCTTTTTCCTATTTATTTTTCAGTTATGGTGTGTGTGTGTGTGTGTGTCTCCATATATATACATATATATATAGTGAAGACATGGGTATTTGGAGATATATATTAGCTGCGTTAAGGTAAGTTATTTAACCTTGTTTGCCTCAGTTTCCTCATCTGTAAAAATGAGCTGGAGAAAGAAATGACAAACCACTCCAGTATCTTTCCCACCAAAATCCCCAAATGAGGTCACAAAGAATCAGACAAGATTGAAATAAGTGAACATCAGAGACACCAGGAGATCCTGGAGATTCTTGGGAGTGACATGGTCAGACTTCTGCTTTAGGATGATCATTTTAGCAGCTATGTGGAGAACAGATCGGAGTGAGGAGAGGTTGGAAGCCAGCAGTCCAGTTAGGAGACTTTTAATCCTGTGGGGAAAAGAGATGAAGACCTGAACCAATATATTTCTCATGTGAGGAGAGAGATGAATGGATGTGAGAATCAACAAAACTGGGTAACTGAATAGACATAGGGGGCAGGGGGAGAGAGATGAGGGAGAGAAGAAAGTTAAGGATGACGCCAATGTTGCTGGTCATTTGTTGTTAAGTGTTTTTTCAGTCATGGGCTGTTTCATGTGCCAAGAGAAATGAATATAAGGAAAGCCTATCCTTCCAAACTATGGGCAAATTGACCTCTTTAAGGAGTGAGAGGGATCATGTCCAGCATGTGCCTCTCTAGAGCTCATGCCCTAAGACTGTCCTCAGCTCTCCTGTCTGAGCTCCAGATGTGTTGGCCCCATCTTGACTCTTTGGCTTCTATCTTCTGTACTTCACTGTCTGCTTGCTTATACCCACTGGTCTTGGTGTTGTAGTATCTACATGCTACCATTCTTCTGGTTTGATAGTCTCCTCCATAATCCCTGGGGCTTTTTTTGTTTTGGAGGCAAAACCTCCTTTTTGGAGGTTACATGACTTGCCTAGGGTCACTCAGCTAATGAATGTCTGAGGTCGAATTTGAATTCAGGTCCTCCTAATTTCCAAGGCCCTTAATCTATCCACAATGCCACCTGGCTGCCCCATAATTTCTGTTTTTCATCATAGGTTGGTGCTTCTCGGTCTCATTTTCCATTCATCTCAGTTCTGGTATTAGAGTTCATTCTCTCTGCAGTTTTATTTCTTTCCATCTTTTTCATGTCTTAGCCTTGTCTCCCCAAGTAGATCACAAGCCCCTTGAGAGTAGGAGTCATGATTTATTTTTTTATATCCCCCATGGTAATGGGCACAAAGTCATATCATTCCCCATTTTACAGCTGAGGAAGTAGAGACTGGATGATTTTAACACCAGTGCAATACCCATTAGCAGCCATTATGAATGCACATGTGCATTTCCAAGGTTAAGTTGCAAAATACAAATAATTCTCTTCCTCAAATGCAAAACCAAAATACTTATTCAGATCCTAGAAAGCCAATTCCACCATGGTAACAAAGAAGTTTATACCCATCACCAATCCAGGAAACACTGTCATCCCTAAGCCTTGCCTCCCTTAGGCCTCCAAACAAACAAGCTCCCCTAGGCAAAATTCCCCTCCCTCACTCACACTAGCTGTTTTGCCTTAACTCTGCCTTGCTCTTTCCCAGTTCTGCCTCACTCTTACTTCCTGCTCCATACATTCAGTAAGCTCTTCCCGTCATGCCATGTGACTTAGGTTCCATGTGACTCAGACTCTATTACAGCAGTCAGCTGGGCCCAAGTTCAAAGCAGGTCATATAGGCAGGTTAATAGGTGGGAAAGAGCTTTCCATACCATTAACATTACAAAGATATAAATTATTAGCTCATAGTCACACATTGTTTCTCAGTCATGTTCAACTCTTTGTGACCCCATTTGGGGTTTTCTTGGCAAAGATATTGGAGTGGTTTGCCATTTTCTTTTCCAACTCATTTTACTGATAAGGAAACTAAGGCAGAGTTAAGCCTAAGGTGACATAGCTAGTAAGTACCTGAGGCCAGATTTGAACTCAGGAAGACTCCTGGCCCAACACTGTGCAATATAGCACCATCTAGCTGCTCCAGAATTGTTGCTAATCAGAGTGACTGTAAATAGACTTTGTAAAGGGGGCAACATTTATGCTTTAAAGGATAAATAGAAATTCAGCAGGTGAAGACAGAGGCAGTAAGGTGCTGTGAAAACTGGATTTGGAGCTAGAGTTCAAATCAGGGCTCTGCTAGTCTGACCTATTTGGCCTTGAACAAACTTTTCAATTACTCTGAACATCAGTTTACTCATCTATGAACTAATAGGGTTGGACTAAGTGATCTCTAAGGTCCTTACTGTTCTAATTCCTATGAAAAAAGAGTGAGGGAGGACACCAAGCTTTAACTTTCCAGCTCAATGCTATCTGACTCAAAATAGCTCTTTCCCCCCATCAGCACAAGAACAGTCAGTACCTGGTGGTAACTTGCTCTCATAAGGAACAAAGGAGCTGCTAAACTATATTCCTTCTCATTTTTTCCCCTTATAAATTTCATATTTCCAGGAGCCTTGAGTGATTACCCCATATTGTTACCAACACCCACTGAAGGAGCAAACCTAATTCACTCTAAATGTCTGTTGCTGCCTGCACAATTTCAAGCACATTAACTCACTTGTAAAGGTAGACTTTAAAAATTTTTTTAATTTAAAAAAAATTTTTATAGCTTCAGTTCATCCCAAAGTGAGTCACAGGAAGGTAAGTTTCTGATACATTAGACAAATGGTGTTGAACTCAAATACAAAGGAAGAAGTGGGGGAGAATAAATGGTATATAAGGATCTTTGAGGCCGTGGATTGACTTAGAAAACTACATGTTTACATTATCTATGCTCTATAGCATTTTTATTTATTTTGTCAAATATTTCCTAATTAAATTTTATTCTAGTTCTGCCCAATGCATTCAGGAGTGTTGGGAGCCATGAACCCTCTTAGCATTAGACACATGGACCAAGTGCCAGATTAGTCTCGGTAACCTTGTCATATATAATACAGCATACATCCTGCTAATGAAAACTTCTTGTTAATAAGTTCTATGAGTCTATGGCAAGAGCTGTTCCTCACTTCCTCCCATGACTGATATTAGCCAGGAAGCTAACTGAGAAGGATTTTGCTTTTCTGTGGATGGATTCAATTGCTTACTCCTGGAAGATTGAGGACAGGGGCTATGTTATTTCTCATTTATTTGGCACTTGGGCATACCTATATAATCCATGACTTCCAAATCACAAAAAAAACAACTCTGGACTCATATAGACACAAGTTTAAACTTAGAAACTTCTCATTAATTAAAGCCCTCCTTTGGTCATATTCACACTCAGAATCTCTGGAAAAACTTGCAACTGACTAGCACTTAGCTCTGTCCTAATCTTTCTCCTACAAGAAAACCAGGGTCACCAATTAGCATTTAAACATAGAATATTTTTTCAAGTCAGTAATAAGCAGGTCAGGGGCTACTATCCCATCTCCTCAGTAAGAAAAGATTTAATATACATCAAGTGAGGATCACTTATTAGCCCCTCCCCCAGAATGGTTTAGTCTTAGTCCACAAATATTCATGATATCAATGAAGAAGTAGAGGAAGGCCCAGCAGCCTGAACATGACAGTTGTAGGTTCTGCATTCCCATCTGCTCACTCCCCTAACTATTTCTACTGGTCTCTGCCTTAACCGTCATTGTCCTACGGTGCTGCTTCCATCTAAAAAGGGTATGTTGCATACCCTGCTCTACTCTCACTCTCTCTCTCTCTCTCTCTGTTCTGTAAAACTTGGACTCAGTCAAAAGGCCACACCCAAGGACCGAGAGAGCCATATGTGGCCTCAAGACCACAGGTTTCCAATCCCTGAATTCTCGATGGTAAATGTGCAGGTCAATTTCTCTCTAGTGCAGCAGCACCAAAAAGACTCATTGATAAATTTCTCTTCAACAGGAAAATGTGGCTTGTCGTATCCTGCGCTCCTGTCAAGTTCTCCATGACCACATTCCTGTAAGGTCAGTGAGCTTACATGAACCATAACTGTTCTTACTGTAGCCAGTACAGCAAATTCTCAAACTTTTTCTCAAGACCCTTTTACATGACTCAAAATTATTTAGGATCCCAAAGTTCTGTTTATGTAGGTTCTATCTATCTATATTGGAAATTAAAGTTGATAAATTAAAAATAACAATAATGAACCAATGACATGTTTACATAAATAGCTTTGTGACAAATAATTCTATTTTCCAAAATGAAAAACATGGTGAGAAGAGTAGCATGATTTTACATATTTTTGCAAATCTCTTTAATGTCTGCTTTAATAGAAGACAGCTGGATTCTCATATCTGCTTCTGCACTCAATCTGTTGCAATCTGTTGTTTTGGTTACAGAAGAAAATCCAGCCTCACATAGAGAAGTAGTTGGAAAAGGGAAGGATATTTTAATAGGCAAGTGACACCTTAGTATTAGTATAAAAATGGTTTTGTGTGGGACCTACTCAAGCTCCATATTGACTAAGAAAACCACAAATTAACATTATCTATGCTGTATTATATTATTTATTTATTTCATTTAAAATTTCCCAATCACATTTTAACTGAGATCAAAACACACTGAAGTTTTGAGCGCTGTGAATTTGATACCTCTGCTCTTGGGGACCCTTGGCATTCTTACACTACACTTTTGAAACTGCTCTCTAGAGTACCATCGCTTATTCACCCCTTCACCTTTTAAAAACATATACAGACTGAGTGCTTCTCAACTCAATCCCATCAAAGAGCAAGTGTAACATTTAAACCATAAATTTAAAAAAATATGGCTGAGCTGAAGCAAGAAAGACTAGTTTTACATGACTGCTAAGTTAAAATAGTAGTCTTGCATCTGGTCAGAACAACCCCAATTCAGGAGTCCCTAACTTCCCCAGAAAAGAACTAACTCCCTCCTTGTCTCCAAGGGAAATTTGCCATTCCCAGGTCCCAAGAGACAGATCTAGGAAATTATTAGTAGACATATCCCAGCTGATATTACTGGTGGGCCTTAGAAAAGTGGAAATGTCTTCAGATAGTTGTTGTTGAGTCATGTCCAACTCTTGGTGACCCCATTTGGTGTTTTCTTGGCAAAGATACTGGAGTAGTTTGTCATTTCCTTCTGCATTTCATTTGACAGATAAGGAAACTGAGGCAAACAGGGTTAAGTGACTTGCCCAGCATCTAATAAGTATCTGAGGCCAGATTTTAGCCTGATTTAGAGCGCCTGGCACTCTATCCAAGGCCAAATGGCTTATCACCAAAGGAACAGTTTCTACACTTTTAGAAGAGTTACTATAATTAACTACTTTTTAACTGGAACAGTAACCTGTAGATTTTCTTTTTTATAAATTTCATTTTAGCTCTGAACTTGACAAACAGACATCAACACAAACATTTTTACATGCAAAGAACAGAAAAGATTGCATACTAATGTCTATTGTATTTTTTTTAAGTATATATTAAATTTAACACAATAGTATAAATATCATCCTGCTTGTCTGTGTCCTCTTCTGAATGTCTGTTTGGGTTTTTTTGTTTTGTTCTCTCTCTCTCTCTCTCTCTCTCTCTCTCTCTCTCTCTCTCTCTCTCTCTCTCTCTCCCTCCCTCCCTCCCTCCCTCTGTTTTCTCTCTCTCTCTCAAATAAATATAGTCAAGCAACATAAATCCATATCTTGTTCTTGTCTGAGAAAGTATGTCTCTTTCTGCATCTTTTTCTGTCATCTCTCTGACAAGAGGTGGTAAGTGCACTTCATCACCAGTCTTGTGGATTCGTGATTGGTCAATGCACTGTTCAGAATTCTTGAGTCTTTCAAAGTTGTTTTTCTTTATAACATTATAGTCATTTTATAAATTAAGAAGTATAATTTATATTTATATATAAATTTATGTATTTATTATACATTATTTATATATATTTAAAATTTATATATAAGCAGAAAAACTTACTTTACTCTGTATCAGTTCTTCTAGGTCTTCCTGGATTTTTCTGAATTTGGCTCTTTTGTCATTTTTAATGGCTCTATAAAATTCCATTATATTAATAATTGGTCACTCTCCAAATGGTGGGCATCCACTTTTGTTTCAAGTTCTTTGCTTCTGCAAAAAGTGCTTCTATAAATATTTCTGCATCTATGACTCTTTCCTTTATCTTTGACCTCTTTGCAGTGTAAGGTTAGTAGCAGCCCTCTGAGTCCAAGGGTTCTTACAGTTAGAGGTTTTGGTTTCTAGCAGGATAGGACCTTCCCAGAGGCATTACCGACGTGCTGATACATTACCAGATGTTCTCTGTATCAGGTTTTTTGCTTAATGTTTTAGAGGAGGGAAATAAATATACGCAAAGACAAAAAGGCGTCCATAAAACATTTTTAAAGAAAAAAGTACGTGCCTGTTCTCTCATATTTCTTTAGATAATTGCCATTTCCTCTTTTTTCATCCTCCCAAGCTGTTTTAATTAAACTTTTAATATTGTTATTGTTAATATTATTATTATACCAAGTGGTTTGGTACACTTTTTCTACATGGCTGTACTGATAGTCTTTCCTTCCTTCCTTTTCATTTCTTCCTTCCTTTTTTTCTTTCCTTCCTTTCTTTGTTTCTTTCCTTCTTCCCTCCCTCCCTTCCTTCCTTCTTTCCTTCCTTCCTTCTTTCCTTCCTTCCTTCCTTCCTTCCTTCCTTCCTTCCTTCCTTCCTTCCTTTCCTTCTTTCTTTCTAGAAATGCCTGCTTATATTCTTTACCCATTTATCTATTGGGAAACAAATGCCTCCTGTTGCTACGCATTTGTGTCCATTTTTTGGTTGGCTATACAAGGGGTCAAGGGAAGGCTTTTTTAGTACTGGAATCCAAACATATTTGTAGATAGATGGGAACCAGCCAGTGGAAAGGGAGAGACTAAAGGTACATGAATGAAGTGATGACTGTTTGAACTAAGTCCTAGAGGAACTTGGAGGAAGTGGAATCAAGGGTACAAGTAGCTATATTAGACTTAGTGAAGAGCAGTGATACCTTCTTTGACTGGAAAGAAGGAGACAGGGATGATGTGAAGAAGTGTGGAGGAATGGAAGAGGGAAGTGATGATGATCATGTCTGATGTGTTTAATCTCAGTGAAATAAAAAGCCAAATCAAGTATGTGGAGGGATGGAAGAAAAGGTGGAGAGAGAAGACAAAATTTTGGAATAGTCCTAAGGAATCAAATATGGAGTGAATGAAAGCAGAGGTAGTGAAATAGCAGGGCAGTCGAGCAGGAACTTCTGGTAAGTGTTTAACAATGGGTTCTTTGGCTGAAAATGTACACAGGATGCACTTTGCATTTAAATTACATTAAGAGCACTTTCTCCATCAACATCTTAAGTCTGGAAATCAACAAAACAATAAATCAAGCCCTTATTTGAATTATTTGTTGATTTCCAAGGTATAAATGCTCTTGCTATGGTCACTCCAGTTTGCTCTTGCAGCTGAGGTTATGAGAAGCTCATTGACTTAGCCACTGTCATACACCCAAGGGGGCAACTAGGTGGTGCAGTGGATAGAGCACCAGTACAGGAGTCAGGAGGACCTGAGTTCAAATCTCACCTCAGACACTTGATACTCACTAGCTGTGTGACTTTGGGCAAGTCGCTTAACCCAATTGTCTCATTCTGGGTCATCTCCAGTCATCCTGATGAATATCTGGTCACTGGATTCAGATGGCTTAGGAGGAGAAAGTGAGATGAAAGCTGGTGACCTTGCACAGCCTCCCTCACTCAAAACAAAGTCAAGTGCAAGTCATGACATCATTTCTGTGATGGCATAGTCTTCTTTAGCAACGAAGGACGAACACACACACACACACACACACACACACACACACACACACACACACTCAAGTCGTCAACAACACGCACTTATTAAGCATTTACTACGTGCCAGATACTGTGCTAAGCATTGGGGGGAGCAGAAAAAGAAAGGCCAAAGTAATTCTTGTTCTCAAGAAGCTCTTTTGGTCTTTTCCTTCAAACCAGAGTGTAACCTTAGAAATTTCCTTCCTTCTCTCTATCCTTGGGATTCTAGGATCCCTGTCCCCAATTTTGCTTTTGTAATTCTCCTCTACTCCTTTAAGTGCAGTGAGGTCTGCAAGAAATTATAACCTTAATTAAAATTACTTTAGATTATACCTGTCATCAGTTGTAAACACTTGGTCCCTTAGAATTTACCTGACAAGCATTGTCAATACCAGGATGCCAATACTGTAATTAAAATGATTTAGAGCTTCCATTTCAAGACAAAGCAGAACAAGAATGATTTTAAGGGGATGTAGAAAATAGCTTTAAATAGAAGAAAATATTTTCTAGAACACTGCGGCAATTTTTTTTTAAAGCAGGAGAACAAACAAGACAATTTACAATACTCAGTGGACTGACTCAACATCGAATACACACATTCTGTTAAGACTTGGGGGTCTTATGAGGCCTCATAAAGGTTCAGTTTTAAGATTATTTTTTAAGACAGCATTGAATGTGATTTATCAGTTCATTCAAATCCAGCCTTAGACACGTATTAGCTATGAAATAGAGGGCAAGTTACCTCTACCTGCCTCAGTTTCTTCAACAGTAAACTGGGGGTAATGATATCACTTACCTCACAGTACTGTGAGGATCAAATTAACAATATTTGTAAAGTGCCTGGTATATAATAGGTGCCAAATAAATCCTTGTCCCCTTTCCTTCCCCATCCCTCCATATAAGAGAGCGTTCTCTGGGTTGGGGGCAGGGGAGGAGTGGGATATAGAAATAACTCTAAATGTTTATATAAAAACAAGAAGATATCAATACACATCTTTTTTTTCTTAAGAGAAGGTTATTATAATAACCCACTTGAGATATGATGAGAACCTGAGCTAGAGTAGTAGCCACATGAGTAGAAAGAAGAAGCGGACACGTACGAAAAGTGCCGTGATGGTAGAAATGACAAGTTCTGGCAGCTGATTGAATACGTGGGGTGAGTAGGAGGAAGGAGTTGAGTTCAAGCCTGGATGAATGGGAGGGTGGTGGTGCCCTCAACAATAATAGAAAAATTAGAAAGAGGGGAAGGAGAAGGAAAATAATGAATTCTGTTGGACATCTTGAGTTTGAGATGCTTTAAGGGTCATGCATTTAAAGAACTCGGGAGAGAGACAAGACATATGTGTGTGTATGTGTGTATACATATATGTGCACATATAAAATATGTGTGTATATGTCTATACATGTATATACATACACATATATGTGTGTCTATGTCTATATGTGTATATACATACACATATATATGTGTGGATATACATATATGTAATGTATATGCATATACATACACATCAAATATGTGTGTATATGTATATATATAAACTGTAAGTTGTATATAGGGAAATGATCAATGCTCCTATAGCCACAGATGAGATCACCAAGGTAGATAGTCTACCTTAGAGAGAACAATCTTATCCAGATAGTCTGCTCTTAGCAGTCTCTGGAATTGCAAGCACTGGAATCAAGGGGCATGCTGAGCTGTCAGCCTATGGATCTCCTGTGGAAGGATCTCCACATTCAAAATTTATGCCTTCTATTTCCTTGAGCTATCTCTCTCCTCTTACCCCCTCCTTTTCTTTCCCAGAAGTCTTTTAGCCAACCCTCAGTGTCCTAGGGCTTTCTTTCAGGGCTCTGCCAAACCTTACTGAGGTTAGATTACTGAAGTAAAGAGAAGTGGGTCCAGGACAGAATCTTGGGGGAATGGATAAAAATCTAGCAAAGGAGATTAAAATGAGGAAGAACAAGAGAAAGCAGTGTCATAAAAATCTAGAGAGGAAGGATTACCCAGAAGAGGAAGGTGGCAAGTGTCAAATGATAAAGAGACAGGGCAAAAACGAGGACTGAGGACAGGTCATAAAATTTGACAGTGAGGAGATCATTGGTCACTCTGGAGAGGTTGTGAACCAGATTGCAGATGGTTAAGAACAAAATGAGAGGAGTGGAAATGTAGACACTGAATATAAATGGTTTTCTCAAAGAGTTTAGCTGAGGAGAGGGTGTTGGCTAGTGCCGATGGTCAGATCAAGTGAGGGTTGGTTTTGTTTTTGGTTTTTTTATGGATGGTGATACAAGAGAATGCTTGTATAAAAGAGGGAAGAAGCCAGTAAGGGAGAGAATGAAGATTTGAGGTTCTGTCCCCAACCCACTTCTCTTTTCCTATAGTCTTATTTTTTTTCCCTTTTTTGGGCATTTTCCCAACCAGTTACTTGACTTTTGGGTCCTTTGTCAAGAGTAGGGTATATTTTGGGGGTCTGTAAGATCTCAGTTCCTCCAAGGTGGCACAATCAAGCATGTACGCTGGTCTGGGAGGGTATTTTTTGTGCTCAGAATCTTAGCAGTTTCCTCTCCACAGTCACCTGGCCTTCAGTTCCACCAAGCCAGCAATGGAGGCTGATTTTCAGATAAACTGCATTTACAGGGCCGCCATTCAGTGTGAGATAAAGACCAACTCCCCCAGGGCTTCCACTCAGGGCCAAGGCAAGAATCAGCTCCTCAGGGGCCCCAGCCGTCTTTTGATCCAACAATGGATGCAGGTCACTGCAGGGGCTGCTGTGGGAATTGCCCACCCAATGTGGCCTCTGCAGCCACTGCCTGAGGCTGGAACTATGGGAAGGCCCCTCTCCCTTCCCAGCCAGCTGAAAAAACTGTCACTGACCTTTGGCACCTGTGGGTTGAGGGATCTGCGAAATGTTGCTGCTGGGACTGGGGATTCTGCAACTGGAGATTCCGCCCATGAGGGCTGTTCACAGAGCTGTGCACCATGGCCAAGGCTGGGCTGGGCTCTGCTCCATGTCTGGTGCAACAGATGTTTCCCATGGGCCTTTCAGGTCACTCTGGGCTGGAAATCTCCTCCACTATGTTGTTCTCCACTTCTGCTGCTCCAAAATTTGTTGAGAGTCCCTCTCTACAGGTATTTTATGGGCTGTGTGGGGACAGCCTGCAAATGTGTGTCTTTCTACTCCACCATCTTGGTTCAACTTCCCCCACCCCCCACTTCTCTTTTCCTTCAATAATCTAATCCCAGGTAGGTTTGGCAGAGCCCTGAAGGAAAGCCCTATGACACTGAGGACTGTCCGAAAGACTTTGGGGAGAGAAAAGGAGGGGATAAGAGGAGAGAAATAGGCCAAGGAAACAGAAGGCATAAAGGGCAATCTTCTGGAGAAGACCAGTGGATAGAAAAAATGGGATCAAGGATGCATTTAGAGAGGTTGAACTTGGCAATGTGTACAGGAGAGAAGGAACATCTTCACTTGATACAGAAGGGAACAGGAGATAACAGGGAGATAGCATGTTTGAACTATACGAGGTCAGGAGGGAAGAAAAGAGAGAGAGAGCTTTCAGCAAATAGTCCCAATTTTTTCAGTGACACATGAGGCAAGGCCATGAGTAGAGAGGGTGGAGGAAAGGGCTACCGAAGGAGGCTTAAGAATTGATGAAAAAATGTTAAAAAGTTGCTGTAGAGAGTGGGATAGCAAATCTATTGGGGAAAAATGGAATGATTGCCTTGCTGCAGTGAGGGCCCAATTGAGGCTATGGAAATCTTTAGTAGACATAGTCAACACGGTTTTGTTTTTCTCTCCAGATATATTCAGAAACATGAGGATGGGGCAAAGAAAACAGATAGTGGGGATGGTTTGTCAAGGCATGATGAGCAATAGGACAAGGGTGCAAGTATTTCAAGGGTAAAGGGTGGTGTAGAGTTGAACTGGTTCACCAGTGGTTTGAGATAGGAAAAGGAGGCAAGTTTAGCCAGGGAGGGAATGATAGCCTGGGAAAGACCTAATGGGTGGAGAGAATGATGTTCACAGTGAGGATGAAGAATGGAGTCAGGGATCATAAGGTACAGAGAAAGATGGAGTAATAAGAGATTCTGATTAGATAAAAACAATTTCAGAGTTCATAAAAATATAAATGGAACACTTGTGTTGGGTGTTGGAGAGATCAAAAGTCCATTTCTGCACCTATCTGAGGTGCAGTGGAGAAGTAGGCCAAGAGAACTGAGCATTTTAAGGAACTGGGAAGGTATGGCAGTTGTGGGAACCATAAAATGAATGGGGTAATTCCCTGGTTGTTGCTGTTTGTCCTTTATTCTTGAAAAGGATCATGACATCAGGATGATGACATGACTTGCAGTTGACTTTGATTCAAGTGACAAAGGGTCATGCAGGTCACCACCTCACTTCTCCTCCAGAGCCATCTGAATATGACCAGTGAATGGATATTCATCAAGACAACTGAAAACGGCCCAGGATGCAATGTGAGACCCTGGCCCTTCTAGGCTAATTTACCCAGCAAAATCTATTACAATCCTAAAATATGAGAGGAAGAGTTAGGGTTCAGCCAAGCACTGAAATTACTGAGGAAAGAAACAAATGTCTTGATTTCTGCTAACTGGAATGTTAAGAGGTGTTTCTTTTTCTTTCTTCTATGTACCCAGTTTGGGCAGCTAGGTGCACAGTGGATAGCTGGTCCTGAAGTCAGGAAGACTCCTCTTCTGAGTTCAGATCTGGTTTCAGATACTTACTAGCTGTGTGACCCTGGGCAAGTCACTTAGCCCTGTCTGCCTCAGTTTCCTCATCTGTAAAATGAGCTGGAGAAGGAAATAGCAAACTATTCCAGTATCTTTGTTGAGAAAATCCCAAATGGGATCATCAAGGGTTGGATGTGATTGAAATGCCTGAACAACAGCCACACAGTACCTAGCTTGTGCGGTCTCATTCACATTGCCCTGACCATCATCTCCCATCTTCAACAGGGTCCATGGCTGCTTTGTCTTGTACTGCCCTAATGATGTCAGTCTCCTGACTAGTTCAGAGGATCTAGAATTGCAAAATTATAAGGTTTTCATTTTTCCCCCTGGCTTTTCTTTGAATTTAACTGCTGCTGCCTTAACAATGTTGCTAAGCTACAGCTCAATCTATCCTTGTCCTTGTGCCAGTTTTTATTTTTATTCAGTTCTATTCAATAAACCTTTATTAAATACCTACTAAGTGCAAGGGACTGGGATTAGGAATTGGGAAGTGGTCGGACCAGATAGCTTCTTAGAATGCTTTAAGTTCCAAATCTGTGAATATCCAGAAGGCAAGAAGAGTCTCACAGGCCATAATAGTCCCAGATTGGTTACCCTGGTTGAAACCCTGCTGGATTTACCAGTCTCCATCTATTATTACAGAAAGTAGAACCAATATCCAGCAGAAAGCTGGGCTATGTTCAGCTTGAGGAGACAGAGCAGAAAGGACTCATCAGTAGCCTCCTGTGTGGTATGATTTGAGAGGCACCAGAAAGCTTCTCCTGCCTACCAGTATACCCGTATACCCTCCCTATTACAATGCCTGAAATTTCACCTTGAAAAGTTTAGTCTTTTGAGTCTTTAAGATTTGTTCTGAGCTAGGCCTAATTCAGCCCAGTCCCAGTTTAGGTTGGATTTTGGAATGAAACAATACATCCAAAGGTCATTCAACAGTTAACAAGAGATTTACTTAGCTATGAAACAGGGGAAGGATATTCAGCAAGGAAATGTATTGTGGACACCAAGAGCTGATTCAGCTAAATCAAGTTTCCCTGTTTCCCTACCCATTGTAGGTTACCGGACCAATCTAAAGGCCAGACTGTTTTCATTCAAGTGACCTAGAATTGATGTGACTGGACCAAGTTTTTAGTTCCTTAAGTCAGTCAAGTCCAGAGGATGGTCTTAATATAATTTAAAGAAAAACTAGCCCAAGTTGCAAGAGGAAAGAGAATTTAATCTATGACGCCCACCACAAGATTCTTCTGTTAAAATGTAAATACTCATCTGGTGGATGACATTTCAACTGACACCTCAGTATAGATGCTCCCCAGCTCTGACCACTAGCAAGAGTCAAGATCCTATAAGAATACAACCTAAAGAATAATGAGAGGTACAAAGAAGCTAAAAAGAAATGAGAAGGCATCAAGGACAAACTTCCCCTATTTTTCATTTTAGCTGATTGGCCCTGGAAGCAACAATGCTTCTGCAGTATTAAATTGAGGGTACGGGGGAGGGGAGGGAGCAGTGTTGTGCTGGTAAATGTTTAATAACTAGCTCTCAGAAAAAAATGTTAGGATGACACACTTTTAAGTTTATTTTGCATAATTAACATTTTCTTCATCACTTTCTTAAGTCCAAATAATCAACAAAACAGTAAGTCAAGCTTTGATTTATGGGGCTTGCTGATTTCCAAGATATAAATGCTCACACTGAAAATTTAATTATAGGTCTCTTGACCTGGGTTGAACTGTCTCCAGCATGCAAGGAAAGATATGATGTTGAGGGGGGGCCAGGGGAGAGGAGGGGGTGTCACTGTATCTGTGATTCCTTTTCAATATGGAACTCCTAGTGAGAAAACTCTACCAACGCAGATCAGTACCTACTCTTCAATTACTTACCTGAGACACCAAGAGATACTTAGGACCATACAATTAATATATGTCAGAGGCAGGACTTGACTTAATTCTTCTTTAAATGTTTTATAGAAGTCATTTGTAGATCCATATGGCCTTGCTTATTTTTTTCTTGGCAATTTTTAAGAATCCATCCATCACTTGAAAATTTCAAAGCCTCTGAACATGGCCAAAGGAACATATGGCCTTGGTTCACTTCTGTCCTAGACGTGATGCCTAAAGAGCTGATCTGAGCATCAGAAATTCCCCTTACTATTCTACTTTATCAGCACTTGTCTAGTAGCCTTTGCGGAGATCACTGGCTATGCAGCAGGCCTGTTGACCTGGCACAGTATTATACATGCTAATGTTTTCAGGAATGCTGCCCCAAAGGGATGGAGCTCCCTTTGCAGCTCAGAGCAAAGATGTTTCCAATTCTTCATTTTTTTATGACAGGTTACTGTGTGGGTGTCAACAGCATGAATCCATCCCAGCTGACAAGGACATACCCTGGGGTTTCAGAGCTCAGGCATGACGGGAAGTAAACAAACTCACATGTACTCAGCTAAAACTATGCTTACCACAAGACATTTTGAGTCTAAAAGGGTGCTAGGGTGCAGGTGTGTTGGATGGGGAGAACAGTTGCCCAGATGGTGAAGCTAGAACAGCAATCACCATCAGTTGCTGCTCCCTGTTGGAGGTAGTTAGCCTAGGGCTCTTCTCTCTCAGCATCAGGAATTTCTTATATACTGGTGATCTAATTAGCCACCTTTCTTAGTTTACTGAGAGATGCTGGATGAATTAAAAACTCTTCCCAATTTCACAACTGGGACATATACAAGAGTCCCACATACATATGCAATGTCTTTGGGATCTCTTCCCCAGTTGCTGCTTTGTGAGAGATTCACATGTCTGCCACTGGTTCAACCACCATGGGAAAGATGTGGTTCAGGAGAGATGTGCCCTGTATTTGTGTCCCTCAGAGATGGAGCAACCTGTCATGAGGCTAGTTAGCTCTGAGTGTCAAAGAACTGAGCTGGTCAAATTGCTAGCTGTGAGGGTGGCTGCTACTGAGAACTGGCCCTAGATCAAGCTAAGGAGCCTCGAGTCTGAGAATATGGCTCTTGGTTCTCACGCTGCCTTTGCTATCAAGAGAAGATACATAGGGGTTGTACCTTTTACCCTTTGAATTGGTTCCCTTTAGCTATAGATAGATAGAGTGATAGATAGATAGATGATTGGACATTTATTAAGCACTTACTATATGTCAGGCATTGTGCTAATCTCTGGGGATACAAATATAAGTTTAAAACAAAGATATTTTCCACCCTCCTTTTTTACAATATATACAGAGGAACTGGGGAAAGGGGAAGAGAAATAGGCTGTTGGCAGGTGAAGCAATCCTGAGAATAAGGAGAGAAGTGAGCATAACCAGGGCACCTGATAAAATGGTGGTCCAGGCCAGGGACTGCCCCAATTAAAAGAGAAGAAACAGGGTAGAGCAATTTCCAGGGTAGAAAGTCTTCAGGAAGAAGTCTGGAAGAGGGAGGAGAACAGCCAGAAATACATTTCATCCTTTTCTCCTGACAGCAGACTTAAGGTGTGATGGTCAAGAGAAGGTGTCCTGGACACCTATGTTCACCCTATAAATCCTAGGATAACTGCATTTTCCTGACAGTTACATCTCTATTTTTGAACTCCTAAAGCCAGCAATATCAGGCATGATAACCTTTATCCATATAATGCAGTGGTAATTTGATCAAAAGAGTCCTATCTTTATTTCCCATCTTTTCCAGGAAAAAAAAATTGTGAGGCAGGGGAAATATATATTTTTGGCACTCCTTCCCCTTATTTCCTTCTTTTGCTTTCAAATCTTCCTTCCCAAAATAGCTTCTTAGGATACCTGCCCTGCACTTAAATGTAGATTTGTTAACTGTCTTACCCTTTTCAAAGTCATATTTGCATTTAAAAAGGTATGATAGAAGAGCTCCTCTTTGCATACTTTGGAGTAGGGTGGATTATACATATATATTTTTAGATGATCAGGTGAATCTGAATTATAGTGGAAATTCTCTCAACTCCTCCCCCATCCTCTAGTTAGTTCAGTGAATGCGTAAGTGACTGCAGCTGCCTTTTTACCCTGGAACTTCCCTGGGCACTTGGAGTCTTCCCACTGTGGAGCATCCTTCTCCATGATGACCCCCTTCTCCCATTAGTGAGTTCCTTCCCATTTTGGGGATGGGCCAGGCCAGCAAGCTTCATTCTCCTCCCTGCTGTGCTTCTTACCTTCTCCAGACTTTGCCACATTGACTTGTTTTCTTACCTTCTTACCTAGTCCCTCAGTGACTAGGGCCTCCTTACCCTGAATTTTCACTCCTCCCTTCTAGTCCTGTTCTTTCTACAAGTGGGTTTTTTTCTGGGGCCTCCATGTTAGAAATAGGGTTAGACCAGTCATGTTTCATTCTCCTCCTACCCATGCCTCAAACTCTATGGACACCTATGCCCTACCCTCCCCCACCCCCCAGCCCTTTATGTGTTACTTTCCTCCATTAGAATGTAAGTTTGGAGAGGCTTCTAGGTTATGTGACCAAAATGAAGGACTATATTTTTTCCAGTCCTCATAACTTCTTAAACCTATTTAAAATAGGAATTGTGTGCAAGAAATAAACTAATGTCCGCTATTTACACATGGAAAACAAAAGGAGGAATCCACAAGGATTAAAATTCCTCCCAACTTTGAGTGACAGCAGAATGTAAGTCAGAGATGACTGGTTCTAATAATAACTGTGATCTAGTTGAACCAGGCTTCTGATCAGGTAAATGGCCAGAAGCAGGTAAGCATGCTTAATGAGCTGGTTGAAGGGGAACCTATCAGGGGAACCTATGAAGCGGGAGGTTCAGGAGGCTGCATCTAGCCAACAGGGAGGAAGGTGGGAAATTCAAATTGGGAACCGTATAAAAGGTATTGCATTTGTCTGAGCAAGCGTCCTGTCCACTAGGGAGAGACCCATTTACTAAGAATACAAAATAAAATGAGTACTTTCTTGACTTCACAGGGAGCGTTATTCTTATTTAGTCTAAACTGAGTTTAGAGTTTCTCATATATATGATCTAGGACACCAAAAACCCTAATAAGGTAAAAAAAAAAGAAAGAAAGAAAGAAACATTAAAATAACAGGAAAGAAGATTAAACCCTAAATCTTAATATGCTCATCCACTCCCCTCTCCCTCACCACCCACCAAGCTCTAGAAGAGCTACATAAGCAGACCCATAGGTTTACAACAGAGCTCCACTCTACCTATCTTCCTTCTCTCAGTGCCATGGAAAATCAAAAGGCAAGAGATTGCTCTGGGTAGGACTATAGCACTCTGTGTTGCAATAGTACTCATCTAGAAAATCTGAGAAACAGTGGATAATGGTACAGGATGCTAGGCAGTGTGGCTCTATCATTTTCCTGAAGAAAAGGGTCCAGCACCTAGCTGGGGCCAGTTAAATTCCCTCAGAAGTCACTTAGGGCAGGGACTGAGGCTAGTGAAATGTGAATTGCTCAGTTCAATAGGAGACTGAAAGGCTTTGAGATCTGTCCCTTAGGGACATTACCAAAAGTGAAGGAATTAGAAAGTAAGCAATATGGAAAAAAAAAAAAAGAATGAAGTTATCCAAAATCTCAGAAAGAAAAAAATTAATTTCAAGATCTTATAAAAGAAATAAGGATTATAAAAGCTGAATTTATGACCTGCACAGCAAAAATAATAGAGAAACTGAATCCATAGTGGCAAGTCTCATCAAAGAAAGAAAAGAGAAACTAACTGATTGTGATTACAAATAAACCAAAGCAAAGAACAATCTGGAAAAAGAAAAGCAGAATGCAGTAACATGAAAAGAAGATATGACTTACCTAGAAGGAAATCATACTGATCTCAAAGAAAGTGTAGAAAGAGAAAACTTAAAGACTATAAATCTTTCAGAGAAACATGACAAGTCAAAAAACCTGAGCACCAAGAAATAATTAAAGAAAATTGACCAGTCCTACAGACACAGAAAACAAAGTACCAATAGAAAGATTCCATAATCTCTCAAAACAGAACCAAAAAACCCCCAAAATTCTATGCTGCAGATTCCAGTCTCATAAAAAGAAATAGAACTAGCTTAAAAGAATTGCCAAGTGGGTGGGGTAGAAAGGTCCTGATGAGTTCACAGAATTATATCAAGTTTTTAAAAATCAATTAGTACCCATACTATACAAATTATTCTCAAAAATTGAGAAAGCACGCTACCTGACTCTTTCGGAGACAAACATAATAAGACTCAAAACAGAAAGTACAGAAGGAAGACTATAAACTCATATCATTAGTGAATATCAATTCAAAACTTTTAAATAAAATCCAGCCTGGATCAAACTCCGGCATCCATGTGTGTTAGCACCAGGCAGAGCAGATTGAGCATACTCAGAAAACCAAGCACCTATTAGTCAGTTACCCTCTACCTCTCTTCCTTACACAATTTAATTTGGCCCTTCTTACACTCCTGTGAGATGGGCAGGGTAGGTGTTATTATATGCATTTTATAGGTGTGGGGACTGAGATTCAGGGAGGTTGTGATTTCCTCATAGTCACAAAACACCATGTAGAACAGAATTTCTTAACTTTTTTTGTGTCGTGGGTTCCTTTGGTATTCTGGTGAGATTTATGGACCCTGTCTCAGAATAATATATTTTTAAAATGTTTGTAATTGAAGAAAGTGCTAAATTTTGTTTGGTTAAAATAAAGATGTAATTTTTCCCATCAAGTTCACAGATCCCCTGAAATCTTTCCACAACTACTGATCCTAGGTTAAGAACTACTGATGTAAATATAGTGGCATAGTGAAAAGAAAAGTAGGCCAGACAGTTGTTCAGCTCTCTGATAAAAAGAAAGGAGGTGCCTGGATATTTGTGTGAACTGAGGAGTATCCTTAGAGATTTACAGCAATTGGATACCCAATGCACAATAACTCTTGACTTCTACCACAACCACCCCAACTACACACTGTAAGAACTTTAAGGGAAAGGACCATGCCTTATACCTTACCTGTCTACCCAACTATAATTAGGAGGTGCTCAAAATACTTGCTGGTTGGTCCTCGCCCCCAATATTATTTCAATTTCATCTTATAACTGCTCCTTGCACTCTTTAATGCTCACTTTTACCTAATACAATTCTTCTTCTCCTCTTCTTAGGAATTCACACCCTTTGGATATTGGCTGCCTTCCCTGCCCTGTCTCTCAGCAAACACTTTACCATTCTTTCCAGAGTCTTCTGGCTGACCTACTCTCAGATTGGCTGCATGCCCAGGTTGGCGGAAAATAACCGATTAGATGCTGGGGGAAAAGATGGGTAAGATCTGAGCAAGCAGTTGAGTTAGCCCATAGCCTATCGAATAAAAGACTCCTCTGCAATTAGAGAGTACTCAGAATCCTCAATAGCCCCTGCTGAAAGAATGCTAGCTTCTTCCCAGGGTGTACCATCTTGACTGTAATGACAAGAAGAACCCCAGAGTCACACTATTAGACAAGAACCTAGTTAGCTTAGTCTTGGGATAGCTTTAACCTTAGCAGAGGCCATCACATCTCATAAGCTGACTGGCTCAGATGATTTCCCAGAGCATTATCATTGTACACTGATAAATACACTAAAGAGTGAACCTCTCCACCAGAGATCTCCACTGTCAGGAACTTAAGGCTAGGACACAACTCTGCATGAAATGACATTATAGCAGTATAACTACTTGGCAACCATAGTCCCAATCGCATCTACAGGAATCCTGGCTACAGCATCCTGCAAAGCATCCATTCTTTAAATTATCTTTCTAATAAACTGGGACAAGGTGAAAGGAAGGGTTCAGTCATGGTAAGCAGGTCAGTAGCATTGAGCACGTTCCTCATGCAGATTGGACCTAACGTAATTGTTTCCAGACAGAGGTAGTAACCTATGAGCAGCATGGGTCCGGTCACATCAAATGTAAAGGTCTATCCAGATTGTTGTACGTCTGTGTTATTGCTTCATTTCATCTTTAGTTGTGAGAGAAAGCTCCCCTCCAGATCAAGCTTGGTTTGATCTTGATCTCCAGAATATCTGTCCTGAAAGGCATCCTGGTTCCCAGCTCTATAAACCCTGAACAGCTGCCTGCTGGCAGAGTTACCAAATCACCTTGGCCCAAGCTGCTCTGATACAAAGGGGTTCCAGAGGGGAGTCTAAATGAAAATTCTATGCACAGAATTCTATTGTTCAGATGAACAAATTTATACAAAACTTCATGTTCCTTACATATACACTAAACACATACAAAGTAGATAAAAAGTAACCTCAGAGGAGAAAGTATCAGCCTTTAGAGGGAATTGGTTGGGTGTTTGTCCTTTGTTCTTGAAGAGGGCCATGACATCAAGGTGATGACATGACTTGCAGTTGACTTTGATCTGAGTGAGGGCTGTGCAAGGTCACCTTCTTCTCCTGAGTCATCTGGATCCAGTGGCCTGATATTCATCTGGATGGCTGGAGATGGCCCAGGATGCAATGTGAGACCCTGATCCTTTCAGGCTAAGGTCTTACAACATTCTTACTTTGAGTGACATACACCCATTCAATTTAAGTTGTCGTTCAAGGGATTGTCCCTTTAATTAAAAAAAGAAAATCAAACTGGGAGGAGAAGACCCTCAGAATTTCTGGGTAAAAGAGAAACAATTACTATTTAGAAGGAATGGGAAGTATTTCTTGCAGAAAGAGACCCTAGGGCTGAATTACAAAGGAGGCCAGGCGTTCCATGAGATGGACATGTGGAGAGAAAGCATTCCAGGCATGGGGCCAGACAGTGCAAAAGCATGGAGACAGGAGGTAGAGTGTGGTATGTGAGGAATTGCAAATAGCCCAGTATGGTTCACTGTAGAGTAAGAAGATTCAAAATGAAGATTGGAACCAGGTTGTGAAGCATTTTAAATGCCAGTTGGAGGAGTTTGTATCTGATCCTAGAGGTAATAAAGAGCTACTGGAGTTTATTAAATAATGGGGAGGTTGAAGTGGGTAGGGGTGAGATGATTAGACCTGAGCATAAGGGAAATCACTTTGGCAGCAGTGTAGAAGATGGATTGTGTGTGGGGGGGAGGGGGGGAGAAGATATGGGTCAGGGAGGCTAATTAGGAGATTATTGCAATAGTTTAGGTAAGAGATGATAAAGCCTGAAGTAGAATGGTGGCTGTGTGATTGGGGCAACTAGGTGGCATAATAGAGAAAGTGCCAAGCCTGGAGTCAGAAGGACCTGAGTTCAAATCTGACCTTACACTTCTTAGCTGTATGACCCTGGGCAAGTCACTTAATTCTGTTTGCTTCAGCTTCCCCATTGGTAAAATGAGCTGGAGAAGGAAATGGCAAACCACTCTAGTATCTTTGCCAAGCAAACCCCATATGAGGTCACAAAGAGTCAGACATGACTGAAACGCCTTAACAACAACATTAGTAGTTACGTGATTGGAGGGGGTGCATGTGAGAGACACTGTGAAGGTAGAAATGACAAGGATTGGCCACAGATTGGATAAGTGGAGTGAGCAGAAATGAGGAGATGAAGATGACACAGAGTTTGTGTGTTTGGGTGATTGAGAATGGTGGTGCCCTAGACAGTACTAGGAAAATGCTATGAATGTAGGGGAAAGATAATGAATTCTGGTTTGGATGTCTTGAGTATGAGATGCTTATGAGACATGCTGTTTGAAATGTCCAAAAGGTAATTGGTGATTTGAGTCCAGAACTCAGGAGAGAGACTAGAGCTAGAGATCAAGATATGTGAGTCACATAGAAATAGAAATGTTAATTGCATAGAAATATTCTTCGAATATGGGTAGCTAGGTGGCTCAGTGGATAGAACACTGGGCTTCAAACTAAGAAGACTCATCTTCCTGAGTTCAAATCTGGCCTCATACACTTACTAGTTGTATGACCTGGGAGAAGTCACTCAACCCTATTTGCCTCAGTTTCCTCCTCTGTAAAATGAGCTGGAGAAGAAAATGTCAAACTACTCCAGTATCTTTGCCAAGGAAACCCCAAATGGAGTCATGAAGAGTTGGACATGACTGAACAATAGCAATAACAATAAATCAATCCCTGGGAACTGATGAGGTCACTGTGGGAGATAGGGTAGAGGGGAAAAAGAAGGATCAGGAGAAAGCCTTAGGAGATACCCACACTTAGTGGAAATGACACGAGCAAAGATTCAGCTAAGGATATGTAAAAGAAGTGATCCAATGGGTAAGAGGAGGACCAAAAGAGAACAGTGACACAAAAACCCATATCAAAGGGTGTATACAAGAGGAGAAGGAAGTCATTAACCAGGAATGAGGAAGGTAATCAGATTGTCTAGGAAATGGAATCTTCAAATGTGGATAACTTTTTCAAGGAGTTTAACTAAGAAAGGACAGAAAGATATAGTGTGATAGAAGGGAATTGTGAGATTTCTTAAAAATTAATTTTTAACATTCTTTTTTAAAAAAAGATATTGAGTTCCAGAATCTCTCCCTCATTCTTTCCCCTCCCCCACCCATTGAGAAGGTAAGCAATTTTATGTCAATTACACATGTGAAGTCATGCAAAGGATATTTCCATATTACAAATACATAAACAAAAATAAATCCAACAATCAAATAAATAAAAAGAAAAAGCATGAAGAAAAAATGCTAGTGAATAGTTTCCAAAGGCACTGTTGAATAGTGGGGCGAATCTGGAGTGTGACATGAGTAAGGGATTTCTAGAATGAAGATGAAGCAGAGTCAAGGAGCAGACAGCAGGGATGAAAACAAGAGAGCTGTTTTTCAGCAGTCAGGATTTCAATAGCACTGTGATGGGGAGAGTGAGAAGTAAGTCTCCTGTTAGGCAATGGGTATGGCAGTATCAATGGATGGAAGGAGCTCAGCTAACGAAAGCAGGTGATTTGAAGACTTAGAGTGAGTCTCTCGTTCTCAGCATCACACTCAGCAGCAGCCTCCAGTATTCCGTCCCTGGGCATTGGGAAGCCTAACCTCATAGGAGGCAATGTGGCTATGCTCTAAAAAGGCCAGTGCCTACTCACTTGGATGTTGGCATATCAATCAGCTTAGAAGAAGGTCTCCAGTGGAGTGCCCCAGAGACGTATGCTTGACCTTCTGAGATTTAACATTTTTATCAGTGACTTGGAGAAATACATAAATGACATGTTTAACAACTTTGCAGATGACACAAACACATTGGTTGACAGAGTAAGGATGTACTAAGACCTTCACAGGTTAGACTGGTGGGTGGAATCTAATATTAATGAAATTTAACAGAGATGAATACAAGATTAGGGCAGCTAAGTGGCACAGAGGATAGGATGCCAGACTCAGAGTCAGGAAGACTTATCTTCCGAAGTTCAAATCTGGCCTCAGACACTTACTAGCTGGGTGACCTTGGGCAAGTCACTTAACCTTGTTTGACTCAGTTTCTTCATGTGTAAAATGAGATGGAGAAGGAAATGACAAACTACTCCAATATCTTTGCCAAGAAAATCCCCAATGGAGTTGTGAAGAGTCAGACAAGGTTGAAATGACCAAATCTAAGATCTTACATTTAGGTTCAAAATATCAATTTCATGAATACAACAGGAGTGATCCAGGGCTAGACAAAGTTTGAAAAAGATCTTGAGATTTTAGTGGACTGGAAGCTTAATATAAGTCAATATAGTGATCAAGAAAAGTAACATAATTCTTGGGCTACATTCAGAGAAGCAAAATGTCTGGGTCTAGGGAGATAATAGTCCCTGATTATACCATATCTGTCTTCAACTATAGAGTTTCCATTTAATTAAGTATATTGATAAGTTGGAGAATATCTAGAGGACAGAATCCAGGACCTTGAGATCATTCTATATGAAATTTGGTTATTTTGCTATAGAAAAGACTTAGTGGAGTCATAATTTCTTTCTTCTACTGTTTGAATGACTGTCACATGGCAGATTTCCACTACTTGGAATCAAAGGGCAAAGTTAGAAGAAATGAATAGGCATTTCAAAAGGATAAATTTAGTTTTGATATAAGGAAAAATCAACAATCAAAATGTGGAATGGGCTTCCTTGAGAGTTGGTAGGTTCACCATCATTTCTTTAAGCAAAGACTGAATGATTACTTGTGTCAATCAAGCATGTTTTGGACCAGATGGCCTCTAAGGTCCCTTCTGAGATTCTTTGATTTTCTAATTCATTTGCTGTTCCATTTCTGTGAGTGTTTCTATAAACTACTATGGTTTGGCAAAATGTGAGTTTCTATCATTTTAGAAAGGGAAGACTTGATATAATGATAATAAGCATTTATCTGTAGATTTTCAGTATTAATAATCACCAATAAAAAAATATGACATAAACAGGTGTAGTGACTGTGGGTACCCTCCAGTTCATAGGTTAGATTCCTTCAGGGAATGACTACCCTAGGTTTGAGGTACTTTGTGGATTAATGATACTCAAAAGCATAGTTCATGAGTCCCCCCTGATGTGGGGACTCTATTAATAATCATATAATAAACTCTATTAATAAATAAATAATAATAAACTCTATTAATAATCAGAATGAAGACACAATTGGTTCAAAGCAAAGTCATTTAATGAAAGAGTACAGTGACATCCCTGGGAGCAACATCACACCCCCTCTGCCCAAACCACCAGACCTACTTCCAACCCAGCCCTCACAGTCATTATCTGGGGAAGCAACTTCTATGGAGAAGGAGCCAGCCCTCTCCACCAACTGCCAACCAACTGCCACATATAGGGTAGATAAACTCAGCTTAGCTGAAACAGCAAGGCACCCTGAGGGAGAGGCAGGAGGCAGTGTTTACCTTGAAAGTAAAACCACTAACACTTTCTTGATCACCATCTTCCATTACAGGCTGATAGAGATTGCCCAAAAGCCTTGTGAATAGCCATGCTTCCAGCTGGGTGACCTTCTAGTAAACCCTGAGAAAGTATAACTTGGTAACTACTGCATTCAGGCGGCACTACAACCATGGCTACTGAAGACACAGAGAGGAATATTCTTGCTACCAAAGTTATTGGTGCTATCAAATAGTTCAACATCAGAAACTGACATGGTTATATCAAAGGAAATGACATTAAACAGAGGCATACCATTCGCTTTGCTGTTGTACCCTAAGGACCATGGGACTTTTCCATCTGACTTGCAGGTGAAACTTTCCTTAGGTATTGTCTCCCATGTTAGAATGCAACCACCGTGAGGTCAGGAGTTGTCCTACTTTTCCTTTTGAATCTCTAGTGCTTTGCATGTTGTTAAATGTTTAATTAATGTTTAATTCATCTCTCCCTTAAAGGAAAGACCAGAAGTTGACATATTCTTTCAACTTTCTGATTCTCAGTCTTGTGAATCTTTGCTACTCATCTTTCCAACAAAAGACTGATAACCCCAGACACAAAGTTCTTTCAAAAAAAAGCAGGGTACTCCCAGCTAGTTAATACTCTCAGATTTAGTGTTTTTTAAATTTAATTTAATTTTAATTAATTAATTTTTTTTCAGTTTTTAACAATTACTTCAATAAGATTTAAATTTCCTCCCCACTCCCTCTGGGAGATGGCATGCAATCTTATACGGATTCTACATGTACATTCTTATTAAACACATTTTCACATTAGTCATGTTGCATAGAAGAATTAAGACAAATGGGAAAAACCATGAAGAAAATCAAACCAAACCAAAACATAACACAAGAGAAAATATTCTGCTTCATTTTCTGCATTCTGGTTCCATAGTTCTTTCTCTGAATATAGATGGCATTTTTCTCAAAAGTCCTTTTGGAATGTTGTAGGTTTTTTCATTGCTGTGAAGGGCTAAGTCTTAGTCTTTTCTTTCCAGGGGTTCTTAACTGAAGGTCCCACAACATATTTTAAAAATATTTTGATACTTATAATTTCAATAAAACTGGTATTGGGATGACAAGATTCCCTACTTAAATTAATTACTCAGAGGCCTCTCAAAGCGATGACAGAAAGTTTATTTATTTGATTCTCAATAATTGGGGCAATTCCTCTACCACGAAAAGCTGAAGACAAAGAAAAAGCAGTGATTTATATAGACCCTAACATGTCCCTCCACCCCACCAATGACCATTATCCTCATTAGTTGAGAATATGATCTTACATTCTAAACACGAAATCTAACCAATCCCTTTTGAAATGAAGACATCAAAGAATTATGTAAGTTTCATCCAATCATTGAGACCCTAATCTACTACACAGTTTTATATCCTTATATAGAATTATTCCACTCTAAAAATATTGTAACCTTTAGCCTCTTGGTCTTACCTCACCCCTGGGAGAAGAATTACAATCTGAGAAGTCTTCACTAAACCTATTCCACTCAATCCCTCCTCTTATTTATTAACTTGAAGACTTCTCATGGATATTTCAACCAAAGTTCTGTAACATGATCTCACATTGTCTATCAATTTCTTCATTTCCATCAAGGTCACTCCTATCTTTTGTCTCCACAGGTGTCCATCCTTCCTTCTTTAGTATCATCAGCTGAATGGCTCCTTCGGTTCTCTCTTCTACTCTAGCAAGTCTTAGTAGAGAATTTCTAACTATTCTAGTAATAAGTGAAATCAAACAAGGTAAACAAATAGGAAGTAATATAATTCCACTAATTGCTATGATGCCAAATCACAGTGATCTCTTCCACCAGCTCCCTTCAAACCAAGACCACCAAGATATATTGAAAAGGGAGTTCCAAGTTTGTATAGGAATGTGGGCAACTTTCCTGATATTCTTGGTGATCTCTTTCACTATTCTTCCATTATCATGAATTTTCAAACAACATGTGGACAGATTGTGTTTTCCACAAACTCCCCCTTCTTCTGCAAGTAAATAATCTGAGATAAATCTACGTTGCAGTACTGCTCTGTTAAGAACAAACAATAATAAGCCTAGTATAGTTCCCCAAACAACAAAACATATAATGAATTTATATACAGGTCTCATTGACTATCCCTTTCCAAAATTTTGTGTGTTCTCACACATGCTTTAAACAGAGCTTTTAATACTGATAAAATGAGTCTTCCAAGCATGAGGCTTGGGAGTTTAATGACTAATAGTAGTAATTATAAATGACAGTAAACAACTTTAAAATTTTTAAATGCAATAACCTTCCATAACTTTGTCTACTGGTTTCCCAGTCATGCTAAACATTTTCTGAATTGGGATGGGGGAATAGATAGTTCAAGGTTCAAGCACATCCCACCCATATTCCCCCCCTCCTCTTATTTATTCCTGTTTCCATATAAATCCAATCAATAAATACCTCTTCACATTCTTTCCTCTATGAATCCTTCCCTTCATCTATCTCCCTTTTTAAATGAACATGGGAAGGGAACAAGTTGACTGACACACTGGCAAATTACAGGGGGCAGTCCCCTTGTTTTAAGTACAGATACAGAGATTTAAAGGGAAAGGTAAATTAATGAATTGTCCATTTAGAGGTTCCATCTCATACAGCAGTCTGGGGAGAAGTATCATCTTATGTAGTTTTCTGGTCTGGATGCTCCTTCAGTCTTCAGCACAGTATCTCAGCACCTTCTCTTTATCTTCTTGTGAAATCCAGATGTCCACTCTTCTACAAAACTGAACTTAATACCATCTTAGATTACCATTCCTATCACTCTTAAAAAAATCAAAATTGAAACATTTGACAAATTGTCATGTTTAAAAAAAAAGAAAATTCACATTAAAATGCAGCTTCTACATTTCACAGTAATTCATTATTCATTCCCTCATTAGGAAGATGAGATTTCACTAAGGAGTCAATACCAGGCTCCCGTACTTACATAAATACAATAAATAATCATTTTTAACACAGTGCATATCACATCATACAATAATTCCAACTTCTGATAATGTGATGCTTCTTTTAAAGCATTTACAATATAGACCACAAACCATTTTTCATTTAACATTAACCAACTGAGACAAAGTAATAACTATGTATGCTAGTCTCACAAGACCTTGACCTGATTGTCTTCACACTATTACTAAGAATTAAAGGACCCTAACTTATTGTTGTTGGTCTAAAGTCCTAAGCCTCCTAACTTAATTTTAGACTTAACCTCAGATGTTCCCCTACCAACAATCTATTATTCGATAGATCTGGTGTTATTACTTAACAAAACTTTTGATTTTAGGAATTTGCCATTAAGAGTAGGGACATTGCAGGGAAACAACATCTCCCTAACTTCATGTCAATTCCAGGCAGGAGTAGATTATCAACTGGCATTCAGCCAGGCTTAAAGACTACCAGGTGTCAGTGGGGAAATTGAGTCAGGAGAATCCTACCTCAGCCCAGGCTGAAC
>CM053769.1:455187719-455356785 GCA_028658325.1 Potorous gilbertii
TCTCCCAACCTTCCCATGAGATCACCTTTTTTCACTTCATACCAGCATCTCACAGGCTTACTGGCATCATGGATCAGTGGCTCAGACCACCTCTCTTGCTATCCACACCTGGAGTTAGACTCAGAAGAACAGTCAGTTAATAGTCCCATAAAAATCTTAAAATAGCAAGCTCCAATAATCAGTTTCAGACATGACAAATTTCACATTGGCCAAGGAACATCTTTTGAAGCAAGTCTTAAGTAGCTTACATGCCTTTCTATACATGTTCTAGTTCCTGATTGAATAACAAGCATAAGTCATTGCTCTAATAGATTTATATCTGTTTCCCAAATTACTTTATCCCTTTCTAACCCTGTTCAATCTAAAAGAATGAGCTACACATGTGATAAGTTCAGACACTAACTTGAATTTTTATGTTCATGTAATAAAATTCAAATCAAAACAATCATTTAACTTTCAATGCCAAATGCCAAATATTACCAGAGGCTACCTACCTCTAAGAAAATTAGACTGAAATCCTTTTCCCCACACTGAAGATGTCTCTGATTTAGTCTCAGTAATTAATTCAGTCAATTGTTTTAATACTAATTGCTTTTACATCATTTTGTAACATGTAAAGATCTCATTCCAAGTTGGGACCTTTGTCCATTACCCCAAAAGAGTTTTAGTCCCATTTATCTAAAGACCCTGGAAAAGCTCACCTTGAAAACTCCTTGTTTTCCTCACGTGAACTGGCTCTCCTAAGGTCCACTCCCCACTCTATGCCCAAGTCTATTCTGCTTCTCACTCTTAATTCTATCAGTCCAAATCTCCAGTTTACTGGCCACTCCCATCAAGACCATTCCTGGAACTCCCAGACCACTTGGGGCCACCCTTTTTTTTTTTTTTTTTTTTTTTTTTAGTAAGCGCCTCCTTTCCCTGAATCCCTCTGTAGATAAAATACAATTACAGTTAACCTTAAATTCCAACCTTGTTCTATGGAACAATGATACAACATCTATTTATTCCCATTAGATTTAGAAAGAATGTTCCCAGGGATTTTATCTTACATTTTCGATCTTAAATTTGCCCTAAAAAGTCAGTCACTGAAGATCATTTCTTATATATTTTCAAATTCTCACCAGAGCAAGTTCTCCATACAATCTCCTCAGCTGCCAGGGCTGTACTTGTTACTAGCCTGAGGACTGCTTCTTTCCTCACATATTACACACAGTGTACCAGCTTTAGGTTTTAGCATTAGAATTATAAATTGCAAACATAATTTTCATAAGTGATAACAAAATTGTTTTAGCTAAGAACCCGAACAATAAATTTCAGATGACATCAATTGCATTTTCATATCCTATTAGAGAAACTACATTCTTCCCACTTTTGTAACTTACAAATACAAATTGGATAGGTAGGACTCCCAAAAAACATACAAAAGATTTTACAAAGTATTTCTTAATACAACAAATATTTCCTCTTTTACGAACAGTTTACAATTTATCACAATCCCCTTGAAACTAACTGACATAAATCACAAGAAAAGATCTAAAACCAAAGCCTTTTCACATTTGCCCATAAACTTTCTTTTACAAACATACTTTAGAGTAAATGCTTGATTTATGGCAAAAACAATTTCAGTTAAAATTTCCTTTTCAACAGCAGAAATAAACTTTTAATATATTTAATACACCCTCATATGGAACAGACTTGAAAATCACACCCATATATATATATATATATATACATACATATATATATACACACATGTACATTTTTAAAGCTTTCTCATTTTCTCAATAAGAATGCTACAACAAGGAAACTCTTACAAAGAAAAAAAATTTATAATAGCTCTTTTTAACCAATTCATTAATTAACTTAACAATGCAATTCCTAATACAATATTTAGATGGATTACGTAAAAATTTAAACTTATTTAAATTTACGTAAAACTTAAAATAAGCCATTAACCCATTCAGCTTACCACCACATGGGCACACTATCACCTGATATTCTTTCAGATAGAGTCATCTCAAATTATATGATTTTTCTCTTTTTTTTTTCCTTCTTAAAATACTTTCTCACACCCTCACTACTTACTGAAACCATCTGCAAACAAAATCCTTATTTTTCTAAGACTCTCAATCCCACCACTCAAGACTATCCAGCCCCAACTACAACTGTCTGTGCTGGAATTCCCTTCCAGCTTAAATATACCATTATATAGCACACATCCTTTTAAAACCTCAATATATATGTAATAAAATACAAATTTAAAAATCGTGTAACAATTACATTAGATTAATGTTGCATCTAACAAATACCCATCCTTTTGTTACTGGATCTTATATTTTTGATAAAAATGCCACCAGATGTCTCTGCCCTCCTCTTATTTGTGCCAGGACTCGCAAGACCACCCTTGTCTGTGTTCACAAAGAGATGAAAGGGCTTCTCTATTGAGGGTAACATTAATACCGGGGCTGAGAGTAAAATTTCCTTGAGTTATTTAAAAACTTTGTTCACTCTCAGAGTCCCACTGAATATGTTCTGGTTTTTCCTTCCAGTAGATGACTATATGAAGGGGTTGGTTAGGACTGCATATGAGTCTATCAAGTTCCTGCAATATCCCACCAGGCTCAGGAATTTCAAGGACAGTCCAGCTCAGCCTTTCTGCTCCTACTGGCTGGCTGGCTAAATTTACAACCTTATCAGATAAAACAGAGACACAGACTTTCATTCACACAGAAATACCAACACAACATATACAGACCAAAACATTTAACAAAACAAAATAGTACATATAGGTTTAAATTTTTGGCAAACCCAGTCCTCGGAGGAACCATATTTGGGCCAGATTGTGCCTCCTCCGATGACTTTTCAACCCATATGAAACAATACTTAATTATCTTCTTATATTTTGGTAACTCGTGTCAATCCTGTAATCGATTTCCGAAGGGACTATTTACTGGCATATCCTGACTCCACTCCGAAGCTCTGGGCTTGGACAACTTCTTTCCCATTTTGTTTGCACACAGCTGTCACCAGACACCTCCGAGTCCAAGACTCAACGAATTGCTAGCTCCCTTGCTAGCTCTCAGTGGAGGTCGCCCACCCACTAGCACTCACCCGGCAGCCTTTGGGGGGGGCTTTCCCTTGGGGTCTGCAGTCCACTGATATGGTTGGGAGTTGTCACCTTCTCCCTGAGTCTGTCTAAGACTCTTAAATTCAACCCCCAGACCGCAGAGCTTACCTCCGGGCTGTACGTGTACAAGTTGCCCAACTGCAACCTTCAACACCAACCAATTGGCATTTCAAACACTTCTCACAGCTTCACAGTCTTTACAATCCTTATCTTTAAGCTTTCTGTCCTCACTGAGTTCCTCTGCTTCAGGTTGTTACTTTGCAGAGAAGGAGGCTCAACAACTCCATTTCAAGGACCTTGGGGCAATCTCCCCATGGGTGCACCTGTCCTTGAACTGAGTTGCCAGCCATCTCTCTGGAAAGCCACAGATCCCAGGCTGAGCCCCCAAAAGCTATGTGGGATGACAAGATTCCCTACTAAATTAATTACTCAGAGGCCTCTCAAAGTGATGACAGAAAGTTTATTTATTTGATTCTCAATAATTGGGGCAATTCCTCTACCACGAAAAGCTGAAGACAAAGAAAAAGCAATGATTTATATAGACCCTAACACAAGTTCTTCCCCGCCCGCCACACTGACCATTATCCTCATTAGTTGAGAATATGATCTTACATTCTAAACACGAAATCTAACCAATCCCTTTTGAAATGAAGACATCAAAGAATTATGTAAGTTTCATCCAATCATTGAGACCCTAGTGTACTATACAGTTTTATATCCTTATATGGAATTATTCCACTCTAAAAATATTGTAACCTTTTCCTCTTGGTCTTACCTCACCCCTGGGAGAAGAATTACTATCTGAGAAGTCTTCACTAAACCTATTCCACTCACTGGTTTCCTTTGTAATCTTATATATTTTATTTTATGCATTTAAAGAAATGATTCTGAGCAAGGGTCCATAGGTTTCACCAAATTGCCAAAGCAAACCATGGCATAAAAAATTGGGTGGAGGCAGCTAGGTGGCACAGTAGATAGCATACCAGACCTGGAGTCAGGGGGACCTGAGTTCAAACCAACCTCAGACACTTGACACTTACTAGCTGTGTGTCCCTGGGCAAATCGCTTAACTCCAATTGCCTTGACAAAAAAAAAAAAAAAAAAAAAAACTGGGTGAGCACTCCTGCTTTGGACTCTCTTCATAGTACAAGGGCTTCTTCTGTCAGGCTTTGTCTTATGGTGAGCTGTCCATATTCCTCCCTGTTTTCATCTCTAGAGGCTTAACTATAAGGAGGTAGCATTCAGTGTTTCTTCCCATTTTCTCATACAGATAAGTGGGTGGGGAAAAGACACAGACAGAGACAACCTCTAGCCCAAGGGGCTAAGGCATGCCTGCATTCCTGTCCCTTTCGGATGAAGATTCAACCTGCCTTAGCGCTCCGAGGTGCGCATGTTGCTAAATCGACTCCTCATGACTCCATCTGGGATTTTCTTGGCAAAGGTACTGGAGTGGTTTGCCATTTCCTTCTCCCACTCATTTGACCGATGAGAAAACTGAGGCAAACAGGGTTAAGTGACTTACCCAGGGTCACACAGCTAGTATGATAATGTGGATAGATTTCTTTGTTACTATGGTGGATTTGGCGTTCAGGTGTTTGAATGCATGTCTTTGTTTTGTCTTTGAGGAATAGAATTTATATTTTGTGAAGTTACCCAGGAAATACGCATGCATAGCCATAACAGCTGCTGTGGGCATCACATTGGCACTACAAGAATATGGCAGTCCCAGAGAGTATCTGCCAGCCTTCTTTCCAAGCATTCAGGCTGATATGACTTCAAAACATAGGTGAGTTTTCTTTACAAGGTAAAGAAGACAGAAAATATTCACATCTGAGTCCACAGAGAGATCCTCTCCCTCCATGAGGGAGGCCCAAGGACCTATAAAATTGCTATGAATTATAGTGGTCTGGGTCTTTCTATTCCAGGCAAACTTTTTATGCATCTCTGTTCCCCAAACCTTGGGCTGTGTTCTTTATGGTCACCTTAGCACCTCTCACTTACATTCATAGACACACTCCTGCCCTCTTTCTGTGTGTCATTCTTTCTCCCATATTCTTCTCAGACAACTGGGATTGAGTCCCTGGAATACTTCCAAACTTCCTCTGAAAGGAATTAAAAAGGGGCAAAGCCAGGCAGTAGCTGTTACTGGAAAAGTGTCCATGACCCAGAGGTAGTGGGGTAATGTATCACCCCCCTAAATCCCACTACACTTGTCTAGGACTCCTTTCACTATACCACTCTGGCTTTCTAGTATAACTGGGGCAAATGTCAAATCCCATGACACTAGTCTGAGCCCTATTCTGAGTTCAGGGAATGTTGGACTTAGAAGAAATGAATTACAAATTCACTTAATTATAAAATCATTTAATTCAACTCTCAAAAGCTAAGAAGTATAGTTGATAGACTGCCTGACCTGAGGTCACAGTTCGATCGGTAGAGGCACATAGAATGTTGTGGCCAGAGTGTCGGGCCTGGAGTCAGGAAGACTTATCTTTGTGAGTTCCAGTATGGCCTCAGATACTTATTAGCTGCGTGACCCTGGGCAAATCACTTACCGGTTTGCTTCAGTTTCCTCATCCGAAAAATGAGCTAGAGATGAAAATGGAAAACCACTCCAGTATCTTTGCCAGGAAAACCCCAAAGATGGGGTCAGAGAGAGTTGGACATGACTAAAAATGACTCAGTAACAAATCCAACTCTCATTTTGTGTATAAGGAAACTAAGGCCTAGTAAGTAAAAGTGACTATCATAAGCTCACACAGTTTTTTAGTAGTAGAACCAAGGTCTTCTGACTACTGATTTAGTATTCATCACACTGCCTCTCGCCTTTCCTGGTTACTCTTGGTCTGCTATTACGGTCCATTCCAGTTAGTAGAAATGAAAAATGACTAAGATTGCTCATGGTCTTACTCCTAGCCATGTTGTTGTATAGTTGAGTCCAGTTATTTGTGATCCCATTTGGGTTTTTCTTGGCAAAGATATGCTGGGATGATTTGCCGTTTCCTTCTTTCACTCATTTCCAGATAAGAAGCTGAGCCAAACATGATTAAATGACTTGCCCAGGATCAGACAGCTAGGAAGTGTCCAAGGCTATTTTGGAATTCAGGAAGATGAGTCTTTCTGACTCCAAGCCTGACACTCTGGCCACAACATTCTATGTACCTCTGCCAATTGCCTGGGCACAGTGAATATGCAGTAATCAAGGGGAGGAGAAGAAGAAGAAGAAGAAAGAGGAGGAGAAGGTGGAGGAGAAGGAGCAGAAGAAGGAAGAAGAGGAGGAGGAGAAGAAAAAGGAGGAGGAGGGGGAAGGAGAAAGAGAGAGGGAGGGAGAGAGAATCTTCCCATTGAGCCCAAAAAAACAAATGATTTCCCTGAAGTAAAAATGGGCAGAGCAGGGGGGCTGTGCGTGTGTGTGTGCGTGTGTGTGCACACGTGCCCTGCATGGGCACTCATTGAGCTGCTGCAGCAAGGTCAGCCAAAATGCAATCTTATTCCATGCTGTGGCACCATCTTGGGGCAGGGGGGAGGGCTTTGGCTCCATGAGACTAAAAAACCCTTTCCTCCATGAGAAGACGTAGTTTAAAGCCAGCTTGGCTCTTCCCATCCATGAATAATATAGCAAATTAAATTCAGTAAACTTCTTAAATGTATTATATTATTAAATATTATATTATTTTATATTATATTATATATATTATTATATTATATTAAATTATATGTAAACATTATATCAAACACTGAAAATACCAAGTGTACAGTACTTGTCCTAAGAGTAAGACATACACAAATGAGTATAAGATAGAGTGTGATACTGGCAAAGAAGGGATTGAGACCAAGTACTGTATGAAATATGAAGGAGAACTCAATTTCAGGCTAAGTGCTGAATGAAGACTTCGCGGAAGGGGTGGGACCTGAGCAGGACCTTGAGATCTAGAGGTGTATTCAGTGTGTGCTCCAGTAATGAGGCTTGGCCCACACTAGCACCCACAGTCAGGAGACAATAGGATGAGGTCTGACAACAGCTGAAAATTCAGTTGGCGTAGGGAAGCAGAGTAAAGTAAAGCAGAATTTGAGACTGTGGAGGACCTTTAACAATACACTAAAGGGGGGCTACACAGGGTATCCCCAAAGTCTTAGTGCAATAGGACATTCCTCAGGCACAGGCCCCTTGCCTTGCTCCCAACATAAAAAGCAGTGAATACTTTTCAGGTTTTTTCAAGACTGGATGATATCCTTAGGTAAGTGGGAAAGAACATTACGATGGAGGCAGGAGGAAAACAACCAAGGAGAAGAAAAAGGCAGCAGTTTTACATGTGTAGAAACCCTCTTTCCAGAACTGTTAGGTTCTATAAGCTTGAGTGGGCCACGAGAGCTGCAGGCCTGGAGTCAGGAAGCCTCCTCTTCCTGAGTTCACATCCAGGCCTCAGATATTTACTAGCTGGGTTACCCTGGGCAAGTCACTTAACCCTACTTCCCTCAGTTTCCTCATTTGTAAAATGTGGTAGAGAAGGAAATGGCAAAGCGCTCCAGTATCTTTCCCAAGAAAACCCCAAATGGGGTCACGAAGAATCCAGATACAGCTGCACCACAATAAAAGCTTTATAATTTAAAACTAAGACTTTTGGGACTCCCTATGTTTTTTAGCTATTTCCTAGTAATAGAAAACCATTAAAGTTTTTTTAAAGCAAAATACTGATATTGTCAAACCTTTGCCTTAAGAAACAAAAATAGTGTTAAGTAAAATTTTAAATTCATTCTTAAAACAAAAAGAAAACAATGAGGGGCATGTAGGTGGTACAGTGGTCAAAGCATGGAGTCAGGAAGACCTAAATTCTAATCTAACCTTAGACACTTATTAGCTGTGTGACCCTGGGCAAGTCACTTAACTCTGATTGCCTCCAAAAACAAAAAATAATCAACAGGATGAAAAAACAAGCAATGATAGCAAAAGTATTGGATCAGGAATCAGCTATAGTGAAAAGGAGCAAAGCCAACAAGCACCTGACCCAGAAGAAGAGGGATGAACCACCTCCCTCCTCCCCACTACACATGTCTTAGGACTTTTTCCACTATACATACTGGCTTCCTAGTATAGTTGAGGCTCAGATCCTCATTGTGGGATGTGAAGCTTTTCCTGGGTAGGTGTCATAGTTTGTGTGAGCAGTTATTTGAGCTCATGGTCCATTTGTAAGGCAGAGAGATAACCCTATTTTCTTCTTGAAGTTGAAATAAGGTACACCTGGAAGAATCTAATATAGACATGGGGAACCTGAGGCCTTGAGGCCACATGTGGCTCTCTAGGTCATCAGATGGGGCCTTTTGACCAAGTCCAAGTTTTACAGAATAAATCCTTTCATTAAGGGGAATTGTTCTATGAAGTTTGAATTTAGGCAGAGGGCCATACTTGAGGACCTAGAAGTCCACACGTGGCCTTGAAGCCTCAGGTTCCCCACCCTCCGTCTAGTGACAGCCATTCAGGTCACCTGATAGGTGAAAGACAAAGGGAATAAGAAAAAAAACAATGTCGTATATGTATCAAACTCTTGTCAAGTCCAGTCACTTCAGTATCTACCCAATGCCTTGCCTTGCTATTCTAGAAGCAAAATTCTAAAATTAGAACTGTGATAAAATGAGTTTTGTGTCTGGGAACATGTGTAGCATGCGGTGAGACACATAGGATATCATCAAGGTAAATAGTGAGAGAAAGTAAGCTTCTTTGCCTTATCACCAGAGGAGGCAGGATATGGGTGATGAAGAGGGCTTGGCCACCACCTCCGATACACCTTATTTTATATTTAAATTTGGACAGGCAAAGAGAGACTTGGCTTGTGAGTTACAACTCTGGAGTATAATTATAGCCCCACCTCTGGATGCCAATTAAATTTCTTACTTACAATACTTACAATTCAGCACATACTGAGCAGTAACAATGAAGTGCGGCCAGGTTGAAATCCCTCAGGCAACATTTGGGCATTTGCTGGGCAATCTGTGGCATGCCCTGCTCTTTTCAATTCTGGCTGAGGTCAAGACTGCTTGGGCTTCTGCATATGGAGTTTGTTCAACCAGTCTTTTGTATGTTGCCTCTTGGGCCAACCAGCACTAGTCCCTAATGGACTTGGGTTCATGTTTGTGATTGTAATTTTCTGGTAAGAATATAGCATGTGGTTTGAGCCCTCATCCCAGAGTGACACTGAGAACGTTTAGAACAATCTAGTTTGAAATACTCAGTTATTACAATGCTTCCAGAAACTTAGACAAAACAACAGTATAAAGTCAGCAAAAACATTTAAGTGGAACAGAAAAAAGAAATTTAAAACACAGAGCCACCTAAGAAATATTCTCTGCAATCATGCTCCAAATGAATGCATTCCCATTCTTTTTCTAAAACCCAACTTGTCACTCTCTGGTTATCCTTTGGAAAATAGAGATAACAACACGAGGTCTTGTCAGCAGAGACACCCTCCTCTAGAGGTCTTGGCTGTAGCTCAGCTATAATAGTTTCTGCAACTCTCCTCTTCACCCTTTCATAGTCAAATGTCTGCTCAGAAGTCAGCCTGAGCCTCTGTTCCAGGTCAGCTCTCCCACTCTCAACCATTTAGCCAAAGGCCAGCTCTTAAGAGTCAGTCCTTAGTTCCTTAGCCTCAGGAATGGGAATTTCTTGCCATCTCCCCCAGGGTGTCTGGAGGCAGCTTCTTGCTTCTAGCTGTCTCTGTGTCAACATATGATTGCTATGGGAATATGAAATTCTGGGTCCTTGCCATCAGAGTCAGAGGCATGATAGGAAATGTAGTTACTGATGGGATGGGATGGGTTAGGAAGTGTAGTTTTCCCCCTCCTGCATTATGGAATTTGAAATTTTTCCTGGGCAGGGGTCTGTAGTATTTGTGGGAGGAGCTATTGGAGGTCATGATCCATTTTTATAAGGTGGAGAGATGACCCTATTTCTTTTTTGAAGTTGAAACAAGGTAGACCTAGAACTAATGTTAGGCATTAAGGTCACCTGAGAAGTAAATAACAAAGGGAAGAATCATTCTGATTAAACCCCACAGCAAATCCACAAGAGGCATGCTTCCCAACCAATGGATGCTAAAGGTCTGAGGCTAAAAAGTCCCCTGAGATGGCCTCAAAAAGTCCTATTCACTGCCACAGCAACTTAATGGTCTCCCCTCCCTATTACACTCCCATCTCCCTCCCCTCCAGGTCTGGTCTCTGCCACCTGTGTAGTCAGAGGGCCATTACCCACCACCTGTGTAGACCATTAGCAGCCTCCTGCTGACCACCCTGAAGGTGTGAAAACCTGGAGATTGATTTCCACACTGCAGTAAGAAGCCAGCAGCCTGGAACTAGAGAAAGAGGAAGCTTGTAGCAGAGAGAAGGTGCCTACCCTCACTTTTTATTATCTCCTATACATTCTTCTCCCCCCATGCTCACCCTGGCTTTTGACCACCTGTCAGACCCTCAGCTGTGTAATGAAGCCCAGTTTCTGTGTGAATTTTTTTCTTTCTGTCTGAGAAACGCAGGTGAGGCAACTAGGTCGAGAGTGTTGAACTTGGAATCAGGAGGACCTAAATTTAAAAATTTCTTCAGAATTCCCTAGTAACCCAGGGGTGGGGAACCTACAGCCTCAAGGTCACATGTGGCCCTCTAGGTGCTTGAGTATGGCCCTTTGAAGGAATCCAAACTTTATAGATCAAGTTTAGATTCCATCCAAGGATCGCACTTGAGGACCTAGAGGGCCACATGTGGCCTCCAGTTTGATGGTTCCCTATCCTTGCTTCTAGGATGATAATTTTCTGCAAATGTCTGCTCATTTGACTCTGTGGAGGAAGTTTTTTTCACCAGGATCTGCCTGCACCGATGAAATCATTGCTCTAGTGCCCGCCTTCTTCAATATTCAATTTCATACACAATTTCATATGGAGCATGAAAGTTTCCATCTCCCTTTAGTCCATTAGTCCCTAAAAGAAATCTTTTAAGATGTGTTTTGGGGTCAACTTTGAAGAAAATTAACCTGGCTTAGTGGAAAGAGAGCTGATGTGGAAGTCTGAACATCTGGGTTCCAATCTAAGCTTCCCCATCCTCAGCACTGAGTAGATAATTTGGGTTGTCTCGTTTCATCACTTGCTAACTGAGTGACCTAAGAAAAGTCACCTGGCTTTTTTGAGCCCATTTTCTTCATCTATAAAATGGGTATAGTGATATTTATGGCAAGGAATTAGCTTTGTAAATCTTTTTGTAAAACTTTTGTAAAACTTTCTGTAAAAAGTTATAAATACAAAGATGAGACCCTTAATTTAGAATACTAAGACAGAGAATTATAAAGGACCTTAGCAAGTCCAAACACTCTCATTTCCTAAGTGAGGAAACAGACCCAGAGAGATCAAGATCTCTGCCCCAGGTGATATGTGGAATAAGAGATTGGATGCAAAACTAGGGCTTTTAAAAGCAGATCTCTTCCTAGTGTTCTCTGCCTCCTCTCATTAACCTGGCTAGCTGGGCTCACTAGGGAGCACTGGACTCACGTTGGCCTGCCTGGCATGCTTCAGTAGCTCACACTGAGGTGAGATGCTGTGTTTCAGCAAAGCTGTTGATTGCTTCTCATTCCCTTTGATGAAAGGGAGAAAGGTCTGCATTTCACAGGCTCTTTCCTGATAGGATCTTTTTCTTTTTCTTTCTTCTCTCTCCTCCTAGGGTGTTGCTGTCAAGTTCCCTTAATCCTTAAGTTGGTGTCTGGCAATAGTGGAACTGCAGAATCTCTTGTTTGAATCGGGGCACCAAAAGCTTGCTCCTGATCAAGGATCCTCTCTATATCCCTAGCAAATAGCCACCCAGTCTGCACTTGAAGACATTCGGTGATGGGGAACTCATTACCTCCCAGGGCAGCCTATCACACTAGAGGAGAGCTCCAAATATTAGGAAGTTTTTTCCTTTCACAGAGTTGAAATCGCCAACTTTTTACCTTTTTCTTTTTTTTTTTTCCTGTTTTTCCTGGTTCTATCCTATTGTATTCACTGGAATCAAGCAAAAGAAAATTCACCCCGCTGCCATGAGACAGGCAACCTTTCAAATAGGGAAAGACAGCTATTTTATCCCCCTAAACCTACTCTTCTACAGGCTCAGCGTGCTTGAATGATCCTCTCATGGCATGACCTTGAAGGCCTTTGTCACTTGGATTAAGCTTTGGCAGCAGAGAAGACAGAACACTGGGCCTGAACCTGAGTTCAAATATGACCTCAGACACTTACTAACTGGAAAAGCTTCACCTTGGTTTGCCTCAGTTTCCTCAACTGTAAAATGAGAATATTAATAGCATCCATCTCCCAGGGGTGTTGTGTGGATCAAACAAGATAATATTTGTAAAATGCTTAGCATATCATCATTGTTGTTGCTCAGTCATTTCAAATTCTTGGTGACCCCATTTGGGGTTTTCTTGGCAGAGAAATTGGAAGGCTTGAACATTTCCTTCTCCAGTTCATTTGACAGATGAGTAAACTGAGGCAAACAGGATTAAGTGATTTGCCCAGAGTTACACAATTAGTAAGTGTCAGAGACCAGATTGGAACTCAAATTTTCCTGACTTTGGGGCACTGTGCCACCCAGGTGCCCCAAAATAGCCGCTTCCTTCTGCTCTTCTCAGTGTTCTCTAGCTTATAAATATCTGTATTAAAATGTGGCAACTGGAACTAAACAATATGTTAGACTCTGTCTTATTAAAGCAGAAGACAGGATTGTCAGCTCTCTGGTCTTGGATATTCATGCCTTTTTCAATGCAGCATGCAATCCCATTAGCTTTTTTGGCCGCCCTATAACATTATTGACCTTATAGTCTACTCACAATCCCAGATCTTCCTCAAATGATTGGCTACAACTCCATGCCTTCCTCATCTTGCACTTGTGAAGTGGGGTTTTTTTTAACCTAATTGTAAGACCTTGCATTTATCCCTATTTGATTTCATCTTACTAGATGTGCAGAAGCAAAGAGGTGAGAGAATTCCAAGTTTAACTCAAGTTCAAATCTGGATTATTTGCATAAGATTTGATTCGTTGGTGGAGAGGATGATGACTTGACACTGGCATGCCAACCTGACGAGCAGAGTTGGCATGAGAGATTGGGTGAAGAGAGATCTTCTTGCTTTCTGCTTTGAGGGGGAAACACATGGCACCAGACCCTCTTTGGGAAGAAATCTGGAGAGGAAGAGAACAGACTTTAGAAACAGCAGATGTGTAGAGGAACTGACAACTCAAGACGTCTCTGATTTCCAGTTTTCCTTCCTAGAGACTTTAGGGAATTTCCTCTTGGGTGAGATGGAGGACCCTCTCTCTCTCTCTCTCTTTCTCAGACACACACACACACACACACACACACACACACACACACACACATACACACACTCACACACGCATACACACACACACACACACATACACACACTCACACACACATACACACACACACACACATACGCATACACATACACACACACATTTTTGAAATAAGATTTCTTGCTCCCACTGGGAGAATGTATTAACTCTCTATTTTCCGATACATTCTTATCTGTACAATTGCCTTAATTTCTGCTCGCTGTCTGCTGGGATAAGTAGGTGTGTCCTGTAGTCATTATCTGTGATATTTTGTGCAACCATCATACCAAGCATTTGGTTATAAGCTGTGCTCCTTGGTCTTTAAGGGGTGGCATCCAAGAAAGCAATTTGAACCTAGAAAGAATGAAAGGTAGGTAGGGAGAACTCTAGACTAGTACCTTTCTCTTTAAGGAGAGCAGAGCACCTGGCCTTGTGAACTTTCCTACATTTCCCTTCCTGGCAGGGATCAACGACTCCCTAGGAGAGGTATAGGCAAGATTCCGGAGAGTTGTATTCACATCTCCCTGCAGGCCACATTTAGACAACCCGCATACATGTGCATAAATGACATGAGCCACACACAACTTCATACAAGTTTGAGGTAAACAAATAGGCCAATTTAATTTGGTTGGAACATGGAATTTATGAAGGGGGCCAATTTGAAATGTCTAAAAAAAGTTAGATTATAGAAAGATTTTAAAAGACAAATTAGTGAGTTTTCATGTTGCCCTAGAGACTAAAGGGAGTTGCTGAATACTCTGTGTAAAGTTTGTGAGGCTGCCTCAACTCTTTTGTCCTTCTGTCCTGGTGGTCATAGGATACTTCCATGACAATATTACTTCTTTGTTATTTTTTCTCCTGTCAATCTTCACTTAAATATGTTCCACTATGTTTCCTATGGATTATTATTTTACCATTATTTTTATACAATATAATATAACCATATTATAATATTTATTATAATTATGATATAATAAATATTATAAATAATAGATATATTTATACACAATGTTAATATGTTATAATTATTTACCATTTAATATATCGTTCAGAAAGTTTATTAATACTGTTTAATCTTTGTGTGATTAGAGATTGTTTGAACCCAGAATGTCACCCTGACCTTAGTGACTCTCCAGGAATACTGGAGATGACTACAAAGAATCCAGGTCCTGGATCTACCCAAATATTCCTATTTGGGGTCCGCACACTTAAATCTTGTTTTGGGTCAACCTAAGTTTGTGTTTTGGGTTCTCTTTGTTTTTACTTCACCCAAATTTTGTTGAATGATTATATCTACCTCAATACCTCACTTTCAAATTGCCCTCTCAGCAAAATTGCTTAATTGCATATGTGTGGTTCGTGAGTAGATTCCCTTGTCCAAATCCTATATAATGTAATCTTCTAAGGTCTGGAGAGGAAACCCTACCATTTTGCCTCCTTGTTCTCCTATACCAAATGATCTAATAAATTTCTTTCTAAGACTATGTCAGGTTTTGGGGTTTGTTCTCAAAAGCAACATTCCCCACATAAGGATTTTAGATTTCCTCAGATGCTAATATCATCTTATTATACTCTGCTACATCCCTTCCCCTTGTCTATTCTGTTCTAGTTTACTCTATTACCATATTCCAGGCATGGGTTCTATTTCACAAAGTCTTTTTTTAATTTTATTTGTTTATTTTAAGTTTTCAGCATTCATTTCCACAAAATTTTGAGTTCCAAATTTTCTCCCCATCTCTTCCCTCCCCTCACCCCAAATATTTCACAAAGTCTTAATGTTACTTATGAGTATTTGCTTCTTTGCCTTTGCATCTCTAGTGTACTTTGGTTGTTACTAATGCTTTATGAATTTGCATATAGATATCTAAGGCTATGGATTTTATTACTCACTCTCCTCAGATTTTGCCTACTGTGAAATAGTAACTATTTTCACTGTTTTTCTTCTTCCTACATCATGACTTTCTTAGGTATCTGATAGGGTTGATATACACAAGCAGTTTTTTTTTCCATTTCCTTTCATCTTCACCTTAAGACCCCTTTAATTTGTAAGACCCGAGGGTCTTATATTTTTGCCAGCCTTTGTTAGCTAGGCTCCATCTCTAGCCATGAGCCCATAGTTTTTATATTTTAAGATGGAGTATATACTCTGTCTTCCTATGCTTTTCCCTGCCCATTTTCCTATTTTCTTTCCCCTTCATTCAGTGACCAGCAAGATCTGTGCCAATATATCTTTTTCCCAAAATTATTTGGAAATAACCATCTGGTATAAAATAGTAACTTTCCAGCAATTCTTGGAAACAGGCTTTGTTTGAGCCCTCCCTAGGTTTGATCTTCAAGGCAGAGGCACTGATCTCTTCTATCTCTTTATTACTCTCTCACATACACACACATATACATACACTTTTGCCACATTAATAAGGGCATTCTGACTTCTTCAGGATCCATCCATGGACTTGTACTAGATAGATCATCCTGAAAAACTGGGAATTCAGAGAGTCATATGGTATTGTTCTCAGATGTCTGTCTGGTTCTAGTTGCTGTTGCCCAAGTGCCATGTTCCAACATGACATCTAGCTGAGAACTGTAAGAATAGGAAAAGGTATCTTGAGAATGGGAATCTGAAATAAGCTTTATCTTAATATAGGAACCAGTTAGAACTAGAGTCCATTTTAAGATTCAGTGGCCTAAGATTAAATCCCAGACTTCTGAGACAAACTTTGAAAAGAAGCCTTTCCTTCTTCTCAGGATCATTCATAATTAGTACCCAATGGGTTTTCCTTTCTGGGGCCCTACTATTTTTGACAAGGGTAATTGTATAAATCTTGGAGTTCAGAATCATCCCCAGGGTGTGGAAGGATGGTATAGACCTGAGAAGAGACATTGTGTGAACTCCACCAACATATTTATGCTGGTAAAATTAGTAACTTTAACAAAAAAAAACACCAAAGAACACATGTAATCTAATATTAGTATGGAAATGAAAAGGGACAATTTCATTCCTTTGTTTTGGTGACCATGGGGGCTGATTGCACATGTGTGTGCATGTGTGTGTGCATGTGTGTGTGTGAACCTCAAGTCTTTTCTTTAATCACCAGCTGGTGAAACCACCTCTCCCTTTCTACCGCCCCTGCCAAGCTTCCTCCCTGAGTCACTGCCCATCTGCCAGGCCCTGCTGAAGATCTGGGAGAGCCAGGACTGTCCTAATTTTTCACACCCTACAGATGGCATGGTAGAAACATTTTCTGTGATGGGCTCGCTCCATTGGTAGACTAGAATATGATGAAAAAGAGGTCATAGATTCATTCCTCGTGTGTAGCAGGTGGCAGTGTTCTGACTTTCAACCTCATTTTCAGTTCTGGCCAGCTGTCTTGCACGGGTGTGCAGTTGGTGATGAGGAAAACTGTGAAATAAGAGTATATAGGTGGCTCAATGCAAGTCATCCATACTGGAAAACAACTCAAGTGTATGCCCTACTGATCATGGGTCTGTAGCATCATTGTTTTGTTTTGTTTTTTTAACCATAAGATAAATGGATGTAGATATGGAAAGGTCCTTGGACATTATCTTGTTCAATGCCCTCATTTTACAGATGAGTAAACTGCGGCCTGGAGAGGTTTACCTCCCCAAAGATATACGGCTAGTTTTGGAGGAGAACTAGATTTTCAGATCCCAGGTCTAATGCTCTTTCCAAAACATCATTTTGACTCTACAATAGTACATTATTTGTATGCTTGCATGCCTCTTTGGGGTAATTATTTATACCCCAAATGAGTTCACAAGTGGACTGTAGGACCCCAACTAAAACTTCAGGAGCTTCAAAGATCAAGTCATCATCCAATCAACCACCAATTAAGAAGCCTCCAATTAAGGCAACATACGTATGGAGTTTTAGGAGATATATGCTTTGTCTTTGAGGACCTTACAGTCTAGTCAGTGAGCCCAGAGTCACACTGAACCATTAGAAGACATCAGAAGGTAATGCTGTCTTGTTAGAAATAAATTACACACACACACACACACACACACACACACACACACAAAGAAAGAAAGAAATTACATATACTATAGCTATCCTGAAAAGGAGAGAACCTGAAAGGAGAGAGGATGAGCATGAAGAGATGGGTAAGGTCTCATAACAGTCAATAAAAATGTATTAGGTGCCTACTAAGATCCTGTTACTGTGCTAAGCTATGGGAATACAAATATAAAAAAAAAAGACCATCTCTACCCTCTAGGAACTTATAATCTAATGAGGAAAGGCACACAAATGCTAAAAAAAAAAAAAAAGTGGGACAGGAGGGAGAGAGAAGATGGAGAAGTCTAACTAGGTGGGAAGTGAAGAGACAGCTCACCTAAGTGCCCTTAAATTGTGGCTTTGAGAGGACCTCTTCGCTCTACCCTCCAATAAGGGCAGTACTGAAATAAAGTGAAGGATAGATAAAACTTAAATTGACAGAATGGAGGCATGAGGAGTATCGGAGGCATGAAGAGGCAAGATGGTGAAAGGGAGAGAGCAGTGGACTTAAAGTAGTATCTTAGAGTTCTGTGCTGCATGTGTATTAGAAGGATAAATCACATAAGCTCTCTGAGTCTTAGCTTTTGTATAAGTAAAGTGAAGGTCACAGCACATCTCACAAAGTTCTTATATGAAAAGATACTAAGCATTCTATAAATGTGAGGAGTCATTACAGTAGAGGCAGTATGAATGAGGAAACATAGGCCTAGAGATGAGAAGGGAGTTGAAAGGCATTAACTCTTAAAACAATATTCCTATTACTATATATAATGTTCTCTTGGTTCTACTTATTGCACTCTCCATTATTTCATTCAAGTCTCTGCATTTTTTTCTAAGATCATCAAGCCCACCATTTCTTATAGCACATTAATATTCTAGCACAAGCATATACCATGACTAATTCATCCATTCCCCAACTGATGGGCATCCCTGCAATTTCAATTCCTATGCCACCACAAAGAGAGCGCTACAACCATTTTAGAACACATGGATACTTTTCCTTTTTCCCAAATCATATTTGGAAATAGACCTAGTAGTAATATTGCTGGATCAAAGGGTCATTTAATAAGTCTTTAGGCATAATTCCAGATTGTTCTCCAAAACGGCTGGATCAGTTCACAATTCCTCCAACAATTAATTAGTGCCCCAATTTTTCCACATCCCTTCCAACATTTGTCACTCTCCCCTTAAATCATTTTATTCTAAGCCAAATAGCAAATGAACATGGAAGAATAGGCACTGCGGAAGATAGAAAGCTGTTCTGAAGGGAAGATATCACCTAAGGAACTTTCACAGTGTTGTTGGTTTGTGAACCTGACTCACAAAAGAGCTGAAATAGTCCTTAGGCTATGTTCTCCAAAAGATCCATTAACTCCCCAGTGGGGAAGAGAGCCCATAGTACCCACAGTTTGGCAGAGGACCACAAGGTGTCAGCAGAGTAGAAAAAAAATCTAAGGAGAATAAAATTCTAAAAAATGACAGCAGTAATTCAACAAGTATGGATTAATTACTTATATGTGTCAGGCTCTGTAATAGGCCTGAAGATATAAGGTCAGAATGAAATTGTCCCTGCTTTCAAGAAAATTACATTCTATTAGAAGAAACCTACATAGACAAATAAATACCTCATGTAGCAGTATGAGGGAGTTATATAAAGTGAAAAGAGATTCTGCTGGGTTTTTTGTAGGACAGGAAGGATGAGGGTTTTCATTCTCTTTATCTAGGGTTCCCCTTTTGTGGAACAATGGAATTTACTCTTTAGCCACCCTCCAAGGATGGACTTCTCTTTAAGTATGCATGGAGTAGAACAACTTGGATGGCCTCACAACCCTACCAGACAAATGAATTCTGACTCTCTTCTTTATCTAGGAACAAAATTTGGATTCCCACTTTTACTGTGCTCTGGAAACTTATGGAATACAAATCAACAAGATCTTCTTTCATGGGGGTTTCATGGGTATCTCCTGCCTCCAACTGGAACAAAGCCTAATGTGACAAAGAGGCCATTTTTTTTCTGTCTCCCCTAATTTTTTGTACCATCCTGGTTACTACCTGTCCTTTTTATCATATATCTTTTCCAATAATGAAATACCTACTTATCAGACGTCTCAGTGATTGACCACATACTTTTATCTTTCACGGTTTGTTCAATACTATTTGAATATAAATACAAGCTACTTTAAAAGAATGCTAAGTTTTGGACTTAAAAAAGGTCACCCTGACTCTTGGTATTGGTAAGAGTAGGGGTGGAACAAATTTGAATCAATAAACATTTATTAAGAACCTATGGTGTGCCAGGCACTTGCTAAGCACTGGGGATACAAAAAGATGTAAAAAACAGTCTTTGCCCATAAGGAGCTTATAGTCTAATGGGGGAGACAAATATATACAAAGTAAGCTATAGGATAAATAGGAAACAACTGATAGAAGGCACTGGAATTCAAAGGGGTTGAGAGAGGTTTCCTGTAGGAGGAAGAATTTTAGATGGGACTTAAAGGAGGCCAGGGAGGTCAGTAGACAGAGTAGAGGAAGGAATAGCCAGAGAAAATGTCCAGAGCTGAGACATGGAATGTCTTCTTTGTAAAATAGACAAGAGGCCAGTGTCACTGGATTGAAAAGTGTATGTGGGGAGTAAGAAGTAAGAAGATAAGGAGGCTATGAAGGGCTTTGAATGCCAAACCAAGCATCTTCATTTGCCCCTAGAGGCAATAAGGAGTTACTGGAGTTTATTGACTAGGGAGGTGACATGATCAGACCTGCACAGTAGGAAAATCTCTTTGTAGTTGAATGGAGGGAGGATGGACTGAAGAGCAGGTAGCCCCAGCAAGCCATTATAATAGTCTAGGCAAAGACCTCACTAGAGTGACAGCAGCATCAGAAGAAAGAAGTCTTGAAGGGAGAGGTCAGCAATGATCAATCTCCCTTAAAAGTTTCTTCTCACTGGCCTCAGGACATCTTTTTTTCACCCAGTAGAGGCAATGGTAGAGTGCCAGTGGCTGCTCTAATGGCTCCACCTACCTCTGCATTCCTACCCATACATCAGTCTCCAGGGTCTCTCCAACCTTGTCCTCCCTTGCCCTCTCTGATGAACACATCTCACCTTTCCTCAGAATTTTCCTCCAGAATAAGAGGAAGGTAATACTACCTCTTTAAGGCAGAATGCCTCTTTAGTCAGTGGATCAAAATAAAGTGAGGATTTCCATCCCAATCCATAAGCTTCAACCCTACTATGTTTAGCAATGAATTTAATATTCCATAATAAATACTAAAGAGATTTTCTAAATTCAATGGTGAAATAAAGAATTGGACTTTTAAAATTAACTAAAACAAAGCAGAGCTAGATTTTTATAGTATTTTATTTTTCCCATTATATATAAAGACAATTTTTAACATTCATTTTTACAAAATTTGGAGTTCCAAATTTTTTTCTCTCTTTCTCTTCCCCTCTTCCCAAAACGGTAAGCACTCTGATATAGGTTATTTATGTGCTATCATGTAAAACATATTTTCATATTAGTCGTGTCATGAAAGAAAAAACAGATCAAAAGGAAAAAAACTTATCCCCCCAAAATGAAAATAGTACACTTCAATCTGTATTCAGATTCCATCAGTTCTTTCCCTGATATGGATAGAATTTTCCATCATGAGTTCTTCGTCATTGTGTTGGATCATTGTATTGCCAAGAAGAGGTAAATCACTCATAAGTTGATCATCAACAGTGTTGCTGTTACTGTATACAGTGTTCTCCTGGTTCTGCTCATTTCACTGCATCAGTTCATATAAATCTTTCCAGGTTTTTGTGAAATCTTCCTGCTCATTATTTCTTATTGCACAATAGTATTCCATTACTTTCATATACCACAGCTTGTTCATCCATTCCCCAATTGATAGGCATCCCTCAATTTCCAGTTCTTTGACACCACAAAAAGAGCTGTCAGCTATAAAATGTTAGTGCATATGGATCCTTTTCCCTTTCTTATGATCTCTTTTGGATACAGACCTAGTAGTGGGATCTCTGAATCAAAGGTATACACAGCTTACTTGCCTTTTGGGCATAGTTCCAGATGGCAGATATAGTTTTCAAAAGACTAACAAAATGTATGAAACATTAGCTCAATTCAGGAAAAGATGAAAAATTTAAAGGATTTATAATGGAGAGAAAAATTATCTGAAACTACTGTAGCAAAGTTTATATCAATGCAACTGAAAAACAAATAAAATTAGTGAGTATCTCATGAGGCTGCTGGTGGCACACTGGACAGAGCCCTGTGTCTGGAGTCCGGAAGACTTGAATTCAAATCTGACCTCATATACTTATCAACTGTGTAACACTCGACAAGTCACTTGACATTTGTTTGCCTTAGTTTCCTCAACTGTAAAATGGGGACAATAATAGCACCATCTTCCAGAGCTGTAATTAAGCTCAAAAGAGATAATATTTGTAAAAACCACTAAGTACACAATGCCCGGCGCAGAGTAGGAACTACATAAATACTTATTCCCTTTTCTTTTCCTCTAGCTATAAAAATTATCAAACATCAAAAATTTCAAGAGCAAATACCAAAAATTATGAAATACAAAAATTTTGAAGAGAATAAATAAATAACAGAAAGCAAACTTCAAATGATAAATTAGGCAACAAAGCAGATTTAATGGATTAATATGCAGATTGACTCTAACTATAGGAAGACAAGTTTAAAAAATGCAAGAAAGCTCTGGGCAGGAGTATCAGAGGACAATTATACTAATCTAGAAAGCACACAATGTCCTTTTATTAAGCGGCAAATTACTAAAGTCCAAGGCTGCATGAATTATCAGTCTTACTCTGCTTTATTGAACTGTTTTTATGGACTCTGCATTGCAGGGACTCCATTATGAGTACCACTGAAGTTTTTATGATATGTCTAAATAAAACATATCTGTAAAAGGTAAATGAAATTTAAAAAAATAATAAATTAATGGATGAATTAATATGTAAATAAACTAATTGGTATGCTCAAATAGAAACAAGCAATCTAACCAGATCACCAGTATTAGGGTACGTCAGCTTATATACTCACTGTTGAAGGCAGGGTAGGGCAGGGCAGGGCAGGGGAGGGGAGGGAAGGGAAGGGAAGGAGCATTTCCTGCTGGGACTGTGGTAGAGAAGCCTGGAATTTATCAATGGTAGATGTCTGCCATGCCTCCTCATTGCATGAATGAGGGGATGTGACAGGAGGGAAATTCGATGCATTGAGATGCTCAGTAAAAGCTCAGCACTCATCACAAGGATACCCAGTGGAAGTGGCTGTCAAAGCACAGAGACAGAGGGAGCAAATGCAGAGAAGCCAGTTGCGGGAAAGCAAGGATCTCCAACTGTGCACTTGAAAGTACCACCTAGACATCCCAGAGACTTCTCAAATTGGAAAAGTCCAGACTAGAACTAATTCCCTTTCCCCTAAAATCACCCTCTCCTCCTAATGTGTGGACAGCACCACTATTCTTCCAGGTAATCAGGTCCACAACCTAGGAATCATTCCTGATTCTTTATTCTCTTTTATATCGATATTTAGTTGCTTTTATTGCTGCCTGATTCTTCATGATCCCATTTCGATTGGTTTTTTGGGAGGAGCAAAGATACTGGAGTGGTTTGCCATTTCCTTCTCCAGCTCATTTGACAGATGGGGAAAAAGAGGCAAATAGGGTTAAGTAACTCTCACATAGTTAGTAATATCTGAGGCCAGACTTGAACTCAGGTCTTCCTGATCCCAGGCCCAGCACTTTAACTACTACACCACCTAACTACCTATATTCTGTCTTACACCTAATATTCAATTAGTCTTGTAGACTGTTTGCTCAACATCACCCATGACCATTCACTTCTCACTACTTACACTACAACCATCCTAGTCTAGACGTTCATCACACTGCTGGGATTATTAGAGGAACTTTTTAATTGGTATCTCTGGATCTAGACTTTCTTCTCTCCAATCCACCCTCTACATAGCTGTTAAATTGATATTCCTAAAATAGAGGTCTGTCCCTAGCTTCAGTGGTTTCCCATTGTCTCTAACATAAAATACAAGCTCCTTAAGCATTAAAAACCCTTTATAGTCTGAATCCAACATATCTTTTCAGGCTAATGACACAGTTTAAAATTATTCCTCTTACAAACTTTATACTCCAGTCAAACAGGCTTACTGGGTGTTTCACATATATGACATTACATCTCTCATTACCAAGTCTTTTTTTTTTTTGAGACGGAATGTCCCTATGTCTCCTAGGCTGGAAGCACAATGGCCATTCAAGTGACCAATACCAAAGTTGATCAGTCTGGATTGGTTTTATTTTAACCTGCTTTGTTTTTCCCATCTGGGTCAATTTATTCCTCTTCAGGCAATATGGCAGCCTTCTTTTCTGGTAGGCTAGAGAATAGAGTACTGGATGTGGGGTCAGGTAGATTCATCTTCCTGAGTTCAAATCTGGCCTCAGACACTTATTAGCTATGTGACTCTGGGCAAGTCACTTAACCCTGTTTGTCTCAGTTTCCTCATCTGTGAAATGAACTAGAGAAGGATATGGTAAAGCACTCCAGTATTTTGCAAGAAAATTCCAAATGGGATCATGAAGAATAAGACACAACTGAAACCACCAAATAATATCTCTGTTAGTGCCTGAATTAATGAGGACTCAGCACCCCCAAATTCAGATGAGCCACCAGCCTCAACTTTCCCCAATTGTAGGGACCAAGCCTACTTTCAACCTCCACACCTTTGCACAAGCTGTCTAACATGCTTGGAACATCTTCCCTCCTCAGCTCTGCCTCTTAGAACCCCAAGTCCCTTCAAAACCCAGTTCAAGGGCCAGGTTCTTCAAGAGGGATCTTTCCTGACTTTTCTGTGTACGTATAGGTATATGCATGCACTCACATACACGCATGTATGTACACACACTGTATGCACTTACCTGGTAAATGCTTAACATTGACACTCCAAGTTGTATAGGCCAGTCCTCTCATTTTCTAGGAGAAACTGAGTCTTATAAGTTAAGTGACTTGCCCAAAATCACACCAGAAGTGATAGAGATAGGATTTGAACTCAAGTTCTCTGATTCCAAATCTATTCTACCAAGCTATCGCCATCCTAGGAATGACTAAGAACTAGAGAAGACCTCTGGGCACCAATCTTGGGCAGTGCATTTTTCTTAGGTTCCCTCCAGTTCATTTTTTGCACACCTCCCCACCTTCCCTTTGTCTAGCTAATCTAAACACTACAAAGGGCCATGACAGACTGAAAAAAAAATCCTACTCAAGCCTCTAGTTTTTTGGTGGTTCCACCTTTGTAAAGCTCTCTACCTTCTAACAGGGGCAGCTAGGTGGTGTAGTGGATAGAGCACCAGTGCAGGAGTCAGGAGGACCTGAGTTCAAATCTCACCTTAGACATTTGACACTCACTAGCTGTGTGACGTTGGGCAAGTCACTTAACCCCATTTGCCTCATCCTGGGTCTTCTCCAGTCATCTTGATGAATATCTGGTCACTGGATTCAGATGGCTCTGGAGGAGAAGTGAGGCTGGTGACGTGCACAGCCCTCCTTCACTCAGAGCAAAATCAAGTGCAAGTCATGTCACTATTTCTCTGATGGCATGGTCTTCTTCAACAACGAAGGATGAACACACACATACACACCCTTCTAACATATATGAGAATGGATGCCTCACTCTCTTTACCTGTGAGTTCAACCAGACCTGTCTCTTCTCTGAATTCCCTGTGATATCAGAGCTGACTTCATCCTTACAGATGTATCTGAAAGGAAAAGCAAGCAAGGCTTGCATCTAGTTGTCAGATCAGATTTTAGTGGCACCGCTTATGAGTGTTTACATCTGAGCTCATCGATAAAGGAGATCCAGCAAAAGAGTCTGAGCTTTAGCACCAATGGTTGGGAGCCAGATGAGTGAGAGGGGATAGGGATATTAAGAATAGTTGAGGCAAAGATGATGAAATGGAAAAAGTGAAATACTGTTAGGACTATGGGAAGCCAGGCACACTAATGCTCTGTGGAGCTGTGGATCGGTTCAGTGGTTCTGGAAAGGAATTTGGAATTTATGCGCAAACACAAAAAAGTAACTAAATTGTTCATACCTTTGGACCCAATAATCTCATTACTGGATATATACTACAAGGAGGCCCATGACAGAAAAGAAAGTCCCATATGTACCAAAACATTCATAGAAGCACATTTTATGATGGAAAAAAATAATGACAACTCAAAAGTCAAAACAAAAAACAAAAACCCAGAAACAAATTAATCAACATGTATTTAAACATTTATTTATTTATATTAAACCTTAATAAGTTCCAAGCCCTGTTCTAAACCTGGGGAACCAAAAACATAAATCAAATAGTACCTTCTCTCACGTAACTTACATGCTTTTAGGGATGACAACATGCATACATATGCATGCATAAGAATGTATGAAATAAGTACAAAATATATATAAATACACCCTCCTCCTCGGGCTTACTCACCCAACTCATGCTTGCACTGGCAATTAGGGTCTCAAATATATGACTGCTATTACTTTCAGAGTTCCAAGGGTAATCTTGTGATTGACTATTTTTTTTAGGTCATGAGCCCCCACTGGTGCATTTCTATGTAATAATAAGACAGTAGATTCAGTTATTTAGCAAAGGCATTTACTCCAAGAACTATAGTTACAAAGCATCCCCTGCCCATTCCAACACTAACGGTATACCCTAGCACAAATATACATGAGTCCATGAGGGGAAGAATCAGCGTGAACTTAAACTATAGTGTAGTGAGACACACATATGAGGGGAAGACATGACCTTGGTAACTTATAATTCCAGAACTACAGGACCTCTGTGTTCTTTCTTTCTCTGGAGGTTCCTCAGGACATTTACTATAGGGTGTGACATCAATGATAGCTGAGTTTCTCTGCTATTCAGGTAGGCTGATTCTTTTCAAAGCACAATATTACCTCTGAATGGGTGGGTGTGTTGGACTTACCACTCAAGAAGAGCAGTATCATGACTGACGGTCAATTTGCTATTGGCCTGGGTCAAGTGGGTCACTCAGGGGCCATTCTGACTCTTCCCTGGGCTCAGCTGCTGCTAACCTAGGCCAGACAGGCTTCTCTGATCTTGATTTGCTGTTGCCAGTCTGGGTTGCAGGTAACTTGGCTACTTAACTCTTTTTAGGGTATAGCATTTCTAAGGGGCGGGTCAATTCACTAGACTCCCTAATTTTGCTTTGATGAGCCAGTGTAAACTTATTCACAATTTACCACTGGTTCAGCTTCTCTGTCAGGTGTGTTATAGTGCTCTTTTGAATTGGAGTGCTATAGATTTCAGCTAGGGCAGCGACCCTAGACTAAGGATCAACAGAAGCCTTTTTGTCTCTCTCAGAGACTCAGCTCTGAAGTTGTTTGTCAGGTCCAGGCAGAAGGTGGATGAAGTCTAGCCTCTTTAGTTCACAATCTTTCCTGTCTTAAAACTCCTACTCTCAGTAAGCCACTACCTTGCTTTAAGATGATCAGTTCCAGTTGAATCAGCACCATTTCCCATACTCCTTTGGGGATCTTACTTAGATTACATCTAGGGACAAAGATAGGAATGCAGTCAGTGTTCTAGAAGCAAGTTCATTTTCTCTCTGGACTTTTCATTATGCAAGTGAGCTATTTAAGCCTCAGATGCTTTCTGGTATGAAGGAATGTCTATTTTGCATTTGAAAGCCTTCCCTTTTACACCTTGAGATCTTGGTTCTTTAGCCCTCTAGACTTTCAGCTTTTGCTGAAGTCTTAGTCACCCCCTCTCACATACACATGTTAAGTATATGCAAAATATACATAAAATAAATACTAGGTAATTTAGCTTTCTGCTAAATTAGCAGCTGGTGGAAATCAAGAAAAGCCTCAACTAGGAGGTGGCCCTTGAATTGAATTTTGGAGGAAACCAAGAATTAATACTAATATCTAACATGTATATAGTGCTTACTCTGTGTCAGGCCCACACATTGGGCTAAGTGCTTTACAATTATTATTTCATTTGTTCTTGACAACAGCCCTGGGAGGTAGGTTCTGCTGTTATCCTCATTTTTACAGATGAAGAAACTATAGGGACCAGTAGCTCGTAAGCGTCTGAGCTAGACTTGAAATCAGTCTTCCTAACCAGACCTGACCCTCTGTCCAACATCCTTGAGGGACGGCCTGTCCAAAGGCTACAGATAGAATGTTTAGGAGGTGGAATGTAATGCACGAGGAACCATCCTAGGGTTCTACGGATATGGGGGGGAGGAGGAGTTGTTGAGAAATAACAGTGATGTTAAAAACATAAAATGTCAATAAAGCAAACCAAAAAACAAGGAGACAAAGAGAGTGACTGATGACTCAGAGTCTGGGTCAGAACAAGCATTGGGGAAAAATGTCTTTGGTGGCTATGGACATTAGAGTATCCTTGTTGTTAAAAGTGCAAATGTAGGAGGGGGTAGGGAATGAAAGTATGTCAGCTGTGAAGGGTGTGAGTGAAGACTTTCCTTCTGACATTCCTAGAGTCTAGTATTTCTGACTCATCTCATTCCCTGTAATTCTTTTGCTGACCAAGATCACAACCACTAATTTAACCTGTTCTTGTTTTGCCTCTAAACTAATACCCTTTTGGTAATAAGGTAAAGAGCTAGGTGGCACAGTGGATAGGGCACCAGGCCTAGAGTCAAGAGAACCTGAATTCAAATCTGCCCTGAGACACTCACTAGCTATAGGACTCTGGTCAAGTCACTTCACCCTGTTTGCCTCAGTTTCCTCATTTGTAACATGAACTGGAGAAGGAAATGAAAAACCACTCCAGTATCTCTGCCAAGAAAATCCCAAATGGGATCACAAAGAGTCAGACATTACTGAAAAATGACTAGACAAAAAAGAACATTAGATTTAGACTCAGAAAATTAATGGACTGGGTGGCCCCTGAGACCCTTTCCAGTCCCTGGACTGAGAGACAGCATGGCACAATAGAAATGGGCCTAGGTTCAAATCCTATGAATGTCACTTATTATTTACGTGACCTTGGGTATCTTCTGGGCCTCAGTTTCCTCATCTCTAAAATGAAATGATTAGGCTAAGTGACCCTTAGAGTTACTTCCAGCTCTGAAATACCATGACACTGAATTATGTTCTATGCAACCTTGGGCAAGTCTCAGTTTGCTAATTTACATAATGGAGACAAATATTACTTGCACTACCTACCTCATAGGCCTGTTGTGACGACTGACATCAAACTCCTCGTAATTATCGACTATCATATAAATATGAGTTATTATCATTTAGTACCAGATCTAGGATAAGAATAACAATCCTTCCAGGGCCTCCATGGCAACACATCTTCAAAGACTCTTAGAGATCGTTCATTTACCTTCTCAGCCACAAGGATTGGCTGGTTTTCACTGTAGGGGGAATTGGATTTCTCTTCATAGAAGAAGCCATAGCTAGGGGTGGGAAAGGAAGGGAAAGGAGAAGATAGACTCACGCTGGTGCTGGCATAAGCCTTCGCCTAGACAAAAGAATCAGAGAATTTTCATAGCCAGCATTATATGCAATTGCAAAACAATAATAAAAACTAGGTACAATATAAATGTCTTTAATAGGAAACAATTATATGGAATGAAAAACTGTAATGTGATTAAGGCAGATAGGTTTGAAGAATATAAAAGTATGGAGAGATTGTTACAAAATAAGGTGAAATTTTAAAAGGCAAAATTAAAAGAGTGGGGTACATACTTACTATAACCATATAAAAAAATGTACATTTAAACGAATAGTTAAAAAACAATAATGGGGATTTGGAGGGAAGGACAGAAAGAATATAATCATTTTTTTAATTGTGCTGGAAATCTCCAGAGAAATTCTTTCTAAATTCTAGCAGATGCTGCCACTTGAAGTCTTAAAAGGTTGCCCAGGACATTGAAGGGCTAAGTGATTCGCCGAAGGTCAGCATATTTGAAAGGCCAGACATCAACTCGGGTCTTCCTTATTTTGAAGTCATTAAGACAGTCACAGATTCAAGGAAGAAAGTCATAGGATGTAACACATTCATTCCGTCATACTGTCTGTTTGATAATTTATAGCTTGAAATTAATTTACTTTAATATACTTATGAAATAAGTTTAATTGTTAAATTTCTAATAAGATATTTAATTCAAAGGCAGCTAGATAGTGCAGTGAATAGAAGACTGAACCTGGAGCCAGGAAGACCTGAGTTCAAACTTGGCCTCAGACACTTACTAGCTATATGACATTTAAGCTCTGGTTGCCGCATCTGTAAAATGGGTGGGTGATAATGGCACCTGCCTCTCAGGGTTGCTGTGAATATGAGAAGAGGTTAAAATTTGTAAAGAGCTATGCAAACCTTAAAGGGCAGCTAGGTGGTGAAATGGATAGAGTGCCCAGGCATGGAGTCAGGAAGACTGGCCTCAGACATTTACTAGCTTTGTAACCCTGGACAAGTCACTTAACCCTGTAAAATGAGCTGGAGAAGAAAATGGTAAACCACTCTAGTATCATTGCCAAGAAAACCCCAAATGGGGTCATGAAGAGTTGGACACAACTAAAACAACTGAACAGCAACACACAAACCCAACGTGATATAAAAGTGCTAGCTATGATGCTTTTTTAAAAGAAAATACAACCTGCAGGCACCTTAGAGAATATCTAGGTAATCCTTTTATTTTACAGATGAAGAAAATAAATCTTAGAAGGGAAGACTGACATCTAAGGTGACATAGCTAATTTAGAACCTACTACTCTAATTCCTGATAGACTGATGTAAGAAGTGGCATTTAAGTAGAAGTCAGAAAGAAGGCTACTCCAAAGCAGCAACCAGGTCAAGAAAACTGAGGCATTTTCCTACTATTTCTAGGAGCTATTGGCAGGATGGAGCCCAGTGACAGCATGTCAAGAATGATATGGAAACAGGCTGGCAACGTGGAGCAGGGAGCAGTTTGGTCATGGCACTGATTCTTGTCTTATGGGATTCCCCAGATGATAGGAAAGAAGAGGTCAGAGGCTGGCTGGTGGGACCTGAGCTCCAATCTGGCCTACAAGCAGGAAAAGGAGTTGGACTACATGGTAACTAAGACCTCTTCCAACCCTTCATATTCTCTTATGATACTTGGAAGTTGTGGGTTGTTTAAAAAAATTTTTTTATTGTGAGGTAAAGAAAAGGGGCAACTAGGTGGTATAGGAGATAGGCCTAGAGTCAAGAAAATCTGAATTAAAATCTGCCTTCAGATACTTCCTAGTGTGACTTTAGGCAAGTCACTCAACCCTGTTTGCCTCAGTCTCCTCATCTGTAAAATGAGCTGGTGAAGGAAATGGCAAACCACTCCATTTTCTTTGCTAAGGAAACCAAATAGGGTCATATAGAGTAGACTATAACTGGACAACAAAGAAAAGGATTTTTTAAAGCACTCATCACTTCGTAAAGAATCTGCTTGATGTTGGGGTCACCAATCACCCTCTTCCCAATGATAAAGTTGCCAGTCATGAAGGAACAACTAACCTTAGTGGCTAAGTTATCAAAAATATTACGTGAAAATTATTCATTATCAGATGGCAGGCTTTCTCTCCACCTCGGTTGACCTCCCCAGAGTGGCTACATGATGTCCTGAGGGCTCTGGTCTTGGGAATGGCTCCTGGTCCTACCTTTCTTTGTGTATCAGGCCCTGGACATATTTAGTATAATGATGGCCCCAGGTGCAAAAACTCCTACGTATAGTTTGGGGAGCACCTAAATAAATGCACTCAAAATAAAACTGTGTTGGAGGCAACTCAATCTTAAAAGAACTGAGTTTCGATTTTTGAGATATTTCAAAGAGAGAAAGTTCCCAAAAGGAAACTAAAGATTGTTTTCATTACTGTAACCCAGGAGGTCATCAAGTTGCTGAGGAAAAAGTGAGAAGGGAACAGGCAGGCTTTTGCACTCTATTTTCTACAACAGTCACACAAATGCCTGAGAGGTACAGAAAATAGGGGATCTCTCTCACAAAAAAGAAATAAGACCACAAGATCATACTATAGGATTGTAACTCTAGGGCTGGAAGAGAACTTAGAGGCACATATCCAAACTCCTCCTTTTACAGATGCGAATACTGAGGTCCAGAGAGATGAAAGTGACAGAGATCTTCTGATCCTAAAGCCAGCATTCTCTGTATTTGTGTCAGTGAATCTCAGAACTGAAAAGGAGGAATCTCCAGATCATCAAGTCGAAAGGACCCTCAGATGCCAATTAGTTCAACTTGCTTCTCAATCAAATTCAACTCAACAAGCATTTATTAAGTATCTTGTGATGTATAAAAAATTTGAGAGACATGGTTTCTGTGTAATAATTTTATTAATCATGCTAGCATATAATTAATAAAAGGTGTCAGTGACACCCTGGAATGCCAAAGATCCCTCATGGAACCCACTCAATGCTTATATGCCCTTTCCTGAGGGTGGTAATCAACTCTGACCTGCTAACAAGTAATGAAAGATAATGAATATTATAGTAAGAAGTGGACCTACTCTAATAATGGGTGGGGGATGTGACTTTGATCACAAGATTTACTTTCAAATCACCCACAGCCTAAGGTCATTTAGACGAAGGATCTACCCTTCTTCCCAAACCTGCCTGAGTCAAATACATTGGGCCAGAATTCACCTTTTCCATCTGGGTGAGGCAACAACTCCACCTAGATAAGATAGGCTAGGTGAGATAAATTTGGGGGAAATGTCAGGGTTCTCCTCAATAATGTGTTATTTAATAATCATTTTTCTCAGTCTAGTATACCAGGAAATGTTCAGATTACAAAACAATTGTGCCCATTTCATACTAGAAGAATTATGTTTAAGATTATGCAAGCAAAGCTTCAGCAATATGTGAACCTAGAATTACCAGAAGAGCAAAATGTTTTTTCAAAGAGGCAAAGGAACTAGAGACCAAATTGCCAACATTTGCTGAATTATGGAGAAAGCAAGGAGTTCCAGGAAAAACACTTTTTTCTGCTTCATTGACTACACTAAATTCTTTGTGTGGATCACAACAAAATGTGACAAGTTCTCAAAGAGATGTAAGTATCAGATCATCTTACTTGTCTCCTAAGGAACCCATATATGGGTCAAGAAGTTACAGTTAGAATAAACCATGGAACAACTGATTGGTTTAAGATTGGAAATGGAGTACAACAAAGTTTTTATTGTCACCTTATTTATTTAACTTATATACAGAGTATATCTTGCAAAACGGCAAGCTAAAAGCCAAAAGTAAGGTTACTGGGAAAAATATCAATTTCAGTTATGTAGATGACACTACTTTGGAGGCAAAAAGTGAAGAAGAATTGAGAAGCTGCTTAATAAGAGTGAAAGAAGAGAGGGTAAAAATTGATGTGAACTTCAACACCAAAAAACCTAAGGTCTTGGCAACTGGTTCCATCATTTCCTGGCAAATAGAGGGAGAAGAAATGGAAACAGTGTCAGACTTTATATTCTTAGGCTCAAAGATCGCCATGGATAGAGACTTCAGTCCGCTTCCTCCTTGGAAGGAAAGTTATGGCGCATCTTGACAGCATAATAAAAAGTAGAGATATCACCTTGCTGACAAAAGTCCATACAGTCAAAGCTATGGTTTTTCCAGTGGCAATGTATGACTATGAGAGGTGGAATATAAAGTGTAAAGGCAACCACACTGGCGTATCCAGGATGGCTGCTAGCAAGGTTCTTGGACTCCTTTACTAGGAAAGATAGCTTTTTAAGGGGTCAATCCTTTTTAATTACATCCAGAAAATATAAGCAGAGAAACAAAGACTAACAGACAGGGCTTCCAACTGTCTGACCATAAGCAATACATACATCACAGACAACAGAAAGATCCAACTGTCTGACCATTACATATGTACATAGTTACCAGAGAAAGAGAAGCACCGACATCTGGATTTTCAAAGCCAGGGGGCTCCTTAATGACTACCCAGAGTCTCATCTGGTACATGAACCTTATTCCAAAGAGTAAGCCCCAAAGCAAAACCCCACCTCAGAGTATATATAACAAAGACTCAGCTCCTGATTGGCTCAGTCAGCAGGCACAAAACCTAAGTAATTCACCACAGCTGTGAACTGTCAAGGTTCAAAGGAGATTTAGCCTTCAGATGCTCACAATTTAGCATGAGCCTGGGAAACTGAACTCCAAAAAGAAAAGAACAAAAAAATCCCACTTTGCTTGCTGTTACATAAAGAAAGCTGAGTGCCACAGAATTGACACTTTTGAATTGTGGTGCTGGAGAAGACTTTTCTTTTAAATAAATTATTTTATTTGCTTTCAGTGTTCAACAATCACTTCCATATATCTTGGATTTTTTTCCCCTCCCTCTCCACTCCCTCCCTGAGACAGTGTACAATGTTATTCTACACGTACTTTCCTATTAAATACATGTTGCATAGAAGAATTAAAATGAATGGGAGAAATCATAAAACAAAACAAAACATAATAGAAAAGAAAATTGTCTGCTTCATTCTGCGATCCAATTCCATAGTTCTTTCTCTGGATATGGAAGGCATTTTGCCTCAAGAGTCCACTAGGAATTTTTTAAGTCCTTGTATTCCAATGATGTACTAAATCTACCAGAAAAATTCCTCACACACTGTGGTTGTTGCTGTGCACAGAGTTCTCCTGGTTCTGCTCCTTTCACTCAGCATCAGTTCATATAAGTCTTTCCAGGCCTCTCTGAAGTCTTCCTGCTCATCATTTCTTATAACACAATAGTATTCCATTACATTCATATACCACATTTTATTCAGTCATTCCCCAGCTGATGAGCATCCCCTTGATTTCCAGTTTTTGGCCACCAAAATGCTATAACTACTTTTGTGCATATGGGATCCTTTCCCATTTTTATGATCTCTTGGGGACACAGTCCTAGAAGCAATATTGTTGGATCAAAGGTTATGCACATTTTTGTAACCCTTTGGGCATAGTTCCAAATTGACCTTCAGAATGGTTGGATCAGCTCACAGTGAAGAAGACTTTTGAGAGTCCCTTGGACAGCAAGGAGATCAAATCAATCAATATTTTAAAAATTTAATTCAGGCTACTCACTGGAGGGTCAAATGCTGAAGTTAAGCATAGATTCTTTATCCATATAACCAGAAGTTTCCAGAACTCATTGGAAAAGACCCTGATGTGGGGAAAGACTGAAGGCAAAAGGAAAAGGGGACAGCAAAGGATGAGATGGATAGTGTCACAGAAACAATGAATGTGAACATGAACTTGGACAGACTTTCAAGGGATGGTGAAGGATAGAAGGACCTGGTTTGCTATGGTCCATGAGGTCATGAACAGTCAGACACAAATGAATGACTCAACAACAACATGTTTCAGGTACTGTGCTAAGTACTAAGAATACAAAAAGAAGTTAAAAAAAAAACAGTCCCTGCCCTCAAGAAGCATACAGTTTAATGAATTAGGATCCCCTATACAACATCTCCAACAAATAGTTATTTGCCTTCCTCTTGAGGGTCCTCGATGAAAAGGAAGCCACTACATCCCAAAGCAGCCCCTTTTATTTTTGGACCATTTTGTTAGGATGTTTTTCCTATCTAACACTGATGTGACTGAGGCACTGTACCCATTCCTTCTTCATAAAGGGCTTCTCTCCTCTGAACTGAGAATGTAGCCTGAACTCAGTTCATTCCCAAGGCAGCCTGGCCTCTAATGAGAGGAGTCAAGGTCTCTTTTTCTCCTCATTCTTGATTCAGCTAACATCCAATCCATTCATTCTGGGGGAAATTATTTAAAACTTAGATTTTGACTCAAGTTTAAGGTCCCCCAAAAGAAGCTAAAGGTTCACAATGCATGCTATAAATCAGGGCATAGTGGGAGGTACAGTACATAGAGTACTTGCTGGACCTGGAGTCAGGAAAACTCATCTTCCTGAGTTCAAATCTGGCCTCAGATACTCCTTCGTTGTGTGACCCTGGGTAAGTTGCCCCTGTTTGCCTTAGTTTCTTCATCTGTAAAATGAGCCGGGGAAGGAAATGGCAAACCACTCTAGTATCTTAGCCAAGAAAACCCCAAATAGGGTCATGAAGAGATATAACTGGGACAACCACACAGCAACAAACAGAGCATGTATTTATTTCCTACACACAAAAGAAATTCTAATGAACACAAAAGACTCACATTGGACATGAGCAATATGAACAAAATAAAACAAGATTGAGTAGCTTAATTCATAACTATTATTATATTCTCTCTGAAAGTGAATACTTTTCAATCTCATCAGAATATAAAGCAATTTACAGGATTGCTGATTGGGCATTTTACATTCTACTGCAGTTCTGTGTTATACTAACAGCTCCCAGTCATGTCTTCTGATAAAACAATCCAAGCTTGAGTCTTTCTTCTTGTCGGTGGTCTCCTTCTTCAAGAGTTTTGGGTAGTTAATGCGTGTTTCTTTCCTAACCACCAATCCAAAGAGACCTAGGATCTCCAGACCTCTCAAACTCTCAAGGACACCTCTAATCTTGGACACATTCATCTCAGTATAGCAAGTCAGGCTACTACATGTGTCCCTCAGGTAGGGCTCCAGGATACTCTAAGGGATTTGGGGGTGTTTCCTCTCTAACATCATTGGCTTGAGAGTCTACTGGTTCTGTTTCAGTAACTAGCACTATTCCCTTAGTTCCTCTATATCAATTAGCTTTTAGAAAAGGATATTTACTTTAAAGATATAACGCTACCAAAAAATATAAACATTCTCCCCACCCCACCCCAATACGTTGGGAGTTAATTCTTCCCTACCTTAGCATCTGGGAAAAACTGGGATCACTTATAGTACAACTTCTGTATAACTTTGGCCCTACTAATTTCGTGGTTCACCTGGTCCACCAACCACAGGAGGACCTGAGTTCAAATTCAGCCTCAGATACTTACTAACTATATGGCCCTCCGTAGGTCACTAAATCCCAATTGCCTCCTCCTGTTCCCCCCAAAATGTTAAAATATCAATTTCCTCCCTTTAACTTCTATGGTCCCTTTGTTTTCTATAGCTCATCCATTAGCATAAAATTACCTAAGTCTCTGATTGAGAGGGATAAGGAAGACAAAGATGTTAAAATTTTACATTTTAAAAAGAAGAGTCTCTAGTCACCAACCTAAAGCTTCATCGCCAGGTCTTCCCAGCAAAGTACAATGTGATAGATGTGGGATCTAGCTGGCTGTTAAGGCTGAGAAGATAGGATTGGAAAAAAATCTGTTCTGTGTTCTGGGGTAAAGGGGGGGATTGAGTAAGAGTTTATTTTTTTTAAAGGGTTCAATTTAGAAGTTTGCATTTTTTAAAGTAAAGCGTAATTGTTATTTTTTAAATGAAATTTAGTTCAATTTTAGGGGGTTTTATTTTGATAAAAAACAGGTATTAAATAATGATGAACATAAAAATAATGATGAATATAAATAACTTTCAGACTGAGAATTTAACAAATATTCACCTTTAAAGAAATTTAAAAGGAAAAACACCCTAAAAGATATGCTATGAAAGCCAATGGCAGTGTCATGGGAGGGGGACATACTTCTCCCTTCCCACAAGGCAACTGCTGTCCCTTTCACTTACATCAAGATCCTTTGGCAGTCTGCCTTCAATCCATCATTTCCAGTGCACTGGCAGTCCTCTCTTAGGACCAATCTCCCTGCCCGCATCCCTTCTCCGTGTCTGGGCAGACTCTGGGATACAGTATTCTTGCCTCTTCATCTCCCTAGTGAACTGAATTTTGTCATAGGACAGTTATAAGGCACCACCGTGTCCTGGTTCTTAATGCTTGCTGTTTTCCTTTCTGAGTATTCATAGGCCACCCCCTTCAATAAAATATTCTTTAATTTTTCCGAAGACTTCCTTCTTGGTGATCTGTAGTTTCCAGAACTGTCTTTCTCTCGCTTTTTTTAAAATTAGGACAACATGTTTCCTTCTTTTAGTATCTCTTCTGTGGTTGAATATTCCTCAGAGATATCTGACAGACTCTTCAGCAATCACATGCAAAACTCTTTTATGCTACCCTGGGGGTGTATTTCATCTGGAACAAGAGACTTCAACCTATTGAAAGAAGCATTGTGCTGCCTTCCTATCTCCTCACTAATCTTGGACTTCAGTTCCCTCTTAGCCATGTCTGCTCTATATACATATGACATAAGACATATAACACATGGGATAAGCAGAGAACCAGTTTCTTTTCTTCTCCAATCAGGGATGTTTTTATCTTCATAATTAGTCATTGATACTCTCCAGACCTTCATTATAGACAGATGTCCCTTTGAACTGAAAGGGGACTAACTGCCACAAGTAAAGCTGGGGAGACTCTACCACCACAGGTAAATGACTCTTATGGGAAGGCCAGCTTTCCCCCAACCCTGCTTCAACTTTGTGGTCTAATATACCGGATCCTCTCCTTGATTGGAGAGATAGTAAAGGCAATCCACACTCCAAGGAAATTAATTCATAGTTTTAAAAAATTAGACTGAAGGAAAAATAAAATTCTTCAGGGAAAAATCTGCATGCCTAGAAGCATTGGGAAGGAAGGAAGGAAGAAAGGAAGGAAAGAAGGAAGGAGGGAAGGAAGGATTTGTTATGTGCCTACTATGTGGCAGTCATTGTGGTAAGTGCTATAGAAATATTAACTCATTTGCTCCTCACAACAAGCTGCTGCTATTATTCCCATTTTACAGCTAGCAAACTGAGGCAAACAGAGAGGGGGGTATAGGATGAGAGAAAAAGGAAGAAGAATCTCTGATTCTCCCCTTAAAACTGTAAGCCAGAGCAGACTGGTTAGAGGAAGCTGCTTCTGGAGAGGCAATATGGTATGACTGGTAGACAACCAGCCTCAGAGTCAGGAGGACCTGGGCTGAAATCTTGGCTTCTGATATATACTGACTACATGAGTCTGGGCAAGTCACATAACAGTGCCCTGTGCAAGACTGAGTCACAAAGAAGAGACAGGTCTACATCGACAGAGAAGTTTCTTTCAAGGGAGATCTCTATACAAGAAAAATAATCAGATCCTGATGCCCTCTCTCTAGAGCAGGCCTGCATAACCTAAACTTCCTCTTCATTTTTCCAGGGCTTGCCTGAAATCCTTTGGCACGCTGCAAGTTGTGCAGACCTGCTCTAGAGGCTGTTTGGGGGTATGAGGAATGGAGTGCAGACCTGGAGTCAGGAAGACCTGAATTCGAATGTGACCTCAGATATTTCCTAACTGTGTGACCTTGGGTAAAAGCCACTTAACCTCTGATTGCCTCAATTTCCTCAGCTGCAAAATACCTATCATAGCAGCTCCTGCCTCATAGAGTTGCTATAAGACTCAAATGAGATAATTTTTATAAAGCATTTAGCACAGTGCTGGGTACATAGTAGGTACTTAATAGGGGCATGTTTCCTTCCTTCTTTGTCATCCTCCCCAAGGGAACCCAGTTGACTGTAGTTCCCACATCCTCACTAGAGGCTGCCCCACTGGGCATGGGAGGGGAAGAATAGGGCTTCCAGCGGCACACAGTCTTCTCACCCTTCTTGAGGTGCACGCAACGGCTGAACCCTGGCTGCAGAGGGAGACCATGAGACAAGTATCAAGGGTTCCTTAAGTCCTCTGTAGTAGGTCAAAGATTGACATTCACCAGTTCAACTTTCCTGAAGGAATTGGAGGAAAGACCAGGGCCTGCTAGACAGTGACCAGTGTCCCATTTCCCTTCAGACACTAGGATATGTGGTTATTACAACCCTGGGCCAGGAGAGAGGGGAAGAGAAAGGGGAACTGTGGCTCCTGCCTCCCCTTATCTCTCCCCCTGCACTTGTGCTGGCTGCCCATGGAAACTCATTCCTACTTGCCTGAGGTCCTAGCACCTGGAGAGGCAGGTGGCTGCATGTGGGATTTATCCCCTAAGCACTGTGGTCAGCAGCATCTTATGTATAACAAAACATTCTTTCCAGTGGCATAACTAGTAGCTTTGGGTTCTGGACAAAATAATGGAAAGGGCCCATTCCTTGCCTAAGAATTACAAAATCTCCTCATACCTCTGAGTCCTACCCACAGTAATTCTGAAATAAAATGGCTTTGTGTATTCTCCTCATAGAATTAATGAACTGCTACAATAGCCTTCTAACTGGCCTCCTTGCCTCTGGACTGTCCCCACACCAATCTGCTGGCTTTCACTCAGCTAGCAAAGTGACTTTAAAATCTCAAGCATAAGTGATTCTTTGTCACTTTTAGGATCAAAAACAGAGTCCTGTGATTGAATGGTGTTAGGAAAAGGCTGTGCCAACAGTTAAGAGATTATTATTCTATTGGATGAACCAAAACTTTTACCAAATTTTATCCTGAGTTCTAGAACCATGTTCTATCTCACTGTGAAATTTCACTTATTGTTTGAGAATATGATAAATTCTAGATTGAAAATGACTTGTCAGAGAAATTTTTCAAAGGCATGTATCCTTTCTCTCTCTAGGTAGAAATGTTTAGATTAGAATAGATTAGATTAGAATATGATAGATTAGATTTAGAATAGATTAGAATAATCTAAATTAAAAAAAATTGTTTCTGGAAGATTTATGCCTCAATTAAAAAATAAAGCCCTCTGGCATTTAAAGTATTTTTCATAACCTGACCTCTTTCTATCTTTCCAGCCTTCTTAAATTTTATTTCCTTCCATGAACTCTTAAATTGAGTTATTTTTGTTTTTCAGTCATTTTTTAGTTGTATCCAACTTTTCATGACCCCCTTTGGGGTCTTCTTGGAAGAAATATTAAAGTAATTTGCTATTTCCTTCTCCAACTCATTTTACAGATGAGACAATTGAGGCAGACAGGATTAAAGTAACTTGTTCAGGGTCACACAGCTAGTAAGTATCTGAAACCGCATTTGAACTCGAGTGTTCTTGACTCTGTTTTTCTGTTACTCAGGAACCCTGAGGGTCTTCCCCTCTCAGTTTGATTATTTATTTATTTGTTTGTTTATTTTTCTTAAAAGGGGCCATCCCTTGAGCAACTACTTAAAGAGTCCTATTCATTGAATGGGTGTATCTCACTCAAAGTGAGACTCTGATAAGACCTTAGCCTAAAATGGCCAGGGTCCCCCATTGCATCCTGGGCTATCTCCAGTCATCCTGATAAATATCAGGTCACTGGACTCAGATGACTGGAGAAGAAAGTGAGGTTGGTGTCCTTGCACAACCCTCCCTTACTCAAATCAAAGTCAACTCCAAGTCATGGCATCATCTTGATGTCATGGTCCTCTTAGAGAAGGAAGGACAAACACACAACTTCCTGATTCCAGGCCTGGGGGGGTGGGGGTGGGGGGGGGTGTCTATCCACTGTGCCTGGCTTGTTAACTGATTGACTCAAAAGGCAGTTACTACTTATCTCACAGGGTTATTGGAAGAAAAGTACTTGGTAATAAACTTTAAAAAGCTATGTAAATGTGACATAATTTATTACTTTCTCACAGATAAGGGGAAAGAAAGAAAACAGAAGCTCTGGGAACCAACTCACTGATATTTGTGGTTGTAAGGAATTATATACTTAATGTTTCTTTTATCAGACCCACCAGAAGACACATTAGTTCAAAGCAAAAGACAGTTAATTAAACAGATAGGTTTTATGGAACCAGGAAAGCATCTAAGGACTCTCTGTCATTGTTTCTAGCTGAATTAGCAGAATCTTTCAAGAGGTGGGTCTGGCTCAGCCTCTCAGGGCCTCTGGGTGCCCAAGCCTTGGGGCTGCTTGAGTAGAATCCATGTTTATGATTTCCTGAGTTAGCAGGTATCTATCTAGGCTCTAAAGGAAGAGGACAGGAGACTCTAAAGTAGTTTTCCTATGCCTAAAAAAGTCCCATGTGCCTGTTAAAAAGGTTATCAACCCAGTAAATTCCCAATGCCATTGCCTACACACCTAATAATGGCATTGTTTTTATTTTGCTTGGGGTAGCAAACATCCTCCACTGTCACATGAAGTGGATGGAAGGAAGGGGAGGAAGAAAGGGAGAAAAGGAAGAATAAAAAAAAGAGAGAAGAAACAAGCAGATAGTAAGCAGCTACAGTGTTTGCTGGCACTGTGCTAAGGGCTTTACAAATATCATCTCCTTTGAATCCGGTGAGGTAGGTGCTAATACGGTCATCACTATTTTACAGTCACTTGATCTGGGTCACACAGCCAGGAAGTGTTTGCGGTCAGGTTTGAACTCAGGTCTTCCTGATTCCACACCGCGCACTCTGTCCAGAGGGAGTGGATATGAGGGTATAGATCCCAGTGCATTGTCCATCTGTGTGTATTGTCACTAGCTTTTCTAAGGTTGATTTTCTAAGGTTAATTCTATTTTGTGTGTGAGTGTCTCTCCTTGGTTTTGTGTACTGTCTGTGCAGCTATGGATGTTACTATTCATGACAGACAGCTTACCTAATGGGTAGTGTCCTGCACTTGAAGTCAGGGAGATCGCAATTTGAATCCTATAAAGTCAATAATTCAATCAACAAGCAAGTTATTATCTCAATAAAGTCACGTACTGTGCTAGACACTGGGTGTTCCCCACCTTCAGGAATTGATCATTGTATTGAGGGAGACACCAATTATGTATATAAGCATATATAGAATAAATACAAAATAAATTCAAGGTAGTTTAGGCAGGGCCCTAGTAATTGGGGAGGATGAGCCAAGGATTTGTGAAGCAGGTTAGGCTTAAGCTGGATCTCCAAGGAGACAAGAATGTAAAAGATAGAAATGAAGAGGGAGAGCATTCCAGGCATGATGGGTTGGGGTTGGCCCATACAAAGGTAGGAAGATGGGAGATAAAACAACCATGTGATGAGCAGGAATAGGACAGCTGGGCTGGATTTTAGAGTACAAGAAGGGGAGTTGTGTATGAGAAAAGTACAAAAGAAGGTTGGGAGCAAGGTTGAAAGGGCTTTAGAGCACCCAGTCCTAGAATTAGGAGGATCTCTGATCCAGCCTTACTAGCTGTGTGACCCTGGTCAAGTCACCTCACCCCCTATTGCCTTAAAAAAAGGAAGGGAGAGGGCTTTAAAAACCAAACAGCAGTTTATATTTCTATCCTAGAGGTAATAGTTCTAGTGACTAAGGGCTCAGACCTGAGCTTCACGAAAATTACTTTAGCAGCTATGTGAAGGATGAATAGAAATGGGGAGAAGCCTGAAGCCCAGCCTGGTTTTGGGGAGGGTTTGGGGGGGATATGTGCAAAATGATGAGTTCTGTTTTGAACATGTTGAGTTTGAGATATCTATCAGATGTTCAGTTTGAAATGTCTGATGGTATTGACGTGGAGCTCAAGAGAGAGGCTGGGGCTGGATATGTAGAGGTGGGAGTCATAGGCATAGACATGACAAATGAATACATGGTAAATAATGAGATCACTAAATGAGAGAGGGTAGAAAGATTCTTTGGGCAAAGACTTGGCCAACAGCAGCAGTGAGGAGGCATAATTTGGATGACTGAGACTGAAAAGGAGCAGTCAGACTGGTAGGATTCCCAAGAGAGCATCAGCATAGAAATGCAGAGAAGAGAGAGGACTCAGGAGGTAAGAGTGGTCAGCAGGGCTAAATATGGAGGTCAAGAAGGATGAGGTCTAAGAAAATTGCCCATGAAATTTGTCAATAAAGAGATTATTGGTAACTTTGCAGAAAGGAATTTTAGTTAAGTGATGAGATCAGAAGGCAGATGGCAAGGGACTGAGAAATGAAGACAGAAGAGAAAGTGGAGGGAATGAAAGTAGACAGCTTTTTCTTGGAGCTTGAGGAAGGGAGAAGATATATAGGGTGATAACTTGAGATGATAGTAGGGTACAGTGAAGGATTTTTTTTTTTTGCTTATTTGTCTTTGTTTTAAGGAATAAAGAAGATTTAAGTATGCTGAAACCAGTGGGGAAGGAATCAATAGATAAGGAGACGGAAGACTAGAGTGGAAACTGATTGAGGAAGCCATTGACAAGATAAAAGGCACATGTAGAAAGATTGCACCTTGGCAAAGAGAAGGGATACCTCTATCAGAAATCGGTGTGGTAAGGGCAACATTTTCTTTTTCTCTTTTTCTTTAATTTATTTATTTTTAGTTTTCACCATTCATTTCTATAAGATTTTGAGTTCCAAATTTTCTCCCCGTTTCTCCCCTACCGCCAATCCAAGATGGGGTGCAATCTGATATAGGCTCTACATATACATTCATATTAAACATCTTTTCACATTAGTCATGTTGTAAAGAAGAATTAGAACCAATGGGAGAAACTATGAGAAATAAGAAAGAAAAAGAAAGCAAATAGTATCCTTCAATCTGCATTTAGACTCCACAGTTATTTTTAATAGCATTTTCCATCAAGAGTCATTTGGAATTATCTTAGATCCTTGCCTTACTAAGCAGAGAAAAGACTATCTAAGTTGGTCATTGCACAATGTTACTGTTACTATGTACAATGTTCTTCTGATTCTACTCCCTTCACTCAGTATCAGTTCATGTAAGTCTTTCCAGGTTTTTCTGAAGTTGGCTTGCTCATCATTTCTTATGGAACAATAATATTCCATTTTTCATGTGCCACAACTTGTTTAGTCATTCCCCAACTGATGGGCATCCCTTCAATTTCCAATTCTTGACCACCATGAAAAGAGCTGCTATAAATATTTTTATACATGTGGGTGCTTTTGCAACATTTTCTAGGGCCCAGTCCTGAGCCCTCTTTTCCGAAGGTCATACAAAACACAAGATAAACTAATTTTCTCCTAGAAAGTATTGAAATTGTTCCCAAAATTTGATTGGCTCAAGTAACCCAAGTATAAAAACAGCTAGGACACAAGGTAGCGGCTATGACCACAGACTAGCAAGATGTCCAACATGGGAGAATTTCTACTAGTTGAATCAAGACTCTACCCTGAATGAAAATCCTACTCTCAACGTCCTTCCCCTGTTATGGCTAAGTAAATCTCCTTTTGTTAATTGTTACATGGACTTTAACATGAACTCACACTACCAGGAGGCCAGTCTGAGTCAAAATTTAGCCTCCAACACTGGAGGAGAGGAAGAAAGAGTTCTAGGGGATGTCCAGGATTTTTGAGGTGAAGAGAAAAGGAAACTCATTGAGAATAGCCACCTTTATGGAGAGAAGAGAAAGCTTGGAATAGCCTCTGTGGGAAATAAAATGGGGAATCATTCAGGAATAAATGAAAAGGATTGCCGTTTTCTTGACGGCCATAATTTTGTTGTGATTTCCTCTATCACTGCCCAAGATCAGATGAGTAGGACCAGAGGAGGTGAAGTGTGAGAGCAACTCACAGATGACATTTGTCAAGGGGGCAAGAGATTCCAGAGAAGAGGACAATATGAAGTTGGACTGGGTAACTGTAGGGCAGAGATTGGAAAGGGGGAAAAGTGAAATCAGAGCAAGGGTAGTGCTCTCATGAAGCACTTCCAGATGGAGGGGATGATGAGGACAAAGAATAGGTTTGGGAGGGGCAAGGAACAGGGAAATGTGGAATAATAGAAAGTTATGATGGAATAGAAGGATGCCAAGAGTTTGTCCTTGGAAATGGAACAAGTAGAATGATAGTGAGCTCTAGAGTATGACTATCATTGAGTGAGGATGAGGTAAAGCAAAGGAGAGGATCGTTAGAACTGGGATGATGGAGGAATGGGGAGCCATTTAACTTCTCTATAAAATGGAAATAGTAATAGGAACCATTCAGTAGTTGTGAGAATCAAGTGGGTTAATGTACATAAAGTATGCTGTAAACCTTAAAATACTATATAAATATGAAATGTAATTATTATTATGGGGGTTTGTCCTTGTTCACACACACACACACACACACACACACACTGGAGAAGGAAATAGCAAACCATTTCAATATCTTTGCCAAGAAAATCCCACATAAGGTCATGAAAAGTTGGACATGACTAAAAAATGACTAAACAACATCAATATTGATAGACTTAGATATACATATATATATATATATATATATGTGTGTGTGTGTGTGTGTATGTATGCATGTATGTGTGTGTATATATAATATGTATATGCATATATAATATATATAAGATCTAAGTAGGAAATCCATCAACAAAAATTTTGGAAATGCCTACTATGTACCAGGCATTGTCGCAGACTCCTTTGTTGCTACTCAGTCACTTTAATTGTGTCTGACTTTTCGTGACCCCATTTGGGGTTTCCTTGGCAACAGTACTGAAGTGGTTTACCATTTCCTTCTCCATCTCATTTTACAAATGAGAAAACTAAGGCAAACAGGATTAAGAGGTCATGCAGCTAGTAAGTGTCCAAGGTCAAATCTAAATTCAGGAAGAGGAGTCTTTCTGACTCCAAATCTGGCCCTCTATGCCACTTAGTTACCCTTGTGCTAGGCTCTGGGGATACAAATACAGAAATGAAATGGTTCTTGCCTTCAAGTCAACAAATACTTCTCAAGTCAAGTCAACAAGTACTTATTAAGCCATCATCATGTACTGTGCTAAGTAATGGCGCTACAAAAATACAAGCAGAAAGACATTGCCTGCCCACATTATAATAATAAAAGAAGTAGTTGAAAAGCAAGGGTGGGGAGAGGTGAAGGGATGGGATGAGGAGGTGCATGGTAGAAAAAGGCCAAAGAGTCAGGAGTGCATCCTGGAAAGAAATGAAGTCATGATTGGCCTGGACATTCTCCTTCCAATGGAGGTTGTGGGAGGAGCCAGTCAAGCTGAGGGAGAGGCCACAGGAATGCAGGATACTTCCAGTGTGTGAAGTCAAGAAGCCCACATTCTGTAGAAAAAGACTGGATTTTTTGGCTCAGTCCCTTTAAGTACTGTTAGACAATAATACAGACTCCCAGCTGTGGCTAAGAGTTTCATTTACCCCCTGAAGATTTTTAGTTCCCTGCATTCTGATTTCTTTTAGACCTGGCTGAATTTCTTTCATCATTTTCTGCTATTCAGAAGAACACAGAAACTAACATGATTACAGCCACATAAATATGGAGATGTATGATGGACACCAGAACTCCACCCTGAGGCCACTGGGGATTCACATCCTTGACCAAGAGCCTTGGTTGAGTTAAAGGAGTTGCAGTCTATGTAAACCACTCCCCACTCACTGACATCCTTTTCTCCTACAGGGTCAAAGACTGATTGTTCCACCATCCATACAGATCCAAGCCAGGGATGTCAGAGCTCTTGGCAACCGACTAATCGGGATAGAAAACAAGGCCTTGAAAATGTGTCCTTGTGAATCAGTTTCCTCTCAGGTTGAGAATCTGGAGTGATTTCCTATTTTCCTTGACATAGGGAACTATTGCCCCATTCAGTCCTTCTGTCAACTCCACAGACCAAAGCCCATTGAAGGGCAATCATCTTTTATTAGGTCCTGTGGGAGAAGACAACTGAAACAAAAACCAGTTTCAGCTATTAAAGGGCGAGGGTAGTATGGAAGAAGTCCCAGTTCACTTCAAGTATTTCCATTTCATAGACTGAGCCTTACTTTGAGATATTAAAGAAAACAGGAACAGGAAAAAATATCTCAAACATGCTGATTTGGGTGGGGTCCAAAATAAGGAGAGATAACTGCATGTAAAGACAGATTTTTTTAGAGGCAGCAGCATAATGGGTCACCTAATCCAAAATGTAATTTGGGCCCCTTCATTTCAAAATGTAGGACCCCTAGAAGTGGATCAGTTTTAGGTCAGCTTTTATGCAAAATCACAGGTCATGAGCCCCCACAAGATTTCTTTTTCAAGATCTCCTGGAGGTCACAGTTCAAAACTGTGTCCAAAAAGACATTTAATGAAAATGAATAATGAAGCATATCTACCCCTATTTCTTAAACAAGCAGGAGAGACCTGGATCTACATCCCAGCTTGTTCACTTGACTAGCTTTGTGACCATGGGCAAGTTATTTGATCTCTCCGATTCTGCCTCCTTGTTACTAAAATAGGGATAAGAATACCTGCTCTAACTTTCTCACAGGGTTATCATGAGGATAGTACTTTGTAAGGCTAAAAGCTCTAAAGAAACATGAGCCATTATTATAAGGTTGAATCACCCTGGCTTTACAAGTAAGAATGATTGGAGAGACCCAGGAAGAGACTCAGATAGCTGAGTTAGCAATTACATGGGAGGAGTGATAGCTTGGCCCATCACTGGCAGGCTAAACTGTGGTCACATGTTCTGGGGCACAGGGACTCCCAGTTCTTCCATGCAGATCTCTGCATTGTGTACAGAGATAGGGATCACTCACCCAGACAGCCTTGGCACGGTGCTTGTTGTTAATGCTGGCCAAATGCTTTGAAACCCAGAGGCATCAGGAATGGCTGTGAATTGGAACTCCCCGGGAACCCAGAAACAATGGACCTTTTCTGCTTCACAGCTTCTCACAGGAAGCAAATTGCAAGAAACACAATCAAAACATATGGGACAAGTTCTCTGTTTCCAGGATCTCCCCTCCCCCTCCTTTTCTGCTCCCATCATTTATCACAGTGATGAAAAATAAGTATAGAATCACAGAATTTGGGAGCTAGAAGAGAGCTTAGAGATTTTCTAGTCCCACTCTCATTTTTACAGATGAAGAAACTAAGGCTCAGAAAAACTGAGTGATTTACAGTTTACACAATGGGATAAGAACTAGACCACGAAGTTCCTGGTTCCTAGGCCAGTATCCTTTCCACTATACCCCTAAAACTATCTTAAGAATCCTTGCAATGTTTTTGCATCTTTGGGAGGGGAGAGGAGACTCTCCAACCTCTGAATCTGTAAAAAGGCCTTTGTAGCTGCCTACCCAGCTTAGTTGTAAGCCTCTGGGGCTACCATATAGGTTTCTGTCATTGCACTTTGTAGTGAGGAGCTTATGCATCCTCCCCAACCAGAACATTTTTCCTAAATTGGCTCTTTACTTCCTACCAGGAAGTTGTTTTCCTCCCAATATTTTGACAACTGCATTTCAATATAATTGGTTTTCTTTTGATTCTTTGTATTTTATTTTATACATTTAAAAACATTATTCTAACAAGAGGTCCATAGATTTTACCAGACCTTGACACTGTCAATCTACTCTTCTCCTTATTTTCTCCATGACATCATGCTCTCCTGGTTCTCCTATCTGTCTGAGACTAATCCTTTTCAGTCTCCTTTGATGTCTCTTCATCCAGGTTACACTTGCTAACTCTAAATGTACCCTCTCTTCTTCTCCCTACTATCTCACTTGGTGATCTCATCAGCTCCCATGGTTTCAATTAACACCTCTATGCAGCTGATACTCAGATCGGATTATCCAGCCCCCAAATCTCTTCTTTCCTCCAGTCTCATATCTCCAGTGGCTTATTGGATATTTCACATTCAATGCCCTGTAGACAACTTAAACTCAACATATGCAAAACTGAATTCATTGTCTTCCTTCCTAAGCTGTCCCTTCTTCCTAACTCCTCTATTACTGTAGAGAGTACGACCATCCTCCCAATCAGTCAGGCACTCAACCCTTGACTGCTCACTGTCTCACGCTCCTTAGATCCAATCTATTGCTAAGTCCTGTCAAGATCCTAACATCTCTAGTGCATGTCTCCTGTTCTCTGACACTGCCATCCTGCTGCAGACCCTCATCACCCCCTCTTCTAGACTATTGTAATAACTTTCTGGTTGGTCTCCCTTCCTCAAGTCTTTTCCCACTCCAATCCATCCTTAATTTGGTGTAAGAGTGAACTTCCTAAAGTACAGGTCATCACCCTGCTCAGCAACCCCAGGGACTCCCCTATGACCTCCAGGATCAAATATAAAATTGTCTGGTCTTTAAAGCCCTTCACATCCTGGCATCTTTTTAACATTCCATTCTTCTTAAACTTTCCTCCCTTCCACACACTCCATAAGTCAATTACACTCACCACTGTGCTATTCTTTGCACTTACCTCTCCATCTCCTGACTCCATGCCTTTCCACTGGTTGCCTGCGCATGCCTGGAGTGCTCTTCCTCTTTGTCTCTGCCTCCTGACTCTCTTGGATGTCCTCAAGTCTCAGGTCAAATAGCACCTTCTGCATGAGACCTTTCCTTGTTTTCTGCAGAAGCTAGTGGCTTCTTTCTGAGATCCTTTCCAATCGATCACATATGTATCTGGTTGACATGTTGTCTTCTCCAGTAGAAGGTTAGCTTCTTGAGGACAGGGACAATTTTTGCCTTTCTTTGCATCATCAGTGCTTAGTATAATACCTAGTACATAGTAAGCACTTAATAAACACTTGTGGGTTTGACTTAAAGGGGTCAGCGATGCGTAAATGGTTAAGAACACCTGTCCTAGACCATCTTAAGAATACAATCCCTTTCTTCCCTCCAACACCTGGGAATGGGAAAATGGAAAGAGAGAGGAGTCCATGGGGCTGGAAGTAGGAGGGTCATATTCTATCCCTATAAATCTCAGCCTCTGGAAAGGCAGGTACTTTCAGAGGAAGACAGACAATGATTCTGGGGATCTATGATAGTAATGACACAGAGAGGTATTGTAGAGTAATGACTGCAGAGCTGACTTCCAAGTCAAAAGAGCTGTATTCAAGTCTCTCCCTTGACAAATATTGCCTGGGAGACCCTGGGCAAGTCACTTTCTAGGGCCCGAGGAAGACTATAAATTGCAGAACTGGTGGAGACCAGCATCAACAAGGGGAATAAGCATTTATATGGTGCCTAGTATGTGTTAGACAGGCAGTCATGTGGTGAAGCAGATAGAACCTGGTCTCAGGAAGACTCCATTTTCTTGAGTTCAAATCTGGCTTCAGATACTTATTGGCTGTGTGACCTTGGGCAGGTCACTTAACTCTGTTTGCTCAGTTTCCTCATATGGAAAATGAGCGGGAGAAGGATATGGCAAACCACTCTAGGATCTTTGCCAAGAAAACCCCAAATGAGGTCCCAAAGAGACGGATTCAACTGAACAATAAATGTGTCAAATACTGTGCTAAGCATTTAAAAAAAAAACCATAAATATGGTCACATTGGATCCTCAGAACAACCCTTGGAGGTGGGTATTATTAGGATCCCCATTCTACATTTGAGGAAACTGAGGCAGGCAGAGGTTTAGTGATAGCCAGATTTGAACTCAGGTCTTCCTGACTCCAGACTTAATGCTTTCTATCCACTACACCACGAGCTGCCCCTAAAGATAAGGGTTCCTCACCAGAGGGTCCCTAAACCAGTGAAATCACAGATCTGTTTTAAAAAGGGGGGGGAGTGCATATATGCAGCACTTTACAATTGCAATATATTTTACACACATTACACACACATATTGCACACATGTGACCCCCACAGTACTCCTGAATAGTAGGTAATACAATCATCATTACCAAGCAACAAGCGGTTATTAAGAGCCTACTATGTACCAGGTACTATATAGACAACAGGGGACAAAAGTCTAAAAGTGAGATCCTCGGAGAGTTTATATCTCATCCCCATAACCTAGAGAACCTAAGTCTCAGAGAGATTTGGTGATTTAGCCAAGTTACAGTGTTTCTAAATACCATCTTCAGGATTCTACACTAGATTTTCTGACTCCAAATACCTCTCTCTTTTCATTACAACCCAGTTACTTCCCATATTCTAAGCAACCCCTAGCATTTTCTCTTGGGCATCTCATTAGATGCTCCCTCTTTTTTGGGAGTGGAGGATGTGGGGCAGAAGTACCTGGCATTCCTGCTATCTTGAGTAAGAAAACTAAGAATTGAAGTGATTTGACCATGGGCTAATTTCAAAGCCATTCCAGACTTTTGAGACCAAAGAAGTTCAAGACATATTGGGTTATAACATAATAGAATCACAGAATGTTAGAGCTGAAAGAATTATTCTAAGTCATCTTGTCCAACTCTTGCATTTTACAGATCACAAAGAATCTTCTGATTTCCCCAGCCGGCATTTTCCCTCTTCTCTAATAGGCAACTTTCATTTTCTTCACCTTACCTTTGCTTGTGTCATTCTCCCTATCTAGAATGCCCACTTTCTTTCTCTAATAATTTATTTCTATATAACATACATGTGCATATATATGTATATAAGTTTTAAAGTCTTGCAAAGCACCTTACATGCTCTATCTCATTTGTTTTCACAGCAGATCTGTGAAGCAGGTGCTATTATTGTGGCTATTTTACAGTTAAGAATGTTGAGTTGTTTTTCAGTCATGTCTGACTCTTAGTGATCCCATTTGAGGTTTTCTTGGCAAAGCCTGACACTCTAACTGATGGAATCCTAATAAAGGATTCCCAGCCCCAATAGTCTAACTTTCTTACAGGTCTCACTGAACAACAGACCCATTACCCCTACCTAGCCACTCACCCCACCTCCACTCCAAATCAATATCCTAACTTCATATATGACTCACTGCTCACTAGAATATCAGGTGTGTCCTTGAACTCATATTTTTCCCAGAAACATCAGATATGTCCATGTTGGGATCCCAGTCACTGCCTCTAGCTACCCACTGCCCCCAGACTCATTCCTCATATTTCCTACAGAAACAGGTGTTTCCATGCACCCAGCCACAACTACATCCATCTAGTCTCAGATAGGACCACAATACTCAACCAATCAGAAAGTAGTACCCCCAGGATGCCCAAGCAGGATATGGACCCCAAAACAATGGAAGGGACTTTCCCTAAGTAGGAAATTTGTAGTAATAGCAAAAACTGTTCTCTATGTAAACTTGTGAATTAGAAAGGCTTATTGTAATATCATTATCATACATACATATCCCCCCAAATGGGTTTTTCTGTATGCATTGTGGGTAATCACATGCACAGTTCCACTGTGACTGGAACCCCTCCCTATCACCTAATCCCTTAACAAACCTCTCCTGCTTTTTTAATATTCATAATTTCTATAATGTAATTGCATCTTTACCCTATAAAAATCCCTCTTGCTTTCTCTAAAGTTGTTCATTTCTCTTGGAACTTAGCCTGCTTCATAAGAGGCATCAATCTCAACCAATGCCTGTACTTGGATTAGAGGTGATCTGACTCTGAATTCTTTAAGACAGTTCCACCACAACACATCATGAAATCGTGATATGTTTTGGTGTTCCTGGGTGGGTACGAGTCCTGTGTCACCTAGCTGAGAAGCTGAGGTCCAAAGAGGGCCAACAACTTGACCAGGATTACACTGACAGAAAGTATGTCAGAGGCAGAATTCCAACCCAAATCTTTCTTGAACTCTATCCCTTGTCCAATTTAGCTGCCTCTCATGAAACCAAATCCTCTGCATTTTTAAGCCCTACCTCCTCTGTAAAGCCTTCCCAGATGCCCAAAAGCCTGTAATTTCTGTCCCACTCATCTGGCCCCCTGGAACATATATATATATTGCATTGATATAGCTTTCTGTTGTTGCTGCTACTTAGTTATTTCAGTGTCTTCCTAACTAGATTGTAATGCTCCTTGAGTGGAGATGACGTCCTATTTGTCTTTGAACACCCTGTCTTCCACAATCTAGGTACTCAATGAATGTTCCTGAAAGATCACTGTATTCATAAATAATGAATGTCAACAAACACTTATTAAAAATATCACGGGAGATACAAAAGCTCCCTAGATGCTGGAGTATTAAATAACACTGTCCCAGTGGCCAAAACTTTCCGAAATGAAATCCTAAATTAGAAAGAGAATGGATGGTTGAAAACAGTCAGATTTGGAGGTATGGAAGTCAATGAACCCTTCAGACAGAGAAAGGAGGTTTCTATGTCTCAGCAGAGTCAGAAAAAAACATTAATTTTCTCTCTCAGACTAACATTGCTTCCTTCTAACTGGGCTGTGGAGGCAAAATGGCTGGTGGGAGATGGTGGAGCCGGGGTGGGGGGGTGGGGTGGTATTAAAGGAGGATAGTGATTCTGGCCTAGAACTACCATTCTTGGCACTCAGGTCATCAGAGCTTAGTGAGCAGAGCCAAGGACTGTCCTTATCTAAGTCATCAGCCTTCCTTTTTAGACTCTACACACACTACAGCTAATGGAATGAGGACAGAAGACTTTCGCCCTTGGAAAGATAACCCCACTTCCCATGCCAGACGGAGAGGTTTTCACTTCTCCCTGGAATTTCCCCAAACATTTTAATTTCCTGTCTCCTCACCTTCCCCTCCTGGTTGCCTTGGTTTCCTTCAAGACCTGCTCAAACTCTACCTTCTGTAGGAGGTCTTTCTAGGCCTGCCACTGATAGTACTTTCTATCGAAAATTATGTTCCATTTAATCTATACCTCTCAGTGGTTTGTATATTGTTTCCTCCATTAGAATATGGAGGTCCCTGGAGACAGGGACCATGTTTTTGCCTTTATTTAAAGTATCTCCTGCACTTAGAATTGCATCTGGTGCCTAAGAGGTGCTTAATACAAAAAAAAATGCTTATTGACTGATTGTCTGGATTTGAAATTAAGTAGGTGTAGCTCAGTCTGTAGATAATTTAGAAATGGGTCTCTTTGCCTTTATGACTTTCAATCAATCCATCAGTTCACAAGCTACTTTTTTGGGTGGGTGGCACAGAGGAAGGAAAGGATGAGGAAAGGTTGATGCCATCAGATTTGGAGTGGAGCACAGCATACTGTCCAGAATCTGCTGCTCTCATCCGGTGTCTTAAACAATATCTCTGCATCTTAGATTCCTGTCATGATACAGAAATGAAGTAGGAGGATGGGAGCCAGGCCCAAAGACAAAGTTTAAAGTGAGTCTGCCAATTTACTCTGAGCTGGGGGTGGTTTTTAAAAATTTGATTTTATTTTTAATTTATGGAATAAAAGAAGCATTTCCATAACATAGTATAATAAAAAAAAAAGATGATTGCACATGAAATTGCAAATCAATTATGTACAATTTGCTATTACTTTTAAATTAGAATAAAGTTATCATGTAAATTTCTTTCTTTTTTTCCCTTTTTTTTCTTCCTACAGCACCACCTGCCCTGGATGGTGGTAGTAGCTCCAGGAGATGAAGGAGCTCAGGACAAGTGGGCAGAATTTAGCTCAGCCAAGGGCCTTTCATGTAAGGATCTTTTAGCCACTGCCTACTCCAAGTTTTCTCACTCTGTTGGTTAAGAAATTCTTTCCTGCATCTAGCAGAAATCCTTCCTGATTTAATGTAAGGCCATTTGTCTTTTTCTTGTCCTTGGATATGGAGCACAGCTGTTCCATACCTTCCTCATAAAAATCTTTAATAGCACAAGTGTTTATGACATGCTGTTTTATATTGCTGCTTAGAGAGGAGTTGTCCTATCTGACTTCCTGTTTGCTGAGCACCACTTTTTCTGTAGTGTCAGGTTCCACCCATGGTTTTATAATCTTTGGGTATCCTTCTGGGTAACAGCTACTGGTCCTTATCTTTAAAGGACTGGCCTAACCTCCAAGGGAATGACTGGTATCCATCTCTCCCAAAACCTACAGTGAGAATGGGCTTCCTAAGTGAATGATTGATCGGATGAATGAACTAAAAAATATTCATTAAGCTCTTACTGCGTGGCAAATGCTGCGTTAAGCACTAGGGAGACAAATAGAAAGTTTAACTTGTAAGGGATGGGGGGAGGAACAGTACACATAAGAAGTTTGAGCTGCAAAGACCCAGTGAGTAGGGTGCAGTGGCAAAACAGATGGTAATTCAGTTTCTTTAATGTTATTTCCATCCCCAAAAGTACCCTTATATAGGGTTGGCCCATGTGGTTGGAACTTATTCACTTCTCTCTTGATATATAAGCTAACTTGGATGTTGAACGTGATTGATTGTTATGGTTCATAATTAAAAGCATCATTGTTTAGAGATAAAGTAGAGGGAATTCTTACTTTGGGAAGGAATTGGACCAGATGAGCTATATGGTCCCTTCCTCTATATGATTCTCAGGTTTTTCATTGAATATGTGTCTAATCCTTTCCATTGGGGTAGAGAAGGACTAACACCTCTGTACAAGGGCTTGCTGAGTCCTTTTCAGGGCTGCTCATCCATCTTTGGTGTCTGCTTCACCCACATAATTCCAAAAAGTATGCACAATGGCCACGTCCTGGTTGTCTCAGCAAGTTGAGAATTAATAGATAAGCCTCAGACGTATCGGTGAGTTAGGGGGATGTCCACCCCAAGCATGTGAAGACTTTTTCTGGCAGGATGGGTGAATGAGAACAATGTATTCTAATGGCCAAGAAGGCAACTGAAGCAGGTGCTGTGGAGCACTTAGCACTTGGTCAGGCATGGAAGATAGCAGGCCATCCAAGGCATCCAAGGGCATCGGAGGCCATCGCCAGTCATCCTGACCTTTGTCTTACCACTGGACTTCAATGACTCAGGAAGAGAGAGTGAGGCTGACGACTTTGTGTAACTCTGTGTCCCTTAAATCCAATTCACGCACAAGTGAAAACATCACCTGTCTTGTTAAAAAAATAAAGGACTAAGAATAACCCTTTCCATTACCTCTAGACAGTGTTGGACCATTCTAACTGCAGTAAGAAAAAAGCTGGTTTTAGAAGCATTGGCCCCTTTCCTTCCTTTCAATCAACAAATCAATAAGCATTTACTAAGTGTCCAATATGTACCAAATACTGTGCTAGGCACAAAAGTAAGATAGTCCCTGATCTCAAGGAGCTTATATTCTAATATGACAATAAAACACATATAGGGAAGTAGTGGTCAGGAAAGAGGGTTTTGGTCTAGACTAGATGGTCACAGAGCAGTTAGATGGCAGAGTGAATAGTGCGCCTGACCTAAAGTCATCTTTCTAAGTTAAGGAAAGAGAAAGAACAAAGGCTTTTCTTAGGAAAGTTGGGTTCCAGACCTAAGTTTGCACTAGACACTGGGTGACCTCCTTGGGCAAATCACTTCCCTGTTATTGGCCCCATTGTCCTCATCTGAAAAATGAGGGAAGGGAAGTGGATTAAATGATCTCAAGGTTCTTTTCCAGATCCAAACCTTCCTGACTCAGTGAATCAAGTGCCTCTTTATGAAGTTACCTTAATAGACCTTGTCTCAGGAAATACCAATGTGTGCATAAATTCATTGAAAGAAGATACTGTAGAGTTGGCACATTTTCTATCTGAGTCCCTACCCTACCCCTCTGATCTCAATGGATATTTTAGAAACCATCTACTGCTGCATGCCAGATGTTGTCCACAATGTGTCACTGTCGCAGTATGGTCTTCCTGGCTTGGGGCCACTTCTGGTTTGACTGTTCTCCCTCAGCCTGGAGTTGGGTGGGTGGTGCTGCCCAAATACCATGGTGTTTTATGGTTTTATGAAAATAGTAGGTCCTAAAATCAGAGCCAAAATGAATATGAGGCAAACAGTGATTTGCCTCAGGAACCAACGTCCTTGAAGATGCCACTTTTTCTTTCTTCTGCAAAGAAGAGTCATGGGCATCACAGAATTATACCTCCCTTCACCAAATATTCATTTGCCCCAAAACATATGGAAAAAGTATAATTAATCAAAGGAGCTTCCTTTGCTATTTATATGTCAGAAGAAGCATAATACCAGAGAAAATGGAAGCTTTTCTTAGGAAGTTGGGTTCTGGTCCTACATATTTGTCACTAGCTAGCTATGTGACTCCCTAAGGGCAAATCTTTTCCTTGCTATTGACCCCATCTTTCTCACTTGAAACTCAAGGAGGGGGAGTGGATTAGGTGATCTCAAAATTCCTTTCTGAAGTTCTTCAAGGGTGATTTCCTTGTCCAGCCTCCAGGCTACTGCCCTCCAAGATCTGTACCCCTCATGCCTCTCACCCAAAGCCCACTTTCCCATTGGGGTAGACTAGAGTGTGGGCAGCTAAGGGGTGCAGTGAATATAGTGCCAAGCCCAAGAAGATTCATTTTCTTGAGTTCAAATCTAGCCTGAGATACTTACTAGTTGTGTGACCCTGGGCAAGTCACTTAACCCTGTTTACAGCAGTTCCTCATCTGTAAAATGAGTTAGAGATGAAAATGGCGAATTACTACAGTATCTTTGCCAAGGTCACAAAAAATGGAATACTACCGAAAAGTAGCCCACCAACAAGTATAGATTATATGACCTGGTGGATGTGCACCTTTCAGGTATTCTTTCAGGACCTTTCAAGAGTCTAAGATTAAGAAAGGATTAATGGGAAAAGCAGCACAGACCATCAACAACTTTTCTCTGTACTCCACCACACCACTGTAAGTTCAGCCCTAATCTGGTCCAGACCCTATCTCATTCAGCCCTTACTTTATAGGGCCACCTAGAGTGCTACTCCATGTTAACAAATTCCCCATTATTCTATCTCTTCCTCTTATATCTCCCAGATGCTCAACTTTTTTGAATCCCCAGCACTTAGCAAGGTACCTGACATATAGTAGAAACTTAATAAATGTTAATTGACTTGAAACTTCCTCTCCTCCTTCAAAGTTCATTCCTTCCTATCCAGATCCTTGTGTGTATCATCCATGGATCTCAGGGTCACTGTTAGCTTACAGTCTTCTCTACTCCAATCAATACCTGCTTCCTTTTAACATCCTCATCTCTCAGTTCATCAACCTCCTCAAATTCCATTCTTCTAAATCTAGTCTACTATAATTATACAGTTATAACTTAGACATCTCCTGTACTCCAACTCACCATTCATGTTCAAATGAATTTTTATGACTCCAATTAAAAGGATGCTAGCCACACACATACCCATTATATCACCACCTAACAATTCCCCTGCCATTTCACTCCCCTCCACACACCAAAAAGAAATAATGCTTGATCTCAACCTGGAGAAATACAAGATGAGATCAGTCATATAATACAGGAAAAGAGAAAGCATAGAAACATAGATTGAGGTCATGTGACTCCTGGAGGACATGTTGTCCCAATACCCCATGCCTTTCTTGGCCCAGCTCTTCACTACATTATGCATATACAGGGCACAGTCTCTCAGGAATATAAGCTGATCCCCAATGGAAGTGTCATCCTTCCATCTGAAGTCAAAAGGCCTAGCACACTAGTCTGGTAAAACTTGCCCAACATTCTGTTTTAAGAAAAGGTAGGTTCTCAAATTGTCTTTGTACACAAACTCTGAGAGAGAATTTATCCTCCCAGCCAACTCAGATATACCCATTGTATAGCTAATGTACATACAGTCGGTTAGTTCAATCAATTAACACAATATTCTTACCAATATTATTTAGTATCTGGGACAACTCACTTATTTAACATATCAGATCTTGTATTGCTACATAGCATTTTATGTGTATGTTTTGTCTTTCCCTACTAGACTATAAATCCTTTGAAGTCAAGGAGTACCTATTCCTGGTGCTTAGCTATATGTACCTAATAGGCACTAGATATCAAAATACCTCCTTAGAATCCTTTCTCTGATGACCTTGTTGAGATATGTGACACTGGTTCTCAAAGGCCTTGTCAATGTCAACATATTCTAGAAGGTTCTAGCTGGCTGGAACATCATGGGATCATAGATCACAAATTTAGAGCTGGAAGTTACCTTAGAGGTCATCAAGTCTAACTCCCTCATTTTACAGATGAAGAAACTGAGGCCCAGAGAGTTTAAATGACTGGTCTAGGGTCACTCATTGATCTCAAGATTTAGATTCAGACTGTCCTGATTTCAAGTTCAGTGTTCTATCCATTCTGCCACTTGGCAGCTGAGTCTCTGAATATGATCTGATGACAGATTGCAAGTTTGTTTTCCAAGGACTAACCTAGACCAATTCAGAAAAGCTTATCACGGGGTTGGCTACAGAGTGATGAATTTCTTGGCCACAAGCACTCTCAAATTGCGATTCCTCAATCTGCGTCATTGAAGGAAATAATCACACCAATGGAAGTATAGCTCCTTGAAATAAGTATAAAATGATGGTATTGATGATGCTACAAGATCTGAGACAGCATATCTTTCCTTAGGAGATTACAACCTCTTTGAAAAATGTCGCTGCTCCCTAAGGAAATGTGGCTAAGTCATCTAGATGAAGAAGGGCAATTAATATGCCTGGAGGGAAACAACCTGCTTAAGGAAAAGAGGGTGTGCTTCAAGCTCCCTCATCTGAAAGAGAAACTAGAATGCCTTGCCAGGGTCAAGTCAAAAAGTTAACCAGTGCCAACAAATTCAAGGGTTGGGCAGGATTTATGAAATGGAAGTTGGTGTAAATCATCACCTCCTCCCACCTTGGCTGCCTTGGCTGTGCTGTGGGCATGGGCAGGAAGACACAGTTATATATATTAAACAATAGGATATAATTGGATGCTGGATAACATCTGGTATAGATTATAACTGGTATAAATATTTAAGAAAAAAGATCAATAGAGTCACTGTGGAAGGTTCTATGAAGAGGATATCTGGAATGGAACCTAAACAAATAAGTAGAATATGTATTTATTAGGATTTGTGGGGGGCAGCGAGTAAGGACAGGGCATTCTAGGTTGGAGAAACAGATTAAGAGAAGGGGTGATAGTAAAAATAAGTCTGGTGAAGGCATGAGGTCTCATTCACAATAAGAGAGGGAGGAGAACAGCCTGACTTTTCTGGTATATGCCAGAAAGGAAGAAAGACTACATTAGGGAAATTGGGTCAGATGATAGAAGGCTTCTGAATTCATTATTTCATACTAATTTGTTGCCTTTGCTAAAAAGTGATTTGCTTTTTTTATGACAATAACTGATTGACATGGTTTTACCTAATTTTGTCAATTTCTTTAATGTCCAACTTATTAGAAGACAACTAGACTCTCATATCTGCTTCTGTATTCAATGTTAAATACTTTTTGAAGTAGATGAGGAAAAGCACATATAAGGAGATGGAAAAGGGAGGAATATTTTAATAGGCAAATAATGTTTTAGTGTTATTATGTAAGTAGTTTTGACCTTCAGGACTCCCTGAAGGGGTATCAGGAACCCCAGGGGTCCAGAGACCACATTTTGAAAACTATTATTCTAGACAACTGTCTAAGACTTTCAGTTGTAGAGAAGGGGCTGACCTGAATTGGTAGTTTCCTCATACAATAGCTCCCTATATTAATGAAATCACAGCATTAATCTTTAACCTAAAAAAGTAAAAATAAAGAAGATTTTCTATCTGCTTTCTTGCTGCACCCTAAGAATCAATGGACTTTCCATTTAACTTACAATGGAAATATGTACTGTCTCTCCCAGTAGAATGTGAATTCTTTTCTATTGTATCCCCAACTCTCAAGATAGGGTTTTGCACATAGCAAGCACTTAATAAATGCTTATCCATTCATTTCATTCATTGACTTCCCATCTTTAGTCATCTTGACCAATTTGCTGGATGTGAAGTGAAACTTCAGAGATGTTTTGATTTGCATTTGTTTTATTACTGAAACAATTTTTCATGTGGCTGCTAATAATTTGCATTTCTTCTTTGGGGAACTATCTATTCATATCCTTTGAACATTTGCCCATTGCAGAATGGCTGTTGACCTTATAAATTTGGATTAGTTCACTATGTATCTTAGATACCAGGGATTTTCCGGAGATATTTGAGCAAAAATTTCTCTCTCAAATGACAGTTAGCTTTCTTGTCCTAATTATGTTGATTTTGTTCCCACTAAAGTTTTTCAATTTCATGTAATCCAGATATCTCATTTCTCTTTTTTTTCTTTCTTCTATCCCTTATTTAATTAAGAATTCTCACTTCAGTTAAAGCTTCAAGAAGTACCTGATCTCATTCTCTTCTACTTTCTTGGTTTCTTAATGCTTTTCTTATAATACCAAGCTATGCTTTTGTATATATAATAACATATTTCCTTTAGCCAGGAGTTCTCTGACATTCTCTCCTGTTCAGGGATCGGGTATAAGCCAGATTCAGTCCTTAAAGAGGCTCTTTCTCACTGTTTCTGTTTATATTTCTGCCCTAGAACCTAGAATGTAGAAGGGAAAAACTTAAAACTTACATATAGATTTTATCCCCAGAGTTAATAGATATTTAATTTGTTATTGTTGTCAATTCGTCGTGTCTCACTCTTGGTGACCCCATTTGAGGCTTTCTTGACAAAGATATTGAAGTGGTTTGACTAATTTGTAGAGTGGGTAAGATAATCTCCTCCCTATTGGCTGTTTGTTATACAGTCATTTCAGTCATGTCTGACTCTTCATGATCCCCTTTGGGGTTTTCTTGGCAAAGATCCTGGAGTGGTTGGCCATTTCCTTCTCCAGCTCATTTTCCAGAGGAAGAAACTAAAACAAACAGGGTTAAGTGACTTGTCCAGGCTCACACAGACTCCAAGCTTGTTGCCCTATGCACTACTCCACCTAGCTGCCCTATGTACTTCCCAAAATTTCTATGAGAATTTTGAAAGCATTTTGGGAAAGGGGGAAGTGCATGTGTATTTATTAAGTGCCTAATATATGATTGGCACTGTGCAAAATGTATTACAAGTATTATATCATTTGATCTCCATAATAACCCTGAGAGGGAGATATTTTTACCCCCATTTTACAGATAAAGAAACCGAGGCAGGCAGAGATTAACTGACTTGCCTAGCTAAGATTTGAGTGGATGAGTTCTAAGGATTAACAAAGGAGGAAAAAATCTGTAGTCTAAACTTTATGAGCACCAGAAATTTCCCGATCCCTTGGCCGTGTTATCTGACCTGAAGTTTGAATGCTTGGAAACTATGAGGAAGGCCACAGACAAAAGGTACAACTCTTTTCTTCTTGGTTCCCCTGTAACTGACTTGGCAAACATTGAGATATTATGAATAAGCACTTCTTTCAAGAAGACTTGAATTCAAATCCCACTTCTGACATGTATTATCTGTATGACCTTGAACCTGTCATCTAACTTCCTTGGCCTCAGTCACTCTATCTGTCACACGAGGAGGCTGAATTAGATGGTTTCTGAGGTCCTTTTCCATTCTAGATCTGTGACTCTAGTAATAAGCACTTAAGTCCCAAAATGCCCCAGGCTTACTTCTGACTATACCTAAAGAAAAGAGGGAGATTGGCCCCAAGCAGTGCAAGAGCTCTCAGGGTATTATAGCTGACTTTGAAGAGCTGGAGTATGGTACCCTGGGAGTCTGTCCATCTGCTCTTTGTCTCTCCTGTGACCTCTGGGATCATGGAAGGAATTGTTTCATTTATTATATCTGTATCCCCAGTGCCTGGAACAAAAAGATGCTTAATAAATGTTTGTTAATTAATTGATTGAAGAAAGCAATATAGCGAATTAAACCCTTGCTCTTGACTCAAAGGAAAGAACACTAATTCTGAAGTCAGATGACCTGAGTTCCAATCCTGCCTCTTATGCATACTACCTGTGTGACCTTGGATGAGTCACTTGATTTCTCAGGTCCTCCGTTTCCTCATCTATAAAATTAATGTGTTGGACCAGGTTGTCTCATAGATCTAGGATCCTATAACCAGGATTCAAGTCCCAATTCTGGGACTTAAAAGATATCATTTTAAGGTTAGAAAAGCACTTTAGGTACGGTATCTCATTTATCTTCACATTTTTGCTGATGAGAAAATTAAGACTAAATACATAAAGGAGACACATAAAATATAATTGTATTTCTTTTTTGGTCTGGACACACAATATCAGTGTAAGAAAGTTTTGGTATGGAAATGCTCTCCACCAAAGCAGAAGTCTTACAGAATTTACTGGAACCACTGAGAGGTTTAGTGACTTATCCAGAGTCACATAGACAGTGTATGTCAGAGGAGGCTTTTATCATGAAGATATTCCTGAAAATGCTACTGGTTTAAATGTACTTCATTCTTCAAAGTAGGCTTCTGGCTTTAAAAGAGTTCCCTCAATCCTTTTTCATTTTTCCTTTTCTCACAAAGTTCTCATAGAATGTTATAGTTGGAAGCAACTGTTGTGGAAAATGGGCATCTTTGGTGGCAAGGCAATTAAGTGGTGCACTGGATAGAGCACTAGCCCTGGATTCAGGAAGATCCGAGTTCAAATGTGACTTCAGACACTTACTAGCTGTGCTAACCCTATTTGCCTCAATTGTTTCATCTGTAAAACAAGCTGGAGAAGGAAATGCAAATTATTCTAGTATTTTTGCCCAGAAAACTCCAAAGGGGGCCACAAAAATTCAGACATGACTGTACCACAACAAATTATGGAAAGCAATTTGGAGTTATGCAAGAAAATTACATAATTGTTCATACTTTTACACCCAGCAATCCCATTTGTTTTGTGCCCCAAAGGGATTGACATAAAGGAAAAAACAAACACAAATAAAAAATAGACAAAATTGTACTATATATCATGATGGAAAATCTGGGAACAAAATGGGCGTACCATGTTTGGAGAATGACTAAACAAATTGTGGTATATAATTGTAAAGGGATATTGCAACATCACAAGAAAAAACGAATATGAAGAATTCAAAGAAAAATGGTCAGACTTGTCTGAAGTGGTACGGAGCAAGGAAAAAAATAAACAAGCCAGAAAGCAAAGAATAACAAAGAATAGACAATTACTACAACCCTGAAAATTAAGCATTAACATTACATGAAGCAGAAACAAATCTCAAATTTAAAAACATTGCACAATGTTGATGCTAATTTATAGCCACGCATCCATTATGTTATTGTAACAAAAGTAAAATTGCTGACTGTGTAAAGTTGAAAAAATCATTCAATCAGTCTTCACACGTTAAGTGCCACGTGTGCCACATGCTAGGAGCTGACGATACAAAGAAAAAAATGAAACCGTCCCTACCCTCAAGATAGAGGAAATCTGTATGTATAGGAGTACATTAATATAAGGGGACTAATAAATACCAAGTAATTAACTACAAGGCACTTTGGGAGAGAGACAAAAAGAGTCAGCATGGCATTGAACTGATTTAAATAAGTTAAGCAGATGTGAGTTCAAGACCTGACTCTGACATATACTGACTATATGACCTTAGAGAAGTGACTTAACCCCTCTCAGTTTCCTCGGGCATCTTTCTAGCACTATATGTTAAAGAACAGATGTGAAATCTACAATGATAGGGTGAGTTCTTTATGCCAACGAAATCACAAATCTCATTTTAAAAAAAATGTTGCAATCTTTTCTTGCTATTTTATTTAAGCACTTCCAGGACTTGTATGTTGGTATTTCAATTGAAAGTATGCTAGGTTGGCAAAGAACTGGAATACTTGGGGAATGGATGAACAAGTTGTGATATATGAATTTACATGGAATACTGTTGTGCTGTAAGAAATGACGAGCAAGCAGACCTCAGAAAAACCTGGGAAGACTTATATGAACTGATGCTGAGTGAAGTGAGCAGAACCAGGAGAGCATTGTACACACTAACAGCCACACTGTGTGATGATCAACTATGATAGACTTAGCTCTTCTCAGCAATGCAATGATCCAAGACAATTCCAAAAGACTCATGAGGAAAAATGCATCCACATCCAGAGAAAGAACTATGGAGTCTGAATGCAGATCAAGGCATACTATTTTTACTCTATTTTTTTCATGGACTTTTTCCTTTTGTTCTGCTTCTTTTTTCACAACATGATTAATATGGAAATATGTTTTACATGATTGCATATAACCTATATCAAATTGCTTACCATCTTAGAGAGGGACTAGGGGAGGTAGAAAATTTAGAACTCAAATTTTTATTTTAAAAATGAATGTTTAAAAAAAGAATATCCTGAGGGCTTTGCATGATGTGTTGAGGCAAAGTTTGTCAGTTATTTTTGTTCTAATCTTAAAAGGGATCTTAAAGATCATCTAGATTAATTCCTTCATTTTACCACTGAAGAAACTGAGTGTCTAATAGGGCAATTGACTTGCCTAAGGTCACATACCCAAGAAGGAACAGAACTAGATCTAGAACCTGGGTTTCCTGACTTCCAGTCCAGTGCTCTTACTAATAGTAGTTTGCATATTAATATAATACTTTAAATTTCAAAAGCACTGCAAATATTATCTCATTGGATCCTCATAAGAACCCTGGGTTGTTGCTGTTCAGTCATGTCTGACTTGGTCTTCACGATGCCATTTGGTGTTTTGTTGGCAAAGATACTGAAATGGTTTGTCACTTTCTTTTCCAGTTCATTTTACAGATGAGTAAACTGAGAGAAACAGAGTTAAGTGACATGCCCAGGGTGACATAGCTAGTAAGTACCTGAGGCCAGATTTGAAGTCAGGAAGAAGAGGCTTCCTGACTTCAAGCCCAGCCTTCTACTATACCAGCTAGTTGCCTTTTGCCTTACTGTGTCTCATTTCCTTTAACCATGTTCCCCTCTTCCAGGAATCCATTTTGTGTTTCTAATCACCCAGGTCTCCTCTTAGCTCCAGTACCTTGCTTCTCCCTCACACACCCAGTGGTCTCACACAAACACACACATATCTCCCCCTTATTTAAACATACCTATTTTGGACCTCCAGGGTCAGATTCCATATTTTCCAAGATGATAGTTTATCTGACGTAGCTCCTGGTTGTCCTTTCCCATGTGGATCTGCAGAAAATCCACCACAGACCCAATGTATTCTCTGAGTCAGTCACTATTCAAAACTATAACTCGTAAACCCCTAACAATGTATGACTTACTTAAGCTTATCAACCAAAGGAGACCTTAGTTCAGGGATATTGTGAGGCTCAAATGAGAAAATAAAGTCTTATATAAATGGCAGTTGCTATTATCATTAACCTAGAGTCACCAGGCCTTTAGTCTGGTGATGCTTTTATTTCCTGAGTCTCTCTCACACCTGTAGAGTTCAAGTAATGCTCAAGCTAAAACAAAGGGGCTGTGCTGGTAAATATTTAACAACAGGGTTCTCTAAGGAAAAAATATGCAGACACTTTAAAATTTCATCTGTATTCATCTGTATTTCTCAAGTCTAGCCAGGAGTGGGGAACCTGAGGCCTTTAGGCCACATGTGACTGGCTGGATTCAGTCAAAGGACCACACTTGAGGACCTAGAGGGCCATATGTGGCCCCAAGACCACAGGTTCCCCACCCCTGGCTCTGATCAAACACTTGGGTCCATGCCTCCAGCAAGTAGTCCACCACACTCAACACTTCAGAGTGCCATACTAATTGGGAAATATTTAACAAAATGAATAAAAATACAATAAAACATAGGTAAAAACATTTTAAAACTAAGTCAATGTGCAACCTACAGGGATCCTTCTGTATAGATGAATGGCACCCAGTTTCTATTTGAGTTTGGCATCCCTAGTCTCGACAATCAACAAAACAATAAATCTAACTCTGACTTATAACTACAGCTGATTTATGAGATGTATACTCCCAATGAAAATTCAGTACTCATCAGGCAGGTTAGAGCTGCCTCCAACACACTGTCTTAATTCAAAGCAAAAGATATTTAATCAAACAGCATAGCAAACAAGACGACAAGAAGAAATTATCCCTTACACAAAGGGTTTAAACTCTACTACCATACTACCAGTGGTGGAAGGAATATACATAAGGAATGTTTGGCAGGGAGCATACTTTGAAGGAGTATGTCAGGCATATACATGGCTAGGATAATGGCCTGAGCAATTCTCACCTCTTATACTGATGTCTGTTGGTGACATCTTCTGCCACTATCTACTGGGCTTCAGTTGTTTAGTCTCTTTAAAGCAAGTAGCTATTCTCTGCTTCCACCTGCTGGGGTGTAGTAACTTAAGCCTCTCTCTGACTCTTTAGTTTATAACCCCCACACCAAGTCTGGCATTAAGTAAAGCCAACATATTTTCTCAGACTAAAATTGCCTTTTCTTTTTATCACTTTACTCCTGGTACCAATCTATAGTCCATGACTTCAGACAACTATGAAGCTTGGAAGTAGGAAACTCCTTTTTGACACTTGCTAAATCTCCAATTGTCAATCTATATCCTTAAAACCTATTTTGGGGACTCTATTTTTTAAAAAAAATTCACAGAAGTCATTTAAACATTAGGGCAACAAGGAATTTCTCATTTTCATGATGTCTCCCTGATTGGAATTAGAATAAACCTAAGGGTAAAAGCAAAAAGGTGAAACATCAGACCTGTTGACCTCCATCCCATAGTCTACATTCTTGCCTTCGTTAGAAATAACTTCCAGGGACAAAATTCTTATTTTTTCTACTAAAATGTGATCAGCACTAAAGTTCTAATCTCTCTACACTGACCAGTCAATATATTTATGGAGAGGTTAGAGACTACTCCCAGGTAACGTCTGTGTTTTAATAGTGTCCTGGAGACAGTGGGGCAGTTAGGTGGCACAGTAGGTAAAGCACCGAGATTGGAATAAAAAACTCATCTTCATGAGTTCAAATCCAGCCTCAGACAATTAATAGCTGTGTGACCCTAAGTAGGTCATTTAACCTTACTTGCCTCAGTTTCTCATCTTAAAAATGAGTTGGAGAAAAAAATGGCCAACTACTCCAGTATCTTGGCAAAGAAAAGGCCAGATGGGGTCAGGAACTAAAACAACTTGATGACCACAACCTGGAGACAACTTCCCCACTTTGGTTTTTCAGGACAAAGGAGTGATATTGAAGGGAATTTAAGGACAATATTGAAGACAAGATGTTACCTAGGTAGACAGGGTAGTTGACCTTGAGTAGAATCAGAACCAAGAAGAATGAGAAGGGTCATCAGACCTGGGAACTCTAGAAGGGGCACAAGCAGATTGATTTGATTTTTTTCCAAGTGGGCATTAGCCTGTTGTCTTACTAAGGTCTTATCCTGTGCTCTGCTGACAATGGGAAAAGACTATGACTACCTAGAGGCAGATCTTGGAATGTTGTCCTTTCTCAGTTTTCTATCTCTTCTGGGATACCAAGTAACTCAAGGTCTGAAGGGGCCTGCCTCCCTCCATAAAGTCCCATGTGGTATGGAGGTTCCAGAGGTTCTAGATTCTTTAAGATGTTCCTTCCATTCTGGAGAGCCAAAAGCAGATTGTGGATGTCCTGCAATCCCAGCACCACTCCCCTGCACCTATGTGCCCCCCAGGATGTGAGCTGTATCACGTCTCATTAGCTGCCGGCAGTTTCTTGTCTGCTATTTTCCAGGCTACGCCATCAGTAGGATTTATTTAGCTGTTTCTGTGGCATGCAGGCAGCTGTGACGGTGGCAGCCGCAGCCGTCGCCAGCTCCCTTCTGAGAAGGCTGTTGAATGAGTCACTTCCACCTACACCAACACATGCCACAACAAAACCCCTGTCCTGTGGCTACTGCTCAAATGCCAATAAGAAGAATTTAAAATGCTTTGCCCTGACTTTCAGCCCAGGGTCTCTGAATTCTGGCCACACGTACCTCCACGTTGCACAGAAATCTAACAGAGGAGGCTGACCAAGCAACTTTGGATTTCAAAGGTCTGGCAACAGCATGGGTTAAGTGACTTGTGAAATAGGGAGGCTTTTCATCACAGCCCTGGGACTTCCTTCCCTCCCATTCCCCCAACCCATCACCACCTCGATTGGCACATGCTGCACAGAGAAACTCACCCACAGAAACTCACCCACTCCTGCATTTCTAGTTTCTTCGAACTGTGGCTATGAAGAAATTTTCCTGTCTTCCTGTTGCTTAGCTACTCACTGCCTGTTGCCTGCTCTCCTGAAAAAGTGACTGTTTCAGCTGCCAGGCTGTGCATTAATCTCTCTCCCTACTACAGAAAAAGATTGAGTCCTATGTAGATTGCAAGCTGGGCAGTTTAGGGAGCCTGATATGTTGCCTAGAGGTTGGACAGAGGCCAGTGAGGTTGAGACCCTGGTCCCTGGCTTACTCATCCCACTGATGAGTAAAGGAAGACCTCACTCAATACCTGGGACTACATTTTAGAGTAGGTTTCAAGAGTCCCTTGCCACTCTGTCTGTTTTAAGAAAATGTCCATTTCCCTCATCCAATCAGCCTAATTTGGGCATTGCTCCAACATCTCATTTTTCCATCATTTTGAGGGACATTTTTCCACTTCATTTTATTTTTCAATTAATAAACTTTTGTTTTCTCTTTTTCCCATCCCCCATTTAAAAGAAAAGAAAAACAAAACTCTTGTGAGAAAAAGTTAGACAAAACAAATTCTCACAGCATCCATATCCAAAATATATACCCCACTGCCTTTTGAATATACCTTTCTGTAGGGATCAGACTTCAAATAATACAGATTTCCCAGATTCATGCTCCATTTTTCTACCCTGGATTTAGGAAGATTCCATGGTACTATACAAAGAGGCTTGTATTTATAGAAAGAGAATTGGGTTGTATCTGAACTCTACCACTTTTTACCTTTGAACCTATGTTACCTTGGACAAGTCACAGTGTCTGAGTTCCATTTACAAAATGAAGTTGGACTAGATAGTGGTAGTAAAACTAATAACAATACTAATTATCATTTATATAATAGGTTTGCAAAATGTTTTATAATATAAATATCATCTTATTGGATCCTTACAATGCCCCTAGGAGGTAGGTGTTATTATTAACCCCATTTACAGAACAAATATTCAGGGTCACATAGCAGAGAAGTCTGAGGCTGGAATTGGACTCAGATCTATCTGATTCCACATCTAGCACTCTATCCATTATGCTAGGGTCCAACTAAGGTGTTGGGGAAGGAAATAAGTATTTATTAAGTGCCGACTAAGCACCAGGCCCTGTGTTAAACTCTTCAGTCCCTTCCATCTCTAAAGCTAAGCTCCTCCAATCCTTCCTTTTATCAGGAGGTTTTGAGGATCGTGACAGAAGCTTATCTGAACAGGAAGAAAGACCCCAAAGTGTCTTTGTTTACCACCACTAGACATCAATAGACATAAGAATGAATAGAGGCAGCACAGTCAAACAAAGCTACAATCTCTGTTCCAAAAAGATATAACAAGAGTGAGACAGAAGGCTCTTTATAAGAGGAAGATTGGAAATAGATTTGAATTAACTGTAGGAAGGCTATGACTCCTTGGTTCTCCTTGAGGATGAATACCCACTTTTTATGTTCATATTCAGTGATGCTGATCAGTTGTGTCCAACTATTCATAGCCCCATTTGGGGTTTTCTTGGTAAAGATGCTGGAGTGGTTTGCCATTTCCTTCTCCTACTCATTATACAGATGAGGAAACTGAGGCAAACAGGGTTAAATGACTTGTCCAGGGTAATACAGCTAGTGAGAGCCTGAGGCTGGATTTAAACTCAGAAAGATGAGTCTTCCTGACTTCAGTTCTGGCACAAACTGGCTGCCAATGATACTTGGCTGTAAGAAGGAGCGTTGCAAAGATGTGGGCTATTTTGTGTGCCAATAGAAAGAATGCAAGAAAAGTTTATCTTTATCTTCTTGACTATGGACAGATTAAGGAGTGAGAAGTAACATGATCAGCATGTGCCTCTGTAGAGCTCATACCCTACGAAGGTCCTCCGCTCTCCCGTCTGAATTCCAGATGTGTTCGATTCATGTGGCTCCTTTGGTTTCTCTCATTTGTACCTTGCCATCTACTTGCTTGTACCCATTGGGCTTGATGTTCCAGTATATACATTCCACTGTTCTTCTGGTTTGATAATTTCTCCATAATTCCTGGGTTGTTTTTTTTTTAACAGTTTGGTACTTCCTGGTCTCTCCTCTCACTCCCAATTCAGCTGATTCCCTCTGCAGTTTTACTTCCAATCAGGTAAAATTTGACTAGCTACCTAGTAAACTTGTGCTTTACTGACTAAATTCCTTCCTTCCTCCCTCCCTCCCTTTCACTTTCTTCCTTTCTTTTTTTCCTTTCTTCCTTCCCTCCTTCCCTCCTTCCTTTCTTCTTTCTTTCTTTCCTTTCTTCTTTCTTTCCTTCCTTCTTTCTTTTCTTTCTTCTTTCTTTCCTTCCTTCCTTCTGTCTTTCCTTCTTTCCTTCCTTCCTTCTTTATTTCTTTCTTTCCTCTTTCTTTCTTTCTTCCTTTCTTTCCCTCTTTCTCAAAGATGAAACCTGAAACCCATTTCACTCTGGACTTGATAAATCGGATAACAATAGGTCCCTGCCCACGGACCACTTAATAACTATTTGGGGGGCCCTCCTGGCTCAGAGAAAATGTTAATAGTAACTGTTTCTCTTTTGGTCAGCAACCCTGAGGGTCTTCCCCTCCCAGTTTGATTTATTTATCTTTTATTAAAGGGGCTATCCCTTGACTCACTTCTTAAAGAGGCCTATTCACTGAATGGGTGTTGCCTCACTCAAAGTGAGACTCTGAAAAGACCTTCACCTAAAAGTGATAGGGTCTTCCACCACCCATCTCTAATCATCCTGATCAATTTCTGGCCACTGGACCCAGATGACTCCAGAGGAGAAAGTGAGGCTGGTGATCTTACACTGCCCTCCCTCACTCAAATCAATGTCAACTGCAAGTCACGTCATCATCTCCCTGGGGACATGCTCCTCTTCAAGAATGAAGGATAGACACAATGCAACAACAACAACTTCCAATCATTTTCAGCAGTCATGTATTATTTGAATTGTCATTTTTTCATGTGTGTTAGCCTTGCCTCCCCAAGTAGATTATAGGTCCCTTGAGGATAGGAATCATGACTTATTCTCCTCCATGGTAATAGGTGCAAAGTCACATCATTCCTCATCTTGAGGAAGTAGAGACCCTGGAAGATGAAATGATTTGCTCATAGTCACATGTTACAGTTCAGTTGTTTCAGTTGTGTCTGACTCTCCATGACCCCTTTTGGAGTTTTCTTGGCAAAGATATGGAGTGGTTTGCATTTCCCTCTCCAGATTATTTTGCAGATGAGGAAACTGAAGCAAAGAGGGTTAAGTGATTTGTTTAGTGTAGTTTACAACTACACTACATGTGTAGTTGTACTAGCAACTATACATTGCTAGTAAGTGTCTGAGGCCAGATTTGAACTCAGGAAGATTCTTCCTGACTCCAGGTACTACCTAGCTGTCCCCATAGTCACACAGCTAGTAAATATCTGATCAAGAATACCTACTTCCTAGTCTAGAACTCTTGCCACAATACCACTATACCTCGCAAGCACAAAAAACAGAGATAAGGAAATGCTGATTGATTGATTGGCTGATCAAAAACTAGTACAGAGACTATGTAAGAATTTGTGCTGCCTATGGAAAGTCTGTACAGGAGTGTCATAGGATGGTGGATAGATCACTGACCTTGGAATCATGAAGGTCTGGGATAGAGTCCAACCTTTGCCACCCACTGGCTGTGTGACACTGGGTAAATCCCTTAATGTTTCTCTCAGGGTTCCAGGCAACTCTTTAAGATTATGAATTCTTGAGGAAGTATATATCTGCATTTGGGCAGCTAACCGGCTCAGTGGATAGAGCTCAAGGTCTGATGTCAGGAAGACCAGAGTTCAAATGTGACCTCAGACACTAACTAGCTGTGTGACCCTGAGCAAGTCATTTAACCCTGTTTGCCTCAATTTCCTCATCTGTAAAATGAACTAGAGAAGTAAATGACAAATCACTCCAGTAGCTTTGTTAAGAAAACCCCACATGGGATCCTGATGAGTCAGATACGATTGAAATGACTCAACAGCAACACAGTATTATTGATGGATTATCCCTCCCCAAAAGTAAGGGCATTTGAATAGAGATAATCCGGACACATTATAGGGGAATGATCATTGGACTTGGAACCTTTCTCAGCTTCCATTTTCTTACCTGTGATATGGAGACAACAGTATTTGTCCTGTTACTTCAAACCACTTCTTGACTTCCTGGACATCTCCACAGCATGCCTTTTGAATTCCTGCCAACATCCCCATCTACCCCTAACTGGAACCTTGAACTCATCAATGGGAGTTGAGACTCTGATATGAGCTGTAACCCAGAGCCATGCTTCCATACTACTTCCCATGCTTCCATACTACTTCCTGGCCATCTCATCACCATGTCACCATACCTATTAGCCCTTTCCAGTTTCCATTGGGATGTAAACTCTTAACAGGCAAGGGCTATCTTGCTTGTATTTCTATTTCCAGAACTTAGCATAATACTTGACCTCCAATAAGTCTTAATAAATGTTCATTCTATCTATCTATTTATGATGATGATATGAGCTGATGTATATGAAGTACTTTAAAAATTATAAAGTGCTATGTAAACATATGTTATTGTTATTAATTGTAGAGGCAGCAATTTTGTTGACCTCTGAAAAGGATGCCCAGTGTTTTCATCCAGAGTCTTGGTTTTCATCTAATTAAGGAGATAAGAATTATAACACACATCCCTGAATCCCAGTTTCCACATTTGTAAAATAAAGATAAAATAAAGATAATATCTTCCCTGCTTTCTTCCAGTGGGTCATATATGAAAGAACTTTACGATTTTCCAAAGGTTTATTAAGATTTCTTTAAATAGCAAGTAATGAGATCACCTTTCACTCAATTTATTGCTTGCTTTGCTCATGCTTTTTGAGTTTATCTCTTAGGGGAAGGAGGGACAGGGTTGTAGGTTAGGGTGTGCTGGGTGGGTGGTATCAGTAAAGTTCACATCTGCATTCTACACCTCTCACCTGCCCCCACAACTTCTGAGTTCTGCTTACTTTGGCTTCCTGGAGGATGTAAGATTGGAAGGAACAAGAGGGATCCCATTTAGAAGTATCTGAGATTAAGAAAGGTAGATGATGGTTGTGCCAATACATCCCTTTGTGTGCCTGAACAGGACTTATTGTTTTTACTTTAGCATGAACGTGAGGGAAATTACTAATATGGCTTAATAAATCTTTAGAAAATCAACCTATTCCACCTCCATTACTTTTTTTGAATGAGGACACTGAAAATAAAGAGGCAAATGGCCAGGTACTGTTTGAGAAATCTGTTGTCCCTTCTGACTCCAAATCTATAATCCTAAGTCTCTCATTTGCAGTACTTCCTTTGGTCCAGTGCTACTTTCTTTATTTCTTCCTCACTCATAAAACCAAGAGTCAGACAAAATGCATGGGAGAACTGAAGGCCTGTTAGTGATGCACCACCCTCTTCTATCCTTCTCACCCTCCTCAACCCCCTTACTGTATCCTTCCAAAGAAGGTATCTCAGAGGACATTGGATCCAACCTCTAACTTATTAGGAATCTCACCCTTCATGTCTCATAAGTGATAGTCATCTACCTTCTTCCTGAATAACTCTGGTGCTGGAGAACCCACTAACTCCTTGCGTGGTCCATTCCACTTTGGCAAAGCTCTAATTATTAGCGGAGTTATAGATTCAGACAAAGGCATAGAATTGCTCTATTGAAGGTTGTAGTAGGATAAGGCTTATGTATCCATATGGACTCTACAGAGCATCACATGACTCTATCTGGTATGAGTTTATCTGGTATCAGATAAAGACACAGAAAAAATAAACAGAGCCCTAATGCAAGAGAAGAAAGGAATCTAGAGCCAGCACAAGAGAAGGTGGGAAAGGAGACAAAGATATCCAGGTTTTACTTACATTGAGAAATCTACAGATTGTAACATCTACATGGTCCCAAAGGAAATCACTCGCTTTGAGGAACAACTCAGATGTATCCTTTTGCTGGTGGGATCCACAAGTTTCTTGATGCCTTTACAAAGAGAAAGTCCCTTTTTTTCTTCTCTTTTCTTTTATATTTTATTGATTATTGAAAACAATATCCTAACCACTACTCCCATGAAAGTTAGGCTAATTTTTGCTTAGATGGTATTAAAACCATTCCTTCTCAATTAGTTGATTCATGGAATTAATGGCTCAGATTGTTGCTCCTTCTCTTTCTCCTTCTCCTTCTCCTTCGCCTTCTGGTTAATGTTATTTCTGAATACAAAACAGCCACAAAGAACACCAGGAACATTCTGAGGTTTGGCTAGTAGATCAAGATGGTTAATTTACCCAAAGGAACTTTGCTCAGCTGAATCAACTTGAAGTATCCTCAATGCCTATCTTTGTTGAATATGCTTCTGGTATGATGAAATAAATCTCTTTTTATTAACTTCTGAATGACCTGCAAGTATTTGATTTTGTTCCAATATCAAACCTAAAATATCAGGAGACTGGACTGATCCAGTCTAAAATAGCTTCCATCTGCATGTATGTGGGGGCAGAAGGGGAGAGTGAGTGCATGGGTGTGGTTTTTTCACACTACTGTCATCCATAGAGCCCCATAAAACTCTCCTTTGTCACAAAGAAAATATAATTAGGCAAATCAATTTATTAATATCCAATAAATAATACTTAATAAAAATTTAATATTTGTGTGTGCGTTCATCCTTCATTGCCAAAGAAGAAGGCCATGCCATCTGAGAAATAATGACATGACTTGCACTTGACTTTGAGCGAGGGAGGGCTGTGCAGGTCACCAGCCTCACTTATCCTCCAGAGCCATCTGAATCTAATGACCAGATATTCATCAGGATAACTGGAGATGACCCAGGATGAGGCAATTGGGGTTGTGACTTGCCCAAAGTCACACAGCTAATGAGTGGCAAGTGTCTGAGCTGAAATTTGAACTCAGGTCCTCCTGACCCCTGCTCTGGTGCTCTATTCACTGCACCACTTAGCTGCCCTTACTTTCTAAGAATGAAGGCCATCTCAAAATGAAATGGGCTGACTGTGAAGTTGGTGGGTCCTCCTGCTCATTAGCAGTTAGGTGACCAATCATCAGGGGTATTGCAGTAGGGCTAGACGGTCTCTGAGATCCCTTCCTGTGCATATTCTGTGACTGATTTGACCTTGGGCAAGTCACTGAACATCCCTTAGCTTAGAAATGGAGGAAGACTATTTAGTTACCTCTAAGGTCTCTTCCACCCTCTAAACTGCCCAAATTATCTGGCTCAAAGAAGAATCAAACTTATGGTCCTGGCCTTAATAGTTAGTTCCAACAAGGGAACTAATGTCTACTAAGTCATAAAATGTAGAGATATTATTTTGAAGGGAGAAAAAAAAAGACATTATCAATATAATTGGCTTAGAGATTAAATACTGAAACAATTAGTTAAGAAATTCCTTTAACAAGCTACTTCATACAGATTTCACCTGATTTCACCAGTATGTACAGCCAGAGAGCTTCTTGGGACCAGGAGAGGTAACTGACTTCTGTATGAACCAAGTTAGTGTATCAAAAGCAAAACCTGACTCCAGGCCTGACTCCAAGTCCAGTCTTCCAGTTGATGTGCCATGCTACCTTTCATTTGAACCTGATTATTTATAACATTCATTGAAATGGGGTCATTGTTCTGAAGATTTTGGAGCTAGAGGCCATGCAGCGCAATTGATTAATTTTGGCTGAACTCTCACAGCTCACAGAAAGCACCCTGGTTTCATGTTCATTTGTGTTAATCATCATCTTAACAATTAATCTACAATCAGCTCTTTTATTAAAAAAAATATTTAAGTAAATTTATTTATTAAATCAATTAATTAATTTATGAATTAAGTAAACTCAATTGACAACATTCAGTCCCAATAGTTCCCCACTTCTCTACCAAGAAAGATATTTTCATTATCTGTCTTTGGGAACCTACACTGGTTATTTTCTTTCATAGGGGTCTCGCTGCCATTTACCATTGCTTTCATTTACATTATCATAATCACACATCTCATTCTCCTGCTTCCCATCTCTTTGCTCTGCATCGTCTTATACAGTCTTCCCATGGTGCTCAGAATGTCTCATACTCCTCATTTCTTGTAGCACAATAATATCACATTACATTCAAACTCAAAAATTTGTTCAGCTATTCCCCAATTGCTGAGAAATCACTTTGCTTCCACAAAAGTGCTGATTTGAATCTTTTGGTATATGTGGCACAATTTTTTTCTGTCTTTGATCTCCTTGGTCATGAGATTACTGGATCAAAGAGCATAAACAGTTTGACGATTTTTCTCATAAATTTCCAAAATATTTTCCAACACTTTTGTACCAGGTCACACCTCCCAGGAGTATATTAAGTTGCGTCTCTGGGAGGAAAGTTTTCTTGATTCTTAAAGAATTGAGCTACAAGTCCTTTCAAGTAGCATTCTAAAAATGCTTGGTGCATGGAATTGAGTCAATTTTCCTCTTTTTATTGGCTTAAATCAAACCTTGCTCAACTGACTGTTTACAGGGGAGCAGAGAGTCCTCATATGTGAGATACAAGACAAATTCAAATATTCCCAGGGGAAGCCCTGGGTGGAAGTACTACAAAGCACAGAGATTATTATTGAGAGAAGGTACTAAAATGAACCAGGTCCATTGTGTCAAGGAATAGGGCCAACTGATACTTGAGATAAACATCAATAGTTGTGATCAAGAATGATGTAATGGAATGGTGTAATGGAAATAGTGCTGGGCTTAGAGTAGGATTGCTTATCTGCTGTTATTTGACTTGCCTGATTTTTTACCACAGAATCTAGGTCCTTTATAGTGATGTTGTCATGTTATGGCTTTTTATGGTTGGGTGGGGTTTTTTGTTTGTTTGTTTGTTTGCTTTGGGGGACTAACCCAGAAGGCCTGGCTTCTATTTAGGACTCAGCCAACTAGATTCACTGTGTGCTGTTGGACTAGTCACTTCAAATTTCTTCACCATCTGTCCTTTACATTTTGGCAAGCACTCTCCTTACCAACCCTGGTAGGTAAAATAAGTATTTTTATCCCCATTTCATGAAACTTAACCCCAAGGACATGAGTTGACTTGCATTCAATAAAATTTTCCTTGCAACAAAAATAAAAAAGAAATAGAAAAAAAACAATCAACTAAACTAGACAATATAACAATCTAAGTATGATAATATATGTATATATATATACACCCATAGTCCCTTGCTTGTGCAAAGATGAACTTTGTTTCCATTTCTATCCATCTACAACCATCCAAGAGATGCAACCATTTGCTCTTCCTCTGATAACTTAGCTTTTTTTTTCATGAGCTGTCAAAACTTCCAAAGGAATCAAGTTGTGAGCACTTTTAATGTCAGCATGCCCTTATATTCCTGGAAATGTTAACTTTAAAAAAAATAATTTCTTTTCCTCAGTAGCCAAGAGAACCACATTGGACTTCCTCGTTGTGGTTCAACAAAGGCTATGGCCTCTGTCTTGGGTGTCCAACCCAGTCACTTTATAGAGAATGGAAAATGTGGAGAATTTCTTTAATCACTTTTTAAATAGACTATGTATTGGCAATGCTGCTCCCCTTATGAATTCTGTCACGTACTTGATTAGGGATTTCTCCCTTGTTCTTTACCTTCTATTTACCTATGTATTTGCAATGTTAAAGCTAGAAAGGACCTCAGAGGTGAGGAAGCTACAGCCTTGAGACCACATGTGGCTCTCTAGTTCCTCAAGTGTATCACTTTAACTGAATCCAAACTTCACAGAAAAAATTCCCTTAATAAAAGTATTTGTTCTTTAAAATTTGGACTCAATCCTAAGACCATACCCAAGGACCTAGAAGGCCACATGTGGCCTCAAGGCTGCAGATTTCCTGCCCCTGAATTTAGCCTAACTCCCAAATTTTATACATTGATGATACCTCAGTCAATGAAATCCTAGGACAGGCTCTAGAGTTGTACATGTATGCTTATGTGTGTGTGTGTATGTGTGTGTGTTTCCATATTGCAAGCCCCATTGAGTTAATAATGTTACATGGAAGCCCAAAAAGTTGCCCATCTTAACATCTCATAGGCTCTTAAGCATAGGATGCAGAAGGGTGGTTGGTTCTTAAAGCCTGACACAACACAAGGAATGATGTTGTATGGCCTTTATTTATCTTTCCTGCCCCATTAGACATGACTCTCCTTGCATCATTCAACCTAGATAAATTGGTCTTGTCTCTGTTCTTTGCTCACCATCCTGACACTATACCTTTCTACTGTCTGCCACCCATGTTTGGAATGCTCTCTTTCCTTACTTCTGTCCCCTAAAATCTCTTCCTTTTAAGATATAGTTTAGGCACCAACTTCTGCATGAAGCTTTTCCTGACCCTCTCCAGTCACTTGTGCCCTCTCTCCCAAACTCCCTGGAATCAAACTACTTTGTTTATATTTATATTTATTCATTTTCTATTTCTTTTGTATATATTTTTGTATGTATATATCTCCCCCACTAGAATATAAGTTCCTTGTGAGTGGATATTGTTTCATTCCTTGTTCATATGCCTCCAGTGCCTAGCATAGTGCTTGGCCCATAGTAAGCCTTTAAAAATGTTGATTGATTGAGTGTGTGAATGATGACTTCTTGAACCCATTACTATGATGAGTTGTCTTAACCATTTTCTAATGCCTATGCCATCACCAACTATTTGCCAAACTGGTAGAGTGCCAACTCTTGGAATGCCTAATGGGAGAGGTAACAAGTAATTATTAAACATGTTATGTACTTACAGGGGCAGCTAGTCCTTGTCCCCATAGAAAGATACTATGGTCTTTTCTTTTCCACTTTGCTTTTTACTCATGATAATAACCCTCTACTGGCTTTTAAGGTAGATCTCTGCACCTGGGGCACAGAGAGCTCTGTCCTACAGTTCCTATGCCTAAAACTTGAGGCTTTGTGTGTTGTAGCCTCTGGTTCTTCCAGCTAGAAGCTAAAATGCTGCAGCTTACCTGGTGCTGAGTTGGCTGGTGTTTGAAAGCAGCTGCAGATTAGGTCTTTTGGGTTTCCCCACAGTTACCCTGGAGGTAGCTCATTTGTGGGAGAGGGGACACCAGAGTCTCCTCTGCTGAGCTCTAGCATAGGCAAGTTCAGCTTTCTGCCCTAGTGTCTTCCCGATTCCACTGGGATGCTGAGGCACACCTGGGGTCCTAGTGTTGGCAATTGTTGGCTTTACCTCCCTGGGTTTCAGGATCTTCACCCAGTTTGCTGAGGTGGGACTGTCTGGGACAGCTCTGATCCTGCACTGGTCACCTTTGATGGTGCAAGAGGAACCCTCCTTAGCAATCTTTCTAGCCTCTGGGGCTGAGAGTCTGTTTACCTCTTCTGCTGCTCCTATTGTTCCAGGGTTTTTTCCAGGGAGATAATCTCTGGGCTGGTCAAGGTCAACAAGAGGCGGGAGATACAAGTTACTGATCTTGACTCTGCCATCTTGACTCCCGGCCATACCCTCTCATTTTACAGATGAGACAACTGAGACACAAATAAGTTAAGTGACTTTCCCAAGGTCACACAAGTAGTAAGCATCACAGACATGAAGCTGCCATCATGAGTAGCTACTGACCTTACCCAGTCAAAATCTAGAGCACCTCTGAGTTATTGAATAGTAATGTAGATCCTCTTAGTCCTATCTTTTAGCAGCTTCAACTTTGTCATTACCTATATTCCTAGACATAGCCACCTGGTAGAAAATGTACTATGACCAAGTATGTTGTGAGGCTTAAAAGAAGAAATGGATGAAAAGTACTTGGCAAACCTTAAAATTCAATATAAATGCCAATTTAGTATATTATTACTGACCTACAGTCAACATGCTTCCAGTCTGGCATGTAGAACATACCTGGCATATAGTAGGTGTTTAAAAAATGTTTACTATTTACTGTTATTCCTACAGTCTTCTAATACACTCCTGCTGAGCATGAGCAATGTTTGCAGAGTAATTCAGTGTTGTACTGATAAACATTTAACAACCAGACTCTCTAAAATAAAAAATATGCACACAATTTTAAGTTATTATTAATACTGACTACTCTGTATAAGTATTTTTAATAGTCTGTATTATTAATACTCTCTTAAGTCTAGACAATCAATAAAATAATAAATCAAGTTTTGATTTATAGCTACTGGGATTTCTGCATTATGTTATATTATTATATATTTATTATCATAAAAAAATTTAACAACCAGCTCTCATGAGACATTGGCTCTAACACCCACTTGACTATAGCTGCTAAATTAACAAATGTGACTGCCCCATTCCCCCAGATTATGTACCTCATGAACTCCCCTGAAGATATTAAATGAACTCACCAGGAACAGGCATGGGATACCTACTGAGAGGCCCAATTGAAACATGAAATCCACACCTGAGGGAAGGTCAGTTACTGAGGGTCAACAGGTCAAGCAGGTGCTTCCCTCCTAGTGGGGCTCCATGACAGTATGGCAGGCTTTGAGGTCTCTTCAGGACCTAAAATTCAATATTCCATCACTTGTAGTCATCTTGGCTATGGCATCATTTAAGTTAATGTGCTCAATCAGAGGAAAACGTGTATCCAGTCCAAGAGAGGGAGCCTGGAAAAATAGAAAGAAAACTTGATATAAAGCCAGAGGATACTGGATCAGCTCCTGCCTCTGCTACAAACTCATTGTATGAACTTAGACAATTCCTTTCATTTTTCTTGGCCTCAGTTTCCTCATAGATAAAAATGAGAGATCATAGATTTAGTAGTGGAATGCCATCAAATAAAACCCCCTCATTTGACAGATGAAGAAACCAAGGCACAGAGAGGTTAGGCATCTTGCCCATGGTCACACAGCTAATAAGTGACTGAGGTCAGATTTGAACTCAGTCTCCTTGACTCCAGGCCCAGCGCTCTATCCACTATACCACCTCGCTGCAGGTGTAGCCAGAGATGACCTCTAAAGTACCTTCCATATCTTCCTTGAGGGGAATGTGCTGGATTTGAGGTCAGAGGATCTGAGTTCAAATTTGTACTCTGCTCATACTACCCTTATTACCTTGGGTAAGTACCTTATCCTCTCTCTGCGTTGGTTACTTGATGTGTGAAATTAAAGTGTTGTTCTGGATGACCTCTAAGATTATTTACAGTTATGAAGCCTATGGCCTAGAATGCAATGTCCCCTACCCTGTAACTCATACCAACTGCCTCCCACCCCACTTGGCTTACATAGACACTAGAATTCATCGCAGATCTGTCACTGTTGCAGGAGGACAATGGCACCTTGCTTGCTTGGTCACAATAGGACCAAGAGGATTTATTTCTTCCCAGGTGCCGATCAAAGCCTCTTAACCTGCTTCTGAAAGAACTATTTTGGCTCTTTGGCTTTCTCTCTCGTGTTAAGGCTTCTAGTTAGTTCATCTCACATTTCTCGATTGCTCCAGTCACAGATCTTTAGGTATAGAGTCACCTTCCAACAGTGTATTAACACCAGTTTGATGAGCAGGCAGATTTTATGAACTGTACTCACTATTCTGTGAGTACTGGAACTATATCTCTGTTCTGATTGTCAGCATGGCTGGCCTGGCCAACTGCCCCTAGCAGAATTCTCTGCTCACAAGCCAACCTACTTATCCATCCGGAACATTTCCTCCTTTACACAGGGTTCTTAACCTGGTGTTAAGATAGATTTGAAGGGGAGTCTGTGAACTCAGATGGAGGAAAACAAATACATCTTTATTTTCACTAACTTTAAACTGAAATTTAGCATTACTTCCAATTATTTAAAAGCATTCTGTGAGGAGATGCTAGATTTCACCAGATTGGTCAAATGGATCCATCACACACACACACTCACACACACACAAAAAGGCTAAGAATTCATTTTCTAGACTGATTAGAGTTGCCATCTGAGATTCTTCCTGGCTTTCACCCAGATCCACAGTTCTCTTAGGTAATAACTACCAGGAAGCCATCCAGGTGGACTTGTAAGCATATCTTATGAGCATACAACCCCAGGGCATCCTTGAGCTCAGGAGACTAACTCTAGTTATCCTCTTGTAAACTCTGCCCCCCAAAATCTTCCCAGACACTGATGGAAAGGGTGGAAAATCCCTTCCCTGAACCAATACCAAAAGGTCTCATGTGTTTATATCTTGAAAGATGAGTCTTCCCTATAGCAAACTGGGATCAGATTATATGGGTTAGTAGAGCCTGTGTAAATGAGGAGTGCTAGTGAGCTGTGCACCTATGTACCTCAGTTCCTTGGGGAATTCTCAGATAATGACCAGAACTAGAAAACTAAGCCAAATTGCCTCAGCATTTGCCCACACACATAGCACCAATGGCTCAAGCTATCACTGCAAGCAGAGAGTAACCTCCATCCTCATTAACTTCAGTTTCCAAAATTTCTCAGCCTTTACCCCCGGTGGAGCTTTTCCCATATATAGGCTTCTGTTTGCCTCCAATGACTTTTCTAATTAATCTAGGGGGTAATTGTTTCAATTTCTATTTTGTCTCTCTTTTGGGGACCCAGGGGCTTTCCCACTTCTCCCACTTCTCCTCAGATCTTGCTAAAAGGAAATAGTGTCTCTCATCTCCTTAAAGTGGCAAAATTTCTTAACAGGCCTCACTCTGAGACACTATCATTAATTGTACAAGTCAAGATTGGTAGCTGCTAATTCCCCTCCATTCCCCTCCCCTCTCCTCTCCTCCTATCCTTTCTTCTTGCCTTTCCTCTCCTCTCTTCCTCTACCTTCTCCTTGATTCTCTTCTCCTCTCTTCCTCTCTCCCCTCCTCCCCTCTCCTCTTCTTTCCTTCCCTCCCCTCCCTTTTTCTACCTTCCCCTCTTCTCCTCTCTCCTTTCTTTTTCTTTCCTCTCCTCTCCTCTCCTCCATAGCTAAATAGACTCTGCTAGATCATCTAGTTACCCCTTGTTTTATAGATAAGGAAACTGAGATTTAGAAGGCAATAATTTTCCCAAGGCCATACCTTGGGTATTCTAAGTCAGTTCATTTGAATCTAAATCCATTACTCATCCCATGATAGCAAGTTGCTTTTCCGAAGCTTAGCTGGGGGGAAAAATTTCTCCTTTCATCCTCCTGTCCTGGGTCTAGTAGAAGTTAGATAATCACACTGTAGTTCACAGGTTCCTGGAGTCCAAGTTATAAGATGGTGGATTTTGTGTTTTGCAAAAGGATTTAGCAATTTGCCAGATTCAGAGAGTTAGAAGCCCTGGCACTCATGGATCCCCCTTCCCATTTATTGGCTCCTCTTGGTACAGAAGGAAAGCACCCCAAAATGGAGAGAACCCCAGGATAGGGGTTAGGAGGTCTGCGTTCCATTTCTGATTCTGTATCTCCTTGGGTAAATTACTTAACCTCCCTTGGCCTCTGGAAATCGAAAGGACTGAAAGACTAAATGATCTCTAAGGTCCCTCCCAGATCTTGAGGCCTATGTTTAATAGGACCCATAATTAGAAACCAGTTCCTCAGCCTATGGGTGTGTCTGATTGTAAACGGGCTTCTCTTTGTTCTATGTGTACATTTCACACTTTATGATGCTACCTTTCTGTTTTTAATATATAATAAGGGAGATGGCAAGTACACACACACAAAAAAAAACCCTATTAAAAATGATTCTATCACAAAAGCAAGTCTGGAACTTTAAAAAGCTAGTTTAGTGAAATATCAACCATCTTCAGTTTTAGAAGGTAAATCAATATGGGCTTGATATGGGCTGAGATAAAAATTACATCACTACAGGGCTTTAGTATTAAAAAAAGAGGCAGCTTGGATGTTGAACTCTATGTCCATGCCCTTTCTACTCTGCCAGATGTCTAGCAAAAAGGGTTCATTTTCTTAGGAAAAGGTAAGTACCACCTGACCTAAATTCATAATTAAATCAATAGGTGCTCAAGAGAGTTCGTCAAATGAGAAGATTGAATTAACCAACATTTTACACTTGAAATCAACCATTAATGTACCAGTCACAAGTCAAATGCAAAAGCAGTCAGTCTGAACAGAGCCAGTGTTAGGATTAGGCAAAGTAGGCATCTTTCAAGGCACAGGATGGGGCATATTTTAATGACTTCATAGAAATGATTGTATTTTTATATTCCAGTAGATCTCTCATCTAGTTGATGTGGCTGTGACTTCCAAAGCTCAAAACCCATAGAAGCCTGCCCATCCCATGTGACTCTTATCCCTCTCCTTCCATGAATCTCTTACATAGGGAGTCCTTCAGTTTCCTAGACATTGCATGAATTCCAATAGAACGTAATTATCTTTTCCTCATAATGAACACATGAAACCCATGAAATGTAGAAAAAAACCAAATGACCATCAGTCTTGTGAAATCCCAAGTTGTCTTCTGTAGTGATATTGTCAGAATGGTAGAAGGGGGGGTTAAAAGTTACTGACAATCTCATTCCTTTAAAGTTATAATAAACTTAGACTTGTATTTGTCATTGCTAGATGCATTTTTCATTGCACTAAGGTATTTTGTAATAATATTTATGTAAAAGCTCAATGCCTGTGGTAGACAGTAGCCCACAGAAGGTGGGGTTCCCATTCTTAGGGGAAATAAGGGTGTAATTCTTCTAATTTTACCAAGGGAAAGTCCTGTCCTAGCTCTGAATACGTGCATCTACCCTGTGCTTTGCACTGTGCTGGGCCTGATGGAATGCTGCTCATTGTGTATAGACAAATGGACTGGCAGATGACTAGAGTTTGAAAGAAACACCCTTGCTTTCTCTCTCTAGTAGTTTGCCTTTTGTGTCCTGACAAATCCACAGAAAAATGCATGAATGAATTTAAAAGCATTTATCAGGTTCTTATCATGTGCCAAGCACTTTGCTAAAAACAAGCAAAAAAATTTTTTAAGACAGTTCCTGCCCTCAAGGAATTTATACTCTAATAAAGTCAGAAAAACCTGAGTTCAAATACAGTCTCAGACACTTATCAACTGTGTGACTGTTGACAAGTCACCTAATTTCCTTTGCCTCAGTTTCCTTCACTGTAAACTGAGGCAAAGGAGATTAGGTGACTTGTCAACAGTCACACAGTTGGTGATGATAAATAGCATCTACCTCCCCAGGTTATTGTGAAGATCCAATGAGACAGTATTTGTAAAACACTTTACACAACGCTTAACACATAGAAGGCACTTAATAAATACTTGTTCCCCTTTCATTCCATATTGTAGAATAGCGGCAAGGGAAATGCTGTTTTGTTTGGAAAGTCACAGAGATGGTTACAGATACCATAAGGAAGTAATAGATTGACACTATGGGTACTATTGGTAGCAATGGTAATATTGATTTGATTATGGCTCCAGAGCTAAAAGGGGGAGTGTGGGGGTGGAGAGGGGAGGGAATGCATTTGGTGGTAGGCAAGAAGATGAGAGGGTATAAAGTAAAGCAAGGCTGGGGCTGGCTAGATATAGTAGGCTATGGGAGGTGCTCACCAATCAGGAGAGTCCAGAGCTAAGAGTCAGGTGGTGGCTGCCTGGGAAGGGTTGGGAAGCAGTGTTTTAGGTTGTCAGTGTGATGACACTCATTAGCCAAGTCAATGAATATGGGTGAGTGGGGAGAAGGTGGCAGTTCTCCCTTGTCATTGAGTCAAATTATAGGGCTGTAACCCTGATGGAACACCATTTGAGCAGCTCTGGCATTTTCTCCTCCAAGAGTTATTAACATAAAGGCAACAAATACAACCCAACATCTGAAGCACATTCCACATCCCTCTTCATTTCCTGCCATCTTGTGCTATTGTACGTGTGCTATTAAATATGTCACACCGGAGTGGTAACTTTTCTGGTCCTGCACTTAAACACACTTAAGCCTGTTTTAGATTTTTCTGCCATGCAGAAGGAAATTGCTAAAATTAAGAGATCACTTGGAGTGGCTCTTCATCAAACCCAGGAATTATTTCTTCTGTTACTATATTTAAAAGGCCCCAGCAGTAAGCCGCATTGGCAAGGGCTCCCATGTTATGTAATAAGTGTAGTGTTAAGCTTCGGAAGCCCTGCATGTGATTAGAAAAGAATAAAAACAGTAGCCCCAAGATGCTGCTTTTCCTAAAGATGCTTTGTTGCCTTGAGGAAGAAGAATAAAGACCCTCTCAATGAGTATTAAAGGAAAATAGGGACCGAATGGGAATGAACTCTGAATTGCTATGTAAAATCACAGGTGTCTTTTATGCAGGGAAGGGGAAATGTAATCAGCAGCCTAATGAAACCTTCTTGAAAGGCAATGAGAATCAGGAAATGTAGTTTTATTGTAATCTGGGATTAGATTTATTCTGGGTGGCTTCAGAAAGCAAATTGAGAAACTGAGGGGAGGGTGAGGGGAGGAGGGAAACCCATTTCCAGCTCAATTCCTTGCAATTAGATCTGCTCAACAATGGAACGACAGGCTGCCTTTAAGACAATGAGTTCCCAATCACAGGATGTGGTCAGGCAAAGATTGGACCTAGACCACTTTTCTAGGATGTGTAGAAGAGATTTCCATTCAGGTAAGATTTAACCAGATGAGATAAAAATTCCCTGAGTCTGTATTGCTTTTCCTCACAAGCCTGTCGAGTACTGAGTGTAAGTCCTTAATGCATTTTACAGCTGAGGAAATTGAGGTTTAGATTAAATTAAGTGACTTGGCAATGGCTATACTGTCAGTCCATGGTGGGGAGAACACTTGAACCCAAGTGCCCCAATGACCTCCAGGTCAGTGTTCTTTCCAGTATACCCATAAATTGCATGACTCCATTGATGCTATTTTATATTTTCATTGATATTTTTTGTTTTCACACCACTTTCATTTCTAAAAGTTTCCCTCCCTCCCCTTCTCAATGAACCATCTCTTATAATAAAGAATGAAAAGGGGAAAATACAAACCATTCAGCAAAACAAGCCAACACATCAATGGAGACACAACTCCCCATGAAACAAAAGGCAAAAAACCCTGAGAGACAAATTTTTTGGGTAATTAATAATCAATTTATTAATTAGGTTAATAATAAATTCATGGCTTGTATTTTTTCTCAGTAACCAAATATGCCAAGGGAGCCTCTGAAATGTCTTAAATCCAGCATCTACTCTGATTGGTAAACACTTAAAAAGGAGGGGGGCTAAAAGTCCTCAGGTCCTCCTGGCTTGATTATGAGACTTCAGCAATCTTGACAGGGGAATCCATGTCTATTCAGACCACTCTGGTTGGTTTTTCTCCTTCATAAGCTGGATCACCCTAAAGATAGAGGCCCCATTCTCTAGGTAAGAACTCACCCAGATTGGATTCTGTTTATATTCTATCTAAACATAAGTTAAGTCTCCCAGTTGGGTGAGGTCCCACTCAAGGTTGAAGAACACTTTCCTTGAGGGGTAATCTCCTCAATCAGTCATGTCCTTCAGAGATTGACTTAATGAGGAAATTGAGAAGAAAATATAAGATCCCTATTTAAATTGATTATCAGTATAATAGTAAAATAATAATTTCTCTCAAAGAAAGAGGTAAGCACATTTTCTCATATCTTTTCCTGTGACATATTTGGTGATTATATTACAGAGCATTCAGTTTCATTTTTAGAATATTTCCATTTACATTACTGCAGTCATGTACATTATTTTTCTGGTTCTACTTAGTTGTCTCTGCATCAGTCTACCTGTCTTCCTATGATTCTCTGAATTCATCATTTGCCTGCTTCTTGTGGCACAGTCATGAAATGGAAAAACATTTTCTAAGCACTGTACTAAGTGATACTGGGAACACAACTAGAAAAGAAAGGTAGTCCTTGCTCACAGAAAGCTCATGTTCTAATTAGGAGAGACAATTAGACCTGATGGGGAAAGGCTTGGTGGTCCCTAGGATGAAGCAGTTGGGATAATGCATGTATCCCATTGCATTTCTGTACTGGGATAGCCATTCACTAATCAAAAGGTACTTTCTTTATCTCCAGATATTTGATCACAATTTAATGGAAAAGAGACAAAATCTCCCCACATGGTCCCCCACTCAAAACTTGTTTTAAATATTGCATAGTGTTACTGACCTCACTGAAGTCAACTACATAGAATATGCCTTATGAAAAATAATAGTCCTTTTCAATGGAGAGAGGGAGAGAATTTAGAATTGAAAGTAAAAATAAAATTGAATTTAAAAAAAAGAAAAATAGTAGTCACCACTAAAGCTTTAAAAACACCCAATGTCCCTATTTCTTCCCTTGCAATTCAAATATTTCCTCCCTGCCATCAATTTAGAGTACTTCTTTCCTGCTTTAGGAGGTGTGAGGAAGTTCCTCAATCAACCTGATTATAGGGTGTCAGTCATTGAATGAAGACCATTGACACCACACAGGAAATTTGTAGTTATTAGCTCAGAGGATCAGCTATGTTTCTCAGCCTCTATTAAAAAGCAAACTATCAGTCTCTGTAGACAGTGCTCTGAAGAAAGAGTTGCAATTCCTTCATCTTTTGTCTTAAACCTCTTCCATAGATAGCAAAGGTAGGGGGAGGAAATGCTTTCTGCTCCCTCTCTGAGATTAACGTTATCTTGTAATTGAAGCACATAACCACAGAAAATGCCAACTCTAGGAGAGAGAGCAAACCCAGGCAGTCCAGCTACAGAGATGAATCCAGCAAGTCAGTGAAATGAATGGAGCTGGGATCCTGCTGGGGGGATGTCAGGTTCCCAGAGGCAAGATTCCCGCTGGTCCTTGGGTACAAATTCTAAGTTCAAAGTGCAAGTAAGTATCCTGGGCCAGGATATTAACAAAATCCTACAATAGTGAAAGTGATCACTAGAAACAATCAATGAAGTAGCAAACTTGGAGACTCAACAGATGCAGTGAGAGAATATCAGCAGCTCTGAAACTGTAGCACTGGAGGGGTTTTCTTACTTGTATTCTGGCAACATGTATTCCCCATGTGGGTGCTCTTTTTTTCACATTGATATTGCATGTACTTGTGGGAGAGGCTGCCCCAGTTTTATGGGGGAGATGTTTGGTTGTTACTTTTTTATCATGCCAGTAAATGACTTTCCTCTAAGCCAATTCTGTTCCTTGGACAGTTCAGTGGATAGAGTGCTATGCCTGGAGTCATGAATTCTTAGATTTGTGAGTTCAAATCTGACCCCAGATGCTTACCAGCTGTGTGACCCTGGGCAAGTCACTTACCTGTTTGCCTCAGTTTCTCATCTGTAAAATGAACCAGAGAAGGAAGTGACAAATTACTCCACTATCTTTGCCAAGAAAACCCCAAGCGGAGTCAAGAAGAATTGGACATGACTGAAACACCATGACTATTGCAAGAGCTTTTTAATTCCAGGGGGCAAACTAAGTGACTCAGTAGATAGACTGCCAGTTTTGAAGTCAGAAAGACGTGTCCTCCTGACTTCAAATCCAACCTCAGACATGTAACCCTGTTATTCAGTTCCTTATCTGTAAAATGAGCTGGAGAAGGAAATGGCAAACCACTCCATTATCTTTGCCAGGAAAGCCCCAAATAGGGACAAGGAGAGTCAGATGTGACTGAGCAACAACAAAAAATTCTGTTAAATAGCTGACTACACTTCAGTGTGATCATGAGGTATTATAGTCTTAGTATAAACACGGCAGAGTATCTTAAACTTGGGACAGTCATCCCTTGGAGAACCAAACCTGTGAAAGTGAATTGAAGAAGACAGTAAACTTGGAAGGGGCACCACACTACAGAGTCTTTACCAGCATAAACTTTTCAATATTCTCTTCATTTGCAGGGAGTATCTCACTATAGATTCTAATTCTGAATTCTTCTTGGATGCCCTAGGATTGCAGAGATCCATTGAGAGGAAAGTGGTATTTTTTCTTTTGCTTTTAAGTCATAATTAGGCAATTTTCCTCATGTTTTCTTCACAAGTCAGACCAGTGACTTTGACATAACTTTTACATGTTTGAATACTTAAATACTAGCATTAGTTGGATTACTCTGTTGAAGTCAATATGAACATTTCCATTATAGTAGCCCATAACTATGCAACCAGGGTCACACTAAGGATTCCTACTTAAAAGAGTACCTTCAAGACCCTTATAGATTACAGATCCACAGGAAAAGTTTTCCAGGGTGGTTTCATGCTCAGTTCCAAGAGTATTGCCCTCTTTGGGGATCCTTACCTATGTTAGATTCTTTTCTGAGTCTGATTTTTTTAAACAACCTCTTTTTGCTAGTTATGGGGCAAATTTTGTCTTCATCTTAGAATACAGTATGGATTGCAGATCTCAGAAGCACATTGGAGGAATTTTTCTCTGGATCTATATTTGGAATGCCCTGTGGTTTTTCAGAGACCCACTACAGAAATTGAAAAACTCATTTATGTGCTGAAAGAACGTTTAGATTCTCACTTAAAGGTAAGGAGGTGACTCATAAGTGGTTTCAGAGACTGGGTCCCTTTTAGGACAGCTCTATAAACTCTAAGAGTTCATATAAGACCAGATTTTCCTTTTGAGAAGGAAAGCTCAATTCCCCTGGTCCTCCTTTTGGATTGGAGCAGACTTTTCCAAGCATCTAGACAGGTAAAAATTTTATTAAATGATGTTTTAAGTTGTATTGCTGCTGTTCAGTGATTCTAGTCATGTCTGATTCTTTGTGATCCTATATGGGGTTTTCTTGGGAAAGATACTTAAGCGGTTTGTCATTTCCTTCTCCAGATCAAACTGAGGCAAACAGGGTGACTGGTCCAGGGTCACACAGCTAGGAAGTATCTGAAGCCAGATTTTAACTCAAATCTTCCTGGTTGCCAGCCCAGCACTATTTACTGTGCCACCCAGCTAATTTGGATAGCCATCTATTTGGGGCTAAATGTAATCTCCAGGCCTACCTATGGTATGGTAGGTCTGGATGCTCACAAAAACGTATTTATTTGGGGGTTGTCCTAGAATTGTACCACATGGACTTCCCTGAGATTCTTTTGTATATTATAAGGCACTGGAGGAACCTCTCCAAGTCACCAGAGAGCTATCCAGAATTAGTATATATTAGGTATATGAACCAAATGTGCTAACAGAACCCTAGTTGATTTTCTGGAAATTGTAAATACTTAACTCTTATGAGTATAATAGGAATGTAAAGAAGTACTAACTTTAGGAGGTACAAAGAAGTTTTTAATCAACCTGAGAGGATTATAGGACATGTGCTTTCTGGGTCAAAAGGTATGGATAGTATATATAGATTGATAGAGAGTATAGTGACTTTTTAGGCCTAGTTCCAAAATGCTTTCCAAAATGACTTAGACCAATTCACAGTTCCACCAACAATACTTTAATATGCCCATTTCCTTTCATTCCCTCCAACGCTTGTCCTTTTCCATTTTTGTCAATCTAATAACTGTGAGATGGAAACTTAGAACTGCTTTAATTTGAATTTCTCTAATAATTAGTAACTTGGGACATTTTTTCTTATGATTATAAATAGCTTGAATTTCTCCTTTGAAAATTGCCTATTCATAACTTTTGACCATTTATATGTTGGGGAATGACTTTCAGTCTCATACTAAGTTCGAGTCAGTACTTTATATATCTTGACTATACCACCTTTATCAGAGAAACTCACTACAAAGACGTTTCAGTGACTTCTTTTCTTCCTACTTTTTTTGTTTTTATTTATGCAAAAAAAGCTTTTAAATTTTATACAATCAAATTGTAAATTTTATCTTCTATGATCTCTTTTGTTCACTTTTCGATCATGAACTCTTCCCCTATCAATAGATCTGGAAGGGATTTTTTTTCCTTACTCCTCTAATTTGCTTATTATAATGCCATCTTCTGTATCTAAGTCATATATCTATTTGGAGTTTAATTTGACATATGGTATGAGATGTTGGTCTTTTCTAATTTCTGACAGAAAGTTATCCAAGTTTCTCAGCAGTTTTTCTTAAATAATTAGTCCTTACTTTAGTAATAGGGTCTTTAGTTTTATTAAACACTATGCCAAGTATCTTCCATTCTTTTTGATTGTTTTTCATGTCATAATCTTAAGGGTCTTCTCTTGATCTTTTCAAACTGTAATGTCCAAAACTGAATGTATTATTTAAGAATTTTTTAAAAATCTAAGTGTAAGACCTTACATTTACCTTTATTAAACATCATATTATTAGACTATTAGTTCTGGTCTGCAAGGATCATTTTGGACTAATCTGCTTCATCCTTAGGACACAGTCCTTTCACTTGAGACTTTGTACTGTATCAAGAAGTCTTTATCCTGTCACAGAGCCATATCTAGCAATTTCTGCACCTGGGGCAAGCAGCACTAAAAGTATCTTCAAATAAGCTTCATAATGCCAGATGTGAAAAGAACACAAGTAATTAAATTCAATTTACTCGAGTAGAAGGAAGAGGTAGTTATTCTACATAGTTTTAGGAATAGAACTGAAATTCAGAAGAGAGATTCAGGCTTGAAATGTGGATTTGGGAGTCATCCATTTTGAAGTGATAGTGAAAATTGGGGGAATGGATGAGATTACCAAGATAGAGAATGTGGAAAATGAAGAGAAGGCCAAGGATAGAATCTGGGAGAATATTTATCAAATCTTGGGAACGGGAAGAGGACAAGTAACTAGCAAAGGAGATAGATAAAGAGATAGACATAGATATAGATATGTATGTATGTATATGTGTGCATACATTATATATTTATATGTGTGCGCACATATACACACATGTGCATATACTTGTACACATGTACATGCGTACATACATGTACACGCATGCACAAATACATGTATACATATATGTGCACTGCATGTTCATGCACATACACAAATGCATGCACATGCATATATGTACACATGCATACATACATATACATAGGTTAGGATTGGTTAGAAAAGTGGAAGGAAAATCAGAAGAATATGATATCTCAAAAGACAAGAGAGGAAACCAGAACAAGAGGGTAGCCTGTGTCAAATATCACAGAAAGACAAAGGAGAATGAAGACTGACACCAGGGAGGACAACAGGCACTCCTCTCCTCTGAGAGAACTCTTTCAGTAGAGTGGCTTGAATTAGAATACAGATTACATCAGGTTGAGATGAGGGTGGGTAGTGAGAAAAAGAAGCATCAAGGAGGGATGACCTCTGAATTTCCTTTATCTGATAACCATCTGTTGTCATTCAACCCCAAACCCTCTTCTATGTCCTCGCTGTGACCTTCATTTCATCCACTCTCAGTTCTTTCCCAGCCCATCATTCCTGACTGACTACATTATTTCACCTTTCCCCATTTTGACATCTTGGTGAACCAATTCAACTTTACATTATCCTCTTCTCTTGAATTACTTTATCCCTTATGCTACCCAATATCTTGCCCTGCCTAGTTTCACCCTTGACTTAATTCCGCCATCTGTTGCTTTTTGCTGCTGAAAGGAAGCTGGAGAACACCATGAAACTTTGCTGACTGGAAGCACTACAAATTTGTTTCATAATCTTAACTGGGCCATCACTGCAGCAAGGCAATCCTTGTATTCCAGCCTAATCAATTCACTATCCCACTAACCAACCACAAGGATTTTTTTATGTCTTCCCTTCTTAAACCTCCTGTAGCTCCCCCTACCCCTGCTTTTTCAGTTGATATCTTGCCTCATGGATTTCATTTAAAAAACTGAGGCCTTTAGCAGAGAATTCCCTGTGATCCTCTCCTCTTCATCTTATATCACTCAGATACCTTCCACTACTACCTTCTCCTTTATTCCTGTCTCATATAATGAAATGGCCCTTCTCCAAAAGGAGTACACATACAAGTCATTCCATTCCATCCTATCTTCTCCAGCAAATTTCCCCCTATTATCCCCATTCTCACTTTTATTCAACGTCTCCCTATCTACTCTCTGCTTCCCTAATGCTCATGTCCCCCAAATCCTCAAAAAAAGCCTCACTTGATCCATCCATTCCCACTACCTACTTTTCCATAGCTCCTCCCTTTTGTGGCTAAACTTCTGGAGGTCAGCTATGACTAACACAGTTGTACCTTCCTTATCTTAACTCTCTGCAGTCTGGCTTCTGACCTCATCATTCCACTGAAACTGCTCACCTAAATTACCCATGATTCATAATTACCAAATTTAATAGACTTTTCTCAGTCTTCATCCTTGTTGACCTCTCTGCAGCCTTGGTCACTGTCAATCATCCCCTTCACTTTGCTTCTCTTACCTTTAGATTTTCATGACATTTTTCTCTCCTACTTCTCCTATCTGTCTGATTACTTCTTCTCAGTCTCTTTTGCTAGATCTTCACCTGCATCTAACGTAAGGGTCCCCCAAGGCTCTGGGTCCTCTTTTCTTCTTCTCTTTCATACTATTTCATTTGATGATCTCATCAGCTCCCATGGTTTCAATAACCATCTCTATGCAGATGATTCTCAGTCAGTCCTAACTTTTTTCTTAACCTCTAGTTTTGCATCTACAACTGCCTTTTAGACATTTTAAAATGTGTGTGCTGTAGACATCTTAAATTCAACATGTCTGAAACTGAACTCAGTATCTTTCCCCCAAATCCTCCTTTCTTCCTAACTTTCCTATTACTGATGAGAACACTACCATTTATCCAGTAATGCAGGCTCACACGCTACGTGTCATTCCTGATTTCTTATTCTCTCAGCCTCCCTACCCCATTTTCAATTTGTTGCCAAGTCCTGTCATTTCTATCCTTACAAGACCTCTTGTCTATGCCCCCTTTTCTCCTCTGACACTTCTACTGTCCTAGCACTCATCCTCATCAACTCACACTAACAGCCGGCCACACTCTAATCCATTTTCCACTTAGCTACCAAACTTCCTAAAGTGCAAGACTATCTTTCTCATAGGGAGCTAAGAGGATAGAGGATAGGAGCAGTGGATAGAGTGCCAGGCCTGGAATCAGGAAGACTTATCTTCTTGAGTCCAAATCTGACCTAACACACTTACTAGCTATGTGACCCTGGGCAAGTCATTTAACCCTCTCTGCTAGTATTTCTTTGTCTACAATATGAGCTAGAAAAGAAAATGGCAAACTACTTCAATATCTTTGCCAAGGAAATCTTAAATGGGGTCACAAAGAATTGGCCATGGCCAAACAATTTTTATTGCATCTTCCCTATTCAATAGATTCCAATGCTCTCTGTTACTTCCAAGTTCAAATATTAAATTCTCGATTTGGTTTTAAAAGTCCTTCATTTGGTTTATGACAGTAGTTATGGTTCATGAGTTTAAAAGTCCTCCCTTTCTGGTCTTCTTGCACCTTTCTACCCTCTAAACATTCTGGTGATTTAGTGACATTGACCTCCTTCTTCTTCTTCTTCACATGAGATCCTCTGTCTCCTGACCTTAGCTGACCCCCTGCCTGAAACTCTCTCCCTCTTTATCTCTCACTCCTGGTTTCCTCCAGCTAAAGTCCCACCTTCTACAAAAAGCCTTTCCTAGTCCTTCTTAATCTTAGTAACTCCCTCTGAGATGATCTCCAATGTATCCTGTATATATCTTGTTTGTACACAGCTGCTTGGTTCTTGAATTCCTCATTAGACTTTGAGCTATTGGAACACCAGAATTATTTTTTTGCCTCTTTTTGTATCCTGAAGGTTTAGCCCAAGGTCTGGATCATATTAGATGCTTGATAAATATTTGTTGTTAACTTGACTCATATGATCCCCTAAAGAGGCAATAAACATGGCTTCAGGAGATTTTTGCATTCTCAGAAATCCTTTCATCTGAGGACAGTCTGAGGAATAAGGTATTTTCCATCGTGCCTTACCCATTACTATTGCTCTTCCATCCACTGTTAATAAATTATTTTCATTCAAAGTCAAAATAACAGCTAGAGTTTAATTGTATTTGGGAGCCCTGCCACATACATTTTGTCTCAGAAGAAAACCTCCTATCTCTCTTGCCCTAGAGACATGGTTAAACTTCCTTGAGTGATCCTGGCTGCCCTAAGTCAGAGTTATTAAGATGTTTCTCTGCATTGTGTTCACAGTGAAAGAATGTTCAACAAAGCCATAGCTCAAGGCAAAATACATGTCATACCAGTGAGCCAGACCTGGAAACTTGGAACAGAACCTGGGCAAGTCACCTAACCCATCCCAGAGTTTTCCAATCTGCATATCCTAGGAGGCAAAAGGATGAAGGGGGTGACAAAATTGGGGGTGGGGATCATGAAGCAGTGGTCAAAATTTGGGGATTATTTTTAATATAGTTCCTATATAAACAAATCCACATTTTCCAATAAATTCCAAATCAAAATCAACAAAAGTAAGACTAGAAAGACAATGATATAGGGTAGAAGGGGAGTGAACAACTGTCTGTTATTGACCTTGGCAACTCTGCCCCATCCCAGTTACTCATATTTTCTTTCTATTTTAGGAAGGTTCCCCTTTACAGAAAAAGGGTATAGATGCTTTTGGCAGCGGCAACTTCCAGTGCCGGCAGAATGACCCCAGTAGCCCTTGCCCTCTGCTGTTCAGGGTCCTTGTGTGGACTCTCACCTTTCCCTACCCTTGCTTATGCCCTGAGACTAGGCCAAGGCCTGAGCCTACCAAGCTCATATGGGTGGTAGATTCCAGGGTAGTTAAAACCCTGATGAAACTCACCACTAGGGGGCAGTGAAAACCTCAAACTTTTCCTCACCCTTGTTTGATGTAATGGTTTAAAAGTTCAGGGGTTTGTTTTTTTTCGGGGGGGGAGGTAGAAAAGGGAGTCTAGGAGGCAAAATGAACACTGCCCATCACAGTCATGGGTTCTTACCTTCGAGAGGCCACATGGTACATTGCAAAGAGTGCTGGATCTGGAGTTAGGAGGGAGGGCACAAGTTCAAATTCTGACTGTCACTATCTATATAATCTCAGACATGCAATTTAATCTCTATGGTCCTCGGTTTCCTCAACTGTAAAATGGAGCAGTTGGAATCAATATCTTCAAAGGTCCACCCTCCCTTCTTCTCTCTACTTGTAAAAAAAAGTGTTGAAATGATTTTGAGATGCAGAGACTGAGGATTACAGGGAGAAAAGTAGTTAATATAAAAAAAAATTTTTTAATTGTTTTTATTTGGTTTAAATATGAAATTTTTATAAACACTAATTCATAGCCTCTGAATATGAATAATTTTTAAAAAATGAAAACTATAGTTAAACCAAGTCAGATTTCACAATATCACTATTAATTTATAGTCAACTTTTTTAGCTTGTTTCGCTGTTAACATTAAATGAAAATGATGTATCTTTTTTACTTTCCCCTGAGGGTCTACAACTTAACACTGGATTGGTTAGGTAGTTGAAGAGCTTTGCCAATCTGTAATTGACAAAGGAATTCCCATTTGGGAATTGCTATCAGTAGTCTATCAATAACTCTTTAGGTGACCCTAAAGTTTCAGGGAAAGAGAATGACAACTGAGGACTGCTGGTCATTGTCCTTCATTCTCAAAGAGTACCAAAATGCCATCACTATGCTAGAGTCAAGCTACAATGTGTCTGACTGTGGCTAATCAGACAAGTATGAGCTTGGAATGCTCTACCACAGCTCCAACACAAATAGTCCAAATGAACATTTGGGATAGATTCTCTAAATTTGTACATCCTGCATTTCCTTTGGGTTGTTTCAGTTCTGCTTTGCTTAAAGAGTACAGAACCTTCTCTGATATGAGCACTCCATATTGAGTGGTCCTGAGCCAGTGTCTCCCATGTCACATAATTCCAAAGTTCATAAAAGAGATTTTGAGAGTGTCCTTGCATCACTTCCTCTGACCACCATGTAAGGCGCTTGACCTGTGTTCTTCTCCATAAAAAAAAAAAGAGCTGTGTAATATCCCTATAATGCAGGGGCATTTCACCTGTTTTTTGGTTGTTCCATCTAGTGCCATTCTTGGGGAAGATGCATGCAACTTCTTATATAAAAACAGGGAAGATTCTATCTCCAGGACTTTGAGGGCTCAGTCCAAAGTGGTTCTCTAATACGTCAATGGATTGATGATCTTCTCAATATAGATATTAATCTCTCTATCGAGGCTGATCACAATCTGTTTATATCTTTTCATCTAATGCAATAATAACAAGTGATAACTCACAGAAAACAAAAGAAAACTTAAAAGAGAGCAAAGAAAAGACGGACAGCTCTCAACGCAATGCGTAGCATTTATTATATAGGCTTTCTTGAAATGAAAATTCATTGTTTTGTATTTTGAACCCTCCTCTGCTTTTTTCCTTTCCTATTTTGTATTTAAGTTATAATGTTTCTTTTTCTTTTTGTGTATTTAATTTTAGTATTTAGATTTAAAATAAAAAAAGAAGTTAAATAATGACATTTTAAATTGCACATTAATGTTTACAAGTAACACAACTCTGGGAGGTCAAGTAACAGATTTTTACAGATTAGGAAATTAAGGTTCATGGAGGTCAAGTGAATTGCCCATGATCATATTGTTATTTGTGGAGAGGACCACTGATATCACAAGGTGATATCTTGATTTGTGCATGAATTAGATTTAAGTTAGACATGAGCTCATTGTAATGGTAAAGTTTTATCTTCGAGGAAGAGAGTTTATATTTTGTGAGTTTACTCCAGAAATGCGTCTGCATATCCATAGCCACTGCTGTAGGTATCACAATGGCATTACAAATGACAACAAGGATGGAATTGGGAAATACAAAACTTCTCCTTAGAGATGAGAAGGCTCTAGGGAAGGAAATGGGTGTCCCAAGATGAGAAGATTTACCTTTTTCCTCCCTGGCAAGAGAATGGGCTAAAAACCCAGGAGTTTGTGAAAACTGGGCACCAAGGCTACACAAGGGAGAACACAGAGATTTAGAAAGATATTTGCAAGGAATATCAATACAACTGCAGAAAAGAAATGGCAGGGATAACGTAGAAAAGGATAGGCACTGTTAACAAGTTATCATATTATGTGTAATGGTAGAGAAAAATTACTGGAGGAAAAGGTTCAACTAAAAAGGAGTTGGCTGATTCGCACAAGAAGATTTCTATGCTACAGTGTTTGAACTTCCCTTTAGAAGAGGAAACTAAAAAGTATCAGGTGATAACAGAAAAGACAGTTGTGAGAGTGGCTCAGAAAAAAAAAAAGGGAAAAGTTAACAACAGGAAAGTGAATGCAACCCTTGCATTTGTGGGATCTGATTGGGGCCCAGACACCTGGGAGGAAGATGCATGGGAGGAAAATGAAACAAATTAAGATGAGGAGACTTCTAGGAATGTGGGCACATATTCAACAGGATATGCAGAAGAACCAAGGGGGCCACACAGTATCTAAGGGACTAACTGAGGATTTTACTTAGCAGGAGGTCACTGATAGTTTAAGTCGATTCACCCCAAAAATGGAAGAACCATTAGTATCTTGGATGGTGAGAATCAATGAGGAAGGGGTCAGAGGAGGATGGATAGATAACATAGATTGTTTGAAATTCCTAGATACTAATAAGATTCTTTTGTACAAGAAACTTTTAGGTATTACCAAATTCAAGGAGGTGACAATGGAACTAATCTGTTAGCTTTACCTGCCAAGGGATGCAGCAAGCAGTATCCCACTGACTCTATGTGGCCTAGTGGAGATAGGCCTTGGTATTTGCTTAGAGACCATATGAGAAAGTTAAAAGAAGAGGTAACGAAAATTGCAATAATGGTTGGAGATGCCAAGGCTTATCATAGCACTCCCTTAATAGTTTCTCATAGGAACATGATAATGAAATCTGCTCTTCCTGCTTATAAGCAACTAATTCTGACTCTATTAATTGGGGAAATAGGGCACCCTCTTTCAGAGGTACAGGATAAGATTTTACAGTAAGGTGACTTAGAGGAATGGGGAAAAGATAAATTTATTTGAGAGAGAAGAGCAAATAACCAGTGGATTCAAAGTCAGAATAGATTAACAAGGAAAGAATTGTTTACTGCTTTGTTAAGAGTAGGGATAGAGTTTGGAAGAAGAGATGGTATTCCAACTAACAAACTATATAAGATGTACCAAGAAAAGAGATTTAATATTAGATGGAATAGGGAAATAAGGACTGCCCCTACAAATCCTCCTGAATCATTGTATCCAAATTTGTCATGCCTTCATGGAGAAGAGAAAATTGGCCAACCCCCAGTTTAGCTTGAAGAAGTACACAGGCAAGATTACAGACCTCATATCAGTTTAACCATGTACTAGAAAAATGGATCAACTACTGTAATTAGGGCATTAATAGATACTGTGGCAGAGGCCTCTCATATAAGGAAATCCTGCAGTAAGGAAGATAGAAATTAATGCAGTCCCAGTGGGTTCATGGATCCCATAAGCATAACTGACACTGTATTTACCCTGCTTCTGGTTGTTGTCTCCTTATTCTTTTTGGCTTTTGTCTATTCAACTTGTTTACTATATTTGTTTCCCACAGGATTAGTGCCCTGCATTTGGAGATGACTGACTGCTTAAGCTGGATGTCACCCTCTGTCCAAGATTGCGATGCGTCACCCCTGGACCTGGCATTGACCAAGCTCCGGATACCAGTTACAGAACAGACCCCTCAAATGGGATCTCTTGAGGCAGGGACAGTGCTACATCCAATCTCAGCAGGAAGTAGTTATATAGCAGGAAGAATTTGCCCCTTACCTCCAAGAGATTTTGTTTCCCATTCATTTGAGGAGGAAATGATGGGATGCTTGTGCTCAAACTCCACCCTAAGATATTGTTTTATGTGTTTACTTTTTGTTATCCCTGTAATATTGCTGTGAAATTATGTCAATACTAGTTACCCCTAAACTATTAACATATTGAACTATTAATAAACAAGAAAGATGTTGGGGCTGAATGTAATGGTAAGGGAATTTGAAGATCTTCCCTGCCCCTTAATGGGCCCATGTGGCCTGCTTTGAACTCTGACCCAACCCACAGCCTGAGTCACATGGAGCCAATGGTGGAAGAAGTTTGATGAATGGGTAAAGCAGGAACAGAGCAGCAGGAAGGAAAGTGAGGTAGAACTGAGAGAGAGCAGGCAGAGCAGCTAGCATGAGTGAAAAAGGGAATGATTTTGCTTAAGGGAGCTTGTTTTTGGGGAGGCCTGATGGAGTGAGGGCTTGGGGATGGTCATGCTTCCTGCATTGATAATATGTATAGATTGCTTTGTTACTATGATGAATTTGGCTTTCTGGTATCTGAATAAATATTTTGGTTTCATCTTTGAGGAAGAGAGTTTATATTTTGTGAATTTGCCCTGGAAATACCAATGCATAGCCATAACATCTTCCATGGGTCTCATGTTGACATTATACTCATCAACCTCACTTTCTCTTCCAGAATCGCTTAAGTCTAATAGCAAGACAAAAGTCAAAAGAATTGGCAATGAACCAGGATGCAGTGGACTACCTTGGTGTCTTACATGTCAGATCTCCTCCTAACTCACCAACAGGTTTGAGGACTGTTGATTACCATCAACGTGGTTCAGCCCGTCTGCTGAGATGATTTTACTGAGGTGTGGCTGCTGTGCATACTACACCTTCTTGGAGCCACAGGTGGGAGTTAGATGACAGGTAAACACTCCAAGTGATTGAATAGCCTGAAAAGGGTTCACCAACCTCTCCCACAAGAGGCTCCAGTTCTCCACGAACATCCCATGTTCACATAGCAAATAAGTCTCAAAGTTGAGATATGAATTCCTATCTTTTGAACCCAGGATCTGTCCTTTTTAAGAACTGGGCCATATTAAGAGCAGTAGCTACAAAGTACCATTTCTAGAAAGGTCATCCCTGTTTTATCACAGATATATCAGGCAGAACCTGAGATCAGGAGGTTTTTCACCTGAAACAAGAACTACAAACTGTATGGATCAAGGGACAAGACACATTTCTTCAGGTGAGTTGGAGTGGACCTGCTATTTAGTAGCTTCCTTGTTTAATTATCTTGTGAACTCAGTGATAGATTCTGTATTCTCTATACTGCTATAAAATAGCAAATACTGTAATCAAAATCTCAAATTCAGAACACTTGGACAAAGTTTAGGTTGCCCCACTTTAGTTACAGCTCTGATATTGTATGCTGAGCCATAGCAACAAGAGCCAGCTGGGTGGATTGATATTACTAACTGAGATTCTCCTCCAGTAGTTGCCATAATAGTAGTGTGTATACATAAAGCAAAAACTCCTTGACCTTTTTGTGATCTCATTTAGTTGTTTCAGTTCTGTCTGACTCTTCATGACCCCATTTGGGATTTTCTTGGCAAAGATACTGGAGTGATTTGCCATTTCCTTCTCCAACTCATTCTACAGATGAGGAAACTGAAGCAAACAGGGTTAAGTGACTTGCCTGGGGTCACACAGTAGTATATGAGGCTTGATTTAAAGTCAGGAAGATGAGTCTTCTTAACTCCAAGCCTGCCACTCTATCCACTGCACCACCTAGCTGCCCCAACTCCTTGACTTACATAATGTAAATATTCGTATCTCCATTTACAACTAAGAAAACTGATATTCAAAAAAGTTAAATGATTTGTTCAAGGATACAGACTGCTAGTATCAGAGCTAGGACTCAAACTTGGGTCTTGTGGCTCCAAATCTGGTGATTTTTACACATTTCCACAGGGCTCTTCCTCCCTATCATTCTCATGTTGCCATCATGGGGCATTTGGATACTGCATCTCTAGATTTAGACTGTATTGGCTTGACATGGCTGGATTGCAGAGCATTGAGATGAACTACAAAAAGCTGCTTTCAGGAAACCAGCCTTGTTCACTTGTAGCCCCCCATATAAAAGAGCTAAATATAGCAGCTATTGCGATACGGTTGTAATCACAACCTTAAACCACTAGAAAATATTTGCTTGCAGGCAGTCTTGATCTGCTTTGAATTAAATGCACTCCAAGACTCACAGTCCCCAGGGATAGTACACAGCCACTCCTTTCTCATCACATTCCAGACTCAATTCCTAAGGGCCTTCCTTAAGTTAAAACAGATAAAATACCCATTTACCATTAAGTTAGCCTCTAAAAGGAGCATTCCCTCAAGTCTGGGAAGCATGAAGAGCAGCTATTAACACCATTGCTGGTATCATTTTTTTTAAATGAAGCTTAATGCTTTAGCTGAGCACTGACCAAAGTGAACTAAACCAGATTGGTGCCTGCATTTATTTAATAATTTACTACTGTAACAGTAACGTCAACAAAAGCTAGCCTTTATATAGCATCTACTATGTGCCAAAGTGCTGAACACTTTACAAGTATTATCTCACAGGATCCCCACAACAATTCTGGGAGGCAGTTGCTAAAATTATCCCCATTAGGCAGATGAGGAAACTGTGCAAACAGAGGTTAAGTGACTTGCCCAAGGTCACGACACAGCTAGTAAATGCTTGAGGCTGGGTTGGGACTCAGGTCTTCCTGCCTCCAGACCTTTATCCACGACTTATGTAACTTTCGGAGAGCTATCGCAGTATGGCTCACACTGGGTGGAGGATTAAAGTAGGTGACCTCTAGGATTCTTTTCACTGTAAGAATCTGTGACTTCAGTTACACATAGAAGCACGATGCCAATCGGTAATGCCTTTGGTAATGAGAAAAAGATTGGACCAAAAGTCAGGAGGTTTTCCTCATTTTTGGTATTACCATAGATATTCTGGGCTTTCTTGGCCATGACGCTTTCTTTCTCTCTGAGGCTTAATTAATATGAATGGCTTTCAAAGAGTTCAGTGACTGAAAAGTTATCTATAGCAAGATATTCATAGCAGCACTCTGATGAAGCAAAAAAAAAGGAAATAAAGTAAGCATATGTTGGTTCTATTATCAGAGGACATTGGTAGTCATGTATCATGGCAGGTCGGAGTTGTTCTGAAATATCAATCCATCAATAAATATTTATTAGGTGCCAACTATGCTCTGGACGCTGTGGTAAGTGCTGAGGATATATTAAAAAAGACAAAAGATAGTCCCTGTTCTCAAGGAGATTATAATCCAACGGAGGAGATAATCTGCAAACAGAAAATATACAAACCAAATCCTGCATATTTTCTCTCAAAAGTGTGCCTTTGTTCTCATGTTTCCTGGCCACATACGGCCTCCTAGACCACCAGCACTGCTTCCAGTCTGGTCCTGGCAGCCATTGTCCATGAGATGATCCTCTACATCTTCCTTTGGTGCTATAGCTACCACCCTCCTCAGAAGCCACGGCTACTAAAGACCAAGTGGTTCAACAATAGAAACAGCTATGGTTGTGGCAGCGGGAATGACATTAAAGAAAATGCAAACTGACTTGAGCTGAAACCTCCCATATACATTGTCTTCTATTAGAATATGTGCTCCTTGAGAGCGAGGAACTATTTTTTTTTAATGATTATCATTTATACTCTCAACACTTTGTAAATGAGAAGTGCCCAATAAATGCTTTGTCATTCATTCATGTACCTACCATGTGAAACTTCCATGCATCTTTTCTGGTGACACATGTTTTCTGCTCATGAATCTTCCTCGGCTAACAGTGTAACCTGTGGGAGAATGAACCCCATGTGTATGTGGAAGAGGAATCTTATCTCATCATTTTATTCCCTATGCTGCTTGAGTAAATGCCTTTTGTTTTGTACCACTATGTCCCATGACAGACTCATAAGAGTGAAGACATCACTGGAGGCTTGTAAATTATGGAGTGAAGGAAATGTTGACCCATAGAATACCTTGAACCTATATCTTTTTGAGTGAGGTGAAGCAAATGAGCACATACAATAAGACATTTCCATGGTGATACAATGAAATGTGAGTTGTTTCTATTATTTGCAAGGAGGACTCCCTGAGAAAGTGTGCAGATCCATCACTGATCCTAGTGGTATCTCTTTTATGCAAAGGACAACTCTGAAGAAAGAATATTTCTCCTCCTCCAGCACTGTGCTAACAAGCACAGGGGTTTAATTCTACAGGTCAGATTCATTTTAAGGATGGCAATAATTTGGCACATTTTTTCTCAACTCATGTATTTATGGAGATATGCTATGGTAAGACAGAAAAATCATTCAGTTAAAGAGAAAAAGTTGGTTTCTCAAGTAAATAAATACAAAGCTGTCTTACATTTTTTAGCTACTTACTCATATGAAATACAAATCCTCAATAACAATCTTTTATCCTCATTCTTAATGACCTTGTAGAAAGTTCCTATGGAGTCAGATAGGCAAAAATATTTATTTTTTTAAAAAGATATAAATTCTCTGAACATGCAAAGGGCTATCTATCTCTAAATTCAATGTGGTTATCTACTCAGCAAAAAAAATCTCATTTATTTGTGGAGCACGACCTCTGGGATATCTTTCCCAGTTCATATTTGTAGATTGGTTCCTCCAGGCAACGACTACCCCAGGTATTCTTAGAGTCTGTACCTCTAAAAATATATACATTTTCCAAAGCATTTACCTTCAATAGTCAGCCAGGGGACACAATTAACTAAAAAAAAAAAGTTATCTACTGAACTATCATTGTAAGAACAAGAGCTTCAAAATATTTTCTCCATCATCCTAGGACATATACTACAATGAATGCACATAGAACACAGCACAGAAAATACACAAATAGGCACACTTAGGGAATACATTGGTCAAGTAAATTCATACTTCCTGAAGGACCCAATGTCTTTTACTCTTCTTGTGGTGTTCCCATGCTGCAACCCTTAGACAGACACTGCATCTTAGCACATCACTCCACTGGGGTCTCCTGCTAGGTGCAACAACTCCAGCTGGACAAGTAGTTCCTCTGATTCTTGCCCCAGTTAGGTTCCCAGCCCTGGTTCGTTCTGCAGGACTTAGCAAGTTCACCTTAGTTTAATTAGTTCATTAACCCTTTTCTGAATCCCTATCTTATCTGCCTTGTATGAAGATACAAGGAAAAAAAGACATGGTCCTCCCCATCAGGTTCACAGCCTTAATAATATGAGGACCTAGACTTTTAGATCTGAAAGGGGTCTTTGTTTTACCATAAGGGGATCATCCAAATAGACATTATCCCAGACTTCTCTAAATTGCTTTCCAGCTATCATCAATGGTTTTAGCATAGCTTCATTACTCATATGTTATTTGTTTGAGCACCTAAACTGGTACAAACTTACAGGAAAAAATGCAGGACTAAGAAATCACAAAATTCAATAAAAAGGAAAAGGAGATCAGGAAGAAGGAGATGGAGGTAGAGATAGAATGGCTGCTAGATCTTAGGGATTTCTTCCCATGTTTTATTGTGTCACAACTGACATAATTTAAGGTATTCAGGGCTTGGGGTGTAAATTTCTAATAACAAAGGTGATGGCCACTAAACATGAGCTTTGTTCTCATCATTACTTAAAAATTGCTGTAGCGACATCTTTCCAGACTGTGAGAAATGAGACTGCTACTCTATTCCAATCAGTATTAATCAGTTTGACGTTATTTCATAAGGGTCGTGATTATACGTTCTGTACATTAGGTCCCAGAACTGTGAACTGCAGATTGTAAGTTCACTTGCTTAATCATAGAAAGCTAACTAGAGGCCCTCCATCCTGGTTTTTCCTTACTGTGGTAACCAAGCCCAGTATGGAGAAGGTGACTTAATTATGTGGAAATTTCCCCAACTTATTTTTGTACCTCCAGACCACTCTCTCTTGACCAACATGAGCAGGTGATCATCTTACGATCACTAAGTAGAGATGCTCCATGCTTCTCCCAACCCAATATGCCCCCTGATAACATGCCATTTTTAGCTCATTTTTGGCCCATGAAGCAAAGTCTATCAACCACTGGGATTTCGTACTTTGAACAGCCCCTCTAGAATATTTAATCATCAAATCTAGTATCAGGTCTTATAAAAATAAGACCCTGGAAGAAGGGAACACCTCAGATCATGAGGAAGATCTTAGAGGGGACCATGGACCCTTTAATGAAGTGCCATTGGCTCAGAGCTCTGCCTCGGTGGTTTTTCTTGCAGATTGGACAATTTTAATTCCCACAAGGCCTTAGGCAAACTTCACCCCGTCTACAACAGGAGAAATGATAACAGATTCTTTAATTCTTGGTGATTGAAGACTTAAATAGTAATGGTGACTCAGATATCAAGACTCCATACTTAACATGGCCCACGGAAGTACAATTTGGCATCCCGATATTTCTGGCTTTGCTAGATTAACCATGGGGTCTGAACTGTGACCAACCCAGATTCAAAGGGTTTGCTGCTAATGTTTTTTCTGGGTATCACAAAATTTCCTGTATAATGAGGGATGAGGAGGATTAGGTATGGTCCTCAAAGATTATGTTTAGGTCAGTGTCTCCTCAGGTAAAGAAGGAGGAGGATAGACTTCCCAGCCCTACAAGTTGCCTTGTGTTTGCGAGCTTAGAAGAAGTTTCCACTTCAGTGGAGTCAGAGGCCTGAGCAGGAGAGCAGAGAATCTACCCTCTAGCACTTTAGATTGGATGATGACGTATGATGGGTCATGCAGAGAGGGAATGGGAAAGTAGGGAACCTAGCATCCTGTGGAAGGCTGAAATCCATCCCCTCCTTGTGCTCCTCTACTTCTAATATTGGGCCTATATTGTATCTAGGGGTCTCTAATTGGGTTGTATACTAAGTCATCATCTCTGATCTTTACTTATATTTCTTTCTCTTCTGCCTTGACCTGGAAGAAAACTTTTTGAGCTCTCATTTCCCAGATGGGATAAGTTGCCTAGATGGCTGATTATCCTCTCTGACACTTCAGCTTCAGGGGCTGTCTCCCCAGCACTAGGTGAATCTATTGTTTCCAGGACCATTCTGTCTCTTCCTCCCCAGTTCTAGCAAATCCCCGGATGATCACACAGCAAAAGCTAGCTAGCACATTGGAATCATTTTATGTAGCAAGGGAGATGAATTAGAAAAGAATAGAACAGAAGAGGGGTGCAGGGTGGGAGGAGGGGTGAGAGAAGCAAGCTGATCAACACAGACAGGGCAATCATGGTGGCCAGGAATATTCTAACTACAGGGAACAGGAAGGAACTTCCTGCTTCAATGTTAGAGACAGCAATTAATTTCATCAGATGCTCCTGGGCGGAAAGAGAAAGTGTCTCTGAGGGGCCATCTCTCCCAAACTGGATTCAGTCCATAGGATGGGGGGGTGGGGCAGGAAGGGAGGCAATTCCTACAGCCTTGGCAAAAATTCTGATACCCTTTTTGGATGCAAGAGCTGGGGAGGAAATGGTTTGTCCACAAGTTTCTCCCCCTCAATAGGGAGAATGCATCTACTTCTTGAACTCTATGACTCTCTCAGCTCATCTTCTGCCTTCTTCTTCCCAGAAAGCTCCAAAAATCACTCCCATTCACCCAGACTTCCACAGCTTCTCTCCAAAACATCCTAGGATTGCTATGCCTTCCAAAGCTGGGCTATATCCATCCTAAAGTAAAAATTGTCATCATTCTCACTACAGTCCAAGGCCATTTGATAAAGGGGGACATTCAGTGAATAGGGGCTTATACATTATTGTGGATAGTTTTGAACACAAATCCCAGTAGATCCCTTGGATTATTGTTTAGGGGATACATATCGGGGGTACATATCAGTTAGGAAACTGAGTTCCAGAGAAGTGAAATAAATCACAGAAGATCAAGCTAATCTCATTAGAGAAATGAATAAGACACATAAAGCAATTAAGAACACGACAGGATAACTTAACCAAGTGCCCAATTTGTAGGACAGACTGACAATAAGTTTTATGGAAAGCCAGAAAAGGAACAGTTATGTGGACAGCTACATGGTGCGCGGTATTGTCTCGGTCCTGAAAGGTCAGGAAGACCTGAGTTCAGATATGATCTCAAACACTTACTTAACTGTGTGACCCTGGATAAGTCACCTAACCCTGTTTGCCTCAGTTTCCTCATCTGTAAAATAACCTGGAAGAGGAAATGGCAAATCACTCTAGTATCTTTGCCAAGAAAACACCACATGGGGTCATGGAGAGTCAGATAGGATTGAAAACACCTCAACAATACCAATGAATGTGGACTGAACTATTCAGGAAGATTTCATGGAGATAGTGGCACTTGAATTGCATCTTTAAGGACAGTGTAGAAGAGATGGGCACTTGAGAAAGGAATAATAGGAGCAAATTACCTTTATCAGAACAGAGGCTTTCAATAAGTATGATTCAGATGTTTTTTGAATGATATAATCAGTTAATTTCAACATCTGCTTTGCTATTTGAGCCTAATTTTACTAAGTTAAATCTTTTTTAGATTTCCTTTGTCTGTCTAGATTTTTACATACCTTGGTTTCAAGACATTTGGCTCAAGAACTTATTTATATGTACATTAATGTGATTGGCCTACTTCCTCTCCAACTCCATAGCATTAGTATGTCTAACTACATAAGCAGGCTCTCCAAGAGATGAAAAAAACAGGCATCCTAATGTTGGCAGAAAGGCACTTAAGTAACAACTGGTTTTTCAGACCTTCACTGCAAGGCCAACGAAAAAGGGATTGATGCATTTTAGTAGAGAAGCTGATGTCAGCACATCTGGCCAAGACTTGGCACTGGCCTATTCAAAGCCTTTCAACAGAGTGACTGATAGTGCCCTTGAAAGCCATAGCTTTGTGACTGGGAATTTTGCAGGTATTGTCAACTGCAGAATGGTGGTAGCTTGAGAATCAAAGTTTCTGGGATACAGCCCACAGACTGAATTATCCCATACCTGATACCAGGAAATAGAATTCAAATCAATTCATCTTTCTAGATCAGTATTATATTTCTCCCCTCTCACATGCCTCTAAATTACAGCCCAACTCGTCTACTAGTTGTTCCCTCGTCATAAAATTCCATCTCCTTCCTCCCATGCCTCCCTTATAATTATAGAACAGCTCTGATGCTACCATCCCAACCCCCACTCACACTGGCAGGCTGAGTCCTTAGAGCTGGACTGTTACATCTCTCCTCAGGATTCTGCAGGTAGCTCTGAGGGTTTAGGGTATAGCTAATACTATAGCTCATGAAACCCTTTAGAAGGGAGATATTTTACTATGACAGTATAATTAATACAGTTGGTACAAAATATTCTCCCTAAAAGTCTGTGAGAGACACTCTACTACTAGTAATAGAGTCTAGGGCAGGAGTTCTTGACTTGAGATATGAGTAGGCTGTGGATAGATTTCAAAGAATCTGTGAAATTGAATGGTAAAAAATTTACATCTTTATTTTCACTAACCTTTGGTTTCCTTTGTTATACTAAATATTTTGTTTTAAGCATTTAAAAACATTACTATAAGGAGTCTATAGGTCTCATCATATTGCATACGTATATATATATATGTATGTGTATGTATGTATATGTGTAGACAGGCATGTGTATATATGTACACACACACACATCTGGGTTTATAGCTAAGCAAGCCTGGAGCATTTTCCCTGAGATTCTCTTCTTTAGTGGAGAAAATGTTGACTGTGTGCCGCATAACTGAATGAGTGGCAGAGCTAGTTTGAGAGTTTGGGAGAAGACATCCTTTCCTTCTTTTAGGAAACACATGGGTTCCAGATTCTCTTTGGGATCAAGTCCAGGGAAAAGATAGAGAAAAATTCTCTTGTAGATATCTAGGGAAAGCAGCTTCTCGACAAGTCTCTAATTTCCAGCTTGCCTCCTTAGAGGATTTCCCCTTGGGTCAGATCAGGCCTCCCTCTTGGCTGAGAGAGATCTCATCTTACTCCCATCTAAAGATGTTCTTATTTTGTTCTTATTTTAATCTGTAGGACTTTTAAAAATTTTGGACTGCTTTTTTGCTTGAATAAATGGACTGGTTCACTTTTCTCTATTTCTGAAGGTATTTTTCATAGCCTATATTCAGTAGGAAGGGGCTAAGTTGGCAGGTGCAAGCTTAGGGTACCCTACCCCCTTAAGAGCAATCAGAATGGCAGCTTTTTATTCTGGGATAGTTGTGCGCCTATACCAGCAACACATTAGGGTGAGATGATGGTTAAAATTCTAGTGCAGTCCTCTTTTCTCAGAAGAAAACAGAATGTCCAGCCTGATGGCTTCCTCTCTTGTTTTCCTAGAGGCAGAATCACAGTCTCCCTTGCAGAGGGATGGGCCAGCTTCCACAGACATCAATGCCTCCCTGATCTGCCTTTCTATATGTTTAGAAATCCCATGTGGATATACATTTTACATGGGCACATACATACACCTTACAAGGGCAATTCACAGGTCCTGGAGGTCTTATCATAAGAGAGTCCATCTCCCAACTCCAGTAATTGTCACTGGCTGTCCTCTATGGCATCCTACATACAATCCCTCCTGCTACAAGAATTCTTTCTTTATTAGGCCTTTAATGCCACTCCTTTCTCTCAATTATCTCCAATTTATCTTGTATATATCTTGTTTCTACGCAGTTGTTTTTAGGAAGAAAGGATGAAGGAAGGAAGGTGGTAAGGAGGAAGAGAGGAAGGAAGGAAGGAAGGAAAGAAAGAGAATAAAATAAGGACGGATGGAAGGAAGGAAGGAAGGAGGGAGAGAGGAAGGGGGAAAGAAAGAAGGAAGCATTTATTAAACATTTATTAAGTACCTACTATGTGCCAAATACTATGCTAAGCAGTTACAAATATCTCATTTGATTCTCACAACAACCCTGGGAAGTAGATTCTATTATGATCCTTATCTTATAGATGAGGAAACTGAGGCATACAGAGGTTAAGTGACTTGCCTCAGGTCACATAGCTAATAAATGTCTAAGACTGGATTTAGATTCAGGTCTTCCTGGCTCTAGGCTCAATGTTTCATCTAGCTGATACCTGGGACTATATACCTGGTTCTTACCATTTGACTGCAGAGGGTTTAGAGCAGGGATTCTTATCTTGCCCTATGGATATCAGGGAATCTATAAACGTATGTGTTGGGGGTGAGGGGGAGAGAATTACATGTTTATTTTCACCAATCACCAGAATTTAACATTTCCTTCAGTTATGAACTTAGAATCCTAGAACCTTAGGGTCTGAACAGATCTTAAAAGTTGCTGAATCTAACCTCCTATTTGCTGCTACTTATTGAGCCTGGGGTATTTATAAGTCTGATGCCTGGACATTCTCTTGATGCAGTCATGTCTCTGTTTCTGATAAGGTTAAAAAGACATTGTTGTGGGAATCTCGTAAGTACTCTCATAAAATTTTAGATCTTAATGTTGTAGTAAAGATCATCTGCTTCAATCACTTTGTTTTATAGATAAGGAAACAGACTCAAAGTGCTCCATAACTAGTTTTTTGCAGAGCTGAGATTTGAACCCAGGTCTCGTTGACTCCAAGTTCAATATTTTTTTCCCCATATCACTGAATCTTGCAGTGATAAATAAATGGAAGAAATCACCTAGAAGTATGACAAGCGTGAACAACTGCCAGCACTAAGTGAGAAGGAAGAGAGAAATGAGAAGGGACTAAGAGGTTGGGAAATCTAGATCAAAGTGTCAGACAGCTCAGAAAGTGGGAAAGAGGTTTTTAACAAATTCTAGGAAGGCAACCAAGAAAAAAATATGTAGTAGAAGGAAATCAAAGCCACTGTCAAGAGGTTGGTGGAGTGACGAATGTTATGCGGAGGAGAAAGCAAAAGAAGAATCATTGAACTTCTGGATCTACATATAGCAAGAACAAAGTTTTTCACAGGCCAATATTGCATCCACCACCCCACCCACATTCTTGCTTCATCATGCACATATGTCAGTAGCAAAACTTGATTACTTTGGTCATGTACTTTGGCCAGCAAAAACAAAAACAAAACCTGTCTCTCCACGTTTGTAATGAGTTCTTCCCATAGAGAATAGATCGGAGTCTTTTGAGAGATGAATGATACCCTGTAGTATACCCTGAGAAAAATGATTATTAATAACCAATTATGGGGTAGATCCAGACCTTTCCCCTTTCCTATTTCCTTGTTTGAAGTCCAGCCTTTGAAAGGCATGACTGACTTCTGCCAGAAATTTATCCTGTTTTGATCCATCTTATTTAGGTGAATTCCCGCCCATGGTGTTCTACTCAGGTTTGGGTGGGGATAAATTCTTTGATTAAATTGCCCAAGACTAAGGGTGATTTGGAAGTAAATGACATGATCAGTCATGTCCCCAACGCTTCATTAGAAGAGGTCGAATTCTCATTATAATACTCATTCTCTCTCATTACTTGTTAACCAGTCAGAGTTGATTTTCATCTTCAAGAACACACTCTCTTCCAAGGGCATCTGAGTGTTCAGTGGGTTCCATGATTTGTCTTTCGATCTACGAGAGAAGGCCAAATGGTCTTTTATTAATAATATGCTAACCTTATTAATAAAATGATTCATTACCCAGAAACTGTCTCTTGAACTTTTTATACTTTACAACACACACATACACACAAACACAGACACAGATACACACACACACACATACACACACACACACACACACTCATGAGACTATACCAGTGCCAGCAGAATTGAGGAAATTTGTTAATGATCCTAAAAATCAGAGATGTGTCATGGTGATATTGCCAAAAGAAATAGCAAAATCTTGGGTACCCAGATGCCTCCTGAGATAGATAGCATCCACAGAAATGATGTAACTAATCAGAAGGTGTTAACTTCTTGGGACAAGTATCAGTCAGAGCTGTAATCAGGGTAGTCTTTGCCTCATATGTGACTAGATTTAAAGGGTACTAAACTGGTGATCCAGACAAAGGTCACCAGAAGGAGGTTAGGCAGGAGGGGGAGATTCACCAACACTCCAGGATCCTTCCACAAATCAGATTTGTGCATAACTTCTCTACACCAGGGACTGGGAAAGTCTAAGCCTAGTAACCTAGGTACCTTCCTCCCAAGTCATGGCTAGGAAGGGAGTGTGTTGTTGAGGGCTACCATTCTGGAATAACTGAGAAGGAAGCATGAGTTAATCTCCCTCAGTCTCCTCATATTCTAATCCCTGTCCCCATGCTGCACGCCCACAATACAAGCAGGATAGTTGTGAGCAAAGAAGCTATCTTGCAAACCTTATCAATTCAAGTTAACTTTGTCCATGGATGGATTGATGTGGGACCCAGCCGTGGACCCTTTGGACAAAAAGAATATTGGTCTGGGATCTTTTGACACCCCAGGGATCCTCCTTGTCTATTACTTTTAATTTCCTTGCCAGCAGGCTTTTATTTTCTCAAACTGTCTTTTAACAGCCTTGGAGACTGCTTTTACCTGGAGATATTTGAATTATTTTTATTAAGTGGAAAGTTTATATGTACCCTCAGGTACTGGGTGATCCATTGTACCAGAAACGACAGTCTTCTTGGCTTCTTTCTACCTTTGACACTGTTGACCACCCTTCACTTTCAGGACATTCTTTCCTCTCTTCAGTTTTCATGAAAGCACTCTTAGTTTTCCATCTTTGTGACTACTTCTTCTCCTTTTCTGAATCTTTACCCATTACTCCAGTCCTCTCTCCTAGCTCTTCTTTCTCCTTCTCTCTCAGTAATGTCATCAATACTCATGGGATATAATTAACAACTCTTTGTAAGTGACTATATATATGTGTGTTTGTGTGTGTGTGTGTGTGTGTGTGTGTGTGTGTGTGTATTTTGGTTCAGAACTATGATTTCAATGGTATAAGGGCATCCCCAGTATGATATTTCCCTTCACTGATACTGAACAGGAACTCATCTGAAATTTAGAGAGCAAGAGTCTGAAAGAATTGCCTGGATTGTGACTATCCATAGTCACACATCTAATATATGTCAGAGGTAAGTCTTGCATCAGATTTTCCTGACTCTAATACAGGGTTTACCCTGTGCTATGTAGCTCCAGACCTATTTATCTAACCTTGATCTCTTTCCAGAGATCCTGTTCCAGGTGGCTAATTGACTTTTGGAAATCTCCATCTGGAAGGACTACACAGCTCAAGTTCATGATGTACAAAATGGAATTCATTATCTTTCTCTCCTGAACTCCCTCCTCCTCAAAAGTCCCCTAGTTCTATGGCAATACCATGATTTCAGTCACCTGCCTTTGCAACCTCAGAATCATTCTCTTCCTCCTCCCCTATCCCTGAGGTCCAATCAACTGCAAATCTTGAGTTTACTTCTCCAATATTCCAACTGGAATTCTTTTCTTCTCTAGTTCATCCTCCACTCAACTTTTTGTTGTTGAGTTGTATTAATCATATCCAACCCCATTTGGGGTTTTCTTTGCAAAAATACTACAGTGGTTTGCCATTTCCTTATTCAGCTCATTTTATAGATGAGGAAACTGAGGTAAACGAGGTTAAGTGACTTGGCCAGGGTCACAGAGCTAGCAAGTATCTGAGACTGGATTTGAACGGAGGTCCTCCTGGTTCCAGGTCCAGGGCTTTATCCACTGTAGCTCCTACCTGCCCTTCCACTAAATCAAATTAATATTTCTAACACACAAGTTCAGCCAGGTTATTTCCCTCCTGATACAGGTTCAGTGGCTCCTCATTTCCTCTAGGTCAAAATACAAACTGCTCCGCTTGGCATTTAGAACCCTTTGCCATCCCATTATTCACCTTCATACATGCCATGTTCCATCTGAACTGGCCTGCTTGCTGTCCTCTGAACTTGGTACTCCATCTCCTCCATCAGTACCATATCCTGAGTTGTCTGTCCCTCAGACCTGAAATGCTCTTCCTCATCACCTCTGCCCTCTCGAATCCCCAGCTTCCTTCAAGGTTTAGCCCTGTACTGCAGCCTAAAGGAAGCTCTTCTTTATCCCAGGAGGCATTAGCATTCTCTTTTTCTTCATATTATTATTTACATGGTATACACATGTAAACGCATGGATATATATGCCTATATTGTCATATAAAATAATATATACAAATATATTCTTTGTACTTATATTTGTATGTATATGTGTGTATATCCTTACACACACACACATACACACACATATACATGAATGATAATGTACACTGGAAGGGAAGGGAGAAAGGGTACCTGCACAATATAGCAGACAAGGAAAAGGAGGTGGAGTCCAGAAAGAATTGAGGTGATAGTGAAATGGAGCATGGCTAGAAAGTGTGTGTGTGTGTGTGGATATGGATACACATATATACGTATAGGTATATAGTATGCACATCCATGTATATATGTGTATAGACATATAGGTACATGTATTTATATATGCATATACATATGCATATACACACATACATGCATTGATATGTCTGTTCACTTTGCCACAATGGGAGAACTCCACCTTGTGTCCCTCCTCTCCTTATTGGCCCACCGTAGAACTACTATTTGGGGAAGGACCCCAGTCATTCTTCATTTCACTCTCATTTCAACTGTCTCTGGACTCCACCTCCTTCTCCTTGTCTACTATACTGTGCAAGTACTCTTTCTCCCCTCCCTTCCAGTTCACATTATCTTTCATGTATATGTATGTGGGGGGTATATACATACATACACACACATATATACATACACACATATGTACATAGATTATATTTGTATATATTATTTATATTACAATATATGTACACAATAATACATATATATGTGCATGCTTTATATATAGCCACATCATATAAATATCCTTCTTCTCCCCACCTCCCTTCCATCTCCCCTTGTCTCTCCCTGCATTAGAGTATTAGCTTTTTGAGGATAGGGGCTGTCCTTCTTGCTTATATTTGAATCTCTAGCCCTTTGCACAAAGTCTAGAACATAGTAAGCATATAATAAGTACTCATCCACTCACTCTATCTGTAAAAACATGTGGATGAAAAATGTCTGTTGTACATCATGCAATCAGATAGACAAACTCTGTATCCATCAGTAGCTGTCTGTCTTTCCTATATCTATCTATCATCTATCTGATGTATCATCCCCATATAAACCCCTTAACAGCAGGTATTGGTTTTCATTTTGTCTAACTAAAGTACCTATTCAGCTTCTTTTCTAGACTCTTAATAAACGCTCACTGGATTGGAAATTTTCAAATAATATGAAAGAATGAACCCCTGCCTCACAGTCCTCTAGCCAGATTCCAGAATCTTTTTCTCCTCCTCCTTTCTCCAGCTTAGGGTACATTTCCTTCCTCTTGCCTCAGGTACCAAAATTTCTAATTATAACTGTATATCCAAAATGGGACCGAGAACCTCCCAAGATTTTTCGTTCTGAAAATGGACAGCCTATGTCTGATGATTTATGTGAGAAGAAACCTTCCTGCTCAGAACCACTGCTTTCATTCACAGGTTAGATTTCTCTGACTATTAGCAGCCTAGGAGAACTCCTTGGTCGTGTTGCAGGTGTTAGCAAATATTGCTGATTTCCCTTCCCCTCTTCCTTGCTATTGCCTTGATTGAGCTTGAAGTCAGTGACAGAGTTCCTTTTCTGTTGCTTGATGATTTTTAAAAAAGGATAAAGTCATATTTAGAGGGCCCCTTGGTCTTCTTCTCCAAGACTGGCATTTAACAGAGAATTTGGGGAGAGGAGAGGATTGCTTGTGACTTCACAGTGAGAAAACTAGTTCTATCAGTGATTGTCCTGTAACACATCATCTTAAGAGAACAGTTTGTTGCACTTTGGCACAGCCCATATGCTTCCGGGGCAGCATTTGAATCCAAGCCTTCCTGACTCTGAGGCCAGCCTTCTATCCACAACAGCTACATCACGCTGCCTTTCCCTCAGGTTTACAGCCTGCCAAATTGTACCTAGATTCGCCAATCTGCATACTAAGCATTTACAACAATTAGTTAACCCAGAATGAATGCACAATCTGTCTCATCCAAAAACAGAGCACTACAGAGAACCAGCTCCCTGTCTTACGGGCTAAAGCCAAAAGAACCAATGACCCAGAGCTTAACAGGTTCCACCCTCCCTTAGATTTGCCCCAAATTCTTTTCATCGTAATTGTGTTCTTTCCTCCAACTTCCCTTCAACCTCCCTTCCTTCCCCTGCAGTCTCTTGGCCTGATTCTTTAGCATAGTGTCTCTTACACATGCCTTGGGTTGCCCTTCACCAGGTCCATTTATCTGTAATACATTCTCTCCGGCACCACCTCCCTTCTATTTCCCAGCATTCTGTCCTATCATCTCTTACTTCTCCCCCAACCACATAGGGGTTCTCCAAGGGGCCCACTACGCTCAGTGCAGCTTGTATGCGCAAACATACATATCTATTATCCAATGATCTGATTTATTTGTGCCAGATTTGTCGCATCGCTCACATATCCAGGATCGGCTGATATTTTAAGACAGTGAATCAGACTATTTGGCATTGCTTGCTTTGCAGCAGAGCTAGGGGGTAGTGGTGTAATGAAGATGGGAGGGGGAAGTGCTATACTTATTGGGAATGAAATTCATGTCAATAAGAATTCTGCCTGGCAACAGGATTCCGAAAGCGAGATACCAAGCACTAATATGCAAAGCTGGAACACTATCATTGGTAAAATAGCATCACATTTCTAGCCTGTCTTATTTTTTCCCATGTAATGTAAGATGAGGAGCCTGTTTTCTGAAAAGGTAATAAAATTGCTTTGCAAATTTATTCTGTAAAGGATATCTACCAATGTGTCACTTAAAGGAAGCTTAAACTAATTGAAATGGGTGACAGATTTAAGACAAGAAGGGATCTTTGAGAACCACTAGTCCAACACTTTATTTTCTAAATGGGGACACTGAGGCGGAGATGAAAAGACCTATTCCTGGTCACCCTGTTAGTGGGGATACAAGTAAGACTGGAACCCGAGTCTTTTGAATACAGATCCAGGACTCTTTCTATCACACTGCTTGTTATGGCATGGTATGATGGAAAAGAGGGCACAGTGGATAGAAGGCTAGGCCTGGAGTCGAGGACCTAAGTTCAAATCCTGCCTCAGATACTTACAAGCTGTGCAACCCCGGGCAGGTCACCTAACCCTACTTGTTTCAGTTTCCTCATCTGCAAAATGAGCTGGAGAAGGAAACGGTAAACCCCTACAGTATCTTTGCCAAAAAAAGTCCAAATGGGGTCAAAGAGAGTAAGTCATGACGGAACCAACTGCACAACAAGGAGAATATGATTGAAAAACAAAACATAGCATTATATTAGGAGTCAAGAGACCTCAATTCTAATCTAACTTTTACCACTGGCTCCTTGTCTAATCTTGAACAGACTTTTTCCCCTTTAGGCCTCAGTTAGCCTAGTCAGGAAGACCTGAATTCAAACCTGACCTCAGATAGTTAATGGGCAAAGGTCACTTAACCTCCACCTACCTCACTTTCCTCATCTGTAAAAAGGGGATAATAGTTGTATCTACCTCCTCGGATGTTTTTTGAGGATCAGCTATTAATAATTGTAAAGCACTTAGCACAATGCCTGGTATATAACAGACACTATGTCAATGTTATCTATTTTAAAGGGGTTTTTGTTGTTATTACTACAAGAGTTGAACGAAGTAAGCTCTAAGGCCCCTTCCACTTTTGTTACTAGAATATGATCGAAAGCAAACCAACAGGTCTTAGAATCAGAGGACCCGAGTTCAAGGATGACTCTAACATCTACTAAGTACCTGACCACACACAAGTCATTCACTGGTTCTGAGCTTCAGCTCCAATAATGCTTATACTTTACCAAGTTACGAGGAAGTAGTCTGCAAGCCTTAAAGCATTATATAAACATGAGCTATTTTAGTATTATTAATATTATTATTCAATACTGTCACCAGGGAGTGATTTTCTTATTGGCAATTTGAACGAAAATGAGGTGATAAATTTTTGCAAAGAGATGCATGATAGGAGCAAAGAGAATCACTCTATGTGACAGAAGCTAAATTCTTAAATGGAGGGTAAGGTACACTTTGAATCATGAGACGAATTCTGGTGCAGAGGCCAATTTTAGTTAATGGTTTGCTGGGGAATTCTGCCCTGGCCAGAACACATCCCCAAATAGTCTGATCTGAATACATGTATCACTCATTGGTCACCCCTTAACCCTGGCAGGGAATGTGATAATGAAGTCAGGACAATCAAGAAGTGAAACTAAGAGACATGGGTCCAGATAGCAGTAGAAAGACAACCACTGAGAACAGGTAAAGTCTCATGGACTAGTTGCCCCACCCTAGTAATGCCGTCATTTGTTGCTGCTGTTCAATCCTATCTGACTCTTCCTGAGCCCATTTTGGGTTTTCTTGGCAAAGATACTGGAGTGGTTTGCCATTTCCTTCCCTAGCTCATTTGATAGATGAGAAAACTGAGGCAAGTAGGGTTAAGGGACTTGCCCAGGGTCACACAGTTAATGTCTGAGGCCAGATTCAAACTCAGGAAAATGGGTCTTCCCTTCTTCAGGTCTAGTGTTCTATCCACTATGTTACCCAACTTCTTCGAATCACTCATTATACTGAATGGAAATTTTCCCTTTTTCCTTTTCACACTCCTGGAAATATATTCCCCTAAACATTATCTCCTAATAGATGACATAAGGAAACAAGCATGAGACTGGGAATCAGAACACTGGGGTTCTGCTTCTGTCTTTGCTATTGAGCTGTGTGACCTTAATCTCACTCACACAGTCTCTGGGACTTCCAGTTTTCTTATCTGTAAAATGAGGGGCTTGGATCAGTATGCCTTTCCATTTCTAACAGCCTATGACTCTAAAATCAAGAAAGGTTTGTATAATCATGCCGATGCTTGGATTAAAATCCAGGCACTCAAAAATCTTCCCGTAAATGTTCACACCTTAAATGCCTAATCCTCCAGTTTTGCCGTATGGATTTTTATCACAGTGTGTGCATTCGAGTCCTGTCGCTAAAATGTTCCCATGAATATATCATTCAGTGGTATCTGTCATACATTCGCATTTTTAGCATCACTGTAATTCTGTTTAGTTTTATGGCAAAGAAAGTTTGAGCCTAATTCAATTAATAGATTTTTTAGAAAAAACATCTAATTTTTATCATGTCAAGGGAAAGAGAATGTGCTGGATATGTTACATTGTTGCATTTTCCATTGTTATTCAATCAAGTCAACTGGTGATGACTTAAACTTCACTCCAGAAATATGCTGGCACTTCATAAAGGGCCATGTATCTCATTCACCCTATTACCTAAAACAGGGAATTTTAGCACTAGAAGAGATCAAAGAGATTTTCATGTATATTCCCTACTAAGTTTAAGGAGAGGATATGTATCTTATATATCTCTGTAGCCCTAACAGTGCCCAGCACTGTGTCCTGAGTTGCTCATCATAAGGTCATTTATTGGCATTCCGGGCATCAAACCTTCCCCACGTTCTCCACCTCTACATCCATTCCACTATGGCAATTTGGAGTGAGATCCATAAGGGCAGGAACTTTTTTTTGCATTTTTTTTTTTTTTGTGTATGTGTGTGTCTCCCAGGGCTTAACACATTGTCTGGGATTTAATAAATTTTTGTTGGTAATAAGATATACCAGAGGTTCACAGTGCTTTGCACATTTATATGCAATAATCATTTTTTGAATAAATGAATCTGGTCTAATCTCCTGACTCCTAAACAGATCAAAGGACTCACCCTAGGTCACTAAGATAGTAGCAGAATCAAAACTAAATCCTGGGTCTCCTGACTTTCAATCAAATGCTTTCCTTGAACTATCTAATTCATTTCCTGATAACATTTTTCAATACTTTGTCAAAATCCCAAGCAATATAGATGTAATCTTTCTATCTGCCTGAAATATCTACTCTACTTAAAGCCCCCAGGTCAATGTTTATTTAAAATCTAACTAGTAATTGCTATACTAGAATGGGAGTTAGAAACTCTGGTCTTTGCCTAATGTCTTCCAGTAACAAGTCTAAATGTCTCTCCACTTTTGTAACTTATAAAATGAGTTGTTGTATCTGACTCTTCATGAACCCAGTTAGGGTTTTCTTGGCAAAGATACTGGAGTAGTCTACCATTTCCTTCTCCAGCTCATTTTGCAGATAAGGAAATCAAGGCAAACAGAGTTAAGGGACTTGCCATGGGTCACACAGCTAGTAAATGACTAACCCTGGATTGGAACTCAGGTCTTCCTGACATCTGGTATTCTATCCACTGGGCCATCTAGCCATCCTATTAAACAGAGAGATAATAAGTTAACATTTATATAATGCTTCAAGATTTTCAAAATCAGCAAGCATTTAGTAAGTACTTACTATTTTCCAGACACATAATAAGTGCAGGGAGTAAAAATAGAAGCAAAAAAGAAAAAAATTTCTGCCCCAGGAAGCTTACATACTAAAGAGAGAAGACCACTTATAAAAAGCAAGCTGAAAAGGAGTATGGCTGGAGAGGAGTCCGAAGACTTCATATGCATTATCTTACACCCTTGTGAAGTAATACAGCTATAAATTATAGGTAACTTATCTAAGATCACAAAGCTAGGGAGTGTCAGAGGTGAGATTCCAAGGAAGGAAGCAAAGAAGCATTTATTAGTACCTCCTGTATGCTGGAACATCTGGGTGGTGAAGTAAGATAAGAGCTCTATCAGGTGGGGCAGTAGCCAAAATGCAAGACCTAGAGTCAAGAAGACCAGAGTTCAAATGTGGTGTTAGACACTCACTAGCTGAGTGACCCTGGGCAAGTCACTTAACCCTGTTTGTCTCAGTTTTCTCATCTGTAAAACAAGCTGGAGAAGGAAATGGCAAACCATTCTAGTATCTTTGCCAAGTAGACCCCAAATGAGGTCACGAAGAGTCAGGCATGAATGAAACAACTCAACAAAAACTATGTGCCAGATATTGTACTAAGCACTTTTTACAAATATTATCTCCTTTGATCCTTACAGCAATCCTATAGGTAGGTCCTATTGTTACCCCTGTTTCTTTCTTGAGGAAACTGAGGCCAATAGAGGCTAAGTGACTTTTCTCCAGGGTCACACATCTAGTAAGTATCTGACCCCATATTCAAACCCAGGTAATTCTGTCTCCTGGTTCAGCTGCTTCTCAATGGGATAGATCATCATTTTTGTAATGCATACTTAATGGCTACTTATTTTCAGACACATTTTATCATCACAAAGATCACAGCTATCATTAACCCATTTTTCAGATGAGGAAACAGAAGACCTTGTTGCTTTATCTCTTGGAGCCTGTGTTCTCACTTGTAGCCTGTGTTCTCACTTGTAAAAAAGGAAAATATTAGAGTAAATGCTACATTAGGGGCCCTAAGGTCCTTCTCAACTCTGATATTCTATATAAGTCCAGAAAGTAGAATTACCTCGCCCAAGGTCACACAAGTAAGTGGCATAGGTTCAATTTGAATCCCAGCCTTCCAAATTCAAATCCAGTGCATGGTCCCTGACCCACCCTCACCTCTAGTGAATGGAATACACAGTCAGAATCAGTTGTTATGTTGGCTGGACTACTTTTTTCTCATTCTTTTAAAAATTCTTTGTTACAAAGGATGGCTCATTGGGGAGGAGAGAAAGAAGATGGTACATTTGGAAATGAAGATGATACCACACACCAAAACTTTGTGTGTGTGTGTGTGAGTGTGTGTGTGGAGGGATGTATGTTGGGGCTATATTGTTTTGCCCATGTAAGTGTTTTGCCCATGTGTGTCTATGTTGGTTTGCCTAAATGTGGCTTGCAGGGAAACAAGAATATTTCTCTTTAGATATCTACCTTTCTCCAAGGGAGACTTTGATTCCTGCCAGGATAGGAAAGAAGCGGGTTAGGCCCAGAGTCTGGCCACTCTATTCTCTTCAGAGAGAGAAGAAACCAGACTAGATTTGTGTGTATTTGCTCTATTAGTACAGGGGAAATAAGTTTTAGCTTCAAATTGAGCTCCTGGTCACTATTCCTTAATGGAGGAGTGTCCAAGCTACATAGCAAATAACAAATAAATCTATTTATCCAAATAGCAAAGAGAAATAAGAGAAAGTTTATATATTAGAGAATACATGCCAAAACATAATACACTGAGGGAATGAACTCCTCCTTTGGGAGTGAGATAACTTAGTTCAACCAATAGAAGGAGTCCCAGATCCTACCCAAGGGGAAATTCCCTGAGGTTTCCAGTGTACTTAGCTGGAGATAAGGAAATGATTACTACTACCAGCCTCTCTTTAGCATCTCCACAGTCTTTCTCCCCCTTCATAGACCTGAATAAATCTGGAACCATGTGTCTTCTCTCTCAAAGCTGTATGCCAGAACCAATTCCAAAGTGCTCAGAACTCTTTGCAATCAATCTCCATCAATGAGAATGGTACCCTGCCATGATAATCCATGGCCTTTTAAGACAAGGATTGGGTGTGTGTGTGTGCGTGTGTGTGTGAAATTAAAAGATACAGCTTTCTTTGTCCAAATGCAGAAATTTGCATGGAGAAATATTTCCTACCTGTGTGACTTTGGACAAATCATATTCCCTGCCTCCACTTTCTGGAGCTCAATTTATGTAAGATGAGAGAAATTGGAGTAGGTAACCTCTAAGTTCTCCAGCAACCTTAAAATTCCATGGTCCTAATTCAATAACCATAACAAAATGATGTTAATGTTATGTAGGAATTTACATTCACGGGCATGTTCTCCTAATCTAAAATGAAAACCATACAGTTCAGGACCAAGCCAAGTGCAGTGAGCTCTAGACTAACTTGTGTTCATCCTTCCTTGCTGAAGAAGACCATGCCATCAGAGAAATGATGACATGACTTGCACTGGACTTTGTTTTGAGTGAGGGAGGATTGTGCAGGTCACCGGCCTCACTTCTCTTCCGAGGCCATCTGAATCCAGTAACCAGATACTCATCAGGATGACTGGAGATGATCCAGGATGCACTGGGAGACCTTGGGCCCTTTAGGCCAAGGCTAGTAAGAGGAAAGGAGTAGGATCATAAGATTTAGAACTCAAAGGTAACTTTGGTTGTTCAGCTGTTTCAGTTGTATCCAGCTCTTTGTAACGCCATTTGGGGTTTTCTTGGCAAAGACAATGGAATGCATTTCCATTTTATTTGACAGATGAGGAAATTGAGGCCAACAAGGTTAAGTGACTTGCACAGGGTCACCCAGCTAGTAAGTGTCTGAGGTCAGAGCTGAACTCAGAAAGACGTCTTCCTGATTCCAGGCCTGACACTCTATCCACTGTACCACTTAACTGCCCCCAAAAGTAACTTAGAGGCCATCTAATTAACCCTTTCATTTTGTAGATGAGGAAACTAAAGTTCAGAGCCGTTAAACCCCTTACCCAAGTCCCTGTGACAAGACTAGGATTCTAATCCAGATTGGACTCCAGGTAGTGTAATTTCCCTTACTACGTTCAGATGGAATTATAGAATTTCAAATACAGAAGGGACATTAGATATTAACTAGACCAACTCCCACATTATTCAGGGAGGGAAGATGCATTCTATAGAAAGGAAATGACTTGTTCAAGGTCCTACAATTATTGAAGAGCAGAGCTGGTCTTCTGAGGAGCTTTGGCCCATGATATTTCCTATATATTACACTATCTTAGAGAGACTTTGACTAGCATAAAGCTGGGTTTTGTTTTTTTTAATGAATCGTCCTCTTCTTGAGATTATTTTCCACTTCTCGCCTTTTTCCCATTACCCTCTATCCCCTTTGTATTTTTTTTTCTCAATCCCTTAGCTATTAACTAGAAAGCTCCACAGGATATAGTTCAACCAATATGAATCAGGTCCTAAATCCTTCAGGTAGTGGCCCCCAATAAAGCTAATCCCTGTAAGCTGCTGCTAGTTCTTAAGGAGTGAGACATAAGCATATTCCTCAAATGAAAATTGTTTTCCTTTCTGAAAGGGTATCCAAAGACAATTAGATGGTAGAAGTGGACTCCTGACTAGGAACCAGGCAAAAATTAGTTCAAATTCTGCCTTACACACTTCCTGGCTATGTGCCTCTGGATAAGTTACATCATTTATCTCAGGCCTCAGTGTCCTCATCTATATCTACCTCCCAGGTGTGTGATAATCTTAGTGAAACAATGTATGTAAGGTGCTTTGTATACCTTCAAGAACTATTATTTTTATTGCCATGCTACACTATTATTGACTCTGGCCTGGTGCATAAATGAGTTTTCCTGTTTTGATTCTTGGTAAATGGAGTGTTTATTCCTGGTTTATTTTATAAGCCAGCACAGTGGGTTGGTACCTTAATTCATCACAGGCTCACAACAGGAAAAGAAAGAGCCCAGGATTTGGAGTCAGGAGAGCTGAGGTTGTACCCTGGCTCTTGACAATTGATATCTACATGACCTTGGGCAAGACAAGTTCATTTCAACTCTAAGAATAAACTTCCCCAGAAAGTCAAATGAAAGGGTTGAACTAGATGTTCTCTAACGTCCCTTCCAGTTCTAAATCCTATGATTCATCCCCCAAATCAGTTCCAACTGGCTAATTACAAAGAGATGTCTGAATTCCTCTCTCTAACCTTCTTTCCTCTTCCTACTCTTACCTCCTCTTAAAAAAGAAAGTATTGGTTGTATAAAACATTCCCTAGGCTACAGTTTCATGTTGTGCTTCCGTTAACAGTGTAGCAAAAAGATCATTAGAGTAGTGGGTCTAGAATAAGGACGACTAGTGCAAATCTAGCCTGGTGGTGTTTCCCTGGGCAAGTCACAACCTCTGCCTCAGTTTCCTCAACAATATAATAGCATCTACTCCCTAAGGTTAGGAAGAGAAAATGAGATAAGATTTGTAAAGTGCTTAGCACAGTGCCAGTCTTATAGTAGGTGCTTAATAAATCCTTGTTTCCTTCCTGATGTCTAATTTATCTCCAAAAGGGATTAACAAAGTCCCTTCTAGAAAGGTTACTCATTACACAAAGTAGTAGTTATTAATTACTAGACAGTTACTCATTTCATACACCAAAAAAGCAATGCTTAAAACACGGAAGCCTCATAAACGTGCATTTGGAAAAACACTTAAAACATGAAACAATAACCTTACCTCTTCTTGGGAGGTAGGGAAGACTCCCAGGAGATGCCTGGACTGCTAAACAGATTTTAGTTTTACGTCAGTCTGCACTGTTGGAGCAGTAACCAAAGTTCCAGGTCTTGGCCAGCCAGAGGAGGACTCGTCTTCTTGGCACGGAGAGCTCCTCTGAGAATGCGGTAAATCAGGAGTTCTGAACCTGGGTTCTACAGAAACTTAAGGGGTCCATGGATAGACTCCAGGAGAATTCCTTGAATTTGGAGGAGGAAAAATACATTGTTATTTTCACTAACCTCTAACTAAAATCAAACATTTTATTCAATTATTTTAAAAATATTATTCTGAACTTTACAGTACATGAGCTTTACGAGAGAGTCAAAGGAATCCATGACACAGACAAGGTTAGGAACCCTTGCTGTGATTGTACTGGTGCCAGTTGGCTCTCAGGAATGCCCAACATCTTAGACTCATGAGATTCTCACCAAAGCTTAGAACATCCATTTCTCAGGATTGCAGTTCTCACTGCCATGTACATGGAGCTATGATGGAGCTGGGCTGTGGTGAGGGAAAAAGAGAGAGATTTCCCACACACACACTCCCAACTCCCAACATGTCCCCGCACACCAGAAATCCAAGGGAAACCCAGTGTTACCGGTGTCTCAAAAAGGTCACTGAAATATAGTAGAGTTTTTTTTCTCATTTTCTTATCTAACCTCCTGAGGGGAAGGGTTTTCTTCCTGGATCAGTCATGAATCAACATTATCCTCTATCACCAGGACCAGTGGAGGATTATTACTACATAGACCCAAAGTGCAAACCCCTCAGTGTTGAGCATATGCCTCTCTCCACAAAGCAAAGTGATACGTGCCTAGCTCCACTTCAGGTGCTCCAGACCAGAAGATTGGGGAACCTCCCTGATCACCCCAATCAGACTTACACTTCCTACCTCACATGGCTGTTGTGAAGAGAGTGCTTGGTGTACTTAAAGTGCTGGAGCTGTCATTATCTTTGAAAACAACACCCTTTACCTCTCCCCCATCCCCCAAAGCATCTTCCTTTCTGACATCTCTCTTTACCTATAGAGAAATGCAACAAAATCAAACATTTTTCTCTGAGTATATTTTTTCCCTTTGCAGTTAGAGACACCTCAGAAGCTACAAGTCAATTTCGAGATTTTTCAGGAAAATCAGGCACTGATAAGAGTTAACACAAATTATGTTTTTGTAAAGTAGTACTTGTCTTTTCAGAATGTAAAATCACTTCCAGCATGTCTGTGACCCAAGTTTGTCTCTTCCATTCTCGCCTTGGTGGATTTCGGCTCTCATCCTCGTCCCCTAAAACAGAGAATGATTGTTTATTGAAGAGAAGCTTTATTTTACTCCTAATGTATCTGGCTCCAGCAACTCCACAAAGGAGGCGTTACAGGAGACAGCCAACCTACGGTGCAAGTCTGGTGTAGGATTCTCGCTGAGATCAGATTACTGAGTCTTAGCATGAGATCTGAAGAGTGATGAGCTTGGGCAGCCTTCTCTTAGAGTTCTGTGGCAGGGTACCCTGTAATTGGAGGGTATGCTGATACCCATGGGGTTATTTCAGGCCTGTGTGCTCAATAACTGATATCTGGAATTCAGAATATGATTTCTGAGTTTGAGATGTTAAGTTTACAGACAATTTTGATATAATTTAACTATAGTATATTTTATTTATAAGGGAAGAAACTCAGCACTCATAATTTATTGGGAATGGGGAGTGGACAGAGTGATTTGGAAAAGAGAATGACCTAAAGAGAGTGGGGAGGGACCAGATGTAGTCATTTGTAAGTCAGGTTTTTCTACATTAAAGAGTAACAGTCTGTATTTGGTAGTACAGTTAAAATTAAAATTTTTATTACTGTTCAGGACTCTGTGACCCAATTTGAGGTTTTATTGGCAAAGATTCTGGAGTGTTTTCCATCTCCTTCTCCAGTTCATTTTACAAATGAGGAAACTGAGGTAAACAGTTACACCCAGGGTCACAGAGCTAGTGTCTGAGGCTAGATTTAAACTCAGGTCTTCCTGACTCCAGGCTCAGTGCTCTATCCACGGTGCCACCTAACTGTCCTAGAATAAGATACCTTATATGTCAGTGCCCTGGTGGCAGAAGGGAAGATGTGGAAAGGACCAGAGTGGATATCACCCATGGTTAGAAAAGGAAGAAAAGACTATAAGAGAGCAGAACCCAGAAGAATAAGCAGTGGAAGAAAAGTTCATTGAAAAGTTCACCAGGCAAGAAGGGAATAATCTGGATATAATCCTGGTTCTTCCACTAATTAGTTATGTGACCTGTGTAAGGCCTCAGTTTCCTCAGCTCCAAAATGAGAATATTAGACAAATTGATACCTAAGTCCCCTTCTAGCTAAGGTGTTTCATCATTATTTATTTATTTCAATTTTTAGTAACACTTTATTTTATTGGTGCCTTTATCTTTGTATTAGTCATTTCTGGGAAAAGATTCCCCTCTCCTCTTATTGATTGAACTTTCTAATGTAACAAAATAAACCAATTAAGAGAAGGTCCTTCACCTTAGGTCCACGAATTTAAGACTGATAAAATATTCCAATATAATTATTTCCCCTTATTATCCTATGAATTTTGTTTTATCCATTTAAAAACATTGTTTGAGGAAGGGTCCTTAGGCTTTACCACATAGTCAAAAGGCTCCATGAAAAGATTAAGAATCTCTGAATTAAGCAAAAATGTCAGCTATAGTGATGGTATTTAATAATGTATGCGTTATTCTGCCCTGGCAATTCCAGATTATTTCTGTGAGGTATATTCATTTGTTTCAGTTGTGTCCAACTCTGTGTGACCCCATTTGAGGTTTTCTTGGCAAAGATCCTGGAATAGTTTATCATTTCTTTCTCTGGATAATTTTACAAGACGAAGAAACTGAGGCAAACAGGGTTAAGTGAGTTGTCCAGGGTCACATACTAGTAAGTGTCTGAGGCTAGATTTGAACTCACAAAGATGAGTTTTCCTGACTCCAGGCCTGGCTCTCCTTCCACTACACCATCTAGCTTCCATGTTTACCTTTAGTTTTTCAGTTATTCAGAGTTTGACCTCTTTTTAAGTTACTTTATTTTAGTCACTAAGAATCTTGCTTTTTTCATTCTGTATCAGTTCCCACAAATCTTTCCACATTTTCCTGAATTCCTCATATTTGTCATGTCTTACTGCATGTTTCACAGATAACACATGAGAGGCGCTGGAATTTTGGGATTCTAGTCTCTACGGGTTCACTCTTGATCTGATCAGACAGACAGGCAGACACCTTCGGAGGGGTTAATAATCAGCTTTATTCTAGTCTAGTCTTCTTAAATGGTTGCTATTAATGGGAGAACCAGCAACTACCGCATTCCCTAACCACCTGTCTCACAGGACCGGGGCCAATGAGAAGGAGTAACTACCCCTGTGTCTCAGTGGGGTCAATGGAGAAAGACACAGCTTGTGCACTCCCTTGAATCCCTTCAGGCTCCTATGGGGGCCATTCAAGGCACACACAGATTCCCCTATGTACTCCCCATGGTTCCCCCCACTCACTGACCAGTTCCCACTTTCTTTATAAAGTAACAGACAAAGAAAACATCTTGCCAACATTAAGCTCACAGGTCAACTTTAGCAATATCGTCATTCTGTACAAGCACAGTTAATATCAATTATGTCACCCCTATGTCTCATGGTGCAGCCTCAGTAGAACTGCGTATCAATATGACTCTAGGAATTACTATCTGAGATGCTTTAAGATTATCCTGGGAGTTGTTATCTAAGAGCTAGAAACTAGACATTGCCATGGATCCTGAGAAACTAAACTAAAAAGGATAACAAAATCCTCCTTACTTACACTGCACAATAAAATTCCATTAAATTAATATGTCATAATGTTTTTCAGCTGTTCCCCAATCAATGATCACCAGAATTGTTTCCAGTTCTTTGCTACTATCATAAAGAGTGCTTTTTGGAATTTTTTTTTACATATATTGAACCTATGTTTCTGTGTTTTCCTTTGGGTATAGTAAGACCAATAGTTACTAGGTCAAAGGGTATAAATAGATTTTAGACTCTTTTCTTGTGTAATTGATATCCAGAATAGTTAAAATAATTTACAGCTTTATAATGTATTGGTGTGTCTACCTTCCCAATATTGACTTGTATTCCTATAGTCATCTTAGTATGTAGCGTATAATGTGAAAAGTCAGAGTTGTTTTAATTTTTATGTCTCTTCATTGTTGTTCAATAGTTTCAATCATGTCCAACTCCCATTTGGAGTTTTCTTGGCAAAGATACTGGAGTGGTTTGCCATTTCAGTCTCCAGCTCATTTTGCAGATGAGGAAAGGGAGGTAAACAGGCTTAAGTGACTTGCCCAGGGTCACACAGCTAGCAAGTGTCTGCAACCAGATTTGAAGTCAGGAGAATGAGTCTTCTGACTCTAGGCCCAGCACCCTATCTACTGCATCACCCAGTTATTGCTACTTATTTACAGGTTTTCTACTAAATGTGTTGCACGTTTTCAAATAGCAGCTTCTTTCTGATTCATGTGAAAACTGCTCATAGCCTTTGACCACTTATCCATTGGGAAGTGGTCCTTCCTATTAATTTATATCAAATTGTATTGTTTATATATTTATATCAAGTTCCTATTTTCCTTGGTTATCAGACTTATAGTCATGACATTTGATGTAAATATCTTTCTGATTCTTTGTTTTCTTATTCAGACTTATTTAGTCCTCTCTCAGCTCTGCTGCTGACCCTGGGCTTTTCCAACCTTTCTCAGTTACCTTCTCAGCCCAGAAGTTCCTTTAGAGCCTTCTCACCCTGGAACAGTTCTGTGTTCAAGCAGCCCCTTTCTCCTAATGATGACTCTATCCCACCACCTCCATTTTAAAGAAAGGCCCAGGACCAGCCATCCTTTACTCATCATCTAACTCCGTTTTTTAACTTCCTGGACTTCCCCAGCAATCCCCTACAAGGGTAACTCCCCTTTCCCCACCTCCTTGCTTTCAGCTCCCCTTCTTTCAGAGTATAAGCTCCTTGATGACAGAGGAAGACATTCCTGAGGACTGTCTTTGTTTTTGTATTACTATTCTCAAAGCTTAGCAGAGTGCTAGTACACATTCAATGCTTAATCAATTCTTGCTTGTTTGTTGTTGTGGCTGCTATTTTTTCCTTTGTTTCTGTAGAGAACCACTGACATCATGGGAGAGGTCTTGACTTGCCTGTGAATTGGATTTAAGTCATTAGCCTCACTCTCTCTTCCTCAAAAAGTCAAGATGACTGGCAATGGCCCCAGGTGCAGGGGGTGACCTTGGCATATTCAATATCTGATTGGCTAGCTGACTGCTCCCTCCCTGCCCCCTTCCTCTCTCACTTCTTCTGTTTGGCAGTTTGTTTAGTCATGCACTGTATTAAATAGTTGCAGCCAACCCCAACCTTCTGTTCTTCCTTATCTTATACAATCTCAAACACACACACAAAAACTCCTCCATAGTCATCCTCTTCCCTTTCTCCTGGTATTATTCTTTGTCTTTTGTTCTCAAACAGGACCATGACATCAGGAAGGTAATGCCATGACTTGTAAGTGAATTGGATTTAAGTGAGAGAGGGCTGGGCAAAGTCACCCGCCTCACCCTCTCCTTTGGAGTCTTCTGGCTCCAGTGGCAAGATACAGATCAGGATGATTGAAGTTGGCTCCAGATGTAGTTGAAGACCTTGGCCTTTTTAAGTTAAGATCTTTCCCAGGTCTCAGTTTGACTGAGGCAATGCCCATTCAGTGATTAAAGCTAGGTAAGAAATGAGACAAAAAATGGACTTTTACCTAGTCAAAAAATAAATCAATCCGGGAGGGGAAGACCCTCAAAGATTTTGGCCGAAACAGGAACAATTGCTATTTATACTCACTCTGAGTCATCAGGGTCCAAATGATGACCAAATGAGGCTTGGGCTAGGATATGTGGTTGGCCAATAAATGAGAGCTAGAGTGATTTGAGTTTAAGGCATGGCCCTTAAGGAAAAAATCTAACCTATGGACCCCAAGATATCTTGGAAGGTTTCAGTGATCAAAATTTATATTCCTTTGGGCAGAGCATGCACAGGTAAGGGTATGATATTCTATTGCTGGTCTCATTCATGAAGCCTTCTCCTGCTCTTGAAGAACTATCACACACACACACACACACACACACACACACACACACACACAGAGTCAAGGAGTGAATTCTTAAAACTGCAACTGCCATGAGTGATGCAGGACCACCTTAACCAGGAAGTGTGGGAGTGAGGTTTCAAGGGCCAGAGTTCCAGGAGTGACAGTCTGTTGAACTGGTCTTCAAGACTTGGACTTTAAATTCATTTTTTCCTTAAGAATTACCTTGTGGGAGGTTCTTTCTTTTTCTCCTTTTTGTCATCCTTGTCTATGCTTCATTTGAGAATGTTTGTTCTCATTCATTGGGATTTGTAGAATATAAACTATGACCTCAAATTGCCATTTTCTTAGGCTTTGAAAAATTTTATAAAGAAGAGTACTTGAGGTAGGTGGTGAAATCAGTTGCTTCAAGATGGGACTAGAGGCAAACCATGTAGAATTAAGGAAAAACTGGTAGGTGCTATCTGGAATAGAATTCCCATGAGAGCATCAACCATGGACCAGTGAAGATATTGGTCCTTAGGTAGAGTAAGTGAATTTCCCACAAGAAGGAAGAAATGACTATAGCACCTAACCAGGGATTTGATCATAGGGATAGAGAATAAGCGTAATAAAGAAATAAATGAGTACAGGTACCGTACATTTGTAGTAAGTTCTCATACTTTTTTTCTTAGCTAATAATAACTTTGAGGATCCAGAACAACTATAGTATGTTCACCTGAAGGGTATGAAAGAAGCAAGGCCCCATGCTAACTGGTGGAGGAGGGAAGTATTAAATTCACCCCCTTCTGGATTTTCGGGATACCATAGTGAGAAGCCTGGACATCTGAGTCTTTAGTGGAAGGAAACAGGACCCACAATAAGACAAGAAGCAAATGAACCAGTAGGGCAGCCCCTCCCCCCTACATCTATCTCAAACATTCATTCAACAAACATTTTCATTATCTAAATCCTGGGGAAGATAGAAAATTTAGATAAAGACCTCCAGATACCACAGAGAGCAGTATTTCACAGCAATGTATGACAAATGAACTAGAGAATTTTAAGATCAAGTGCTGTGTGAGTTCTGAGGGGAAAGAGGGAAATTAACAAGGAAATTCAGGGCAGGTTTTCTGGAGGAGGTGGCATTTATGTTGGGCTTTAGAGGATGGGTGGGAACTCAAAAGGAAAAGAAGTAAAGAGAAGATATTCTAAGAATAAGGAGCAAAGATTATTTATTTTTGCATTCCCTTAGGCTTAGTGGATCTGTGATCTCAAGCAGTCCCATGAAAGTGGAGGTTGCAAACCATACACACCTTCTCCTGATGTATGATTCTTGCTCATGTCCTCTTACAAATTTTCCACAGGCAGACCATTCAACATGCTGGGAGACTTCTTTGGGATCTCTTCATGCAGCAGGAAAACCAAGGGGGTACATGTCTATCATCTATCCCTCAGTCTAACTATGTGACTGTCTCTAATCTTGCCATAGTCTCTCTGTTGACTGCCTTTTATATGCATTGTTTCTCCTGAATAATTCTACACAAATAAATTGTTGCTTACTCTCTGTTACCCTTTGGGAGAGTATGTGCTATGAATACTTAACAACCATTTCTCTGGTGGAGGTTGGGGGGAAGGTACACACAACATACTATTAAGTTTAACCTTCATCATTTACATTTTCTCTATTACACTCGAGTCTAGAAGATTAAAAAACAACAACAATAAAAAAATTGAGCCCAGATTTGTAGCATTTGCCAACTTCTGAGATATAAATATTCATACTGAAAATTTAACCCTCAACTCCAGCATACCCCTACCTCTGGGTGACCACTTTAGTTCCTCAAAGACTGTGATGATTCATTCCATACCACATAAATCACCAGGAGAATACTGAGATTAAGAAGAAGGTTCTTTCTTTCAGGGAGACTAGGGTCATTAAAAGTACTATGCAGTTTCCTAAAGGTTGCTGAGCCTGTCATTTTCATCTTGTCCAATTCTGAGGCAGTTAATTTTCCATCTGCAGTGTCTGCTCAGAATATATGAACTTATGACCAGGTTGGAAAGGTTGTCCTTCCAACTGTATATAATGATCTGGACAATAGGTGATGGCTAAGATATGACAAGTAGGACTGTTGAGCAACGACTTCCAACATCAGAAACAATAGTAGAATTGAATTTGAGTTTATCAACTATAAAAAGATCCCTTTATCAGTGAAATCATAATGGCCCTCTGTCTTTCTCATTAGAGCTGGGTGTGGGGAAGAAAGAGGGAGAGGAAAATGGGGAAGTGACCTTCCCTCCCTTCCTCCCTTAATAACTACTAAGTTATAAATTACTGATTAAGTCTTACGAGAAATTGCTTGTGCTTTGAACTTGGCACTTAATTTGTGTATTGGAAATAAACCCACAATCCATCCCATACCTGATTTACATTGTACATTGAGTAACTTTCGACATACCTTTCAGAAGACCCTAGACATCCCCCCAAAGCTAAATTTTTTGTAAATCTTTTTCGAAGCCCTGGAGGAGGGGTGTAACAAAGTGAAGAGTGGGAGTAAAGGAATCTTAGCTTTCCTTTAGGTGGTCAGACTCCCCCAGGACTGAACCAGGTTTGGACTACATGATGGATACAGAGAAGAAGGGCTCCTTAGTGGAGGGAGCGGGGTAGGAAGAAAGAGAGAGGGACAGAGAAAGGAGGTACAGCTAATGAAGAGCCATCAGAGACATTACAAGGAGGTACTTTTAGAGTAACAAGTTGGGATATATTGGTCAGCATACAGATACATATGGACAATGTGAGTGATTCAAACCATTTGATTTTGCATGCTGTCTCGCCATTAGATTGCACACTCCTTGAGCACAGGGATTGTTTTTTGCCTTTTTTTTTTTTTGTATCCCAAGAGCTTAGCACAGTGCCTGACAAAGAGTAGGTACTTAATAAATGTTTATTGATTGAGTGATTACTTAAGTACCTGAACTTTCCATCTATTTCACCATTTAAGAGTGGGAGCTATTAAAAGAGAGATTGCTCTAGTAGGGCAGTGAAGTGGAGGAACTGAGATATTTACCATTTCAGAGACATGTATCTGTGACTATTTTTTGCTACCTTTTTATTTAAATTAATTAAACAGCTGACTAATGTAATGGAGGTTTCATTCCATAGAACGTGTTGAATTGCTCATGCCATGTCTGGGAAAACGCAGACTTGTTTTGTCTGACAGAAAAAAGTCTGACAGATACTGAGTTTGACAGACTAGTTGCTTTGGGATCATACACACACACACACACACACACACACACACACACACACGCACACGCACACGCACACGCACACACACACACACATACACACACACAAACATTAAGTAGTCCCTTGGTTCCCCACCCTGTGATGATTGAAGGGGAAAGGGGTAAAAACTGGGTCCTATGAGATTGGCTAATAAAGCAGGAAGAGTGACCTACTCAGTAGACTTTGAAAAGAGAGTTACTTCACCCCTAGATTCTCTCTCTCTCTCTCTCTCTCTCTCTGTATCTCTCTGTATCTGTCTCTCTCTGTATCTCTCTCTGTCTCTATCTCTATCTCTCTCTGACTCTCTCTGCCTCTGTGTGTGTGTGTGCACATGCATCTGTCTGTCTCTCTGTCTGTCTCTCTCTTTCCTTCTGCAGATCAAGTCCCTCTATCTGAGCCTATTCCTGGAGAGGAGAGAGAGAGTGTTGATGTGTCCTCACCACCACTCTCCAACAGAAATGGTGAACTGAAAACACATGATAGGTAAAGTTACATATGTGAGCTTAGGTAAAACTGAACTTGGCTCTTTCCTACTTTTTTTTTTCTGAGTACAGGTGAGAATCAACATGGTGTTATAGATAAAGACAAGAAAGGACTCAGAGAGAAGAAAACACCTCAACTGAGTATTATAGAATCTCAGATTCAAAGGGACCTGAGAGACAATCCAGTTAAATCTATACCTGAATAAGAATTCTAAGACATATATAACAGGTAGTCATCCAATGATTGCTCAGAGTCATCCTCCAATGGGCAACCCATTTTCTCTCAAGGTGACTAATCCCACATTTAGACAGCCTTAGTTAGGAAGATAATTCCTTACATCAAATATAAATTTTTCTTTGAGACCCCTACCAATTGTTTCTAGTTTTGTTTTCTTGGCTCAAACAGAATAAGTCTATGTAACTTTCATGTAACAGTTGTTCAAATAATTGAAGTCAGAAAGCATTATTAAGGTCCTACTATGTGTTAGTCACTGTGCTAAGCACCAGAAATACAAAAAAAAAAAAACCTGGCAAAAGATAATCCCTGCTTTCAAACACCTAACCGTCCAGTGGGAAAGATAGCAGGTAAACAATTATATACAAACAGAATAAAATGTTTCTCCCTCTACTCTCCAAGCCTCCATAACCCCTTGCCAATATCTTCTTTTCCAAGCTAAATATTCCCAGGTCATTCAACTAGTCTTCATGTGACATGATCTCAAAAATCTTCACCATCCTGTGAGAGAAATGATTACTAATAATTAGTGATTTGGGGATATCCAGAGTTCCCCCTTTTCTTAAAGTCCTCATTTCAAAGTTCAGTCTCTGAAGGTTGAACTAACTTTCTCCTCAATAAATCCTGGTCAGATTCCACTCAACCTTACAAGGAATCTAATCCAAGGTGAATTCCTGCCCATTATGTTCCACTCAAGCAAATTTGGGTAGAGGTAGATCTTTTGTCTAGACCACCCCCAAGACTGGAGGTAGTCTAGGTATAGAGATAGTCTGTTTGTCCAAGTGTGACATAATATCACTCTCCCAGCCCCTCATCCAGTAAGCCCACTTCCCTTTGAAAAGTCTACTTCTCATTAATTGTTAACCAGAGTTGATTGTCACCCTCAGGAACACCCACTCTTCTAAGGATGTATAAACTGTGATCCCACCGCCAGGAGGGGTCTTTGGCACATAAGATTGTCACTGACCCTTTAATTATTAAAATGTTAGTATTATTAACAAAATTATTAATTACCTAGAAATTAAATCTCTTGAACTTTCAAAATGTCATACTGGTTGCCCTCCTCAGGTCCTCCTCTAGCTAATCAATGGTCTTTACTAAAAAGTAGCAACCAGAACTGATATTCCAGTTATGGTTGCCAATGCATAGCGCAATGGAAGTACTCCTATTCCAAGACTCTCTTAATAAAGTCTAAGATTGTATTAGCTTTTTTTGGCTCCCATATTACTCTATGATTCATGTTATAATTTAATCCAATATAGTAAGCATTTACATACCTACTATGTTCAAGGCACTATAATACATGTTGGAAATGCAAAGATAAAAAGGAAACAGTTTCTGTCTCTAGGAGTCCAGTCTACTGGAGGAAATAAAGCATGTAAATACAGACATATAAACATTGATATTCTTAGAGTATGGGTCTCACTATTTCATCCTCCAGTTCAAGAAGTTTCAGAGTTTCGAATTGACCTGAAGATAAAATACAGACTCTTCTATCTGGCATTTGAAGTCCTTTACAATCTGACTCTAACCTATCTTTTCGGATGATGTCATGTTACTCACCCCCATGTACTCTATCTGGTTTTGGCTATTGTCCATCATTCTAGAAGAGGACTAAAATGACATCACTACATTGGAATCAAGGTAAAGCATGTCCAAGTGTGGTTGATCAGATCAATCAATACAAGCTTGGAAAACTCTACCATAAGTCAGGCACGAATAATTCATGTGGACATTTGGAGTAGAGATGTCTCTAAATTTGCATATCTCATGTGTCTTTTGAGATACTGCAATTCATAAAGCACAGCCCTTTCTTTGATGTGGGTACACCATACTGAGTTGTGCTGTCATGTCTCACAATCAAGTCCAAAGTTCTTCAGAGAGACCTTGAAAATGTCCTTGTATTGCTTCTTCTGACCTCCATCTGAGTGCTTGCCTCATGTGAGTTCTCCATAAAGTAGTCTTTTAGGCAAACGTCCATTTAGATTTCAAACAATATGGCCAGCCCATCAGAGCTGCACTCTCTGCACTAGAGTTTGAATGCCTGGTAGTTCAACTCAACAAAGGACCTCAGTGTCTGATACCTTATCTTGCCAGCTAATCTTTATAATCTTCCTAAGACAATACAAATCAAGTTATTCAATTTCCTGGTGTGGTGTTGCTATACAGTTCAGTTTTCATAGGCATATAACGATGAGGTCAGCACAATGGCTCTGTAGATCTTCAGTTTGGTAGAAAGCCTAACACCTCTTCTCTCCTACATTCTCTTTTGGAGTTTCCCAAACACTGAGCTAGCTCTGCTAATGTGTGACTCAACCTCATCATCTATGTGGACATCTCTGGAAAGTAAGTAAGGTAAGTGAACTTAGACACAACATTCAAAATTTCTCCTTTGCTATAATTGATGGTTCCATGGATGCATGGTGCAGTGTTGGCTGGTGGAGAACTTCTGTCTTCTTGGTGTTAACGATCAAGCCAAAATTAGCACAAGCAGCAGAGAAATCGATCCATACTCCGTTGCATCTCAGGCTCAGAGAAAGCATTGAGTACACATTCATCTGTGAAGAAAAAGTCATGTACCAATTCTCCCACCATGTTTGTCTTGGCTTGTAGCCTTTTCAAGTTAAATAGTTTTCCATTAGTAGCTGACCTTGATGCTGTTTTCATCCTCATTGAAGGTATCTCACAAGAGCACTTGAAACATTCTGCTAAAAAGAATGGGAGCAAGCACATAGTCCTGCTCTACTCCACTGGTGAATGGGAAAGTGCAAAAGCATCATCTATTATCCAGAACTCATATGACCATGCTATAGTGAAATTGACATACAATATTGATGAACTTCTCTGCAACCAAATTTTCTAACTTGAATAAACTACTTACTAGTGTTCTCTATGTTTCCATCTCTATGTATTCCATCTCTTGCCACTGTGTATTTACATTGGCTGTTTCTAGCTAACCTTAAGACTTAGCTCAAGCATTGCTTTCCTACATGAAGTCTTTCTTAAGCTCTTCCCTTGGTAACCCCTCCCAAAAATCATTTTCTATTTACTTATTATGTTTTGTATTTACTTCTCAGTGTATCCATTATTTCCCCTCTGTAGAGTATAAGCTCCTTAAAGAAAGCAGGAAGTCTCTTTTTTTTCTTTCTGTCCCCATTGTTAAACACAGTGTCTCGTATGTACTAGGCATTTAATAAATGCTTGCTAAATGAATTAATCTACATAGCAACATAAATCAATATACATCTTTTTCATATGAACTACTATTTTGCCATGAACTCCTCTCTTATATTTGTGAAATTAATTTTTTTTGTCCCATGTAGAATAAGTGGTCAAAGGATATGAATAAACAGTATTCAAAATAATTTCAAACTACTAACAAACAGAAAAAATAATGCTCCAAATCACTAATAATGAGAAAAATGAAAATCAAAACAATCTAGAGTTTTCACTCACTCTCTGCACATTGATAAAGTGACAAAAGATCAACAGTACTACATTAATGAACACTAATGCATTGGTGTTAGAAATGTGAATTAGTACAACTATTTTGGAAAGCAATAGAATTATATTAACCAAGTCACTAAAATGTCCATACTTCCTGACTCAGAGATTTCAATACTAGACACATATCCCAAGGAGATCATTGATTTTTTTAAAGTTCCTATAAACACCAAAATATTTATAGCAGTACTTTTTGTGGTAGCAAAAGCCAAACAAACAAAAAACTAGAAACAGTTTATTGATTAAGGAATAGCTAAACAAATTGTGGCACATGAATGTAATGGAATGCTATTACTATGCTGTAAGAAATCATGAATATAGTGAACGTACAGGAGAACTTATGTGAACTGATGCAAAGTGACGTAGCAGCAAGAAAATAATATTCATAATAACTACACCAATGAAAATGGAAAACACAACCACAAAACAATCAAAAGTGAATGTTACAAAATCACAAAGAACTTAAGTCTGGTGCTAGAGAAGAGATATAATAAAACATCTCATTTCAATCTTTACAGAGATGGGAGGCCCATAGGAATGGAAAAATGCATATATTTTCAGATTTTAAAAAATGTTTTGATAGGTTTTACTGATTTTTTTTCTCTTCTTTTTTTCCTTCCAAAAAGCCATTTGGGATGACTCTTTGGGTAGGGGAAGGGTGAAACAGGGAGAAATTTAGGCAATGTAAAAAACAAAAAGTAACAAAAATTTGTTTATAGACATGTTTTAAACTAAAGTTTAAGACTTGATAGGCACTCCTGGCAAATTTCATCTTATAAGATTTGGTCCAGTATTCTAGCCCATCAAGTTCTTTTTGGGTCCTGACTCAATCATCACATGTGCTATCTTTGTGTCACTTACAAATTTGATAAAGACAACATCTGTGACTTTTTCCAAGTCATTGATAAAAATGTTAAATAGCACAGGGCCTTGGACAAATTTGTAGGACCATCCAATGGAAACCTTCCATATCAACATTAAACCATTAGTAACTGATAACTGGGTTCAGTCTTGAAGGAAAACAATGCTTACTACAAACACATATGCTGTGGGGGTTGTATGGATCAACCTAAAATTCCTCTTTTTAAAAAAGTGCAAGTTTTCGTTTATATTTGCCATATAATCCATCCCTTGACCTGTTATTTCACTCAGCAGTTACAGCATGGGGCTATTTGATAGCCTTCTCCCCCAGCCTCAGAGATTCTCACTAGCACATTAGCAGCTGCTTTAACTGTAAGCTAAGCAGATCTTGATGTCTGTCAGCTGTAACTGCTCATAACTGAGGGAAGGATCACCTGTTACATGCTTAGTATATAAGTTGACCCCACTAAAGGGGGGGAAGGGAGAAAGTTAACCCTTAAAATTAAAGCCGTAAGAATATTCTGAAATTTCTGATAACAAAGTTTGACTAGGCTAAGTCCCCTTATGATTTTCTTTTCATGTGATTCTGCGAAATGCATTATATATACTTCAGATAAACTTTCTATTGGAAAATCGATGTTTATGATAAAAGTTGCTTTTCCCTTAAAATAAAGACTTCCATAACCATCAATATCTTTTCCTTTGCTAGGCTTTTTCCTAGAATTCTTAATTATTTCTGGAACCAGAAGTTCAGACTATAATACATCTAAACCACCTGTCAGAAATTTCCTTTAAAAGTATTGTTGATCTAAAAATGTTTGGAAACAACTGAGTGTGGTTTCAGAAATCACAGAAATTGCTTCCATTTTCTACTCTTGATCCTCATAGTTAAATCCAGCTCTGGTGTACTGGAATGTGCCCTGGAAAAATTTAATTGATATATTATAGCAAGTAATAAATGGCATCTTTAATTCATCCCTACCCCTAAAAGTGAAAGCTTTCTCTTCATTTTAAATTGTTACAACTCCACTTCCACTGCCATCAAGATTGGGGAGGGCCCCTAATAAGGATCACTTAGGGTACCTAAGGCCTTTAATATTGATCAACACACAGCTTTGAAGACGGAAGCTAAGGCAAGACAGCACATACTCCATGGTGTTACCCTAATAGACCCATTCTTAATCATGTCCTATAATGTATGCTTTGGCTGTAATAGACCAGATGTAGGGTGATGTGTGAAGTTTGGATTCAGTCAAAAGGCTGCATTTGAGGACCTAGAGGTCTACATGTGGCCTCAAGGTCAAAGGACCCTGGACACCCCTGAACCAGAGCATCTACTATTCATTTCCCCTTCCCCCATTAAACATATAGAGTTTGTGTGTTGGGAAAGGTACTTCTTTCCCAGGGGACCATCCCCAGGCTATTATCCTTTGCAAGATGCTGTAAATCATAAAAAAATAAATTTATATTGTTAGATGCCATAGTACCTTAGAATCATAAATTTAGAGTTGGAAGAGAAACCTTAGAGAAAATCTAGTTTAACTCTCTCATTTTTCTGTTAAGGAATGGAGAGATATGATTTCCTCCACCACCCCCCCATCACTCCAAGCTATGTATTCATACATGATGAGATTTTATAAGATGTATCAATACCCTAATTTTTTTATGAGGTGTGAATGATTCAGTGTTTGGGTCAAGAAGGGATCAATAAGTCTGTAGGTTAGCGAAGCCTCCGGGTCCTTTAAATTGTTAAACCTTGGTTAAGTTTTTAGAGTTCAAGAGTTGGATGCAATTATAGGACTCCTTCCTCCAAGCCCTACCCCCTACCCCCATTCCCAAAGTCATGTCTTTGGTGCTATTAAGGTAGTAGAAGAAACTACACCCAGGAGAGAGCAGAGATAAATAATTCACATAGACACAGTATCTACCTTTAATACTGGATACCAGCATTAACCAGCTTCACTTCTAGCAAAGGAGAATAGGGCTAGTGTAAGGAACAGATCCTGGGAGCCTAGTGCAAAGTTTTATAAAGAACAGAAAAAAGATTTCCAGGCCCTGTAGTACCAGGAATTATGAGTTACCTTGGCATTCTGGGTACTCAGCTGCTTCACCGGCCACAAAGAGCTGCTGCAACCAAAGGGAAGTTCTGAGAAGACCACAAGGAATGACATTACTTCTAGGTCTTGAAGTTCCAGAATTGCGAGTTGCCATAGCCTATGTGGGTTCCCAGAATATGTGCCTCATTACTCTTCCCATGGATGCGGTATCTATTTGTGGGAGAGTATTGCAAGAAATGCTTTATAATTACTGCCCTTTCTATATATACTGTCTTAGTAAATAAATGCCTTTGCTAAGAGCTAATAGTATCTATTGGTTGATCATTAATGGGAAGCACACTGGTGGGGGCTTATGAGCTATGCTAGTATGAGCTCATAATCATAGACTACACTCTAAAATTTGTAGGAGTAGTTGCCCTCTGGGGTCCTAACCTTGAATCTGAGTTCAATTTGGAAGGAGTAGTCCCAAGGGGATGCTGCAGTCAGATGAGAAAACTGAGGTCTAAAGAGGTTCAGTGACTTGCCCAAGGTCACAAGGTGGCAAATAGAAGTATGTGAAATATAATTAATTAATTAAATTATTATAAACTAGCAATATTTACTCTGCTCACTAACTATCTGACGTGTCTTTGTCCTTTGTTGCTGAAGAAGACCATGCCATCAGAGAAATGATGACATAACTTGCACTTGACTTTGCTTTGAGTGAGGGAGAGTTGTGCAGGTCACCAGCCTCACTTCTCCTCCAGAGCCACCTGAATCCAGTGATCAGATATTCATCAGGATGACTGGAGATGACCCAGGATGAGGCAGTTGGGTTTAAGTGACTTACCCAAGGTCACACAGTGTCTGAGGTGAGATTTGAACTCAGGTCCTCCTGACTCCTACACTGGTGCTCTACCCACTTCACCACCTAGCTGCCTCCATAACCATCTGATAGCAAAAAGATAATAGAGTGTGGTTGGGGGGAGAACAACAGTGGATTTGCCAATAAAGGACCAAGGTTTAAATTCTTGCTCTTCTCTGTACCACCTATATGACCTTAAATAAATTTCATACCTCACTGAATATCAGATTTATTTTAAATTAAGAATGTTGGACTAGGTGACTTTCCAGCTCTAAATCAATGATTTTTTTATCATTCTATATACCTCACCTTCCCCATTTGTGCAGTAAAATCAGTTCATCAAATTTCACAAGAAGGAGCATTGCTCTAGGACCTAGATCTAGGTTCTGGGAAGATCGCTTTAGGCAAGTTGATGATGGGAGCTAGGTGGCATATGGCATAGAGTATTGGAGTCAGGAAGACCTGATTTCCAATCTAGTCTCACTTATTAGCTGACCCTGGGCAAATCACTTAAACATTGACTGCCTCAGTTTCCACATCTACAATACGGGAATAATACAACAACCTTCCTGGGTTGTTGAGAAGTTCAATCAGATGAGATAATATTTTTAAAGTGCCACATATTATAGCAAATAGCATTGTTATTGTCAGCTGGGAAGAAAGGTGGAATTTTAGTTTTAAAATATTTGTTCCCCTGCCCCCCACACACACCCTCTTTGTGATTCATGGGTCAAGCACGCTAAGGCAAGACTAAGGTTGTTTTTAATTATAAACTCCCAGAAGCAGCTTCTATCTTCTTTCCTTAACAGAAATTACTTTCAGGGGAAGAAACACACCCAGATCATTTGCATCAGTAAACAAGCAGAGCTAGAAAGTTAATGTGTTAGCATGTCCATATTTGCTCAGTGCAAGCCAATAAAATAAGCCGCAGCTACCTTTGTTTCTCCTTTCTTCTTAAGTAAAGGCTGGCATGAGGAGGCAATTTTCTCATGACTATTGTCTTGTGCTTGTCTGTCTGGATGTTCCACATGTGAAGAGGTGAATTTTTTCACGTAAGAAATTGAGTGGATTTTGCAGCAATAGGCATCCAGGAAACAAAGACTCTAGTAGACCTTCCTCAGAGGGTTGACTGGTCTAGCCTCAGCTATTTTCTAGCTGTGTGATCCTGGGCAAGTCGCTTAAGCTCTGTCTTCCTCAGTTTTCTCAACTGTAAAATTTGTTCACTCCTTTCAGTCATGTCCAACTCATGATCCCATTTGGGTTTTCTTGGTAAAGATACTGGAGTGGTTTGCCATTACTTTCTCCAGCTCATTTTTTTTTACGGATGAGGAAACTGAGGCAAACAGGGTGACATGACTTGCCCAAGGTCACACTGCAAATAAGTGTCTGAAGCCAGATTTGAACTTGGGTAAATGAGTCTTCCTGACTCTAGGCCCAGCCCCATATCCATTACAACATCGAACTGCTCCCATCTATAAAATGGGGTATAATATAATATAATTATAATATAATAAATATAATAGCACCTTTGCATCCCAAAGCTGTTATGAAGAACAAATGAAATAATATTTGTAAAGCACTTAGCACAATGCCTAGAACAGAATGGGTACTTAATAAATACTTGTTTCCCTTGCCTTTCCTCCTCCCTAAAGTGGTCTCCTCCTCCCAAGTGGACATGAGTGAAGAAGGCATGCAATGGATTCTTCCCTCTAATCTAACTGGCATTGATGTAAATGCATAGTAAATATTTACAAAGTGCTTTACAAATATTATCTCATTTAGAACCCTATGCAGTAGGTGCCTTTATTGTCTTCATTTTATAGATAAGGAAACTGAGGCCAAAGAGGGCAAGTGGTTCCTTCAGAACAATGCTAGAGGCAGGCTGTGAGTCTAGCTTTTGCTCATTTTCCCATACTCTAGACACCATGCCATTCTGCGTCTTTCTCCAACTCTTCTACTAACTGGCTGTATTGAGAAAATCATCCCACCTCTTTGGCTTTGGTTTTCTAATTTGTGATGGTAATGGGGAGGAGGGATGGGGAGAGAAATGTAGAAAGAAGAGGACTGGAGAAAAATAGTATGATTCAGTGGAAAAAGCACTGACTCTGAGGTCAAACGAATCTGAGTTCAAAACCTACCTCTTTCTAACTCTGTGAACTTGGGCCAGGTGACTTGACCTCCCTGAGTCTCATTTCCTCCAACACAAAATAAGGGGGTTGGATTAGGTGGTCTCAGAGGTCCCTTCCAGTTCTAGTTGGGACAAAACAGGATTAAATGACTTGCCCAGAGTCACCCAGCTAGCATCTAGAGCCAGATTTGAATTAGTACTCTTCAAAATCCAGGATGGTGAAATGAAGAGGCTTGAATGGCAGCAGCTGAAATCACTACTACTATGGATTAGCCTGTACCAGGGGCGGGGAACCTGCAGCCTCAAGACCACATGTGGCCTTCTAGGCCTTTGGGTATGGCCTTTTGACTGTGTCCAAGTTTTACCAAACAAATCCTTTTATTAAGGGGATTTATTCTTTGAAGTTTGGATTCAGTTAAAGGTAGAAGACCCAGAAAGTCACGTTCTTCCCATCCCTGACCTAAACAGACTCCCAAAACCTTTATTTCATCATCCTGAGTTTTGAAGGGTGCTCATTCAAATCTAGCCCCGGACACTAGCTATGTGACTCTGGGCAAGTCACTTAATCCTGTTTGCCCCAGTTTCCTCATCTATAAAATGATCTGGAGAAGGAAATGACAAACCACCCCAGTATCCTTGCCAAGAAACCCCCAAATGAGGTCACAAAGGGTCAGACATGATTGAAATGACTCAGCATCAAACAAAAACTAGATATAGGTCAAATCCCACAGTGACATCATTCTTCTAGCCCTTGTCAATAACTCTGCTTGGACCGTCTGTAGTCATTTACCCAAAAGCTTTATTTTCTCTGTTGACAAAAGGAGCAGGGGGCTACTGATGGCATACATACCTTTCTTACCAGACTGTTGTGAGGATTATTGAGTGACCTTTTGTGGGAAAGTGCTTCATTTGGCAGGTAATGTTGGAGTGAGAAAGACGGGAATGAATTAAAGAGCTATTAATACCCAGTATTTCTGGTAATTCTTGCAATAATGACGTTCCTTCTAATCTCTTACCCTTCCTCATGTGTTTACTTGGTCCAGGGCCTTAGAAATTGTTGCAGCATTGCAACACAGTGATTTCAGGGTTATCAATAAATGGCAGAGATTAATGACTCATTAGGTTATAGCTTTGCAGACACAAGAGAAGAAAAAATACCAAACTCCCACACATTATGTCATCTGACAATTCTTGTTCTAGTCGTGGAATTGAAACAAATGCTTGAAGTGATGGTAATGAAAGCTATGACCGTACTTGTTAGACAAGACAGATGTTGGAAAGTGCTCCCAAAACGCAGGTGAAATCTTGAAGGGTTTCTGAGGAAAACACCAAAGAACCATGTCATTCTCCTGCTTCATAAATAAAGCTGGGGCCTTGGCTGTGTTATGAAAGGATTCACGGATAGGGAGAGAATAGATGATATTCCATATAATATGGGAAAGGGCTATTCCCCATTTGGGGACCAGCTTGAACTGAAACTGTAACAGAGTGAAAAAGGTTTTCAGTCAAGAAAAGCATTTCTCTAAGGGCATAAAGGAGATGGGAGGGACTTAAAGTTTGTACTTAGGCTCCTGCTGTTTCTCCCTGGCAAACAGTTTGGAACACCCTGCTGATTGTCCCCAAAAAAGAGCCCATAATAAGGAAATGACTTCAGAAGTGATTCTGCTATGCACTTTGGGTATGTAAATAGACTTTAAGTTGTCAAGCCTGTGGAGAAGGATGAGTAAAGGCCCAGAAATACATGTGGAGGAAGGAAAGAGCAAAAGACAGGAGGAGGAGGAGAAGGAGGAGGGAAGGAAAAGAAACTAAGTCTGAAGGAAAACTGGTAGTCTATTACTTTTTTTAAAAAAGTTTAACTCATTTCCCAAATTAGTTAGTAAACATTGATTGATTGTGCTCACTCTTGTACTGTGCACTGTGCTGGAATGCAAGAGGCATGGTCTTTGTGCCTAAATAAATTGCAGTCTAGTTGGTAAGCTCCAATGTGGGGATGAGCTTTGATTTAATTGAGTGACCAGCCCAGGATCATGAGTAGAGGTAGCATCAGGACCTACATCCAACTTTGTAATGACTACATCCTGTTTTCAAAAATCTGACACACTGAAGAAACAAAAGATTGCATAAAAAGTTAGAAAACATTGTTTGCAAGTGCAAATTAACTTGAACAAGTAAAGGATGGGGAACACAAAAGGAGTTTTCTGAATAGCACACAGGCTTCCTAGTGGAAGACAGCTTTGAAACTCAGTCTTGTATTTGTTAAAGAAATAATATTAGCCGGCTTGTCAAATACATGTATCTGAGCCCATTGCTCAGATTTCTTCCAATGTGGGTCTGTGTCAATTTGGCAGATGAATTTTGGGAGAGGAAATAAATTGTTCCTACAATTGAAGTAACCATGACAGTTGATGCTTCCTTCCGGAATCTAGCTGAGGCTACTAGGTGGCACAGTGGAGAAAGCGCTGGACCTGAACTCAAAACCTGAGTTCAATCTTGCCTCAGATACTTATTTGCTGTGTGACCCTGGGTAAGTTAATTTCCATTCCCCTCAGTCTCCTCCCCTATAAAATGGATAAAATAATAGCTAACTTCTGTTTCGGGGTTGTTGAAAGGATAAAATTATATGATACTTGTAAAGTAATTTATAAAACTTTAAGTGCTAACCATCATCATCATTAGTAGTAGTAGTAGAAATAATGGTTGTAATAGAAGTGGTAGTAGTGGTAGTAGTAGAAGCCAAGTAGTAGTAGTAGTGATGGTGGTAGTGGTAATGGTAGTGGTAGTAGTGGGAGTGGTGGTGGTAGTGGTGATAGTGGTAGTGTTGGTATTAGTAGTAGTAGTAATGGGGGTGGTAGTGATAGTAGTACCCATACCTGTACCACTGCCACATGTATCCTGAGGCAGCAGCAACATCTAAAGCAGGGGTGGGGAACTCCATTGTTCTGTAAAGTGTGGCTTCAGGCAAAAGGATTTGTTTTGTGAAGTTTGGATTGAATCAAACAGCCACACTTGAGGATCAAGAGGGCTACATGTGGCCTTGAGGTTGCAGGTTCCCCACTCTTGATCTAGGAGCTAGGCTCCAGCAGTAATTTCCAGGCACTTGGTGGTATTAGGAATTACAGGTGCTCTAAGGTAGTCCTCTGACTGATCATTCTAGGTTAGTTCTTCTATCTCATAAGTCTAGGAAATGTTAGGTTACTCAATAATATCCCACCTCTAAGTAGACTTCTGGTCAGGGCTGGGCTGGGGTAATCACTAGGTCACAGGAGTGTTATGGTGGTCTTTCAACTGGGGCAATGACCTCTAGCCTAGGACTAACACAAGTCTCTCCTCTTTGACTACCCCTGAACACTAGCTTTAAGCTTTGCCACCTCCCAACAGGTAATGGGAGAAGTCTGGCCTCTCTTCTTTGATAGTCCCTGCTGATTCAAAGTCAGTTCCTTCAATAAGATAACTTCCTTGGCTTAGGCAAGAGTGGGGAACCTGTGGCCTCAAGGCCACATGTGGTCCTCTAGGTCCTCAAGTTCAGCCCTTTTACTGAATCCAAACTTCACAGAACAAATCCCCCATAAAAGAATTTGTACTGTAAAACCTGAACTCGGTCAAAAGGCTGCACTCAAGGACCAAGAAGGCCACATGTTCCAGGCCACAGGTTCCGCACCCCTGACTTACAGTGATCAAAACTAGTTCAGAAAGTTACACTTCCAGACTCTTTAATATCCCTTACAATTCTAAATGTGTGATCTATGAGTCTTTCCATGCTTCTCTGATTTCTTCAGATTCATTGTTTCTTGAAACACAGCACTATTCCGTAACATTTATATGCCATACTTTATTAAACCATTTCTTGGTTGATGGGTATTTACATCGTTTCTAGTTGTTTCCAAACACAAACAGTGTTACTGTGAAAATCTGGGGGCAGCTAGATGGCACAGTACCTGAAGTCTTGTCTTCTTGACTTGAGTCTTCTTCCTGAATTCAAATCTGGCCTCAGACCTGAACTAGCTGTGGGACCCTGGACAAGTCACTTAGCCCTATTTGCCTCAGTTCCTCATCTGTAAAATTACCTGGAGAAGGAATGGCAAACCATCCAGTATCTCTGCCAAGAAAATTCCAAATGGGATCACAAAGGGTCAGACATGACTGAACAACAAATAAAAATTATGGTGCCTATGGGACCTTGCAGATCAAAGATCTAGAGCTAGCAAATGACCTTCAAGGATATCCAAGAATTATTCCACCTATCAATTTAAACTCTAACACTTCCCTCTACCTTCCTACCCCTTACCCCCATCCCTCTTAGCTCAGCTTGTGGCACCTGGGTACTGGTACTAATCCATTTATTAAACTAGGGAAAGGAAAATGGAATATTTCTCTAAACAATCCTAATCACACAAATCTTAGTTTGGCTTGTTTCCACCCCTCGTTTGGGAGACTGACTTCAATCTGACTAACTCTATATTTCATATCATTTTACACCATAGCTATACATTTTTAATGTACAAAGAAAATGAATAAGATGCTTGTTAATAACTACTCTGTGGAGTGTTCACCCCATAATCTCCCTGCTTTGATCCTCCAGACCACCCTGACTGCCTGAGACATAGAAAGGAATATTAGAGGTAAAGAGTTTCAGGATTGAAATTTGCTGAGATTGGTTTGACAGCAATTGGAGAAAATGGAGGAGAGTTCTCAGGGTTTGGGATCAGTTTCTTGCCTTGACAATACAACTGGAGGTCCACAGCAACTATGAGTCCCATTCTCCTCTGATCTGGTCCATCTCACATATCCAACACCTTGGCTTCAGCTCCACTCTGGATTTCTGCCCTGACTTGCACAACTCTCTAAGATCTGTCTCATTCATTCCCTTCTTGTATAGCTTCATCATGGTCCCTGATTCACTCCAGGTGGTTGTTGTAGACTCTGATACACAAAAACCAAGACCACTTTGAAGATATTTTAGGAAGGGGTGTCTGTGGTGGGGAGTAGTTAGGAAGAGAGGAATGAGCAAAATTCATAATGTGCCATGGTTATCCTAGCCACTACCTGACACTTAAATTATTTAAATTCATTTAATCATGAACAGACTATTAGGCAACACATGATACAGAACTTTGTATAAAGGAGCTCCTTAATCAATATTTGTTGACAATATTGTTCAAATGTGTAAGATGTAATATTGAGAAGCTAAAACAGCTGTAACCAGAAATTAGTATCAGAACTTGATTCTTAACGTGGCCCTTCCATGTTATTTTGGACTTTAACTCTAGATGTGGCTGCTCAGAATCAGTTTATAAGAATGAGTTTTTAAATTAAGTATATTTAAGCAAGCAACTAAAAATAGAGTGGAAAAAAGTTTTGTGTAGCACTTTCTGGGTTATTTCTTAAATTGTTCCCCTCAGGAGGTAGTAAATTCCTTGTAACTATGTAATTCTTTTCTTCTTTACTTCTCACAGTCAATATCTCATATTCCCTTGTTTAGGGGAGGTAGTGTGTCAGGTTGCCCAACTATCCCGTACTTGAATCTTAACTTGGGAAGCAAACCTTCAGCACAGCGTGCATGATATACACCACTCATTTCTTAGGTGTATTACAGTGAGAAAGTGTATTAATGGTTCTAGAAGACAGTAAGTCAATAACACCAGCTAAATCAGTTTGTCCAGTGATCATCGAGGCATTATCTATTGTGAACACTCATAGTCCAACCCCTCTTCCTCTCCCTCACCTATATATTCATCAACATACAATCAAGGCATGTCCCATATTCTACAATTAAAACCCAGGATCCTGGCTTCTATACTTCCTCTTGTTTTGGTACAATAAGTTGTGGAATTGTGACTGATCATTGCAGCTATCTTTTACCTTTTTGGAGGCATGACCTGTGATTTTATTGGGATGGGGAACTCCTGGTGAGGCAACTCTCTTCCAACAGTCTGCTATTTATAATCCTAGGCAATTGCCTGGGTTACTGAGAGGCAAATTGCCTTGTTCAGGGGTCATACAGTCAGTTTTATCAGATACAATACTTGAGCCCAGGGCTTTTTGAGTCTGAAGCAGATTCTCTATATTCTATGGTTCTCAAGATCTGCCATAATCACATCAGCATTAGCGTTATCTAGAACTTTAATACTTGCAGAACACTGTATATCTATTATCTTATTTGCTCCTCACAACAAATAGGTGCCATTATTCCCATTTTACAGATAAGGCAACTGAGAAATGACTTACCCAGGGTCCAGCAGCCAGTAAGTCTCTGAGACTGGATTTGAGCTCAGTCCTGATTCCAAGTCAGTGCTCTTACTATTGTGTCAACTTAACTTCCAGTTAAGATGATAATGTGAAAAGTTGTAGAAGAGCCCAGGTCTTGAATAATACCCCAGTAAATAACCAGATAGAATAATGGAGAAAACAGAAACAAAAAAGAAGTGATCTCCTACATCTAGCCTAGAACTACATAAAAAGACTTCCAAGAGCCAGCAGAGGGTGGGACAGGAGTCATTCTAGAGAAACTAGTAAATACTCCTAAAGTTTCAGGGCTCTAGGAGGAAGGTCCACCTGGTTTGTAGACCTCTCCAACTGGGAGAGAGACTATGTCAAGGAATAAGCTTGAAGCCAGTCAACAATGCTTTGAAAGAAGAAACTACGGAAGAGTTCTGAGCCCTGGTAATTAGGGTGATAAAGAGAGTTCCTAGCTCTGCCCTAAAAGAATAGAAATGAAGAAAAAGTTCTGTTCCAATAGGCAACCTATACAGGGATTAAAGGCCCATCTATGTAGTCCTTAGTGCACTAGGATCCACAGTAGGAGGCAGAACCAACTAAATGGTTAAGATCTCATGTAGTGGAGGGCATTTCAGGACCAGCTCCATCTCCAACATCCATCTGTGGGGCTTATGGGGGATACAGCAGAGAATGGAAACAATTCCCAGTTACAGATTCTGCAAAGAGAAGGGACAAAGCCTGACTAAGGCCAGAACTCACATTGGACCATCATGGGACTAAGATAGAAGCCAGGGACACTGAGGCAAGAGGTAGAGCCTATTCCATCCAGAATGGCAGAGACAGTTGCCTCAAGGGGACAGAACTAAATACTGCCTCTGCAACCCAAGAATACTAGAGGAGACAGAACTTGTCACTGGAATGAACTCCCAATTCAAGAACTGAGGGTTGAAAAATGAGTTAACAAAAGAAAACACCAAACACAATAAAGAAATATGAACAAAATAAAACTCAAGAGGTAACCCCCCAAAAAGAGTAACAATGACTATAACCAAAGCCTTAAAGAAGAAAAAACCTACTATCTTAGCTAAAAGATGAAAGAAATTAAGAGATAAAATATGTAATTTGATCTCTTCAAGAAAAAAATTGAAGAACAATGAATAGTTTAAAATAGAAGGCAGAAAATTTTATCCAAATTGTGAATACTCTCAAAAAGACAATGGAACAACCAGGACTTATTAATCTATGAGATGACAAGAAATATTTGAAGTTTGCTTCAGTTTCCTCAACTGTCAAATGAGGACCATAATAATACCTACCACCCAAGATTGTTGTAAGGATTAGATGAGATAATATTTATAAAGTGCTTAGTACAGTGTTATTAAGTACATTGTAGGTGCTTAATTAATGCTTATTCCTTTCCTTTTTCCTTCCCTCTGGATCTAATAAAAGTGGTCAGTTTTCTATTATGATTTTTTTGGAATATGGTATCTAAGGTTTGTTTTAAGGGGGTCATGATTTTCAGGGAATTTGATGATTCTTAAACAATCTCTTGACCTCTTTCTTGGGTCAGTTGTTTTAAAAGTAGATGACTTTACGTTTTTTATCTTTTGACCTTTTTTCTAATATTTCTTGTAATCTCAAAGAGTTATTGAGTTTTTGTTTGCTCTGTAATTAATTTCAGGGAGTTCACTACTTGGGTAAGATTTTCTTTCTTTTGTTTCAAGCTATTTATTCTCTTTCCATTTTTCCCCATCCAGAGCTTTTCATTTTTAAAAATCTCTTGCTTCCACTTCTAGGTCTAGATCCCAAAGAGCTTATAAAAATTGGAAAAGGACCTATATATACAAATGTATTTATAGCACCTCCTTTTTTGGTGGCCACAAATTGAAAATTGAGGGGATACTCATCAATTGGAGAATGACTGAACAAGTTGTGGTATATGAATGTAATGGAATACTCTTGTGCCATAAGAAATGATGAGCAGGTGGACTTCAGAAAAACCTAGAAAGAATCATATGAGCTGATGCTGAGTGAAGTGAGCAGAATCAGGAGAACATTATACACAGTAACAGCAACATTGTGCAATGACTAACTTTAATAGATTTACCTCTTCTTAGCAACACAAGGATCTAAGACAACTCCATGATGGAAAACGCTTTCTACATCCAGAGAAAGAACTATGGAATCTAAATACAGTTGGAAGCATATTATTTGCTCACTTTGTTTTGTTTCTTCTTTCTTGTGGTTCTTCCCATTAGTTCTAATTCTTCTTTACAACATGACTAATGTGAAAATGTTTAATATGAATATATATGTAGAGCCTATATCAGATTGTATACCACCTTGGAGTAGGGGAGGGGAGGAAAGGTGAGAAAATTTGGAACTCAAAATCTCATGGAAATGAATATTGAAAATTAAAAATAAATTCATTAATTGAAATTTAAATAAATAAATAACATCTCTTGCTTCATTTCTGTCAGCCACTTTTGTGGTCCTTATAGAAAAGTCATGTTTTGCCCCTGCTTGGTTGTCTTGTAAAATTACTTTCTTCTTCCGTATTTACCTCTCAGACAGACTTTGACTTATAGTATTTCTTCATAGCTTTTGGTATCTTTAACTGTTTATCCATAGCTCCAGCTTCAATGTTTGGACTGGCACTTTTGCCAAGACCATGCTCTCTGTCCTTGTACATTCTTAGATGAGCTGGTCAGACCCTGCTTAGTCCTACCCTTTAATTATTGGACCTTGACACTGGCTGGGCACTCTCTCAGAGCATTGACAGGTTTAAGGTTCCCCTAAATTATCCTTGATCAGGATGATGAGGTCTTCAGGCCCCCCTGAAGTGTCTCTGGTAGGAGTGCTCTGTACTTCCAGGGCCCCCTGGAGCTTTCTTATCAGAGTACCTCTGGTCCCATGACAACAGAATGCTACAGGCTTCAGTTGCCTCTAGAGTGCACCTGGTCAAAGTGCTGGAACGCTGATGGCCTATTTTCCTGAGATAATGCTGGCTTCCCTGAGGGGCCTCTTCTCCCAGTGAGTAAGCTTCTAGCTGTCTTTTTGTGCTTTCATGGTCTGGATGAAGAAGCTTATTGTTGTTTCTTTTTGGATTTCTTGATCATTATCTGATACGGGCTCCTTTTTCTTTCTTTTTTTTTTTTTTTGCATGCATTATAAGTGGGAGAGCTGGACTCCTCTCTGACCTTTTACACCACTATCTTAACCAGAAATTTTATTGTATAAACATTCAACTATTATTTAACTATATTCTCTCTAGTTGCTGTCAAAACCCCCAAATTTCATATATTTATGTATTAGTCAAACTTGCTTCCTGCCTAGCAACATAGCTTCAGAGCCAGGCAGGATCCCTAGCAATATTAAAGCTCCACTGAGAGTATTATCTTATCTTTACTTTCCTAAGAAGATGTTGCTTCAACCTTATGTCTTCTATCTGTGACTTTAACACTTCAGACATAATCCAGTTCTGTTATTTAATTGGCAGGTTTGCAAAGAATGATAGCTTGTCTAACTAGCCGACTAACAGATGAGAACTGAGCTTATTTGGAATTGATCCCAACATCATTGAACTTTCACTAAAATCCCTTCTTAGCATGCATAGCAGTTAGGCCTCAAAAATAAATATCACTGCCATTTGCTTCTCCCCCCTCTATCCCCCTCCACTCAGAGCTCCAGGTGATGTGTATGCCTGGTGCTGCAAGATAAACAGACATTTTGAATTGTGCAGTATTGAAAAGAACTAGAAAGGAAATTTTCTTTAAAATATTTTTTCTAGAAATATTTTCCTGAATTCTCACAATATCCATGAATTAATGTAAAGAATTCAGGATTGGGAATTAGGACAGTCAGATACCAGTCTCAGATCTGCTATTGTTTCTTTGTCACCTTGGGCAAGTCCCATAAAATTTCTGGGTCTTAATTTTCTCATTTGTAAAATGCAGGAACTGGATTAAACTACCTTAAATTCCCTTTCAGTTCCTGTATTCCATGGTTCTGTGACAGAAGTATTACTTAGGAGAGTTCTTATACGACTATGAATATACCACAGACATGCTAGGAGCACAAATGTAAGCTCATAATGCCTTCTCAGAAGTCAACAAATGTACTCATGGTTATTTTTATATGAACATAGCATACTCACATGGGACTAAAAAAGTAGCTAATTTGATTCACAAACTTAAGATGATGCAATGAGCAATGCATCAGGTAGATTCGGGACTTCATAGATCAGCGGATGGTGAACAGTGATCACAGAGAACGAGATCTTCCTAACTGTCATGATGATTACTCACATGTATATATACAAAGCACTTTTCGTGCAACAGCTTTATGCAGTAGTACAAATATCATTATTTCCATTTTACAGATGAGGAAACAGATGCTTTAAAGGAGGAAGAGACTTGTCTGTGGTCACAAATCCTTTCTTAGTAAGTAAGCTAGAGGTAGCTAGGTAGCACAGTAGATAGAGCACCAGGCCTAGAGTCAGGAGAATTTGAGTTCAAATCTGAAAATTACTAGTTGTGTGACCCTAGGCAAGTCACTTAACCCTGTTTGCCACCCTCACCCCCAAATATAAGTAAACCAGTAATTCTGAGACAGAATTCAAATCCATACGTACTGTTTCCAAGTCCACTATAGTGGTAAAAGTTCTGGATTTGGAGTCAGTACACTTAGGTTCAAATCCTTGTTCTGCTTTGTGACCTGGGACAATTCCATTCTCTTTGAGTATTTTCTTATTTATAGTATGAGGACGCTTGATTTAATGACCTCTAAGATCTTTTCCAGCACTAAGCCTATGATTCTACAATAGATAAGTCCTCATAATAGATTTTTTTCAGCTTTTAGTGGATTCTAGAGAAAGCAGTACTTGCTCGACATTATTTTATTAATTTACTAGCATTGGGTTTATTTTTTTAATAAAGAAAACTGAAAAAACTTTTATGAAATAGCACAAAGTGAAAAAAAAGAGCCAGAGGAAACATAGTTTATACTAATGACAAACATATAAAAGTGATTAAGAAAGGACAAAGAAGTTGATGAATACTTATAGTAAATACAAAATTGTAAAAATTTTTAGCATTTTGTGGAGTTCTTTGATAAATGTAAAGTGTTACACTTGGGTTTAAGAAGTCAATAACACAAGTATCGGTTCAGGGAGTCATCATTAGAATTGAGGGTCTTGGACTACAAGCTCAACATGAGTCAACAGTGTGACACAGCAACCAAAAAAGTTAATACCACCTTTACTTAAGCTTTATTGACTTTCTGTAAGGAGGAAAGTGAGAGTTCTGCTGTATTCTAGGCAGTGCACATCTATTGAACTCTGGGTACCATATTTTTCAGAAGAATTTTTTGACAAGCCAGCATGTATCCAAAGCAGGACAGCCAAAATGATCAGGAGACTATAAATTATACCAAAGGAGGGGTGGTTAAATAGGACAATACATGACTTAGCTGGAAATGAAATAGTTCTCTTCAAATATTTGAAAGTCCAGCACAAAGACAGATTAAACTTGTCCTGGGTCACCCTAGGTGGGCAGAACTAAATGCAATAGAGAGAATTTTAAGAGAGTCAGATTTCAGATCAATATAAAGGAAAACTTATTAACAATTAGAGCTGTCCAATAGCATAATAGATTGACTTTAGAGGGAATAGGTAATCTATTACTGGAAGCAAAAGTTGGTTGACTAATTTGTAAGGAATTTTGTGGAAGGGTTTCAGGTAAATATCAGGATAGATCATCTCTGAGGTCCCTTTCAACTCTGAGATTCAAGAAATCCATCACTTTTTCCCTCCCAAAGCTACTGAACAACAACCATTAGAATCTACAGTAATAACTAACAGGAATGGGTGTAGACATTTATCTTTAGAATTTGTGAGCTCTTTCCACTTCCTACCAAAGAAGGAAGTTTATGTGTCCAAAGATGGACTCACATTTGATATTCCAGCTGTCAAACAGATATCCTGCTAGTTTTTACCCAAAAAACCTAAAGTGATCAATTCTGTCTCCACTGCCAAATGGAGCACTGAAACCAAGAATCCTGGATATGAGGGCAGAGTTTCTTTTCTTTTCTTTCTTTTGGTTTTGGAGGCAATGAAAGTTAAGTGACTTGCCCAGGGTTACACAGCTAGTGTCTAAGGCTGAATTTGAACTCAGGTCCTCTTGACTCCAGGGCCAGTGCTCTATCCACTGTGCACTAGATGTACCCCCCCTAACCCCCTATCAGAGTTTGTTTTCTAGGAATGATATTGATCCATGGAGCTATGGTTAAAGATTTCAAACTGGGAGTAGGGATAAGAAATAAACGAACAAGCATTAATTAAGTGGGAAAGAGACTTATCTGGTGCTTTCAATTCAACAAACATTTATTAGTTACCACAGCTGTGTGGATCAGTGTGCTAAGGGGGATATAAAGTTTATCCTAGCCCTCATAGAACTAACAGATAAAGAAGAGAACATGATAACTATACAAATATAGTAACTATAATACATGAAAACTGCTTAAGAGAAGCACAAAGAAAGGAGAGTCAATTCTGATTGGAGGCACCAAAGAAAGTTTCCTGGAGAAAGCTGGACTTTGAAGAGTAAATAGAAATTCCAAGGAGAGGGATTGGAGGAGAAGGATGGAAATGAGATGGAGGCATTCCAGGCATGGAAAATAGCATGAAAAAAATCTGGGATTGGTGGAGAATCCTACATAGCCATGTTTGTATTGTAAACTTTGGAGTCCAAGGATCATTAAACATTTTATTGACATTTTTAAATGCTCTGAAAGAAATTAGAAGGAAAATTTTAAAACACAATAATGAAGAGAGAGAAGCAGCATGATCTAATCAGAAAAGCCATGATCAAGTATTAAAAAAGACCAATTTTTAGTCCAAATTCCAAGACCCCAATTGGAGAAGTCATTTCACATCTTAGTACCTCAATTTCTCCAACCGTGAAATAATAAGCTATTCTATATTTCTGGAACTAAAGTGAAATGACAGATACTAATACTAACAATAATAATACTTTTTAAAGTACTTTGAAAACATCGAATAAAAATGATATACAACTATAAAATATGCTTTTAGAATTAAAGAGAATCCTTGCTGTAGCATGACAATAACATTTACATAGCATTTACTATGTACCAGGCACTAAGCTAAGTGTCTTGTAATTAATTGTCTCGCTCAATCCTTGCAACCACTGTTGTTAATAATGTTATTATTATACCTACGTTACAGATGAGCAAACAAGATTAAGTGACTTGTCCAGGGTCACACAGCTAGAGTCAGACTGGACCCCAGGGCCCGGTGCTCCATCTGCTCTGCCACCTAGCATTTGGCAGGAGCAGCTGATTTGGAATCCGAGGCCCCTGGTGCAAATTCTGACTCCAACACGATAGTTATATGACTTGAGCAAGCAAGTCCATTAACATCCCAGGGATATCAGTTTTTTCCTTTGTGTAATAAGAAATTTGAGCAGGACGCCCTTTCAGCTAAGTAATGATCTTATCATCCCATGAACCGTCTAAATCAGCCTTTATTTGTACTAGGACAACGAGTCACTTGGTATCATAAGCGATAACCAATAATTAAATTGCAGAAAGAAAACTTTTCATTGTCTCTGAGGCTAAAAAATGAGATAGGAACAAGAGAAGCAGTTTTCTAACATTTTTTCTTCTAAATAGAATATGGAATTCTGGAATTGCAGTTCCAGTATCTTGCCTTTTGTACGGTTGCATCTTGTATTGCAAACTTGTTAAAACTCACAGGCTCAGCAAGGTCAGACCAGGCTAGTAATTAAGCGGCAGATCTGAAAGCAATGATGATACAGGAAGTAGAGCTGGTGAGTCAGTAGCTCCGGATGGTGTTCTGACTCAGAGTGGTACTGAACCCATCCTTCTAGGTCATCTGAGGGGGTCGGCCTCATAGCTTGGTAGCTGTTATCGTTCAGGTAATACGTTAAAAAAAAAAGAGAGAAAGAAAAAATTTCCATTTTTTTTTTTGTGGGTTAAAGGTATTAAGTTTGGGTTTTGTTTTGTTTTTTTAAAGAGGCATTGTAGCCAGATTTCACACGCTTTGGGCCTATTATGTCTCTTCCATCTCATGAGGCAGTTACATGGCACAGTGACTAGAGCACTGGGCCTGAGTTCAAATTTGGCCTCAGACACTTAGGAGCTGTGTGACCCTGGGCAAGTCACTTCACCTCTGTTTGCTTTAATCCACTAGAGATGACAATGGAAAACCACTCTACTATCTTTGCCAAGAAAATCCCAAAAGAGGTCAAGAATAGTCACACATGGTTGAACCACAACCACAACCACATTATCTGTCTCATGTATACGATAAGGTCTCATGGTCTTTTGCTTTATTGGCTACTTGTTTTTGTCTAGCAGAAGTAAGACTCTTCTGCTAGCCCACCTATTCTAGCAGACTATGTTAGCAAAGCTCACATAGTGTCTTCCTCTAAGTTTTTCCATCTCCCTTCCTTGAAGGGGAAGATAAGAAAAGAGTCTGGAAGCTGAGGGCAGATGGATCTCTTACATCACAGGATCAAAACCCTAAAGCTGAAAGGGACCCTAGAGGCTGTCCAGTCCCAGTCTCCTCACTTGACAGACAAGACCCAGAATAGTGAGGTAATTTACCCAAAGCACACAGATAATAAGAGGCCGAGGAAGAATTCGAACTCAGGTGATGTGACCACATATTCAGAACTCTCCATTCTCCTCCTCTTTCCCTCCTCTTCCTCCTTCTCTTTCTCTTCTGATTAGAGTTTGAAGAAGGGAGCAGAGGAGAAAGGAGATTAAAGAAACAAGGCATTGAGCTTTGTGGGAGGTCATAAATTATAAGACTATAAAACTAGAAATTGTAGTGCTTTGGGTTATAAATAATCTCCTGCTCCCTTATGACCCCAATACCTTTTTCCTCATCAGCAAATCCAGATTGAGGCTCACTGGGGTCCCCGTTAGTTTTCAAGCTTCTATGACTCCTAGCTTAATCAATTTCAGTCTTCCTAAGCCTCTTGTGGGGACAGACTAACAGAATTTCCCTTTTCCCCACCATTATCATCTGCATTCTGATAAGAGCAAACCAACCTCTTAGTATTTAAAGGAGATTTGCTCTAAAATATTGCAGGGGAATATGCAATGTGATGGTGGTGATTGGGGGTGTGGATAAAGATTAAAAGGTTAATACTACTGTTTTCAAAGGCAGTTTACAAACAGTTTAATCCTGGCCCTCCAATAGCTATTCCAACTGACTCCTTCCTAAATCTCTTTTTAGACTGGATTTTGATATTACCTAAAATCAAATTCAAAGTCCACAGGATTGGTTGTTTGTAGATTCTCCTTGCTGTATTCTAAAATCTACTTTTCCAGCCTTAAATGTACTATGTAGCCAGGACTGACTCAGAACTCACTGGTCCTCACTGTTAGAACAAAATTAGACATTCTTAGACTATCTTGTAGCATTTAACAAAAATATTCACCAGGGATACTGTGCTGGTTTGAGTAGATGAAGCCCTCTGTGTTTATTAGGAAGGGTATGTTGACTCAGCAGTGGGACATCCATCAAGGCTGAGGGGTCCTGACTTCTCACTAGCTAGACTTTTTAATACATTGGGCAATCTGGAAGCTGTGTCTTTGGCTAGAGTCTTAGTCTCCTGGACCAATAAAAGTTCATGGACGCCTTTTAGAGAAGAATTAGCCAAGCCTAGGAGGCAAGGGCCCTAGTGAATGCTATTCCTACCATAAAGCATTTAGGAGTCTGGGCTTAGGCAGAGATGGTCATAGGACAGATAAGTCATTTCAGGATCTGTACCTCTGGTTCATTGGCTATTGTCCAAGAAAGCATATTCTACCCCAATCCCAACATACTTCTAGCAGAAAGAAGTTCTTTTCCTATAGTATCTCCATCCCAAATCTATTTCCCTATTGGTTTTAGGCATTTGCACCTCCCTTTCCTCATTGTAATGTTAATGCATGCTCTTTTCTCTGTTGGAAAATGCCTATCCTCTCACCTTGCTTCTAACTATATCCCTTGCCACAGTCTTCCACTGAAACACATGCTTTGTGGCAGCCCCCAGACCCTTATAGTGACTTCACAGTGCATGGATTTTTTTTTCCTTCCATTCCTGTGATTTCATTGGTTTAGAAAAGCCCTGGTGAGGGAACTCTCCCTCCCAATGCAGAGGGGAGGCAGGTGGAAAGGGAGTGAGGATTTATGTAGCACCTACTATGCGCCAGGCATACTGTGATGAGCACTTTACAAATATTATTCCATTCGACCCTCCCAATAGTACCTACTATGTGCCAGGCACACTGTGATAAGCACTTTACAAATATTATTTCATTCGACCCTCCCAATAGCACCTACTATGCGCCAGGCATACTGTGATAAGCACTTTACAAATATTATTTCATTTGACCCTCCCAATAGCCCTGAAAGGGTGGTCATGTTATTACCCTCATTTTGCAATTGAGGAAGCTGAGGCAAACAGAGGTGAAGTGACTTACTGAAGGTAAAATGGCTAATAAGTATCTGAAATCAGGTTTGACTCCAGATCCAGTACTCTATCCACTGTGCCACCTACCCGCCTCAGACCAGAAACTAAAACCAACCTGAAACTTCAGACCAGCCACTGTTCTGCAATTTATAGTTTTAGAGAGTTGTGGACACCAAGAGATTGTAGTGACTTGTTCTGAGTCACACAACTAGGTGTGTGTAAGATTTGAACTCACTTCCTGCTCCTGAAGGTTGCCTCTCTATGCATTGTGCTATGCTGCCTATTTACTCCACAGATTCTCCCATCAAAAAAAAAAAATGTAACCACAGAGATGATTTTGTTCAATGACTCTATGATAATTAATGTCAAGTAAGTCATAAACAGGAAGATGTAGACATACCAAACATGTCTATCATTATCATAAAGGATGTATACCCTGAAGGGTCAAAATGAAATGACTCGCCTAGAAAAATAAACAGTGAGGTTTGTTAAAGGAATAGATTTCTTATTTCCCATCTCAGGACCGTGAGTCCATAGGGAAGTATAGGGGTCCATAGACCCTATGCTCAGTTGTTTTTCAGTCATGTCCATTTCTTCATAACCCCATTGGGGTTTTCTTGGCAAAGATTCTTGACTAGTTTGCCACTTACTCTCCAGCTCTTTGTACAGATGAGGAAACTGAAGCAAAGGGAGTTAAGTGACTTGCCCAAGGTCATACAGCTAGTAAGTGTCTGAGGCCAGATTTGAATTCAGGATGAGTCTTTCTGACTCCAGGAAGCACCTTATCCACTGTGTCACCTCGCTGCTTGTGGACCCCATAGGCTGGGCATTTTGGAATATCAACATCTCTTTGGTATTTCATTGGGTCTGTGATCTCATTAGCAAAGAAATTCCTTCCCTAAATGTAGATTACCACACACCCCTTCTCATCCTGTGTGATTCTTTTATTTGTACTTCCAAAATTCTTCACCAAGGATCTACCCTGCATGGAAGAAATCTTCCTCTAGATCTTTTAATATTCTGTGGATTCCAAAGCAACATTTGGATTTTGTCCATCTGCTATCCTTCATTCTCTTTTGATTACTGACTCACCTCGTTTCCTGGTTACTTATGTTCTTGATGGTATCTTCTGTGTCACTTCTTGTGCTACAAGATGTCAGGAAAAAGCATCACTGGGAATATGCTGCAACTTAATTATACTAACAAGATCACACAGTGTTAGAGCTGAAAGGAACCTTGGAAGTCATCTAGTTTCAACCCCTCATTTTACAGAAGAAACTAGAGCCTAAAGGGAAGAAAGAGGGAAAGTAGGGGGAAAACCATTTATTATATGCCCACTTTATGCCAAGCACACACAAAGAATCTTATATATTTGTCCAGATTTGATCTTCATAGTATTCCTGTACAGTATGTGGTATAAATGTAATTATGCCTATTTTACAAAGGAGGAAGCTGAGGCTCAGAAAGATTTAATGACTTGAGTAAATCACAAGTTCAGCAAGTGGGAGCAGGTCTTCTGACTCTATGTCCAAAATCATTTCCATCAAACCACACTGCCCCTTGGAAGGCATCAATGAAAATTAAAGCAGGCTTTTTGTATTTATTTTGCTTCCTCAGTTAAATCGTAAGCTCTCTGGTTCTCCAGTATCCCAATCCAAACACTTGCTCAGTGCTAAAAACAAATTGAGAGTTCAATAAAAATGTATTTCATAGAGATCTTGTGACAACTTTTTTTTACCATTTTTTTTCTAAAAGGAATATAATTTTGGAAGTCATTTGATTGTTGAAGGCCCAATTTCTGTGTATTAGTGACTTCTGTAGAATCTGACTATGTTCTCTTTGGGAGTCATTAAGCAGTTGAATATTAGGCAGTCCACATAATTCCTCAGTCTTTTTTGCATGATAATTGCTGCCGGCAAGAAAGCAGGACAGATGGACTTGAGAAACATGTTCAGCCTATAGCAGTAGGACACATTGTCAGCTTGTGTCTCAGCCATAACAGGGCCCCTTTAAATTTTCAATGTCACTGATGAGAAAATGACAGTTTCTAATGACTAATCCCTTCATTCTTCTTAGCCTCCTCCACCCCCAAATAAAGACAAAGTTAACTGTCTGACGGAGAATACAGAGAGTCAAGGGTTGGTTGAAAGAGAATTTCCATCTTCTAAAATGATGTTTAACAGTTATTTAATAATACGTGCTCCTTGAAATGAAATCTTACAGAGGAGATGAATGAGATCGCTTTAAGGTGTTCAGAAAAGATTTCTTTTAAAAATTCTAGCTGAAGCATTATGTCCTGAATGCTTAAATAGAACACTGTCAGAAAGGAAAATTTATCCATGCTTTCTAGACTTCTGGTCTTCTCCCTGAACCCATATTTGGAGAAAAACATCTGAAACCCCTGGAAATGACTAACATACACTCCAAATTTTGTTTTCAAAGGAATCTTCTTCAGAGAAATGATACCCAGGATATGCTTGTTGTTTCTGGGAGAGTCTTTTTTAATCAATATCCATTGTGCCCAACACAGGGTATTGTGTATAGTAGGCATTTCATAAATGTAAATGGAATTTAATAGAATTAAATTCTATCATTTTCACTTCTCTTGTCTATGCACTATAGACACTGTTTAATTGTGCTGATGTTGCTCAAAGTTAAAGACATTACTGACCCCTGACTCAAGGAGATATTAAATGGTACCTTAACTAAACTATTGTTACATGAGAAGATGAAAAAAGAGTGGGAATTCAAGTCATATCAATTCCAGTCACAGGTATGAAACAGTTAACTATGTGAAAAGTGATGTGTTAGGTACAGGTGAGATAAAGTTAAAAGGGAAAACTTGCCTTGCCTTTTGTGATAAATCAAAAACCTGAGAGACAGTTTCTGGGTAATTAATAATCAATTTATTAATCAGGTAAGCTAATAATAAATTGATGGTCAATAGTTTCAGTAACTAAAGATACCCAATGTAGATACTGAATGACAGGAGAAATCAACCCTGACTGTTGGGCATTTAAATAGGGAGCTGGGCTAAATGTCTTCAGCCCCTCCTGCTGAGAGTGTAGCTTGATCATGAGTCGCAGTAGCTTCCAGCAATCTGAACAGGGGAATCCATCCCTACCCAAAGATACCCACTCTGGTTGGTTTTTTCCTTCATGAGCTAGGTTACCCTAAACTCAATGGAGGGGTACAAGGACCTGGCCTTATTCCCTCGGGGCAAGAATTCACCTAGATTAGATGGCTTGCACTTCAAACAGAAGTAAGATCTTTTAACTGGATGGGGTCCTGCCCAAGATCTAGGAGCATGTACCCCAAGAATTAGGGCAGTCTCCTATATCGGCCATTCCTTTCAAAAACTGGCTGACTGACCTACAGGGGCTGGTCCCTAAATGAGGAAATAAAAAGCCTGGATCCTAATTAATAATGGATTATTAATCTAATAAAAAATAAGGATTTCTCTTGCTTCAGTTTATTTTACACTGTCATGGAAGAAGAGGATGAGAAGAAGGGAAAAAAGGAAGAAATAATGAAATGATTGGGAGAGTAGAAAAAGATGAAAAAGACAGTAAGGAAGAGGAAAACAAAAGCTTAGGAAGAAAATAGATGACAAAGAGATCATAAAAAAGGTAAAGGACCCACATATAAAAAAAATTATAGCAGCTCTTTTTGTTGTGGCAAAGAAGTGGAAATTGAAGGGATGTTCAACAATTGGGGAATGACTAAACAAGTTGTGGTTTACAAATGTAATGGAATACTATTGTCCCACAAGAAATGATAAGCAGGAAGATTTCAGAAAAACCTGGGAAAATCTTCCATGAACTGATGCTGACTGAAATGAGTAGAGCCAAGAGAACACTGTACATGTTGTGTGATGACCAACTTTGATAGACTTAGCTCTGTTCAGCACTACAATGATATGACAATTCCAAAAAACTTATAACGGGAAATGCTATCCACATCTAGAGAAAGAATTATGAAGTCTGGATGCAGATTGAAGCATACTATTTTCTCTCTGTCTTTTTTCTTTATGTTTTTTTTTCTCATGGTTTTTCCCTTTTGTTCTGATTCTTCTTTCATAACATGACTATTGTGGAAATATTCTTATTATGATTGTACATGCATAGCCTATATCAGATTATATGCTGTCTTGGGGAGGAGCGAGGGCAAGGAGGGGAAAAGTTTTAGAACTAAAAGTCTTTCAAAAGTGAATGTTGAAAACTAAAAATTAATTATTTTTTTTAAAAGAATTAATAAAAAGAAACTAACTATGGGGAAAAAAGAGGTGAAAGATAGTATAGCACCAGGGCCTTTGTGTTTTTTTACTACCGTAAAATCTACCTTCATGGTTTGATGAAGTTAATAGAACTCCTTAAAACAATGTACCTCCTTTATCAGAGGTCAGATAATGTTAGTTCAGCAATTTCTTCCATCCCTCAAGATGAGAATTTTTATTTTGACTCTACTTGGTTTTTTTTTACTTCTATGCAGGTCTTATATTTCTCCATAATACATAAAATAGTAATTATATGTATGTATGTATCTCATTACACTAGTAATATTGCTCAAAGATGCTAAAGAATAATAATTGTTTCCACAATGAGACCGTCTGTATTTCTAGAATGTATTGTGCTCTATTATACAGCTTGGCCAGAGGATGGGGTGTTCTGATTAACCAAATATTTTGGTTAAAAGTGGTTACTTTGCTATTTGTACCATCCTGGATTACTAATTTTCAGAGAAATAAAAAGCAATAAACAGCCTGAAAGTCTTCTATGATATAGCTCTAGCCTGACTTTACACTATTCCATATATCAAACAGGTCTATTCAGTGTTTCCTAAGCACATCCACTATTTTTCTACCTCTATGACTTTGCTGACACCATCCCCTCTACTACAGTACCCTTTCTTGATAACTCCATATGTCTAATTCCTATCCAAACTTCAGGTTCCAGCTCAGAGTGAATATAAATAGCAAATGTTTCTCTTTTAGCCAGAAACCTCCAGATCTTTCCCTCCAAGACTGAGATATATATATATATATATATATATATATATATATATATATATATATATATATATATATATATATATATATAT
>CM053769.1:455356885-455375174 GCA_028658325.1 Potorous gilbertii
TCTGATCGCACCCCAGGTCACTCCAGTCGTGTTGATCTGTATCTCACCCCTGGACCTAGTTGGCTCTGGAGGAGAAAGTGAGGCTGATGACTTTGCACAGGCCTCCCTTATTTAAATCCAATTCACTTGCATGTCATGGAATCCCCTCCCTGGTGTTACAGTCTTCTTTGGGACAAACAACAACAAAATGCCATTTCCTCCATGAGACCTTCCTTGCTGACTGCTACATCCAGCCAGAAATGATATCTTGCTCCTTTGGATTCCCATAGTATTTTGTATCACTCATTGTATTTGTGTATCTTATTCATATATTATTATAGTATGACATCATAGCACATGATTCATGATATGATATTAATTAAAAATGAAGAAGATATGCTCCTTATCTTTTTTTAGGCTAATGTCTTCTATTTTGGGTAGTTTTTCTTTCCCCTTCTTGCCAAAATTTAAAGTCACTATTGACCCTTAGAAACACATGCACCTGAACACATTATTTTAGACAGAAATATATGTACATAAACATATAATACACATGGATTCACACAAGCCACACACTTGCTTTAACATGCATAGGTACACACCCAATAAGATGCACTTCCTTGGACACCCACTCGAACCCCTATCTGGGAGTTGAACAGGGTGTTTGTGTGATGCTCCTCTCCTTTGTGTACCTTTGTGAGGCAAGTGAGTGATGTTGAAGGATCAGGGTGTGTGCAGGGGACACAAAAGAGAAGGAGGAATGTTTTCGGGTCTCCTGTAAGAATAAGGAATGTGTCACCATGAAAAAGTCCACAATAACCAGATGAGGCAGTGGCAAAGGGACTGGAGCTGAGGGAAAGTTGGTCCCTGCAGACCAATGGAAAAGGGGACAGGTAGTCAGCTTTGGTCAGATGACTTGGATTGATCCTTTCCTTGTTTGGGGCCTTGGACAGTAGTATGTGGTGGATAAGCTGTGAAGCAAGTGTCTCCTGGAGACCAGGGTTGGTACTTGCCATAGAAGAGATCCACCTTCCCCTGAATATCCCTTCAGGCAAGTTAGAGGCCTGAGGTCCCATTCCCTTTAACAAGAGCCAAGGAACATTCCAAAGCCCAGAGGCTCAGCTTTCTTGCTCTTCAAATGTGTCACATTTAGGGCCAGGCAAGAGCTCATCAACCTTCCTGGTACATGGCAGTTGTGTGGAACACAAGAGGTATGGAAGGTGGGAGTGGGGTGGGAAGGGTGTGGTAGGCATAAGGACTGGGAGGGTGTGGTAATTAGTCATCTTTGTCCTTGACCCCATGCTTCAAGATGCAGGTGAACTTCACATAGTTGAAGTTGCCCTTCTTGTCAATGGGGGCCTCTCAGTACATCTCATCTACTGTTCATCTGTGAATCAGTCACCTATGGTGGTGGGCAGCTCCCGAAGTTGGTCCTCATGGATAATTCTTGATGCCTCCTCATCAAAGCAGGTGAAGGCATTTCGGATAACATCCTCAGGGTCTATCCCATTCAGCTTCTCTCCAAACATGGTTAGGAACATGGTAAAATTGATAGGCCCAGGTGCCTCACTCATCATCCCTTTGGTATTCATCTGTGGGGTTCTTCCCTAGGGAGGCCAGCATATCATGGAGATCCTCTTTGTCAATGAAACCATCTCAATTCTGGTCAATCATGTTGAAAGCCTCCTTGAATTCCTGAATCTGAGACTGGTCAAACATGGCAAAAACACTGGACATAATCCTCTAGGGATATTTCTTTGTGGTCTTAGCCTTGGCCCGTTTACTCGACATCTTGGCTTCTTGGAAGGGCTATGCTTGCTTTGTGATCTTAGGTAAGTCTCTACCCCCTTTGGACCTCAGTTTCCTTTTCTGTGATGTTGTCTTTCGGATGTCTTCCAGCTGAGTTCCAGGGGTCCAAGTAGAGAGAGTGAAGGAGGCAGCAGTTTTGGCAGAAGCAGGGAAGGAGTGAGTCGATATGCTCCTTATCTTAATAGAAGCTTTCAGTCTATTAGGGGAAACCAAGACTGCATGAAAATTAATACAACTTACCATCATATTACATAATACAATGTTGTATTGTATTATATTATTTATATATATGCAATATATTGCATATATATAATTATATGCAATAATTATATTGACTATGCTGTATTATGTTAATTTTAATGAGTTCTGGTTTCCATTGCCAGACTAAAAACTTCTACTCTATGGGTAAGGAGATGATTTGTCAGTGATCTTTATGTCCCCTATAGAATGTGCCTTATGTATAGTAGGTCTTTAAAAATGTTGATGTAAAGAATGAATAAAATAGACAACACTTCAATGATATTGAATAAATTTAATCTTTGATTTAGAAGGTACTTAAGGTGCTTTACTTTTAAAAATTTGTGATTTATTGGTGTGGACATTTTCTTTATAGAAGCAGTTTGCTACCTTCTCCTTCCCTCCCACCCTTCCACATATATCCATGCCTCACAGAAGTGGTTAGTTGCTGTAAGCAAAGAAACTTATCACCCCAGAAATAATCTTTCTGTTGATAAATATCTCTAAATTTATCTGGGTTGGACTTTGGGTAGCAAATACATAGTTCATTGGTAGCCCATAGTCAAAATCTTTTCAACTTGGTAGCATCTGTTGTCAGAGGTGGGAAACCTGCAGCCTCAAGGTCACATGTGGCCCTGTAGGTCCTCAAGTGCAGCCCTTTGACAGACTCCAAGCTTCACAGAACAAATACCCTTAATAAAAGGATTAATTCTGTACAACTTGAACTCAACTTGGACTCAGTCAAAAGGCCACACCTAAGGACCTAGAAGGCCACATGTGGTCTCAAGGCCACAGGTTCCTGTCCTAGATTATGTGCTTTATAAGCATAATCTTTAAAAATCCATAATTAAGACCTCCATGCCACAATAAGGTATCAGAGGAGGCATAATTGTGCATGTTGATTATTTCTGTAGATGTGCAGTTAGATGGTTCTCAAGGATAAAATACCAGATAACCTAACACTTTCCTAAATGAATGAATGAATAGCATGTATTAAGAACTTACAACTGACTAAGAACTCATCTAAGCCCTGAGGATACAAATACAAAAATAAAGATTGTCTGAGCCCTCAAGGAGATGACATTCTATTAGAAGGAAATGATGCATGTAGGAGAGAATTGGCTAGGAAAGGGTATGTGGGTTTAGTAAGTCACTGAGATGGTAACATAGGGGAGTAGACTGTAATTTTGGAATTCTGACTGATGAACTCTTTCTAGTAGCAATGATGGTGTTCATTTAATGGTTCCAAAACTGGAAAAGGAGTGGAGTATTGGTGTACATAGCAGTTATGCTGGGGAGAAGATATCTGGAGAATAAGGTGAATCATGCTTGGGGATATCCAGTTATAGAGGGTCATAAGAGACAATCATCAAATAATATAACAGAGGCCCAGAATGAGAATTAGAGAGCTGTAAGGGTTAAAACCCTGTCTCTGATCTGAGGAGGCAGCACCAAGGTGAGAAAATGTCTGGTCTTGTGCTGAAAAAGGGAAAGTAATACACGATATGCTTTTTTGGTATCCACTTACTTTCACTCACAGGTTTCTGTGCCATGCATAATATAATGATAGGTATGTACACCTTGGATAGCACTAAAGGTACACAATGAGCTGGACTCATAATTACACAGCATAAAGAATAAGTTGGGCAATCTGTGGGAAACTGCTCAGCCCTTTCAACAATGCTGAGCTACTCCCTAACACCAAACACCTCATCTTTTTAATGCAAAAATCCTACTAGGGAAATAATATAGTTACAAAACCTAGAATTCCATAGTCTCCAAAGAATCAGAATTATGGGTGACCCAAAGAACACGAAGACATGTAGAGATTCCTCCTTCTACAAGAAGCCTTTCTTGATCTTCCCATTAATGAGTATTCTCTCACCCTTAAAGTTAGTTACATATTTTTGCGTTGACTTATATACATGTTATATCCCTGAAGTAGAGAGTAAGTTCCTTGAGGTCTGAGACTATTTTTCATTTTGTCTTGGTATCCCAGGTGCCAGCACAGTCAGTCAACAAGCATTTATTCATGAAGCAGTTACTAAGTGCCAATGACTTAACTAAGTGCTAGGAATCCAAATACTAGCAAAAAAAAAAAAAAAGATATTCCCTGCTCTCAAGGAGCTTATATTGGAAAAGGGACAGACAACCCACAAAAGGAAGCTATAGAGTTGGGGGTAGGGGTAGGGGAAAGTACCTGGTGGAAGCATGATAGAGAAGTCCAGATTGGAGCCTGGTGAGAAATGAAGAGATGACTAGACTGGATTTCCTCCTTAAATGGAGGATATGGGAAGAGTTATCTAATTAGAGGGAGGGGCCTCAAGCAAGAAAGGTATTTCTGAATCAGAGGCTGAAGCAATCTTCCAGGATGAAGCAATCTTCCAGGATGAAGAGATTTCTGAACTTTGGTAGAGAAGTCCACCTTATGGAGTGTAGCCTGATGGGAAATTAAGAGATGGCTAGCTTAGGCACCCTCCTTCACATGGGAGCTACTTAATAAAATCTCATTGAATTGAAGTAAGCTATAGCATGCCACATACAATGAATTGTATAAGGAGTGTTATCTACATTTATATAAGCTCAGAAAAGGAGTCCTTGGTACCAGCAAAAAAACAAAAGTCCTAAAGGAAGGACTTTTCTTTATCCTGGGTACTGCAGAATCAGAGAGCAGAGGTATGGATGGGTTGGGATCTCTACCATTGGGCAGAGCATCCAATGAGGAAATATGTGATTATTGATGAGATTGTGGGTCCACTGATATACTGCAATATGTGTGTCACATTGTTTATACTCAATATTTTGTGGCATAGAAACTAAGATGGAAGAAGGAATTCAACTCATTTTCTGAAAAGTCAGGAGAGAGAGAGATAGTAGGGAGGAGATCAAATAACAGACAACTGTGTGCATTGTCTATCTGTATAAGAGGTTTTACTATCTTGGGAGGAAAGAGAAGTAGAAGTAGCTAATGTCAGCAGAAGGGTGCTGGCAGGAAGGAAGTGGACTGATAACCAATCTCCACTTGGCAGACCCCTTGTCTGCTATTCTGTAGTCCCCAGGGGTAGTCAGGGATCAGTTTGTCTGACTGTTTCTGTGGGAGGGAATGGTAGACAGAGGAAAATGGAGCCTGGAAATTCGAATCCATTGTCTATTGAGCTGTTTCTGTCTTCCTCTAACACTGATATGAGTGTCTAGTTGACTAGCAAGTGAAGGGTCAGCTAAAGCAGGATTTTTGGATTGATACTCATGTACATTTTCACCAATGCCTGAAGGTTAGAGAACTTACATGTTGTTATCTGAGATTGGCAAAAACCTCCTGAGACCCATCACAGCTGAAAAAGTTAGTAGATTAGGCTAATGCTTGGTCAATTATCTCAAAAGTACCAAATGGCTTTTTGGAAATCATAAAGCAAGTTGTTCTGAAATTGTAATGTGTTGGTGAACATTAATATACAGTCATGTATATTTTTTGCAGACATGAATCCACGTCAAAATGAAGAAAAAATAAGTGAATGCTCATGAACTTAATTTATCTCATTATGAACATATTCCTTATAGTAGATATGTACAACAGAGATAGATTTTTTAATTGTTTACTGATTATTTATAATTTTGTAGCATGAGAGTAAATGTATTCATAGGTTTTAGATCACAGGTTTTAACTTATTTTAGTTTGGACCCCAAAAATAAATTAGTAATTTAATGTATTTGTATAATCACAATGAGGACCCCAAAATAAACTGACAATTTAAAATATTTGTATAATCACAGTGAAACTTTTTTTTGTATATAAATATATAAATTTGATGGAAGAGAAAAACATTGGGCTTGGGCTAAACTTTGACACTTAACAAAACTGAAAAGTAAAATTGACCTTCTATCAAGTCAAACTTCTGTTTTTTTTATTTGTTACATTTCATTTGTTTTGAAACACTCATTATTCATATAATAATGAAATTCATTTTAGAATCATAAGATTTTAGGTCTTATAGAGATGGTAGACATTTTCTAGCCAAACCTCAGTTTAAATATGAGGAATCTGAGACCTAAAGAAATTAAATAACTTGCTCTAAGTCATATGTCTCATTACTAGCAGAAATTTTATAAAAACTACTCTCCACGATTCCAATTAATATAATGATGTTTCTAATAGGTCACATTTGCAACACTAGATTGAGTTCATATATAATCTCCAAATATTTTCATTCCTAAACCTTTATGTTCCTTTTCAGTTTATATTACTATTCAATCAGGAATTAAGTACTTAAAACTAAAATATTCAAATGAATCTGTTATCTACTCAACATGGGCACGCAGATCTCATTCTTTTCAAGCTTGCTTACCCTGTAGAACTCTTGTCTACTTACCATGGGCACGCAGATCTCATTCTTTTCAAGCTTGCTTACCCTGTAGAACTCTTGTCTACTTACTTGTCTCCCAAGTCTTCCACAGTGCATTGTCCAATTCACTGGAGGCATTCCTCACTTTCTTCAGACAATGTTAAGATACCAATGGAGCACTTTGGCTATCTACCTGTCATTCTTTGCTCTTGCCATGTCATACAATTCCTTGACGATGTTCTTTATTTCTGCTCATTAGAGTTCCTTGTTGATAATTAGTTACAGCATGCTCGCACCCACCATATAAAATAGTACATTCAATTTACTACATCTTTAACTGTGAGAAAACAATTTTATGTGTGGCCCATTACTGAGTATCATTGGAAAATGCCTGCTTATTCTCTGCTCATCCCTCTCTGAGGAGACTCTTAGTCCTGTACAAATGACTCTCATTAAGATTTTGCATGTAGATGCCCAGTGATTGAGGACTGACTAAACAATTTCGGTATATGAATGTGATGGAAAATTACCGTGCTATAAGAAATTAATAATGTAACGAATACAGAGAAGCATGGGAAGAGCTACCTGAACTGATGCAGAGTGAAGTAAAGCCAAAAAAAAAAAAATAGATACAATGACTCCAACAATGTAAATAGAAAGAATGACCACACGCAAGAAGAGATGAGAAAACACTTCCAACCCACCTCTTTGCAGAGGCAGGGAGTCCATGAATGTTATACATTGTACATACTTTCAGACTTCATTGATGTATTGATCAATTCTGCTGCTTTTCTCCCCACCTCCCCTGCTTTTCCTTCCTTCCTTCCTTCCATCTTAAAAAAAACCTATTAAATGGGATAACTTTCTGGGAGGAGGAGGGGGAGGAAAAAGTATTAGAAGAAATTATGATGATATAACAAACTCAAAATATATGAATAAAAATTAATTTTTAAAAAAGTTTTTTTTATGTTGGTCCTTAAATGCCTTCACAATTGTATCACATCCAGTATAGACCTCCTTCATATATCTTGGTCCAATCTGATTACTTTTCCTGTCTCTTTTTTTCTTTAATGCTATTTCTGTGTCCTATGACCTTGCACAGCCCTCGCTTCTTCAAATCAAAGTCAATTGCAAGTCATGTCATCATTTCCCTGATGTCATGGTCCTCTTCAAGAACAAAGAAGAAACCACAAGCACAACATACGCCTAAGGCAGGAGTGGGGAAGCTGTGGCCTCAAACATGTGGTCTTTTGACTGAATCCAAACATCACAGAACAAATCCCCTTAATAAAAACATTGTTCTGTAAGAATTGGACTCAGTCAAAAGACCACACCCAAGGACTTAGAAGGCCACATATGACCTTGAGGCCACAGGTTCCCCACCCCTGATATGGGTTTGTAATGTTGAGGAGTCCAAGGGAGCTGGATCTACCATGTTTGAAAAACAAAACTGTTGAAATTTTATTTTTTGTGAATCTTTTTCATTTTTCTTCAGTTTGTAGTGTTTCTTCTATTATCACCCTTGAAAGCCCTTGGGATGACTTTACTTGGTTTGGGATTTTGACAAACTTTCTCATAAACTGGTTTTACCCTCCACTGTTTCTCTCTGCTTTATGAAATAATATTGCTCATAACTGTCCACCATCCTTCTTTGTAAGATTTTATAATCATGCTTATATTTTCTCCTGGTTTTGCCTTTGGTATCTATCTATCACTATTTGGCAAGTAAGTGAGATATTTGCTAAGGCACTTTCTGAATTCTTTTGGTTTCTTTGTCCTGGCAATTAATTTATATTGGCTAATGTTTTGAAATCAATTTATTATTATTTTATTTTTACAATTTAAGGTGTTAATATAATTTCTGAAAGCCCTCCTAACAATTATGTATAGTCAAACAAAATAATTTTTAGATTGACCATGTCCCTAAATGGATGTTCCGTATTTTAAATCCATCACCTCTTTGGCGGGGATTGCTTCAATTCTCAAAGTTCTAAAGTCTTTCAAATTTTTTTTTTAATGTTGTCATTGTAAAAATTATTCTCCTAGTTCAACTTATTTTGCATCAGGTCACATTAATGGCTTTTAAGCATAGCTACTGATAGTGAAACAGTGAAAGGTTAAATAATTTTAATTACATACCATATTTTTTTCTCATAGCATTTTTCCTTTACCTCTTACTTCTGCACTTATTTTTCTCCCTTTCTTTATATATATAGTTAGTTACATGTAATTGTTTTCCCCCATAAAATTGTTTATTCTTCAAGAACAAGGTTACATGTCAAACTATCATTGTAACCCTAGTGATAGCTGCTTACACACTGTAGATACTTAATATTCATAGTTCATAGGATTTAAAGCAGTAGGAATCACTGGTTTATAGATCCATTGCTCAAAGGGAACTCAGAGATCATCGAGTCCCACTCCATTTCTCAGATTAGGAAACTGAGGCATGGGAAAGTGAAATGATTTGCCCAAGATGATACTGATGGTAAGTTAGTCATTTACTAAGGACCTGATATATGCCAGGCACTGTGCTAAGCACTGGGGATACAAAAAGATGTAAAAGACTCTCAAGGAGCTCACTATCTAATAAAAGAGATAACATCCAAACAACTGTGTACAAAGAAGCTATATACAGGAAGTAATTAAAAGAGGGAGGCCAATAGAATTAAGAGGAATTGGGATAGACTTCCATTGTAGAAGATGGAATTTTGATTGAGACTTCAGGGAAACCAGTAGGACAGCTAGGTGGTTAAGTGGATAGAGTGCCAGACCTGGAGTCAGGAATACTTATCTTTTTGAGTTCAGATATGGTCTCCACCACTTACTAGCCTCATGACCCTTGGGCAAATCTTGCCTCAATTTTCTCATCTGTCAAATGAGCTGGAGAAGGAAATGGCAAACCATTTCAGTATTTTTTCCAAGAAAACCTCAAATGGGGGCATGAAGAATCTGAGAAGCCAGTCCGCGGAGATCAGGAGGAAGAACATTTTGGCCAGAGAAAGAAAAGCCAATATTACTAGGAATAGCCAGGAGGTTAGTGTCACTGGATCAGAGTACAAGACAAAAAGTAAGGTGTAAGAAGACTGGCACTGCTATGTTTGTCTGTGTGTGTGTATCAGGGGAGGGTGTTGCAGGGGTGGTAGGCTAAGTTATGAGGCCACTGAACACCACCACTGAATTCAATCTTGGCTTCTATAGGGAGTTGAGTAGGGGAGTGACACAGTTGTACTCACTCTTTAGAAAAGTGGTTGAATGGAGGATAGATTGGGTAGGGGAAAGACTGGAGGCAGAGAGATCCATCAGCAGATTATTGCTACAGTCAGGAATTCAACTTCCACATTCTGACTCTAAATCCCTATTCTTTCTCATAATTCATTCTACTTTGATGAAATAAGGGTGGGTTGGGGTGGAATAACATAGTGCCTAATGTTTACCTTGAAATCAGAGGGACTTGAGTTCTCTGCTTACTAGCTGTGTGATCCTAGACATCAATTAATCTCTCTTAACTTCCTCTGACTCATTTATAAAATTTGGATAATAACTATCTCATTCAGTTGATGTGAGTATCAACTAAAGTACTGCATGTAAAATACTCTGTAAACCTTAAAAGGTCATGTAAATGAAATATAATCAATGAAGGGGTGGAAGAAAATGGCTCATGTACTTTCACGACATCAATTTTGACATACACCGTTATTTAAATTCTACAGATTCTACAGAATTTTAGGGGAAAGTGTTCCTTTTAGTCTTCCAAATGACTAAAATGAAAGGAGGAAGGTTCTCCATCTTTAACAGGATTTCATGTATAAAAGCTTTGTAATAAGACAACAGGACCAGGCAGTTAGGAGGCTCAGGGGGTAGAGTGCTGGCCTGGAGTAAGGAAGACCTGAATTCAAACTGGCCTCAACAGTCAATATCTGTGTGACCCAGGGCAAATCACTTAAACTCCGTTTGCCTTAATTCGCTGGGAAGAAAAACAGCAAACCGCTCCAGCATCTTGGCCAAAACCCCCTAATATGGGGTCACAAAGAATTACACTTGTGAGATGTTGAATAGTTTTTAAAAACTCCAAACACTTCTCCCCCTCCCAACCCTTGGGGTTTTTTTTGAGGTCACCATTTAAAAAAGTACAAAGGAACTCGAAGCAGGTAAGGTATAGGTGCTTTCTAGGAGCCAGGTCCCATTAGAATGTAAGCTCCTGCAAGGGAGCAGGGATTGTAAATTTTTCGGTTTGTACTTTGAGCCCTTCCAATATGTTATGCATAAAGTAAATGCTTTATTCAATCATAAACCTTTCTTTTCTAACCATTTGTCTATAGAGAGGTGAGTATGCAGCACGGTGGGGGCAATAACAATAGTTCACATTTATACAGCGCTTCCTATGTACCAGGCACAGCTCTAAGAACCTAACAGTCATTATCTCATTTGTTCCTCACGACCTCGGGAGGCAGGTGCTGTTGCCTCCACGTCACAGGTGAGGAGAGAGATTAACAGCCTTGTCGGGTCACAGGAAGCTAGTACCTATATGCAGTGGGATTGGAACTCAGGCCTCGCAGGATCCACGTCCAGCGATCTTGGCCCCTGCGCTACGACGGAGAAGATGGACATGGGGAGACGAGCATGACCTTGAACTCTAAGCCAGCTGTACTGAGCTGGCTCTACAGAACAGGTCTAGGGGGGCGGAGCCCCCCCCCCCCAAGCCGCGTGACTTTCTCCCGCCCGCCCCGCAGTGGGGGAGGCACGGTGGGCTGGGGGTGGGAGAGAAGGGAGAGGCGGAGAGAGCGGAGCTAGCTGCGCACCCACGCGGGCGGCAGGAATCTGGTGCTTGGCCGTCGTCATGACAACCCGGCTCGGCGAGCTGCCCTCCTCCCCCCCCCCCGGTTGCTTCCACTTCCCGCGGCCTCCCGGGACTCTCGCGAGACCTTGCCTAGGGGACGCGGAGAAGCCCAGGAGGTGATCTCACCCTCCGAGACTTGCGGAGAGAAGGGGAGGGGGAAAGAGAGGGGGCGGAGAGCGGTAGGGAGGCGGGGGAGGAGGAGGAGGAGAGGAGTTGGGAGTGGGTAAGGGAACGTTCTGCGCGGGCGGGGGAGGGGGCGAGGGAGCGCGCGCCGCCAGCAGCAGCGGCAGCAGCGGCACCACCGGCGGCAGCACCACCAGCACCAGCACCAGCAGCAGCCGCCGCCGCCGCAGCCCCAGCTCCTCCAGCACCTCCAGCCCAGCCGCCGCCGCAGCAGCTGCAACTTTGTTAGGGAGTTGTGTGCGTGCGTGCGTGCGTGCGTGCGTGCGGGAGCGAGCGGGCGGGCGGGCGAAAGTCAATGCGGCGCTAGAGTCGCAGGGACTTGGGCTGCCGTCGGCTTCCGAGGCAGCCTCCCCTCCCCCGGAGCTCCTCCCGTCTCCTTCCCCGGCCCCGGCCCCCTGCAGGCAGCCTGCCGCCCCTCCGACCTCCTGTCCCCTACCTGTCCTTCCCCGCCCCCTCCACTCTTTCTGCAACTCCCCCTGCCCCCCTCGGCTGGGAGCCCGCGACCCCCTCCCTCCTCTTCCTCCTCCTCAGCTTTGGGGGCGGCGCTGGGAGTGCTGCTCGAGCCTAGGGGAGCGAGGGGCGTGGGGAGGGGGCTCCATCCTCTTACCTGAGCGGCGGACGCCCCGGCCCCCGCTTCCCCCCCACCCCGGCCCTTCGCTCGCGCCTCCCCAGGTCTCCTCTCCTTCGGCTTCCCCTCTCTTCTCCTTGGATACCCCTTTCCGAGAAAGACTTTTTTTAAGTTGGGCTGATTCCCCCTCCCCCTCCTCTCCTTTTCCCCTCCACTTCACTCTTGTCCCCTCCCTCTTTTTCCCAATCTCTGCTTAGCTTATTTTCCGCAGAGAACCCCAAGAAGGCGGTAGAGGAGCGTGTCGGTGGTGTGTGTGTGAGTGTGTGTGTCTGTGAGTGTGTGCGCTCACTGTGGCCAGGATTCCTCCTCCTCCTCCTCCTCAGAAGAGAGCTCGAGTGGAAACTGCTCCTGGACACCATCTGCCTCTTCCGGGAGCTGGACCGGAGGGGAGGGGGGCGCGCGACTAAGAAGGGGTAAGTGGCTTCCCAGGTGTCAGGTTATGGAGCGGGGCGGGGGGAGAAGAAGGCATTCCAGGGGAGACTGTTGCTTGGATGTGTGTGTTGCCTTTCTGCTTTTATAGCTCGGTTTGAATGCGCGTCTGCTATGGAGGAGAGGGAAAAAACGGTTAAAGTTTTATTTTCGAATTTGAGGAGTGGTGCCGTTCTTAAGAAATGCCTAGGAAAGAATCAGAAGTAAACTCTTGTTGGGAGGTTAACATGCATGGTGTAAATACACATCCATGCCTACCTACGTACCTTAACTCCGAATCTGCAAAACCGATTGGGGGGTGGTGGGGTGGTGAGCAGACAGCTTCTTTCCTTGGTGATCTGATCTAAACGTTCTTTCCGCTGAGAGAGGTGGTTTTAAGGTGAGCTCATGCATTTTGTTTCTGTGCCCAACTTAGCAGTACTCTCTCTATCCCCTTGATCTTTCCCCCAAGATATTCCCCTTTAGTTTTGGAAGCCAAGTAGCGAGGATGAGCGCCTGTTGTAGGCTGTGCCTTAGGGGATGTGTTAAATGATTTAATCGTGGGAAAGCTAGGGGGGAGAAGTGGAATGTTTGTAGGTGGTTAATTTCACTCCCTACGGTCTGGAGGAGGGAAAGCTGGAGGATGTTTTAGCCGTGTTCTCTTGGAGCAGGTAAAAGGGAGAAAGGTGGAGGCTGCAGCAAAAAATAATTTTTCCTCCTGCACCCCATCTGTTCCCAACTTCTCCCCTAGTCTTTTAAATCTTTAAAAAATTGACAGACTTAAATTGCTCCACTGTTTCAGAGAGAACCAGTGATCATACAATCTCAGGTTTAAGACCAGAAGGTACTTTAGAGTTCATTTGGTCCAACCTTTTCTCATCTTACAAGTGGGGAGACTGGCCAGAGAGATTGTGATTTGCTCAAGGTCACCCAGTGCAATACTACAAGCACCTGTTAAGTGCCTGGAGTGAGCTAGGTTTTGGGGATTCAAAGACATATAGCTTACATTCTTCCAGGGGAGCTGTGCGCAAACAGATAAATATATGATTATTTGTGCAAGGAGAGAGGATTAACATCTGGGGTGAACGTGTTTGCCTGTCCCCATCCCAACTTACCTGTCTTGAGTCTTTTTATCTCAGAGCCCTGTGAGGGTGACTGAGTAGACAGACTGATAGGCTATTTCATATTATAGTGGTGATACTTGTGTTAACTCTCTCAGACCATCTGTTGGCATTTTAACAGGAAGCTGCAATGCTTTCATGGCTGGGTGATATAGTGGAGCTGTAGTGAACTCAAAAGGAGAAGACCTTTATTCAAGGCAGCATCTTGCCTTTACCAACCATGTGGGAGCAAGTCATTGAACTCCAATCCTTAGGTTCCATATCTGCAAAATGGGGGAATAGTACACTATCCATTTCCCAGGTTTGTTAAGGAAAATACTTAGTAAAGTCTGTCTTCTCAGTATTTTAAAAGGATAGGAATTTTGGGTGGATAGATATTCCACATGGAATTTTCCATATAGTGCCTAGGTTCTCTGACTTTAAATTAGGCAGTGTTGGTCAGGTTAACAGTTTAGTAGTATCCATTGCTGGAAAATTTAGAGATAATGTGAAATGTTTCAGTTTCTAGGAAAATCTGAATTTAGACATGTATTTTTGAAGGAGGAATGCCTAGGAATGAATGTCTCCTTAAACAGCATTTCCGGGTGAATTTCAGTTTTGTAATGACTGTTTAGAAGAGAAAGTATTGAATGAAATGTTTATAGCCTGTTAGACTCATCTCTGTATATTTGAGATCCTAAACTGAATGCAAATTTGTTTTCTAACTAAAGGTGTCAGATTTCTTTAGGTCCAAGATATATATATATATCTTCATGAACAAAGATTGTAGTTACCTTTATAAAGAATCCCTTTCAGGATACACTAGTCTTCTTTAGTAGTTTTGTTGATGGTAAATTATAGTAACTGTTAACCATTTTAACATGTTGAATAATCTTTTTTTTTTTTCTTGGGTAATGTTTTGAGTTGGGCCCTGGACCTTTGAATTCATTATCATGGCAAACTCCTCTTTTTCTAAGTTAGAGTTGCCTGAGGTACAGGGAAATTTAATGACTTTGCCTTGGTCACAGTGGTTGTAAGTTGGAGGCTAGACCGAACACAGGTTTTCTCAACTCCAAGGCCAATCCACTATCCATTAAAATGCCTATCTCCTTTATAATGCACAGTCAGAAGGGTCCTATAAAGCATATTGTTGCTACTGTGCTTGCTTTCTTAATTTTCTATGTATAGTCCTTAAAGAAAAACTTGTCACTTTTTCTTTTCTCTTTTTTGGAAAGGCAGTTGGTTAATCTACTCTCAATCTTTTAGCAGAGAGAACACCAGCAGACTGAAAAAAGTAGAACTTTCTTGATGGCAGTAGTCTCAAAGAAATGCTCTAAATAATAGAGTTTGCTCTTAGTGATGCATCTAGCTGTTAGATGACAAATCAGGTATTTACTAAGGAATTAAAAAACATTTAATTAAAAAATCCCAGTACCTTTCTCATTCAATTATTTCTTGTAAACTATTAACAAGTATTGAAAAGGGACAAGAATGGTACTCTCCTAATTGGCCAAAGGAAACAAAGTATTTTGGGATGGATGGTTTTATATAGCTAATAAGTTTTATTTTCTTGTCTTCTGATTTAAGACAGATAGGACTCTTATTAAAGTTTGCCTATCTGGCTGAATTTGCTTAATTTAAAAGGAGACATAGCTTTTAGCAAGTGACTCAACATAGTCAGTAGGTGTTGCTGTTGTTAGCTTCTCTTCAGTTTTTTTTTCCCCCACTTTCTGCAGCTGGTTGAGTTTGAAATCCAATTTTGGTGCAGTGAAACCTTTAGATCTAAAGTGCCAAGCTAAATTGGCAGTGACTTTAGTGAATGTCTACAACCAGGTTGAATTGAGCTTTATACAATAACTCCAACATACCTTTGGAAGAGGGCTGAACTAACACAGCAGATTTTACTGAGAATCTTGGAGTTCAGTAGTCCTTTCTCAGATGTTCATGTTTTCTAGTCATCATCTTGATGTCATGGTCCTCTTCTAGAACAAAGGAGAAGCACAACATCAACAACATCGTTTTCTAGTAGCATTATGCTAGCTCATCTCATCAGTTACTTTGGTTTGCTACATTCTAGCCACTTACATTTTTATATTTTCTTTAAAGTCACAAATAGAGGATTGCTGTAAGAATAACTGTAAGAACATTGTCTTTGGGGGCACTGTAGTTGACTCAAGGTTAGGGTGTATGTTTCTCTTTGGTATACCACCAAGTAGATGATTGTTTTCTACCTGTCTGAGCAGCTGTGGAACTAGGAGAATGAGGAGATCTATCTAGCTTAGACAGCAGGGCAGCAATGGAGCACAGATCCTGGAGTCAGGAAGACCTGAGTTTAAATTCAGCCTCAGACACTGGCTGTGTGACCCTGGGCAAGTCACTTAGCCCTGTTTGCCTCAGTTTCCTCATCTTTAAAATGAGCTGGAGAAGGAAATGGCAAATCATTCCAGTATCTTTGCCAAGAAAACTTCAAATGGGGCCACAGGGTCAGATTTGACTGAAGTGACTCGAACAACAAAAGATAGAAAGGGGGCAGACTCTTAAAATCTTACTAACCAAAAAAGGATAGATTTAATTTTTAAGCACCTACCATGTGCAAGTTACTGAAAGCATAGGTGGAAAAATTATAAAATCCCTGCCCTTAATAAAGAGCTAGTAAGTAGGGATAATGATTGAACCACAACATAATTTTATATCACAGCTTTCATTTTTATATTGTTAATTACAGTGCAGTGTTGTTTCAATGTAATGTGTGACTCAAACCTTTCTGAGGATTTTCAGTGGACATCTCTGACATTGTTCAAGGATAAAGGAAGTGATTAACCTCATCTTTGAGTGACAGACAAATATAGAAGACTTTCCATTAAGGTATAGATAGATATAGAGAGGGGGATGTTTATGTCTTCTTTTTGCCATCAAAAAAAATATATCTACATATCTATATCTATCTATCTCTCTGTCTCTCTATGTTGGCCCAAAAGTCTTAGTGCAGTTTTAAGCATATCAATAAAATTATTCCTCAGTTATCAGTATGTACCATAACTTTGTTTTAGATTTGTCAAGTCCTAATATCGTGATTCTCTTTAAATTGATTTTGTTTTCAGAATTTTATGACATAAGCTAGATACCTTATGTTTTGCACGGAGTTAGTTGGGATTCATTGGCCTCTGACAGGGATAGAAACTGGATTTGTGATTTTACTGGTGTCAGGAGTTTCTGGAGGAACTTACTCCACCAATGAGATCAGTACTTGGTTTGCAACTTAGAGCCTTAGAAAACTGCCCTTGGAGGAGGTTAGAGTTTACATCCTTCTAACCCTGAGAGGTTAGAGGCAAGTCTTTCTGACTGTGCACCATGCTACGAAGTGTCTCACACCAGACACTTGTTTTCTGTACTAGGGTTTAGAAATGTTGAATTTTAAAACTGGAAAGGACTTTATCCTGTACTTTTACTCCCTTATTTTTCTGGTGGGAAAACTTAGAACTCCATAGAGGCATAGTATTTCCTCAGGGTTTGATTGCAGAGCAGGAACTCAAACCCAGCCCTGTTTTTATAACAAAACAAAAATGCCTTTCTTAGATTTTGTTTGGGAGTCTTGTTAGACATGTAAATATGTGTTATAAGAATGAAAAGGAAGAGAAAAATTTCTAGTGGTGTACCTCAAGTCTCTCTGGCTTTCACATACCTGCCCATCATTTTCTTAAAGTACAGATCTGACCCCAACTCAGTAAACTCCTTGTGGCTCCCTATTGCCTCTAGGGTCAACTCTCATTTACTCTTTGGCATTTAAAACCCCTCACGAATCTGCCTTTCGGTGCTTATCATCCATCATTTCCCTTTGACTGAACACTAGTTTGGTCATACTGACCTTGTTGCTGTTCGGTAAGCCTGATTCTTCTGTCATCTCCGTTGACACTTCTGTCTTTGTACAGGTTCTCTTCCAGGCCTGCAATTAACTCTGCCTTTGAGTCAGCTTCTAATTTTCTTGAAAACTCAATACAACTTATTCCTAATTTGCTTCTCTTTTTTTATCTTTTCCTTTTTTCTCCCATATAGATGTACATATGTCTCTTCTAATAAAATGTGAGCTTTCTGAGGGCAGGGACAGTTTTGTTTTTGTTTTTATCCTCACCTGCTAGCATAGTACCTGATACTTAGTAATTCTTATTGAGTGGTCACCAAAATCTATGTTCTTGTCGCAAAGCTATACAAAATGATCTTTTTTTTTTTAAAAAAGGCTTTTTGTTGATATACATAGTCAATAAACAGGCACTGTGCTAAGTACTAGGGATACAAACATGAAAAAGATATCCCTAGAACTCAAGGGGTTGAAGTATACTTTATATGAGGGAAGACAAGATATATAATAAAGTTGGAGGGGGAAGGGGGGTAAGGTATTCTGTATATAGAGAAATCAAAGAAGTATAAAATGATTGTAGCCAGAGAATTTCAACAAAGTCCAAATTGAGTGCAGCCAAGTGGGAAATGAGGAGATGTCTGCCCTGTCCCTGTTCCTTAATGGGAGACTGAGGACTTCTTGATTCCATCTTCTGATGGAAGATGGCAGAGTATACTGATGAGGTGTGAGTACCAGGGCAAATTGGTACCTTCAAGATGACAACGACGATGATGATGATGATGGTGATGATGATGATGGTGATGATGATGATGATGGTGATGATGGTGATGGTGGTGATGATGATGATGATGATGGTGATGATGGTGATGATGATGATGGTGATGATGGTGATGATGATGATGATGGTGA
>CM053769.1:455375674-455479914 GCA_028658325.1 Potorous gilbertii
GATGATGGTGATGATGGTGATGATGATGGTGATGATGGTGATGATGATGATGATGATGATGGTGATGATGATGATGATGGTGATGATGATGATGATGGTGATGATGGTGATGATGATGATGATGATGATGATGATGATGATGATAATGGTATTTCCCAATGTTGAGTTTATTTAAGGGGCATGGTAAAGAAGTCAAAGAAATCCAAAATGAGTGCAGCCAGGGTGGGAAATGAGATGTCTTGAGGATAATCTGATGTCTGATATCTTATGTTTTTACATCACTTTTTACATCATTTTTCATTTACCCAGCATATCTCTTTTCCCTGCCATATCTAAAACCCTCCTGTATAATAACATAAAAAAAAAAAAGGGAAGAGAAAAAGGAAGCAGTTCAATAAAACTAGCCCACAGGCAAGTCTGACAGGATGTTATGTTTCATATACCTTGTGTCCCCCCACTTCTGAAAGGAAAGGAGTGAGGTCTAGTCTTGTCTTTTTTCTTTGAGGACAAACTTGGTCATAATTACGTGTTCACTTCTGGATACTGTTATTTCCATTCCTATTCTTGTTGCACATACTGTTTTCCTGGTTCTGCTTAACTTCATTTTCTATCAATTTACATAATTTTCCCTACACTCCCCCTATATTTATATTCCTTGTTTCTTATGGCTCAGCCATGTTCTATTACATTAATGTATCCCGATTTGTTTGTCTATTCCTCTAGCAATGGGCATCTACTTTGTTCCTAGTGGTTTGGTTCTATACATATTTTGGAATTTAATGGACTTTTCATTCTATTTTTGACCGTGGGATGTTGTGTATGTGTATATATATGTTGGGGAAAGGGGAGCATGGATAACTTTCTAATTATTCTCTCTGACTCTACTCCCTCCTTTCCGTAGCAATGGAATCTTCAGGTCAAAGGGTGTTCTCATTTAAGTTACTTTATTAGCATAATTTCAAATTGCTTTCTGAAGCCACCAGTAACAGACTGGTGTGCATGTCTTCCACAAAACAGTCTCAATCATGTGTTTGTGATACTTTGGTGTTTTAACCTTGGTAATAGTTCATTTTGTATTTCCTCACCATTATTTCTTAGAAGGCTAAAAAAATGTGACCTAATTAATATTTTAGGCCAATTATTCCTTCTCATTTAATAAGGTTATAGAACCTTATATGGAAAACAACTGATTAGTTGATGCCTTTCATTTTGAATCATATTATTTTTCTTTTGCTTCAGTTTTTTCATATTGATGGTTTAGTTTTCTTGAAATTTAAGTTCCTGAGGGCATATTTATAATTTTTTAAAATATTTAAATTTCCATTACAATTTAATTATGTTTCTAAAATCAGACTAGATGCTCATCTGTACTATGTTGGCATCATAGCTATATATGGCACAGTGGATAAAATGCTGGGTCTGGAGTCAGAAAGATCGGAGTTTAAATCTAGCCTCAGATACTTACTGTGATCTTGGGCAAGTCACTTAAACTCTGTCTCAAGTTTCCTGTAAAATGGGGATAAACGTAACACCTACCTGCCAGGGTTATTGTGATGAACAAATGAGATAACATTTGTAAAGCACTTAGCATGTAGCTTATTTAGCACATTCTTTTGAAAAACTTTTAAAAAGTTAATTTATGGAGTAAAACAAACATTTCCAAAACATAGTATAATAAAAAAAAGATTGTACATGAAACTGCAAACCTGTTATGTCCAACTTGCCTTTCCTTTTAAATATATAGTAAAGTTGTCATGTAAATTCTTTTCCTTTTTTTCTTCCCTCCTCCCTCCCCTAGAAGTGGCTGCCTCGTGCTATATAAATGCTAACTGTGACAATAATAGTGATAATAAACCTTAAAGGACCTGTGATGTTTCTGTACATTCGCTTGTAGTCATTCCTCCAAGAAAACTTCAGAATTGAGGCTTTTGGTCCCCTAAGGGCTATTTTAAAACGTTGATGTTTTTAAAACCTTCCTTTTGGTATTGACTTAGTCCAAATTGTTAGTGTTGTTAGATAATGTTTTTTAAAAGACTACTTGCATTTGCATCACAGCTATTATCTATTCTTCCAATACCAACTGAAGATTATGTATATACTGCATTCTTTTATGGTGCCTTCTGTAGTATCTCTTCTTTTATTTAAAGTCATTTTAAAATTTCTGTCACATGGTATGTAATAGCTGAGCTTTGTGTTGTGCTTTGGCGTTCTTTTATAATAGGAAGCCAGATTGACATTTCAATGGTTAGGACTTTCTTTTGGAAAAAAATTATCTGTTGTCTAGATTTATAAGAGAAGTAGCGTGGAATAATGAAAAGAGGGCTAGCTTTTGCTTCAGAAAGACCTGGGTTCAAGTTCAACCTCTGATGTATTATACTGACTCTGGAACCCTAGAAAAAGCATTGAACATTTCAGTGTCCCAAACAGCTAAGACTGTATATTTCTGGGCAGTTGCACATCTTCACTGGGAGAGGAAATTTCATTGTTGAGCATTGCCTATGGTGGCGAAGTCACAAGTCCAAACCTTCCAAAAGTATTGTTTTTTGGATTAAGATTAGAATTAAATTTTTCTCCGTATAGATTCTTTTTTAGCTGTGCAAACTCCCATTTAATGCAGGGAGCCTCAGTTTTGTAACATCATCACTAATCAGAACGGTCCTGTGCTCTGAGTACCACTATGTTAAACACAATATTTAATTATACATGTAATTTTAGTTCTAAAAATTTCAATATAAGAATTCAGTTCAATAAACAGTGTTATGCTTTCTCTATGGAGAACAGATTTGAGGTGCCAAAGGAAAGAATGTGAAGATCCTTGCCCTCTTGGAACTTTAGTAGGGAGATAGAGCACATATACAAACAACTGTATAACACATAATAGTACCCGATAAAAGCATGAGAGATAAAAAGTGCTGTGGAGGATTTGAAGGAAGTTGATTTATTAGGTTGTAGGCAGCGAGGTGGCTTCCTGGATGGAACTCTGGGCCTGGGGTTAGATCTGAATTCCAATTCAGACTCAGATGCTTTTATCTGTTTGATCCTGAGCAAGTTACTTAGCCCCTGTATGCCTCAGTTTCCTTATCTGTAAAATGGAGATGGTGATAATAGCACTGACCTTCCAGGGTTATTGTGAGGAACAAATGAGATAATATTTATTATTGTTGCTATTGTTTGGTTATTAGAGGGAGGAGAAAGATAGGGTAGTAGCTGGATAGGTTTGAATCATAAAGGGAAGAAAACTTTTGGGAATTGCTAAGACGAGTATATTTGATAGGAAGGAGCCTGTAGAAAGGAAGGTGCATGAAAGAGAAATGGTGTTTGCTGATGCAAGGTCCTGTAAGAGGTATGAGGGGAAGAGTTTTGGGGCCCAGGGAGTGGGATTAATCTTATCAGGGAATAGGGAGGGATAGCACAAATTTGAGAGACAGAAGGGGAGAATGTGCTGATGCAGGTGAAACTTTGTTGAGGACTAGAGTAGTAGGGAAGTTGAAGTTCCTCGCAAATGGTCTTCCTCTTATCATTGCAGCAGGAGGCTACATTATCTGTTGCAGATGTTGTCGGATGTGAGGTTGTGATTGGCAGTCTGAGGGGGAGAGCAGCAGGTTTAAAGTAGTAGCTTTGGGGAATGAGAAGGAATCAATGAGTGGAGAAGGACTGGAATTATAGGGAGAGGCTTCAGCTCAAGTTAACCTCCATTTATTTAATCTTGACTGCATACATTTAATTACATGGATGTGTCTGGCAAGAAGTGGGAGGAAAAGATCTTTTTGAATATGCCATTGACTTCAAGAAAGGATTTTATTTTCCTCTAATGGGAATGTCCATGCTGTCAACAGTTAATGTTAAATGGAATTGACTCATTCCCTTTTTGGAAGCATCTACAAAAGAAGAAAAGGTTTCTCTTGCCTTCCTCTGTAAGATGTTCTATTCCTGTCATAGATGTAAAAAAGAATGGTATAAGGGGAGCATCTGCACCAGGGATCAGAATATTCTTTTGGAAAGTCCTTGCCTAGAGTATGGACTTGATTTTTGGTATGCTTGAGCTCCTAAGTGAGTATCTGTCTGTTTTTCTGGTTAGAAAAATGTATACAATTGTTCAGAGAACATATTTGTTTTTTTTTTTAAATAGGGTCCTAAGGTTTATCCATGGATAGTGGAAAAAGTTGGATAGTTAATGCTTCCAGTATAACAAAGTCAGATTCTGTTGCAGAAATTGGAAGTCTTGAATAAGTGAAGATTGCAGGTCCTGAGTCCTGATTATCAAATTAATGAGACTTTTAAAAAATCTGTTAAAGAAATTTTTGAGGTGGTTGTGGAAAAAAAAAAAGTAGGCAGTGGCCCGAAACTATAGAGCACTTTTTTGGAGATTGAAATCATTTGACATACTTTTCAGAATATGGATTATTTTCACATATGAATTCACACACATGTTCATCCTTTGTTTTTGAGGAGGACCAGTGACATCACAGTAACATCTTGACTTGTGCATGAATTGAATTGAAGTAAGGCAGAGTTGAACAAAGCTGTCAGCTTCCCTCTTTCTTCCTGAATCATCAGAGTCCAGTGGCAGGCAAAAGTCAAGGTGACTGGCAGTGTCTGGGATTCAGTGGATGACCTTAGCATCTTTGATATCTGATCAAGCTCTAAGAGCTCCACAGAACCTTCATCAGCTGCCTTCATGACCCTTGGAACAAATTGTTCTCATCTACTTATTCAGCTGGGGGAGGTCTTCAACATGTGGATTAATCATTTTACAGAAAAGGAGATACATTAATCATGAAAAGAACTCACTGATGTAATAGCTATTTAATGGAAGATCTGACAGAAAGCTGCGAATGTTTACAACTGTCTAAAAGGACCACAAAACTTTGCAGTGTAGACTGTGCACGTTTAATAATAGGTATTGAACGTATGCCATGTTTATAACACTGCTAGATTTGTGGAATACAAGCATAGTGTAAAACAGTTCCCTCAGAGATCTTATGTATATCATTTTCAACTTTTAATTGAGAAGATATATGTATGTGGAAGAAGGTCATGCATGAAAGTGTATGTAAGTGCTAGTAGAAGTTGGAGATGGGGAGGAATTACTGTGTAATGCTGAAGTTGGGAAGGGTTTCATGGAAAAGGTGATGTGAGTAATGGCTTTTGTTTATATAGTCCTTTAACTTAAAAAGAATTTTATAATCATATATATATATGTGTGTATATATATATATATATACACACATGTATGTATGTATGTATACTTATACATACGTATAATTGTGATAGGATCATTGATTTAAAGCTAGAAGGAACCTTAGAGATCACTGAAACCATCCCCCATATTTTACAGATAAGAAAACTGAGGCCCAGAAAGGTTATGTTACTTGATCAACATCAACACAGGTAGTAGGCATATGAGGCAAGATTTGAATCTAGGTCTGTCTGACTCAAAGTCCACCATTGTATTCACTATACCATACTGCTTAGTTCTTGAAGGATAGATTGATTCTAAGTAAATTGGATCCCCTCTGAAAGCCAGTAAGTGCCAGTGTACTTTTAAATAAGTAGTGATCATAAGATTTTCATTCAAGAATTACCAGAACTCTTTAATTTTTTAACTTTTCTTTTTACAAGTTAGTACTTATGTCTTGGGACAGTGTTACTTTTCTTCCAGTAAGTGCATAATTTTCATTGCCTGAGGTGAAGTTGTCTAGAAGTCATTGCTTATTATTAGCAGTAGTAAAACAGTATGTCAGATCTGTTATTTCATTAGTGTGGGAATGAATTCCTTATGGCAGTGAAGGTCACAGTGCCATTTATGATATAGATACAACTTAGTGACTGGAGATCTTTAGCAACGAAGGACAAACACAATAGTAACTGGAGACCAGCAGAGGTTTAATGACTTTCCCCTGGTTACACCATATCGTGAGATGTGGGACTCAACTCAGGTCTTTCTGATTCCAAGTCAAACTGATTCCATCTCTGCTTTACCTTCTAGGTCATGTTGCCTCATGAAAATAGTAATATATTGAATATCCTTTTTGTAAAGAGGAAGAAATAAATTTTTATTTCCAAGGAGGTAAAGTTCAATGATTTTTTTTCAGGGAGGGAATTGAATGTGTTTTCTAAATGGAGAATTTAAATTAGGCTAGTGATAAGGAGTATGGTGCAAAACTCAGGTACTGAGTAGCATTTTGGATTTTTTTTTCTCCTTCCAAAGATCAGTGATACCAAGCCTTACTAGGAATCAGAACGATCTTTAGAAGGTAACAAAAGAGAGACTTTATATAATTTATCATCCTTACTTAAGACAGTTATTGTAGTCAGTAAATTCTCTTACACCCAACTAATAATTTTCATCATGGAAGTCCAGAGTTTGTTCTTGATTTTGGTAGGGTATTTTCAATTGAGTTTTTCTGCTGCTCTTGAAACTTAAACTCTTTTTATTTTTCTCTGATATATAATTTATTTATTTTTCAGTTCTTAACATTCACTTCCACAAGAATTTGAATTCAAAATTTTTTCCCCATCTATTCCCACCCCCACCCCAGGAGAGCATGCACCCCATCCACCCCTTCCTCCAGTCTGTCCACCCTTCTTCCATTCCCCTTTCCCCTCTATTTCCTATAGGGCCAAATAGATTTTTATACTCCATTGCATGTATAGCTTAATTTCCAGTTGCATGCTAAAACAATTTTTAACATTCATTTTTAAAACTTTGAGTTCCATATTCTCTCGCTCCCTCCCCACCCACCCTCATTGCGGAAAAAAAGCAATTAAATATGTCATACATATGTAACAATGCAAAGCACTTCCATAATATTTATATTGTAAAAGACTAACTACATTTCCCTCTGTCCTATCCTGACTTTCATTTATTCCATTCTCTCTCTTAACCTGTCCTCCCAACAATAGTGTTTACTTCTGCTTATCCCTTTCCCCAATTTGCTGTCCTTTCTGTTATCTTCTCTCTTCTATCCCCTTTCCCCTTGCCTTCCCTCGGGGTAAAGTAGATTTCCATATCCAGCTGAGTGTGTGTTATTTCCTCCTTAAGCAAAATCCCGTGAAAGTAATGTTTAATTATTTCCTTTTATCTCCCCCCTCTTCCCCTACATTGTAAAAACTCTTTCTTCCCTCTTGTATGAGGTGATTTGCTACATTCTTTCTACCTCTCTCTTTCTCTTCCTCCTAGTACATTCCATTCAGCAGTAAATTTTATTTTTTTAGGTATTCTCCCTTCATATTAATCTCACCCTCTGTGCCCTCTGTCTATGTATATGTATATGTATATGTGTATATATATATACACACACACACACATATATATATGTACCTACACATATATAATATATACATACATACCCACCTACATATATATGTTTCTTATAACCACCCTAATACTGAAAAAGGTCTCATGAGTTACAAGCAACATCTTTCCACGTAGGAATGTAAACACTTCAACTTTAATGAGTTCCTTAAGCTTCTCTTTTCTGTTTACCTTTTCATGTTTCTCTTAATTCTTGTATTTGAAAGTCAAATTTTCTATTCAGCTCTGGTGTCTTCAACAAGGATGCTTGGAAGTTTTCTATTTCATTGAAATTCCATTTTTTCCCCTGAAGTATTATATTCAGTTTTGCTGGGTAGGTCATTCTTGGTTTTAATCCTATCTCCTTTGACCTCTGGAATATCATATTCCAAGCCCTTCGATCCTTTGGTGTAGAAGCTGCTAAATCCTGTGTTATCCAGATTGTATTTCCATAATACTTGAATTGTTTCTTTCTGGCTGCTTGTAATATTTTCTCCTTGACCTAGGAACTCTGGAATTTGGCCAAAATATTCTTAGGTATTTTCCTTTTGGGATTTTTCTCAGGAAGTGATTAGTGAGTTCTTTCCATTTCTGTTTTACCCTCTGGTTGTAGAATATCAAGTCAATTTTCCTTGATAATTTCTTGGAAGATGATGTCTAGGCTCTTTTTGATCATGGTTTTCAGGTAGACCAATAATTTTTAAATTATCTCTCCTGGATCTATTTTCCAGGTCTTTTTTCCAGGTTTTTCTAATGAGTTATTTCACATTGTCTTCTGCTTTTTCATTCTTTTGGTTTTGTTTTATAATTTCTTGGTTTCTCATAACATCATTAGCTTCCATCTGCTCCATTCTAATTTTTAAAGAACTATTTTCTTCAGTGAGCTTTTGAATCTCCTTTTCCATTTGGCTGATTCTGCTTTTTAAAGCATTCTTCTCCTCATTGGCTTTTTGGATCTCTTTTGCCATTTGGGTTAGTCTATTTTTAAAGGTGTCATTTTCTTCAGCATTTTTTTCTGTTTCCTTTAGCAAACTGTTGACTCACTTTTCATGATTTTCTTGCATTGTTCTCATTTCTCTTCTAAGTTTTTCCTCCACGTCTCTTACTTGATTTTCAAAATCCTTTTTGAGCTCTACACCATTGCATAATTTTTTCAAGGTTTTGGATGTAGAAGCCTTGACTTTTATGTCTTCCTCTGATGGTATGCTTTGTTCTTCCTCATCTGAAAGGATGGAAGAAAATACCTTTTCACCAAGAAAGTAACCTTCTATAGCCTTATTTTTTTGGCATTTTCCCAGCCAGTTACTTGACTTTTGAGTCCTTTGTCAAGTGGAGGATATACTCTAGGGTCCTGTAAATTCTTAGTTCCTCTAAGGTGTGTTTGTCCTTCATTGCACAGGAAGACCATGCCATCAGAGAAATAATGACATGACTTGCACTTGACTTTGTTTTGAGTGAGGGAGGGCTATGCAGGTCTCCAGCCTTACTTCTCCTCCAGAGCCATCTGAATGCAGTAACTAGATATTCATCAGGATGACTGGAGATGACCCAGGATGAGGCACTTGGGGTTAAGTGACTTACCCAAGGTCACAAACTAGTGAGTATCAAATGTCTGAGGTGAGATTTGAACTCAGGTCCTCCTGATTCCTACTATTTACTGGTGCTCTATCCACTGCACCACCTAGCTGCCCCTCCTCTAAGGTAGCACAATCAAGGGAGAGGAATTTACTCCTCTCCTGGCCTGTGCTGTGGTCTGGGAGCAACCAGAAGCACTCTTTTCTACCCAGGATCTGCAAGGAGGATTCCCTCTGCACAGCCAGCATCAGCTTTACCATGCCAGCTCAGCATTCCTCCTTACCCTGGGACCACCATTCAAAACTGAGAATCAGATCAGCCACTCAGTTCCCCCAGGGTCTTTAGGCTGAGGGCTCCAGAAATGGAGCCTGCTGCTGCAGTGACTGCCATCACCCTGGGGCGGGGGTGGGCCAGGATCATGCTCTTCTCTCACCCAGATGAAAGAGCTTTCTTATTGACCTTTGAAGATGTCTTTGGCATTTGTGGGTTGAGAAACCTGAGAATCATAGTGAATTCCATGCCCTGACGCCTATTCCAGTTTTGTCCATGCTGTGCTGGGTGCCCAAGGCTGGGCTGTGTTTCTCTCTGAGCCTGGTGCAATAGATGTTTCTTGTTGGCCTTCCAGGCTTTTTTGGGCTGGAAATCTCATTTACTCTGTTGTTTTGTAGCTTCTGCTGCTCTAGAATTTGTTTAGAGTCATTTTTTACAGTATTTTATGGGCTATGGGGGGAGAGCTAGAGCAGGTCATTTTTCTACTCTGCTATCTTAGCTCCACCCCACCCCCAATTCTCATTTTAAATGATCATTGTGGTGTCAGTGTGAGAGATTTATGATGCTCATCATTTCCTTTTTCGTTGCTATTATATTACAGAGTTCCAAAGTTCCAGCCACTTATTTATGGAAATTGTCTTAAACTACTGAGCATCATATGTCACTAAGTGCATAAGAGACATACCAAAAAAACTACAGTAGTGTTGTAGGAATTCAACAGGTGTTGTTTGTCACACACACACACACATATATGTATGTATGTATATGTATATATGTATATACACACATATACATATATATAATATATATGTGTGTGTATATATATAAAACAATATTCACATTACATAGTATAAAGTATTTTAGAGAGGCAGTGTGCTATAGTGGCTACAGAACTGGCCTTGGAGTCATGAAGACCTGGGTTCAGGGTCTTCCTAGCTGTGACCGTTGCTAAGTCACTTAACCTCTGAGCCTCAGCTGTCTTTCCCTGTAGAATGCTGAGGTTGGAATGGAAGGCCTCAGGAAGCCCTTTCAGCACTAGAGCTGTGATCCTAAGTGATGCACCCATACTAGTTGTGACTTTTACGGAGGCTGTTTCAATACCCTCACTCACTTGTCCTTCTTCCATGTCTCATTCCACACCACTCCACGGTCAGATCAGTCTTCCTAATGCACAGATCTCATCACATTACCCTTGTGCTCAAAAGTCTCATCTTCCCATTTACCTACTGAATGTGGACCACACTTGTTAACCTAGTGGTCCACAACCTGGTTCCAACTCACATTTCACATATTTATTACAGTATTCTTCTTCATATCCCTTGTTCTCCAGTAAACTGGTTTAATTCCATATGTGTATAAAGCAGCCCTACATCCTGCTACCCTCTGCTTGTCCAGATGGAAATGTGCTTTATTTTCTGGAACAGGTTAAGAGATGACCTAGTGATACAAGGTTCCCTGGAAATTATGCCTGGGGGTATAAGATTAGTTTGGAATATCTGGAGTTCCCCAGGGTCTTTCTTCCTTTGTTCACACTTGCAACTATCTTGTACTATCTAGAATTAAACTAACTATATAGATCTATCAAGGATAATTCATTTGGAAAATGAATGTTTGCCATGATAAATTTTGTTGAATTTTGAACTGATCTATATTTTGGATCACCTAAAATAGTGCATTCCTATTACATTTAATAGTGAAAAAATTGGAGTTTTTTTTTCAGAGTTCCCATTTCTTTAATAATAGGCCTCTATTTCATTAAAATGCAAATTAAATATGCTTGAACCTACTGAATTGTGATTTGCATAGTATCTAGATTCTGAATAAAATGTTTTAAGTGTCAGTCATGTCACACTTTTGACTAAATCTTGAATTCATTAAGTTCAGGGAACTGAAAGTCAGAGGGCGTAAATTCTAGTGCCAGCTCTGATTAATTATTAGCTTGACTTTGGGCAAGTCATTTCACCTCTTAGGGCATGAGTTTTCTCATCTGTAAGTTAGGAGGGTTGGGCTAATCTCTTAATATCATTTGCTCCTTTAGAATTCTATCATTATACATATTTACTGAGCCCCTAACACATGCCCAACCCTATGCTACGTGCCAGGAGCCTTCTAATTGGTTTCCCTGTCTCCAAGCTCTTTCCTCTCCAAACCAGTTTTCATATGGCTGCCAAAATAATTTTCCAAATACATAGGATTTATTGTGTTCAAAAACCACCTTTCACTGGCATTTAAGACTCTTCACAATTTGGTTTCAACCCAAGTTTATAGACTTACTTCATCTTTCCCATCATGTACTCTACATTCCAGCCAAACAGTACTATTAGCTTATTCCTTGAACTTTGTAATCTAACTCTCACCTCTAGGCATTTGTGCATGCTGTCTCCCATGTCAGGAATATGCATTCCATCTTCACTGCTGCCCCATTATTGTGTTGAGGTGATTTTAGCTCTTCACAGATTATGCCAACAAGTTATGGCAAGTCCTACCAAGCTGGAAAAGCTTCAACTACTGGTCTGACAATAAGCTGTATATCTGTCCTTTGAGAACTAGTACCAACTATATTTGGAGAGGCTCTTCACAGGAAGATTAGTCGCTAGATGATTTAAATTTTTATTTTTAAATTTTTTTTTTGTCACAGCAACTGAAGACTGTTTACAAAGTTGCAAAAAGTTTGTCATATTTACTTATGGAATAAAGATCTACACCATTGAAATTATGGATACTTGTACTATTAATGTATTTGATTAAAGGTTAAAATGTGTGATACAGACTCAAAGGTGTTTGTCAATAGAAGTTCAGAGGAGAGGAAGAAGAGATTATGGAGAAAGTAGTGTATGAAATGGACCTTGAAGGGATTGTGATAATAGTTGTATAGTACCTTACGGTTTACAGAATATTCTTGCAATATCTCATGTCGTCATAACAGCGACCTTTTGAAGTAGGTAGGGCACTTATCATCCACATTTTAAGATGAAGAAATAGATTTTGCTGTTGTTTAGCTGTTTTCAGAAGTATCTGACTTTGCGACTTCATTTAGGGTTTTCTTGGCATAGATAAGTCGAGTGGTTTGCCATTTCCTTCTCCAGCTCATTTTACAAATGAGAAAACTGATGCAGAAAGAGTTAAATGACTTTCCCTGGGTCAGACAGCTAGTAAATGTCTGAAGCTGGATTTGAACTCAGGAAGATGAGTTTTTCTGACTTCATTGTGCCACCAAGCTGCAAAGAAATAGATTAGAGAAGTTAAATGACTTTGTTTTTTTTTGCGCAGAGCTAGGAAATTATCAAATTCAAGTCTCTCATTCCGAGACCAGTACTCTTTCACGTCTGTTACCCTGCTTCTCGGATTTGGTTAGGTGGAAGAGAAGGCAAGGGGGACAATATAAAAGAAAATTGAGAAGTGGAAATGAAAATGATGCTTCCATGGCATAACAAAGAGACTCACCTGGAAGAGAGAAAGTGCTGCATATCAGAGGAAAATAAGCTGTGTATCTGTTAAAATAGGTTAGATAGCTAGTGTAGGGCAAGATTATATCATCGTAATTGACTCTGAGTTACTCCGGGAAGATTTTCTGTATTTACATTTCACAAAAAATGCATAGGCTTCTTGCCTGTGATAATTTATTTAAGTTTTCATTCAAGTCATTATTAATTCTTTATGTTAATAACTGGTATCCTTAGTTTCAACTTTAAGGTAATAAAAGCCCTAGAGAATCACTACAAGGTCGCTCAGCTTGTTCACAAAAAAAGACCCATTTTTGTCTTTCTTTTTGTTAAACCCGTTGGGAAATTTAAAACAGATTTAGGAAGTAATTTAAAAATTTAAATCCCCTAGTCTTTCCTTGCTTTTTAGAAGGAATAGGGTGCAAGATATACTGCCATTCAAGGTAACATGTTTATGTTGAATTTCAATAATTCCAGATATCTGTGAAGATACACACACATACACACACACAACAACAACAACAAACAAACAAAAAATGGTAGTAAGATATTTATTTTGCCGGAGGATTTGAATTTCAAGAACGTATTTATATCTATAGGTATTGGAGTCAGGATATTTATTTTGTTCCAGGACTTTGGGTCCTGTTGACGGCTATGTCTTTGCTATTGAAACCAAAATCTTAGCGCAAAATAGATATCCTATCACTAGTAGTACCGTTAGCCACATTACAGTACTCCAGATAAGGATAATTAGAACCAAGTCATTTAACTTCTCTAATTTAGTTATTTATCTTAAAATCTAGAAAATAATGGCCTTCTTTCCCTCACAGGGTGGTTGTGATGATTAAATAGGACAGTGCAAGAGCACTTTGTAAGCTATAAATTATAAATCCTAAGCGCCCATGCTGTTATTACCAGCCCTTCAAAGTCCTTTTCAGGTCCTGCCTTTCTCCATGGCTTCTCTTGACCACTCAACACAAAATTTATCACCTTTATTTCTGAACTCCTTCTAGTCTGCATATTTATGTGAACGCATATTACTACACCTATATGACTATATATTGTAGATACGTATTGCAACTCAGAATCCAGAAGCAAAATAACTATCACTTAAATCAGTTGGTTTCAACAGCATGTATTATAGTCAATTAGACATGTGTTTATATTTTCAATAGATAGATGTTTATACATTTAAACATCTAGTGTGTGTGACATACATATATGTACACATTCAGTTCCAGAATTTGTATTTGCCAACATAAAAGATAAGTGAGACCTTGGAGTAATTTTTTCCCTCATACACAGTACATATGTGTGTCTTTGTATGTATATCTGTGTATTTTTTTTAACTGGTCCATTCGGTATCAATGTGTGTGTATATATATATATATATATATATATATATATATATATACATATTATATATACACACATACAATACATACATAAATGTTATTTAATAACATTTCTGTAAGTAGCTGTTATTGTGGCTTAAAATACTAGAACCACATAAATATATTACCACCAATTTAAAAAATTAAGTTGTATTTCAGTAATGTGTGTGTATGTATGTTAATAAGAATTTGTTAAATTCTTTCTACGTGCCAGACACTGTGACTCCTAGGGTCCCTGATGGTGGAGACATTTCAGTGGATTGAACAGGGGCCTGGAGTCAGGAAGACCTGAGTTCAAATTCAGCATCTGACACTTCTAGCTGGGGAAGTCACTTGACCTCTGTCTGCCTTAATCCACTGGAGAAGGAAATGGCAAACCACTCTACTATCTTTGTCAAGAAAACCCCATATGGGGTCAGGGTTGGACATGACTGAAATGACTGAACCACAAAAAACATAAGCTATACACACACATACAAAATAAATAGACGGTAATCGCAGAAGTGTATGGGAAAAGCCTCCTGCAGAGATGAGGGGACAGAGAGCATACCAGGTATGGGGGACACTAAATGCAAAGACATAGAGATGGAAGATGGAGAGTGGTGTTGGAAGAAAGTCAAGTAGACCAATATAACTGGATTGTAGACTGTGCAGAAGGGAAGGAAGTGTCAGATGACTGGAGAGGCAGAAAGGTGTCAGGCTACAAAGAGTTGTAAATGTCTTAACAAGATTTTATATTCAATCCTGGAGAATTATGGAGCCATTGGAACTTTTTGGGATGTGATGATTATGATCAGACCTATGCTTTAGAAAGATCACCTTGGCAGCTAAATGGAGAATGGATTAGGATGGGGAGAGACTTAAGGGAGGAATAATAGCCAATAAGGCAGGGTAGATGGCTATTGCAGACATGATGTGGGGTTAGTGAGAATGAGGAGTTGAGGGTGATGCTCGGGCCATGAGCCTGGATGATTGGAAAGATGGTGGTATCCTTTACAGTAATAGAGAACTTTGGAAGAAGGGGAGGGTTTGTGGAAGAGAGGGTGGCTAATGGACATGTGGTTTGAGATGTCTGTGGGACATTCTGTTTGAAATGTCCAAGAAGTGATGCCTGACTGTACATCAGTAGAAAGAGTATGTGTGTGTGTAGTTACCTTAGCCCTTACTTAATCCTGGTGGATGTTTTTTTTTTTCCTTTTTTAACTGCTGTCAGGATATATGGTACACGCAGGTGTACATTTTATTATTGCCTTCAGTTTTTACACCATAACCATTATCTTATTCCTTTCCTCCCAGCAGATACCTTGAACCATTTCTTGTAACAAAGAAAAAGATTTAAGCATAGCCAATTAATATAGTACCTGTGTCTGACTGAGTATGCCACATTCTATACCCATAGTTACTAGTTAACATCTGAGTTTGGTTGCTTTTTAGTATTATTATAATTTATTACAGTCATTGTGTATATTGTTCTCTTGCCTCTATTTTCTTTACCCTGTGTTAACTTCATATAAATCTTCTGGTGTTTCTTTGAATTCTTCATATTCATTGTTATGAATTATGAAATCATCTTATGATAGTAATGTTTCATTATGTTTATAACGACAGTTTATTTAATCATTCCTCAATCGTATGTTTTTTTTTCAGTTTTTTGTTACCACAAAAAAGTGCTGTTGTGTGTGTTTTGTAATATATAGGACCTTTCTACTGCTCTGTATTTTAAAATCTATAATGAATTGGATTCATTTGGTTTTCAATCCTTGTGATGATTCTCCGCTAGCTCCATCCAAGAGATTCCCTGTGCTTTGATTCTAGTGGCAAAATTGTAAATTTATGCCACAAAACCAGATTTCCTGCAGCTATTGATGCTAAGAAACTCTAGGTTATGCTTTGCAACTAGAATGAAAGAATACCTATATCATTTATCTTGTCTTCTTTTGGAGCAGGGAATGACCTCTCAAATAAACCCTGCAGACAACCAAACCACTACTTGTTTCTTTAGAGAATTAGAGGGACAGCATAGTGTAGTGGAACAAACATTGGCAATGAAGTCAAAGGACTCAGGTGGAAACCCTGCCTGGGTTACTTAACATCTGTGTGAGCTTGGGCAAATCACTTAGCCTCCCTGGGCCTCAGTTTTCTCATCTGTAAAATGAAGAGGTTGGTATAGATTGTCTCTTCCATCTCTATATTGATGGCCTTATAATCTTTATTTTATACCCTAATACAAAATGGAGGTTACTCAAATATTATATTACTTTTTAAAAAGGAGCATGAATACTGTTAAAATGATGATCTGAGAGTTGTTTTTTTTAAAGCTAGTTTTTAAAGTTCGGTAGAATCCATGTTGCCCCTACCAGTTTGATTCCAGTAGACACTACAGCCTTGAGTTGTGGGGAGAGGAGACTTGGATATGACTGCCATTTGATTATGTCTTTAAATTGGTTTGTAGCCTGATGACACATCTACTCAAACTGAATTGTAAGACTTTTGAGGGCAAGAACTACATCTAAAATATCTTTGTATTTCCCAAAGCACAGCAAGTAATATAGAATAGCAGTTAACTGTTGGATCTTCCAAAGGACAGGCTAGCTTTATTGTATTCTACTTTTGTTTGTTTACTGTTTATTTTACTAAGGTAGTTAAAGATTAGTGATATATTTTCATTCTGAAGTGTGTGTGTGTGTGTATGTGTGCACGCTCAGTTCTAAGACTCAGATACAGCCTGAAGAATGGAGAATCATAGTATCCTAGAATAAAAGTCTTTTGCATCCTCACTTTTCATTTCAGCAGATGTGCTCTTGATAGTTCTTTTTTGTTGCCTGCTTTTCTTAATTTCACATAATCTAACTAGATGATGACTGGGTTTTAAGGTACTAAGTCTGTTGTGTTTCTGCTCCTTTAAGGAGATTCAAGGCAGACTGCTGACAGCTCTGTTTACTTCTTCGGCTCTGGGGTAATCAGAATCCAAAGCAGCTGTCCTTCAGGTTTCTGCCGAATACCTGAATTGAAGCTTTGCTTTTCTTGTCCTCCCATTTCAGGTTCTGAATCGTTGCCTTTCCCCTTAGCCAGGTGCCTTTGGAGTGGTTCACACTGGGCTCTATACGTCCTCTACAGAGGCAGATGCAGGGCAGTATTCTTGTTTTTGGTGGGCCCTGCAGAGCACAGAGGGGAGTAAATAGTTTAGCTCTTACCTAGTATGAATCACAGAAGTAAACATTTCTGATAGCCTAGTGTGCAATCACTATTTCTCTTACCTCCCTGCCCTGTCTTTTTTTGATGTCACACCAGGAAGTATATCACATTTATTTCTAGAAGTGTTCAAGAAGGGTGATTTGCTAATAACTTGTAGGAGGTCTTGACCATTAGTGGGGCTCAGTATAACTTCGCTTCTTGGATTGTGTTCTTTTTTCCATTTGAAATGAAGCAATAGTGAGGTAGTGGCAAGTAATGTGGGATTACCAATTGCAGAGACTAATCTGGGCGCTAGATGGGACTTTCTTTATCTCAGATCTTGATTCTGGTTGAGGGTAGGTAGGTGAGGAAGGGAAGGTACTTCTTTCCCAGAGTGGACCTTCCATCTGCCTTTCACATGCCCAGGAAAGGACAGCTGTCAAGCTCCCTTGCCCTCCCTAAACCACCATTTTCAGGATCCCTTTGGTCTGGCATCATTCTCCCTGGGATCACTTTGCTGACACAGCTAACCTCCCCTCCTTGCTGGTCAGTCCTCAAACATTTGTTAAGTGCTGAGTGCTAGGAATACAAAGAAAGACAAATAGTTCTTGTCCTCAAGTAGCTCACATTCTAATGGGGGCAGTAACATGCAAACACCTATGCACATACAAGATATATGCAAGGTAAGTTGTATACAAGGTAAATTGGAGGTAATTTTTAGAGGGAAGACTTTAGCATGAAAGGGGACCAGGAAAATCTTGTAGAAGGTGGGGTTTTATCTGAGACTTAAAGAAAAACCAGGAGGTAGAGGTGAGGAAGAAATGCAATCTAAGAATGGAGGACCGCTGGTAAAAATGTATGCCTATTTTGTGTGAGGAGCAGCAAGGAAGCCAGTGTCACCAAGACCACAGAGAATGTGGAAAGGAGAAAGGTTTACATAAGATGTCTGGAAAGGTAGAGACTTTCAAAGCCAGAGCCATTTTGACTATTCCCAGTTGATCTTTGTTCCAGGGTTGGGGACCATCTGCTGTGCATCAGGTAAGTGTCCCACTGTTAGGGAGATGAAATGCCTTTTCACTCCTTCACTCCTAGAGATGATTGCCTTCCGTGAAATTCCCCTCCCAGCCTAAGCTGAATTTGCTTCAGGTGCATGAACTTCGATTTAGGGCTCTGATTACTAATCATGTCAAAACCTTGGCAATCTTTTTCCTCGCCCTTCTCATAGATTAAAGGGATGGTAGTTGGTGTATATATCAGCTTTAACTTTTGTTAGTATTATATGGGAAGCAAAGGCATAGTGGGTTTGCATTCTAAAGGATTCGTCAGCACAGGGTGGTAAATGTTTCTAGTGTGAATATTTAGACGAGGTGTAAATATTTATGACTGTCAGCATGTGAAATAAATATAAATTTTCACAGTGTACAATTTGCCATACTGAAGAGTTTTTTCTAAGTACATAGTCACTTTATTTACTAACTGGAGGCATGGCAGCAAATTCAATATATTTTATTTTTCTTTGAATAAAAGCTTTTTTTCTGATATTCCAGAGCAGAATCCTGCTGTGAAGTTGTCATTCTGCCTTTGACATTAACTTGTTGCCCTGAAGTTCTTGTACTGACACTATGCATCTGTTCTGTTCTGGAATAAATTTATCTAAGAGCTTGGAGAAATAATAGAGATATAACAGCATTTACTAAAGAGATTAATAGAACTGGATTTGATTAAAAATACAAGAGCAAATGCCTCCTAGCATCTTAGTTTGTATGTTATTGAAGCAGGAACAGGAAATCATTTAGTTAAGCAGAATTGAAATATGTGGCCAGTAGTGCAAAAGTTACTTTATGAATCATAGAAGATGATATTTTTAGTACCCAAACTTAATCCTACCTTTTCATGACAGGCATTATATTCAGAAAATTAAATATACTCTTTAAGCTGCAAATATGGATAATTTCACAGGAACAAAGTCCTTGAGATGTCTTTTTCATGTCATAAAAATTCCTAAAAAATTAAGTTTTTCTCATTGAGGTTTATTATATCAAGAGTTTTCTGGTTTAGTAATGTGGTTAAGTAGTGCTGCCCTGACTACTTTATTGTTTTATTATTTATACTTACTTAATCTTAAAAATGAGGAGTAAGTTTGCAAGGTAAAGCAGACCCAAATGATAGAGGAAAAAAAGTTTTGTAAATACAAAATTTCAGATTGTTTTGAGACCCCTAGGGGCACGAGTGCCATTTGAAGATGAGGTAAAATAAGAATAATATAATACTTTCAATTGGGTAGTTGCTAAAAAGAATCAGTGTCTTGATCGTGTCTTAGATCATTTTGGGTATTACATAATTGCAAAATCTCCTGTACATACATTTGCCTTCTTTTAGCATAAGGACATTTGACTCACCATTGACATTGGACCCTATTATCTGATTCGTCCTATCAGCTTCCATCTCAATAAATTTCTTGATAAATTGTTTATGTCATTAAGATACTTGATTTTCTTGTTAGTGACATTCTGGAGCATGCTGAACATTGGTAAATTCAGTATTTTGTGTCATATAACTAATCAGTATTCAAAACATCTTTCAGGTTGTACTGTCTTTAGATTTTGGATGAATTTACCAACTGGTCAACAAATCCTAGAATCTGATCCTAAATACTTACTCGACCGCGACCGTGTGCAAAGCTCTGCAGACGTTACAAAGGAATGGTTAAGGCGCTTCCAGTCTGGCTAGGGTTTCCAGGTGTATCTGTAGGCTTTCAGCAAGAGCCTGAGTGACTATGAAAACTAGGAAGAACCCTTATACAGAAGATTAAATGACCTGATCCAGAGGGTCTTATACTGAGGGGAGAGAGGAAAATGCCTAGATAAAACTACAAAACTGACTGCAGTAGAGGAAAACAGGGACCAAAAAGTAAGAAATACTGTTACGGAATATATGCCTTGTAATTCTTAGGAAAAAACAAGAAGATTTGGAGTCATACTTAGCACCTAAGATGTCACTGTGTCCCTGTCAAGTACAGATTGTAAAATGAATTCTTAACTTTTCTAGGCATAATAAGTCTTTGTGAAATTGGGCAGGTGACTACAAATGGCATTGGAAAAGTATACCTTGTTGAAAAGAAGCATGTTTAAGAGAAGATAAGAATAGATTGTTATTTACAAAGGGTATATTCTGTTGTATAGAGATTATGAACCTGAGGATAGCATCATAGGAGAGAGAGAATTTGGATGAGTTTCAGAGAGCAACAGAAATGCTGTTAATGTAAGAGTTAGTTCAAACTGACAGATTGTAGAAGAGATGGATGAGGTTCCCATCTCTGTGTCCTCAGTATTTAGCTCAGAGCCCTGGGCTCACAAGAGGGTGGATTTTGTATAGTATAAATAACTTTTGTTGAATGGAATATGTATTACAAAACTCTTACAGTGGCAATGTATCGTATTGATTGGAGATTTCAATTATTTGTACATTTGGAAGTGTCACTTTTTAAACTTTAGTGTCTATTTTTAAAAAGTTTACCTTGCTGAAAATTTTCTTTTAGAAAATAAAGGAAGCTTTGAAGGAGCAGAGAGACGGCTCAGGATTTTAGTTTTACGATAAAGAGGTAGTTAGTGATGTGGAAGTGGAGGAACCTTTGGGAGAAATTGACTATATTGGTAGTTGTTGAATTACTATGAATTAGGAATTCATAATAGTGAAGGAGATACTGGGGGAGAAGTATTTTTGTTTTTTAATAAATTTTTATTGGTATTTTCTGGTTTTTACATCCTCATAGTTATCTCATGTATCCATCCCCCTCCTCTTTCTCAGGAGTCATTCTATATGATATAATTTTTTTTAGAGTGTTTTGAAAAAAAGCACAACTGATCAGTACATTGAAGAAGTCTGAAAACCTGTGGAATGTATAATACTTGTGAATTTCCTACCTTCATGAAGGGTTGGATTAAGAGGTGTTTTCACTTTGTTTTCATTTGAGTTCTTCTTGATCTTTATAATTTTTTTACATTCATTTTTTATTTTTTGGTGTGTCACTGATCTTTCCATTTACATTATTTTTACTTCTTAAAAATTGTTTTCTTACCTCTGCTTACTTTACTCTGCATCAGTTCATATAGATCTTTCTTCTCTGTAACCATTACAAGCATCACTTCTTGTAGCACTGTAATATTCCATTGCATTCACGTGCCACAATTCTTCAATCACTTTCTAATTGATGACTGTCTACTTTGTTTCTAATCCTTAGGTATCACAAAAAGTGCTGCTAAAAATATTTTGGGGTAAATGGGGACTTTTTTCTTATCATTGTTTGGTTAGGAATAAGCCTAGAAATGGAGTTTCTGTTTGAAAGGTATGGACTCTTTAATTTATTCATTTCCATAATTTCAAATTGCTTTTCAAAATGTACCACTTCACAGCTCCACCAACAATGTATTAGTGTATTTATCATTCCACAAATTCTCCATCATTTACTGCTGCTATTTTTGGGGTCATTTTTTGCCAACTTTTGAAGGATGTGAGGTGAAACCTCAGGGTTGTTTTGATTTGCATTTCTCTTATTAGTTATTTGGGTCATTTTTTTCACGTGCTTGTGAATAATTTGTAATTTTTATTTTGAGAACTCTGCGTATACTTTGACCATTTATCTTGGAGAATGGCAATATTTTTATATATGTATACACACACATATCTGTATATGTATTTGTGTATAAGTTGTGTACATGTCTTGGGTTGCAAACCTTTAGCAGAGAAATTTGATACAAAGATTTTTTTCCCATTCAGTCTCTTTTATTTTAGATGCATTAATACTGCATTAATATTGCATTTGTAAAAGCTTTTCAATTTGAAGTAATTAAAGTTATCCATTTTATCTTTTGTAGTTACCTCTTTCTTTTTTTTGGTTGAGTATATCTATCCATAGCTGTAAGAGGTATATGATTGTTTCTCATTTAAGTATTTTATAGTATGATTTAAATATATTAAGGTCATGTATCCATTTAGAATCAGATTATTCACTGGAAGGTCAAATACAGAAACTGATGCTTAAAATACCTTGACTACATAATGAGAAGACAGGATTCATTGAAAAAGACCCTGATGTTGGGAAAAATTGAAAGTAAAAGGAAAAGGGGATGGCAGAGGATAAGATGGATAGATAGTGTCATCAGAGCAACAAACATGCGCTTGGATAGACTTTGGGAGATTGTAGAGGATAGTGGCATGCTGTGGTCCATGGAGTCATGAAGAGTCAGACGTGACTGGAAAAAAAAACAGAAGAGCCAGATATGACTGAAAAAATGACTGAACAAAAAAATGACTAAATAACCCACATGAGGGGAGCATAACTGTCTTCAAATATTTGAAGGTCTATAATGTGACAGTTTTAGTCAAAAAAAGACTGCTTTTTAAATTTAAATAATAAAGAGGCAGAACCATGTAGTGGAAATGTTGCTAAATAGACTTGGAGTTAGGAGAAGCCTGGGTATGACACTAGTTTATGTGACCATGTCTAAGTCATTAAACCTCTCTGAGACCCAGTTTCCTGGGTTGTGAGTTTAGTGTAACATTTGTAGAATCAGTCTCAAGAGCTGTAGGACAAAAGTGGCAATCAGACTGAACTCCTTGAAAGCAGACACTGTTTTTTGTGTATTTTTGTATCCCCCTTAGCACAGTGCCTGGCGCATAATAGGTGCTCATTGACTTGATATAATAAACTTGAAAGCTTATATAAATAGAATTCAGGCCTACAAATGCTTATTAAGGACTTAATGAAAATAGTTACTGCCCCATCCAGGGGGATATATTAGGTATACTAAGATAATTTGAGAAGAGAGAGAGCTGATAGGGGAAGTGAAAGTTTCCTCTAGAGGGTGGCATCTGAATTGTCCCTTCCTTGAAAGAAGCCTGGGGTTCTGGGAGGCACATAGTAAGAAAGTGTGTTTGAAACATAGGAAATAACCTGTGTAGAGCCACAGAAGTGGGAGATGGGCTGTAAAGTTCAGGAAACAAACAGATTTGCTTGATGGAATCTAGGGTGTTGGAGGTGAAGTGATATAAAATAAGTCTTGAATGATGCTGGGGGCCTAGTTGTAGAGGGCATTACATTCAGACAGGTGTTGATATTTTATTCTAGAGGTAATAGGGAGCCAATAAAGATGTTTTGAGCAGAGGAGTGACATAAATGTTATTATTTTGGCCGCTGTGCGGCGGATTGGAGAGAGGAGAGGCCAATTAGGAAGCTACTGTAGTAGTCCAGGGAAGATGTAATAGGATTCTGAACTAGAGCAGAGGTCATATGAATGGAGAGAAAGGGATGAATGTGAGAGATGTTGTAGAGGTAGATTAGATGACACTTGATAAGAGATTGGAAGTGGGAGATGAGGGTGAGAGAAGAGTTAAGGATAATTCCTAAGTTGTCAGGTTAGGTGACTTGGGTTATGCCTTCAACAGAAATAGAGGAGTTTGGTGAAGGGGTGAGTTTAGTAAAGATAGATAATGAGTTCTGTTTTGAGAGTTTAGATGCTAATGGAAGATCCAGGAAAAAATGCCCATAAGGCAGTTGCTGATAATAGTACTGGAGTGCAAGAGAAGTTTTATTTATTTATTTATTATTAAATTTGTTTTTATTTTTAACACAGTTTATAACAGATAAAACAATTCAAACTTTTGGTCAAGTGATACATCTTTTTAAAGCATTTACAATATGGACCACAAAAGAATTTTTTTTTAAAAATATTAACCAACTGAGACACAGATAATATTTATATTGCTAACTTCACAAGCTCTTGACCTAATTTCAAGAGAAGCTTTATCATTGGACATAGAGATTTATTAATCAAAGGCATAGAGATTATAGTTGAATCCACAGAACTGTTAAGATCACCAAAAGACAGTATAGGGAGAGAAGAAATACCCAAGACCTAGACTTGGGGAGGGACATGTGTTGTTGGGATCAGGTGGTAGATGACAGTTTAGCAAAGAAACCTAAGAACCATTTAGTAAGGTGAGAATCAGTGGAGAAGCCAGGAGGAGGGACTGCTTATCAAAATTTGCAGAGATGTTGAGGAGGCTGAGGATTGATAAAAGACCCCTAAATTTATCAGTTTGATCTCTGATAACCTTGGAAAGAATAGTTTCAATAAAATGGTGATATTAGAAGCCAGATAGAAAGGGCTTGAGATTTGAGTGGTAGATGAATAAATTGTTGAGGGTAGTGAGTTGCTCTGCCCACATCTTTGAGGACAAAGAATAGCGTCCATCCTGCCAGATAGAAGATCTGGTAGGTCTAGGTGAAGGGGGTGGACAGAACCTTGGATTAGGGGGAGTGAAACTGGAAAAAATATGAGAACAAAGATTGAGATGGGAAGGAGGCTTCACCTAACATGACCCAAGAAAATGGGGCACTCTAATTGAGGGATCAAGGGACTTGAGGTTGTTCTATTCCTTGACTTTGCCAGCATTCCACCTATTCCACCTTTACAGACCTCCTCTTCTGTTAGTAGCAACTCTTATTTCTTGTTTACTCTTCTTTCTGTATACTTTGTTCTCGTCATACTGTTGTTTCCTGTTCAGAGCATTACATCTGCTTATGCCTTTGTACAAGTAATTCCCTGTGTCTGGAGTAGACTCCTCCTTCACCTCTGCTTCATAGAATCCCTTGCTTCCTTCAAAGCACAGGTCAGGTTTCACGTCATATGGGAGGCCTTTCTTGAAGAAGTATTGTGATGTAGAAGTTTGAGTGCTGGATTTGGGAGTCAGGAAGTTCTAGATTTGAAGATATCTGCTAGCCATGTGACCTTGGGCAAGTCACTTCATTTCTTAAGGACCTCATTTTCTTATCATAAAATGAAGTTGAATTTGATGGACTATGATTCCTTTCAACTCTATCTGAGTGTTGTAGGTTTTTGTTGTTATTGTTAGGGACTTTGACTGAAAATGAGAATGGATGGCAGGATCAAGTTTTTGAAGCTGGGGAAAGACTTGGGCATATTTTGTAGGCATCAGGGAAAGATCAAGTAAATACAGTGAGAGAGGGAGGGGATAATCAAGGGGATAGACTTCCAGAAAATATAGAAGGAAATGCAAGCAAGGACAAAGTACAGGGGAGTTGATCTTGGAGTTGAGATGGGCATCTTCTTTAACGTCTTTAGCGTAACTAGGACTAATAATGGAAGAAAGTTACTGGGAGGTAGGGGTAGACATCATTCAATTCAACAAGCTTCCTTTTATGGAATAGGCACTGTGAAATAGCCCCTGCCCTGAAGGAGCTTATGGTCTACTGAATATAAAGATTCAGGATAAAGAAGAGTAAGTAATTAGAGCTATCGCACAGTGGAACTGACCATCTTCCAACTAATGAGCTTTTCATGAAGTGTTGGAATAGAGAAGTCCATTTGTCAGGGTTGTTGTAGAATGGGTTACTTGCTGTATAATTTAGCTTCCAAGTCTAAGACTCTGTGATAGAACAAGCTAGATAGTCATACGAGGCGGTATAATGTATTTATAATATTCTTGTCATAGGGACAGGGTCACCACTGTTCCCTAATGTCTAGCCAAGTTATGATAGCATATGAATTAAAATTTCCTTTGACTTTAACTTTTAGCTAATTCACAAAAACCTTGTACAATGAAGGGAAAAGGTCAATACTTACAAAACTTATGTTGTTGATACCTTTAGTATTTATACATACATAAATATATTTTTAAAAAATTACATCTCACCAACAGAAAAATAAATGTCTAAGTCAGTAATAAAATCTTATGTAAAATCCTTTGCATTTAATTATGGAAATCAAATAAATGGATAGGCAACAAACAAGAAATGCTTTTTTCTGTAGCCTTTTCCATGTCTGTGTGAAATTCCATTACTTTTGAATTTGTTTCTGTTTTGTCACTGTTAATATCTGACAAGGACATATGATAGTTTGTTTTCTTTCTTACCCCTGATACTCATTTCCTTTCCTCGTTTTTCTAGCTTTACATTTTCATTCTCTCTCTCTCTGTCTCTATGTCTGTCTGTCTCTTGTCTCTCCTTTCCCTCTTCTCCCTCCTTTCTTTCCTCCTTCAGCATTCCCTTCCCCCTTCCTTCCCTACTAAAGAGGATAATTGTTATTCTATTTAGAAAAATATTTTATAGATTAAAAGCTTTAAGTAGGTGTTTCAAACTTACTTGCTTACTGTTAAAATGTGAATGTCATTTTAAAAAATGAAAAATCTCTTAAATGCCATGATTTCAACAATAACTGGTTCATCCTTTCTTTTCTTTCAGCTATTCATGTATACCATTGATCCTTTTGGATTAAACTTATGCTGTTCACTTATTGTGAGGTGGCGCTGAAAGTTTTTTCTAATGACTTTATATGATAGGTTTAGTAGCCAGTATATGCTTATAGAACTAATGTGATATTCACAGTGCTCATGGCGGCCATGAATATCCCAGTGGAATTCTGAATCATGAAATACAACAGACTCTCCACATGGAAGACAGAACCAAAACACTTATTCAAGCACCAGAAAGCCAAATCCATCATAGTAACGAAAACCTATACACAGTAACAATGCGGAGAATAGCACCATCCTCCAGCCTTCCTCCTGCTAGGCTTCCCACAAACCAGCTCCATTAAACAAATCCCAAGCAGACCCTCCCCTTGGACAAAAGCACAAACAAAACAAAAGTCAGAGCTAGGAAGGATGCAGGCAAGCAGGCAGCTGGCTGGCTGCCTCACTCATGCCAGCCAGCTGCCTGCTTGTGTATATCCTTCCTAGCTCTGACTAGACTGACTAATTTTCCTCTCAGCTCTGCTCTAGTTCTGCCTCTTCCTGTTCCACCCTTCCTGTTCCACCTGTTCAGCAAATTCCTCCCACTACATGCTCCATGTGACAGGTTTCCATGTGACCCAGTCAGGTCACATGGGCCTATTAATGAATGGGAAAAATCTTTCCATTTAAATTACCATGACAATGCTTTTATTAATAAATTCTTTTCATTCAAATGGAAGATAACTTGTCGTATTTGAACACAGAATATTTGTTTACCTATAGGATCTAATTTGGAATAGAATGCTTTTTTGCTTAAAGTATATTAGCAGAACTCCAAAGTACAGAGCTACATGATCAATGCCATGAGCCACTTTTGACAAGGCAGAGCTGGGGTAGAGATGTACAATAGGTGTTTGTCAGCCACAAAGGCACACAGATCAAAGGTGCAGCGTTTCTGTCTTGTACAATCGTGGAATCTCAGGTTTTGAAGGCATCTTAGAAGACATCTAGCAAGCCCTTTTTTGAAGCATGCATGAATCCCTTCTAAAGTTATTCTTGATAGTGCTTTCTTTAGCTTCTCATATCTAAAAGTGAAAAAACAAAAACACAACAAATATTACCCCTGGTAGATATTCAAAGAAGTAACAAAATAGGTAGGAAATAATTTCTAGTCCAGGATGGTTGTAAGAGAAATATCTGTTTTTTGAAAAAGGAAACCTTATTAAGACATATATGTGATAGATACACTATGTGTCCAGTTTTATTATTTCTTTTCTGTTAACTTGCATTGATACAGGCAATCTCTTTTAAGTCTTCTGCAAATTGATTGCCTTGCCCATAGTGAAAACATAGCTTTGGTCTAACCTTCCTTCTCTTTTCACTTGCTCCATTTTATTTTTAAGTTGACTGCCGTTTACAAAAATCCATTTGAGATTGCCTTTTGTATTAAATCTAAGTGCACTGCAGAGTGTTTTATTAAAGGAATTCTTCACAATATGAAGGATGAGAAGTGGCACATCAGCAAAAACTGAGTTGTTCTGCCTGAGGATTCACAGGTTAGTTGAAACTGGTATTAGTAAGCTTGAATTGATAGATGCACACTTATATTTTTCATTGAATTTAAGACCTATTCTATGTAGAACAAAAGATGGGAAGCCTTTTTGAATGGTTATCAATAGGAGAAATGGAGTTTTAGAAGAGTGTGATTTTTTTTTTTTTTTACCAAGTTCTGTCTTTGAGACTTATTTGAGAAACTTTTTGTGTACCTTGGTAGTAGAGAGTGATTGATTATCAAAATATTGTACAATTTTTCTGCTTTTAAGGAATGTATTAACTCATGCTAGGTGTTTTCACCCCCTCCTGCCAGATTTTGATAATTGGTTTTACAAGACTTAATGCCTTCTTCTTAGAATGGAAATTAATTGTAACATTCATGGTCACCTCCCTAGTTTTAGTCTGCTTTTATTGTTAGCTAATTGTGTCATAGTCATTTGATGTGTCTGCAGTTTTTATATCTATGCTTCTAGTGTTGGGAGAAAATCAGCGAAAAGTTCACTACTGCTTCAAGAATTAAGCTGTGCTTTCACATAACATACCAATCATTTTTGCATTACACATTGCATCACCTTTCTTACAAAGTAGGGATATTCTGAAAGTGTTACAGTAAACAGCAGTAACTGAGTTTGAAGAAGAAAGCATTGAAAGGAATTTTTATTACTGTGCTCTCTCAAATAAGCATTTGTCTTATCCCAATCAGGCTTCTATTCTAGATGAACAAAAATTGGTCAAGGAAAAAAGTTTCTTCCATTTGCATGACACAGGTATTTTCATGTAAGAAACTCTAAATGAAGTGTGTGGGCCAAGGTTTGACCACTTGACTGAGGCACAGAATTTCTGACTAATTGTAGAATGACTCTGTGGATTTGTGATCTGACTGATGTGAGTATCCCCTTGATTTATTTGTGCAGGTTAAATCCCACTAAGCCTTCTTATTCTGTGGTGGAGATCTTTTTATATTTTTAAGCTACTAATGAATTTTTGGACTATTTTAACCATCTTACTACCTGTTCTACTGACCTGCTTTTTCTGATCATACTTTTCCACAGTGATATTCCTTAGTCACTTTCTTGAACTTTGGACATCTATGGTGGTATACTTGTGCTTACCCTGCATCTTTACATTGTCCTTTGTCATCTGTAACCGTAATTCTTTGGAGACTCTGCCATCACAGAATTCACAACCAGAGGTTTCATTAGTAGACTATTTGTGTGGATATGATTCCCCTTACTCCCTCCTCCATAGCACCCTACCTAAGAAGCATCCTAGAATTCATTAAAGGACTATGTCAGTTTCCCAAATGTAGTCTACTGTATACTTCATTTATCTTGTTGAGTTCTAGGCCTTATTTTTCCAGTTGCTGTGCTGGTCCAAATATTCATGTGTGCACATACATACATACATACCATATACATGTGCATGTGTGTGTATGTTAATAGACCAAGGCAATGGAATGGCCTTTTAATTGTTTGTTGTTGAATGTTTTATAAAATTATTTAACCCCTGTGTTGTAGGTTTCTAGAAAAGAGAAAATTATATTGTTCACATTGATTGAAATGATAAATATTTAACAGTTTCAAATACCTTTCAAGGAAATGCCCTATTTAAAATAGAATGTTCTTGTTTTTTTTTAATGAATTTAAAAAAAAAATCTGGACTTCAGCATTGAATCAGTGATTATTTAATTCTAGGCATTGTTCTAATGAGGCCTACTTCTTGGGTTTAATCAATCAATTTGCTAATCACTTCCGTAGTAGAAGTCTAAACTCACGTATACTGCTTTCTGGAGTTTATATTCAATTGAGAAGCTATGAGTTTGGTACTTTTCACTGGCCACCATATGCCCCAAATGAATAGACTAGATAAAAGGGATAGGCTATTGATTGACAAGATTAAGGAAAGCTTCATAGTATGAAGTAGTTTGAAGAGGGGATGGGGAAGGTAGGAATCGAGTAAAGCCTAACGAGAAATAGTTGAAACCATGAGTTTAGATCAGTGATTTCAGACTTTTATTGGTCTTGGGACCCCTTTACACTCTTAGAATTATTGAAGACCCCAAAGAGCTTTTAAAAATGAGGTCTGTTATCTCTTGATATATTTATCATATTAGAAATTAAAATGGATAAAATTAAAAGTGCTCTTTTAAACTTAAACCTTTTACATTTGAACATAAATTATATGTATATATATATAACATTTTTTACAAAAAGTAACTTCCAAAACAAAAAGTGCCATTATTTTAACATTTCATGCAAAGTTCTTTAATGTGTAGCTTAATAAAGATAGCTAGATTCTCATATCTGCTTTTTCTTTAAATCTGCATTCATTCACTATGTTGTTTTCCTTCAAGTATATGACAAAAATCTGGCCTCATGTAGATGTGTAGTTTGAAAAGGGAGAACTATTTTAATAGGCAATAATGTCTTAATATTACTGCAAAAATAGTTTTGACCTTGTCCTTCTGGAAGGACCTTGGGAATCCTTGGAGATCCCTGGTAGTTTGTATGATGGTGATCAGTGACTAGGGATGTCATTGACAGAACTAAGCAATCAGCAAGAAAAGGAAGGAAAATGGGGAGACAGTAGAAGAGGGTTTTAAAAAAGAGAGGACGACACTTTGCTGAATGGTTGTAGAGGGCTGCCTGCAAGTAACTGACTAGTGGATATAGTGTATCACTGTTAGAATGTCACCATTGCTACTTCTGCAAAGTCTTTACTTGGTACTTATGTTCATTGTAAATAAAGAATAAAGGAACACGTTTCAGTGGGATATTGGGCTTAACTGATTAGGAATTAAGAGACCTGGAATCTGTTCCTCTTGTTGCAACTTAAGAGCTATGTCCCCATGGTTAGGTTACTTAAGTTTTTTGAGCCTAATTCCTCATCTGCGAAATGGGTGTGCTAGGCTAGATCTTTGTGATCTTTTTCAGAAGTAAAGTTCTAATAATGTTGATTGGATTGGGTTGAATATTTGGTGCTCACAAGAGCTCTGGGAGTAGGTAAGTATCCTCAAATCTTCAAACTTCTAATCTACTTTTCTTCATACCTCACTATCTCTTAAAATTCTGTTAAAAAAACAAAAATGAACCAAAATTTTTTTTTCCAACTTCTCACCCTAGAACTTCCTTCAGTACTTGGGACCTTTTCACTGTAGAACGTCCCTCTGCCCTGCCAGCTTCTTTCTCTTGTTGGCTGATTCCTTCTGGGGCCTTCATTTTGGAGAGAGTTCCCAGACAAATGTGTTCTGGTAAATGTTTAATAATTGGCTCTTAAAAAAAAGTATGCATATATTAAGTTGAATCTTCATTGTTGACATTCTCCATCACTTTTTCCGAGTCTTGGGCATCAGCAAAAACATTAAATCAAACCCCAATTTATAGTCTTTGCTGATTCTGAGGTGCAGATGCCCACAGTGAAAATTTAACAGCTTTTGTGAGCCCACTTGAGCCAGCTCCAGCATATTCCTGGGCTCTGGAAAGCTGTGCTTCATTCTCCTCTGTGCTGTGCTTCTGACTCTGGACTTTGGCACCATGTCTACTTTTCTTTCTACCCTTCCAGCTTCTTGTTATGTTTTTTTTTTATCCATCAGAATATAGGCTCCTCCGGGGGTCAGGGACTATCTTTCTCTTTGCTTTTATTTGTATCCCCAGCAGTTAATGCTGTACCTGGCACATAGTAAGAATTAGTGTTTGTTGCCCAGTTGTAGACTTGTTTGAAGAATTACCATTTGGGAAGGGAGAATGAAACGTGAGTAAGAGGCAGCATGATACAAACTGCTTTAGAGTCATGAGAGTCTTGGTTCAAATTCCACCTGTAATACTAGCTGAGTGACTCTGGACAAGTCACTTAATCTGTACCTTGCGTCACATCTCATTTTAAGGTCCCTTCCAGCTCTAAATCTTTAATTCTCTGATAGGGGCTCAAAAATCAGTATTTGAGAAAAGATTACACTGTGGTAGCATAAGAACTATTGGTCGTGTACTTAAGGTAGATATTTATCAGGGGAAATTATTTCATCATTCATGTACAGCTAATTCTTAGCATTTAGAAAATAATTCTTAGTATGTTAAGGAAAAAGTCATAGTTCGTGTTTTTGATCAAATTTTCATGTGTCTCTTTGTGAAGTTATTTTATTTTCTTCTAGAATACTAATACGTCAAAACAACCCAGATAATGGAAAATTAATATGAAAGAACTTTTACTTTTTTTCTGAAAGAGTAATTGACAATCTAAATTGATGTGGAAAAAAAGTTGATGCCTTTTCTTTTGGGAAAGAGCACTTATTGGTGGGATATTAGAAACTATGCTTTTTAAAAATTAAATGGCACCCCATTTTTTTGAGATTGAATTTGCTCGTGAAATCCTATCCATGTTCTAGTTCCTAAGAGTAATGAGATAATAGTGTGTTTTTACAGAAAAAATACTAGATTGGGAGAGCTGGTTTCTAGTCTGGGTTTTGGCTTTAATCTCTTCTGGTTCTTAGTTTCCTCATTTATAAAATGAGTAGATTTTAATAGATTGGAGATTCTTAATGTGGTGTCCATGAACTTAAAAAATATTTTATTTATCTATATTTCAGTATAATTGGTTTCCTTGGTAAATGTATTTTATTTTATTTTATTCATTTAAAAACATTATAAAAGGGATCCATAGATTTCACCAGACCATGAAAGGTGTACATGATAAAATGTGTAAGAACTATTGTACTAGATAATCTTTCAGTACCCTTCAGTTGTACTTAGTTTATGATTTTGTGGTTGAATTTGTTTTAGAAAGTTTTTGAAAGTCACTGTTGAAGTTGACTTACTACAAACTTGTGTAAAAACTTGCTTCCAGGGAACCTTCCTTTGAGAGTAGTGCTTAAGTAGCTCCCGTGTCATGTGACTGTCATTGCTTCTGTCTGCTCTGAATATTGGCCTGTATTAGAAAAAAATTAAAAACAAAGGAAGCTAATTTTCCTTGATCTCTTTTGAGGGATTTTAATGTACTTTGTAATGAAGATTTTCTGATATAATCTTGTGTAGTTGATGGACAATTTTTATCTTACCATTGGCACTTAGGATTTTTCTCTCTCTTGCTAAATAAAGTCTCATCTGTAGGGGTACAGAGTTTAAAAGACCTGTTTAGGATCACATAGCAACTATGTGTCAGAAGTGGGACTTGAGCTCAGATTTTGCCAAGTCTTACGCCAGTTCTCTATCCACTTTGCTCTCTGGCTTCTCTGTGAAGATCTTACTGTTATATTGTTTGTTATTAGTCTGCGTTGTTCAGTTTGCTAAATCTAGCTATATATGTAAAACTATTTTCAATTTGAAATTACTAGGCTTCTATTCCATTTTGGCAAATACGTATCTATTTTAAAAATTTTGAATACTGCTATCTACTCTTAGGCATGCTTTGGCAAGTCTTTTACCTGTCATGTAGGTATATAGAGAATCTGCAGGGATGAGGAAAACTGCAATCTCAAGGCCACATGTGGCCCTCCAGATCCTCAAGTGTGGCCCTTTGACTGAATCCAAACTTCACAGAACAAATCCCATTTGAATTCAGTCAGAAGGATTTGTTCTGTCAAGTTTAGATTCAGTCAAAGGGCCGCACTTGAGGATCTAGGTTGCAGGCTTCCCCTCCCCTGATAGGTAACCCCAGGCTGGAAGTTCCTGCTTCATCTCCTCATTCCCGCTCCAGATTATTATAATGCTAGAGAAGTTACCTTCTTAATTTTTTATCTTGTTTCAAAAGTCAGTGATATTTTTGAGGTTCTAATATTTTTCATGTCTTAAGTCTAATTGGTTTCTACAACTTCTGGACAAGTCATTTTGGTGGTTAGAAATGGGTATATCATATTTTATTCGCATATAGCACAGAGAGTGTCATAGGATCACAGCCTTACAGCTTAGAAGGATTATCAGAGGGTATCTAATTCCATGTCCTTTGTTGTACATATAAGGAAACTCAGACCTGGTAATTGTTAGCATCTTGCCCAAGGTTACCGCCTTTTTGAATAGCGTTTTATTTGGGGTGGACTCTCTCTTCCCCTGCTCCCCTAATTGATCCAACTATGGCAGTTCTCAGGCAGAGGGAGAGGATGGGGTTTGAATCCAAGTTGTATGAAAATGTCATAAGCCAATTGGCTGACCTTTGATGGGGAGACAGGAAGAACAGCCTACGTTTTTATGCTAGATTTGAGTCACAGAAAACAGGTTTCCTGCAGGAACTACTTGGCTTCAGCAAGTGTGGAAATATCGTTTCCCTTGAAAATGTTTTTATCTTTGACATGCAAATTACTTCAAATTGAAACAAACTTACGTTTTTTGCCCTCTCCTTTAATTTCATAGGTGTATTTCAATTTTTGAACTTCATATAAACCTGACTCAGGAGTAACCTAATTCTCAAGATGTTTGTAATACAAGTATTTTAAAAAGGACTGCACAATCAGGTAAAGACCTAATTTTATTTTTGTTTAATAGCATAGAAACACCTTGCCTAGAATATGGAGTTTGTGGCTTTCTCTTATATGACTAGAAGGCATAGATGTTTCTTTGAAGGTGGCAATCTGAACCCTCTTAGACAGGTTTCCACTTGCATAGGATTAACTAAGATATCCATGGGGGTGGTTATTTAGAACAAATAGCAATGTTACTGAGAGATTTTACTTGGAAAATAAATTAGGGAAATGAAAGTGATGTCTGTGGACGTATTTAGCAGTCTTTAGTAAAGAGTGTATGTGTGTGTGTGTGTTTACTAGGAAAAGAAAAGGAGAGAACTGAGTTGGGGAAGGAAGTGACTGGGGGCAGAGGAAGGAGAGGAGGCAAGACTGAGGGAAGAAAAGAAAGAAGGAAGAAAGGAAAGAGAGAAGAGGGAGAGAGGGAAAGGGAAGAATGAGGAAGGGTATTTGTCAATAGTAGTTCCAGATGCTATGGAAAGTCTGATTCACAGGGTTCAGGGAAATTGTAGTTTATCTTTTATTTGCCCCATATCTTTTAGATCTTGAGATAGTGCCTGGGATGTAGCTATGATTCTTAAACTAGGTTTTTTTTTCCACCAATTTTTTTTTAAACTCTGTCATGCTTTAGATCCATACTTATGTTTATTTTATTTCAAAGCTTAAAATATCTAATGTAACAAATTCTCAGTTACCTGCTTTAAGGTAAAGGAGATGAATAGTACTTTGGTAATAAGGAAAATAAATTATTTGGGTTTTTGGAATACATTTTGTGAATTTTTTGCACCTGCTTTATCTTAATTGTGTTTTCCTTAGAATTTACTTTTTAATTCTCTTAGCACATGCTTGACTTAAGAGTCAGGTTAAGAACATATTAAGCAGTAAGGGAATCTGGTCCAGGATTTAAAAAGTGCTTAGGATACCAATAACATGTGGATAACACAACAACAATAACACTTTTATATTTTAATCATAATACACACTATTACTTTATAATAATAAGCTCTTTGTAGTTTAAAAAGTTCTTTTACATGTGTATACCATATTCTTTTCTAAATCAAGGAGGAAGCTAAGACTCAGACATTGATTTACCTAAAGTAGGGCTGGGGAACTCCTGATAAGGTTTCACATAAATACAGTTGGGTCCAGGAGTCAGAGCTTCTGTCCTGTCCCTTTTTCAGAGAAGGTAGAATGAGTTACAACTTCTTTGTTTAGCTATCTGAGCTCTTAATTTACATATTGATGGGTGTCAGCCTTTTTAATGGCATTTCCAAGATAGTGGGAACACATCTTTAGTACAATTGAGGAAAACTTTGACTTCTCTTTTATTTCTACAATAACAAATGTTTTTTCTTTCTTTTTTTTTTGAAAGCCTTAAAGTTCTATTTGAAAAGTGCAAAAATTAATGGAGAAAATGATGATACAATGAGTGGAATTCCTCTTAGAAAACTAATTGTCAGGGAGAGGTTTCATTTTTGCATAGTCTTGTAAAGGCTTAGATATTACTTTGACCTTTATAGGATGAAATTCAACATATTTTTTTTCTTTCAGGGAGTAAACATTGTACCCATGTGATACTCTTCCTTGGCAACTGCTTGTTTACTGCAGCTAGATGGCACATTGGATAGAGTGTTGAGTCTGCACTCAAATCTGACCGCAGACATTTACTAGCTATTTGACCCTGGGCAAGTCACTTAATTCTCTTTGCCTCAGAATCCTTGTCTATAAAATGAACTGGAGAAGGCAATGGCAAATCACTCTAGTATCTTTGTCAGGAAAAACCCAAATGGGGTCAGGAAGAGTCTGACAGGACTGAAAAACAATACATTTAAATACACATTAAGTTCTCTAATGATCCTTTCACCTCTAAAAATTTTGTGGATGATTTTTTCATTTAAGGTAGATTTAATTCAAAGTATACATATTGTAATCACAAAGCGCTATTTATACATATATGTTCTTACTATTTAACTCTTACATTTAACTAGACTTCTTCAAGTTTCAGATTTTTAAGGATCCTTTTAATATAGAAGACCCCATAGTAGTAGAAAAAGTATTGCATTCAAGTAAAAGTATTGAATTGAGACCTGGGTTTCAGTCAGCTCTTTTATCAGCTAAGATTGTAATATTGGGCAAGTATCTTATCCCCTCTGCATCTATTTCTTCATATATAAAATGAAAGATTGGATTGAGATGATTTATAAGATTTCTTCTACCTCTGTGTTAACATTATATAATACCATAATTGATGATGGCATCAAGACATCTTGATTACTTTGAAATTTACATATCTGCACCCCAGTATATTTACTTTTTAAATGAAATCACTCCATAAAATGATTTGAAATCTTAGTATAAAAGTCAAGGGAGTGTAAAACTATTGTATTAATAAGTAATATTTGTTTTTTAGATTTTATTTTTATAAAACTTAAAATACACAAATCACGTTATCTTGATGCCATCATCAGTTATGATATATAGTGTAGATGGGATCTTATAAATCATCGCAATCCAATAAACTTAAATACAAAATATGGAAAAAAAACACATTCTGTGCACAGCAGAATATAAGAGAGGATTCAAAATATATAGCAATAAATTTCTGTTTCAGGAAAGTCTATGTAATGAATATTTCATGTTGTGTTGAGAACCTTTCATCTTTTCTTCGCTTCCTTGTAAGTTTTCTTTTGTCCTTTGCTGTGTATTTTTTTGTTCTTTTTTCTCCCTCCCTTCCCCTGCCCCTGGAAGGCTACAATGAAGTGTAGATATGTTTATATATAGATAGACGTGCACATGCACACACACACACACACACACACACACACACACACACACACACACACATAAATAAATAAATATGTACTTTCCCTTACAAATTCTCGTCCTGATTTTTGCATTATTATTTGTGTATATCTTCAACTCCTCTACTTCTGTGGGCTACCTTGCCCTCCTATTACTTAACCTACTCCCCCATCCCTCCCTTATCCTCCCATCATCATAAATGTAAACACCCTTCTGTATACCTCCTTTTAACCTATTACCTCACCCTCTTCTCTCAAGATCTCTCCCTTATCCTCCTGAAGATCCCCCCTTATCCTTTCATTACCATTAATCTAAGCACACTTAACCAATTCCTTCACCTTCCCCTGTAGAGAGCCCTCCTTATCCTCTCCCCTCTCCCTATCCCCATAGTGTTCTATTTCTTTCTGAATTTAGAAGACTTTTATACTTTTAATTTTATACTCTTTTATTTATTAAATTAAATATTACAATATTATATATTTTATACTTTTATTCTCTCTTGAACCTATTCCTGATGAAAGTAGGTTTCTAGAACTAACAGCCCTCCTACCTTATCTAATTCCTCTCTGTTGGATCTTCTTGCATTTCATTTGTATAAGGTAATTACTCATTTTAGCAGTTCCTAAACAGTTTTACTTTTTAAAGTCATAGCCTATTCATATCTATCCCCATATTTTTTATGAACTATCCAATTACTAATAATCTTAGACATATATTTTATATTTTGCATACATACTGCCTTTATTGAGTCCCTTATAATTAGTCTTTGGAATGTACGTTATATTTCTCTTGGCTCTTTTGGTATTTCAAGTCTTCTATTAAAGTTTTTTTTTTTCAAACAAAGTCCTGAAAGGCTGATAATTCATTAAATGTTATTTTTTTGAGGGGGTTCAGAATTATGCTTACCTTTGCTTGGTATGAAATTTTTGACCAGAACCCCAATTCTTTTGCTTTTCGATATATAGTGTTCCAAGATCTGCAGTCTTTTAGTGTCACTATGGCTAGCTAGGTCTTGTGTGATTCTAATTTGGCACTGCCATGTTTAAATTGTTTTTTTCTTGTTGCTTGTAATATTTTATCCTTGAGCTGGGGATTTCAGAATTTGACTATAATATTCCTGTGAGTTTTCCTCATAGGATCTCTTTCATGTGGTAATCATTGGATTTTTTTTTTCTGTTTCTACTTTCCCATCTTGTTCTAATGCTTCAGGACAATTTTCTTTAATTATTTTTTGTATTATTGTGTTAAGATTATTTTTTTGATTGTAGGTTTCAGGTGGTCTAATTATTCTTATGTTTTCTCTTCTTGATCTGTTCTCCAGATCAGTTATTTGGTCATAAATTCTTCACTTCTCCATAGATAGTAAACTATTACAAAAATATTTTAATTTTATGTAGTTAAAATTGTCCATTTTTTCTTTTGCAATCTAATTTCTGCCAAATTGCTTCGAATTAAAAAAATTTTATGTAGCTGATCCTTCCTTTCTTGAAACAAGTGATTGTAAAGAACGGAATTGGTATATCGAAGTTACGTAAAGGTCATTTGGAGTGTATTCACTGTTAGTCATATGTTTATTGACTTTGATTTGAACTTTGCTTTCCTTGAAAAAAGAGTGTATTTATGTGGGAGTTGTACTCCAAAAGAGTCAGTAATTTTGGCTGTTGCTTTGCTACACTACCTTTATCCTCACCTGGTTCCTCTAAGATAAGGAGCCAAGCCCATAGATTTGAAACACTCTGAGCTTGGGCAACCAATTCTAAATACTTTAGCTGTTTTGTCTTCCTGCTCCAATCTGTTGACTTATTCATTTGTTCCATAGATTTGTTGACATAGGGTTACTTTGTAAGATGAAACCCCATAAGTTGAAATAACTTAACCCCTTTTCAATATTTTTAAGTATTTGTTTCTTTTTTGGTGGCTAATCTAAGTTGGAATTTTCAGTACATTGTATTAGTGATTATATATGTCCTAGGATAAATCTTAAAAATGGTTATTTAAAAGAATTATTTTTCTCTCTTTTCTTGTTCTAAGAATCTGTAACCTGGGATTACTTTAATGTTGTGTATCTGTTCTTTAGTTTAGTTGTAATAAGTTAATTCAAGCAGTTTTTGAAATGAAGTCAAGTGATGGAATCAGCTAATTCCCTTTTGGACATTTCTAACTGTATGTCCTGTAGGTATCTCATATTCCACTATGTCTAAAACAGAATTTGTCTTTCTCCCATACTTTCTTCACTTGCCTGTTTTTGTTGACAGTACCACCATTCTTACTGTCACCCAGATTTACAACCTCAGAATCACCTTCAACTCTTTATTCTCATTGTACCATTCCTAGTCATTTGCCCAGTCTTTATGATTCTTCTTCCACATCTACCCCGATCTCTTTACTCATGCAATCACCGCTGCCTGCACTCAAGATTACTCCAAATCTTCAGCTTCTCTCACTCAAATCAAAGTCCACTGCTAGTCATGTCATCATCTTGATGTCATGGTCCTCTTTGAGAATGAAGGACAAACACAATAGCAACTTTAGCCAGGGCTTTTCTCATCTCTTCTCTCAAGTGGTCTTTCTGCCTCTGCTTACTCCTTTTTCTAATGAATGCCTCCTCTAACCAGCTGCCAAAATGATATTCGAAAAGCAGGTAGGATTGCTATTCTCATATTTGCAGAGCTCCAGTGTCTTACTTTTACCTCTGAAATGACATACAAATTCCTGTTTGGCATTTAAAGACCTTCAGAAATCTTGCTTTCCTGACTTATATCTTCCCTTTCCTGACTTATTTTCCTGTCACTCCTCATGGAATTCTGCATCCCAGCAAGATTAGCTTACTTGCTTTTCCTCCTCTCTGACATTGTCATCTCTCATCTCTGTGTTTTTACATAGACTGCCTTCCATGTCCACAATGGATTGCCTTCTCTTCTTAGAATCCCCGGTTCCAGTGCCACTTTCTATTTGAGACTGTTCTTCATTCCCTGAGCTACTGGTGTCTCCTTCCTCTTCTCCCAACAAAACTGATTTATTTACTTTGTATATATTTTTTATTTTTACACCTAGTTTTTCCAGACAGAAGCCTTGAAGTCCTAAGATAGCACTTGAGGGAGAGTAGGCACTTAATACGTGCTTGTTGATTAATTTGGTAGAATATCCTCATGAACTCTTTTCTTCAAATAGGCTCAGAACAGTTGGCTCCTACACTTGCATAATGTCAGATTTCTGCTTTGCAAGCTTGGGAGTGATCATAAAGGGTTCATACATCTTTAGATGAGAAATAAGAGGTGAAGAGGCTACATTTAAGAAGCGTTTGTTAAATCTCCTGTCACTAGCCAGCTTGTATACTAGGTGTTGGGCATACAAAGACAGAAGTGAAATGGTTCCTACTTTTAGTAGGCTTGTAGAGGTCACTAACAAGATCTAGTTGTTGTCAGGTTGTAATTAAAAAAGGCCTCTTAATGGATGTGACCTTTGATCTTGACTTTAAGGCTCCAAGAAGCAGAGATGAAGAGGAAGAGCCTTCCTTGTATGGAAAATAATAGTCTGTGCAAAGGCAAGGTAGTAGGAGGTGGGTTGTTATTTAATGGGGAATAGCAAGTAGATCAATTTAGCTGAGAGAGTTTTTGAGGAGGGAGTAGCGTACCATCCAGTTAGTGCTTGATTATGAAGCCTTGCATTTCTTAATTAGTAAAGTGTTTTGGATTAGAATAAGCCATGGATTTTTATTTTTCAGTTTTCCAGAGTCTTATACCTACTATCTAAAGAATGATTTCAAATTTTAGATGTTTTTTTCAGATGTTATGTGTATTTTATTTATGTTTGGGGTTTTTTCTTAACAGAAATATCCAGAGTTCTTTACTTTGATTTCAGACTAGATTGCTGGAATCTTTAACAAAAGGATTAATTTCACCCTTAAGAGTCTGCGTGAAACAATTTTAGGACATTTTCTTTGAAATATATTTTTAATATCTTCTCCCTTAGACCCACGCACACTGTAATAGATTCTGTGTTCTTGAATCTGAAGACTTTTTTAAAAGAAATTAATTTTGCTTTGGAGGGCAGTGTAAGATGTCTATTTATGGATGTCTACATAGAGGTATCAAAAACAAATATAGATTTGTTTTTGTTGTTGGTGCGGCCAAATGATTGAAATATAAAATATAGTAGGACATGTGGATTTCTGCCCTTTTGTGCATTTATTTGTCGGTGATATGAATCATTTTGAATCTGTTTTGACTTGTTAGGTTTATGTTGTCTACAATATTACTACAGAAGAGAAAAATATGAAGTGGTTGATTCTGGGCTTAGCATTTCTTTTGCCCTACCTTCTTGTAAGTTGCTACTCCTTCCCTTATATTTTCAAATAGGAATCTTTATTTTGATGAATAGTTGAATAAATTTAATCTAAATTCTGTTCATTTTAGCTTATTAGTAAAGTTCTTGGGAGAAGCCAAGATGACTTCTAAAATTTTCCTTTATCATTTCTAGAACAACTTGAACAATTTTTAAACAATTGTAAAATTGACAAATATTTTGCTAACACTTTTAAAAAAGAGCATTTGGATTAGATGACCTGGGTTTTATTACCATTTGTAACATGAACTTGTGTTTCTTGGAGTTAATCACTTAAGCTCTGTGCCAAGTTTTTTTTGTAATATGAAGATAATAGTACCTTATAGGATTGTTATGGCACTCACATGAGATTTGATGACTGTAGAAGCAGTTTATATAGGTAAGAGGTTGTAGTCATGTAATTAGTATGATCCTAAATATTAGTTTGTTGTTTAATGCTTTTCTTCTGAAAAATAACTAAGTGTTCTTTTATTGTTGTTTTGGGATGAATATGAGCCTACGTAGTATTATTAGGGTGGAAGCTTATTGCTTTAATACTTTTTGTGCTCTAAACCTTTTGTGTCTCAAAAAACAATTCCCAGTGCAAAGCTTCTTCAAAGACTACATTAGGACTTGTTTTACATGGTCTTTAAAATATAGGTGGAATAAGTAACAGCTTGCATGTATGATTTAAAGGCTGCTAAAGTACCATTCCCTCTTAGCCTCTGTTGATCTGTTTCAGTCCTTGAACTTTTTAACTTTGTCACTTTTTCTTTGTGTTAAATATTATGCCTCTAGGAAATTTATGTAAAATTTGTATTTGCCATAGGAAGTAACAGGTTAGCAACAGCTGCCATTAACCCATTTGTTCAGATTACCTTATTAACAGAGAACTAGAATCTGCAGGAATTGGATATAGGCTAGGTAATTTGGGTAGGAAAGACAGTGGTGAAAAGTTCAAAGCTTTAGGACTGGGTCCAGGAGGGTTTTTTAGGACCAGCCCTATTCAGAAACCATTGTGGTATCTGGGAAGTGTTATAGCTTACCAGATTTATTCCATAACTTTAATTTAGTCTAGGAGTAAATTTTCTTGAATGCAGTTTTTTTGGGCTGCATTTCATGGGCCAAACTATTCATTACCTGGTAGCTAAATTATTGGTGATAATTCTATCTAGGTCTGATTCTTAGGCAGTTGACATATTCTTATTATTTTACTTGAATAATTTCATGTTTGATATAACTTACTAGAATTTTTGCCCCATTAGTGCATCGCCTTCAAGAACTCAGTGTCCACTCCATCCTGAAATGTGGCATCAAAGGAACCACCCACCTCAAAGAGTCTCAGGGTAGAATATTTAATATTCTGCTATGGTGGTCAGCTTCTTGCTAACTGATAATACCATTAACATTTTTTTTTACAATAAGCGTTTTATAGAATTTTACGTGATAAGAATGTTTTTTTTCTTGAGAGAAATGTAAGAATTGCATAAATATAATGTAATAATTGGATTTTCAGAAAACATTCATTGGTAGGATAGCTTATTTTAATGAATCTAGAAAGTTTTTTCCTCAGATTTTTAATCATTGAGGCCTGTGTGCCATCTGCTTTGACAGGCTTGACTGTACTATAGCCCTTTCCCCTGACCCAAATTTTTATTAAGCTGAAAAAATTTTCGTGGTTCCATTAAGGTTTGATCATGGTGCTCCATTTAATGTAAACTAAATCTTTTAAGAAATATGTGGATCTATAGTTGTTTAACTTTTGGTTATGCTTTAATAAACATAGTTTTCTAGTTTAAATAATTAAATATAGGCAGTTTTCTCATAGTAAATTGGCAGTAATGCTCTTTATCAAGTTTCTCACAATGCAGCATTATTGTTGTGTATCAACATTTTACTATGTAGCCGTTGACTAGAGTTTTGTTATTTCCTTAGTTTTTACCCCTGAAACAAGGTAGACCTTGGTTTATTTGCTTCCTCTGTATACCTTTATCTTACTTTATATATTATTGGGATGATAATTTCTGTTCTCTTCCAAATTCTCTCCCCCATTTGAATCTCAGTAAGAGATTATGGAAATTAATTAGACTTCTACAAAATCAAGGGCTTTGAGCTCATTAGCCCAATTAGCCTTGTTGTGACTGCACTTAGAGCTCTACTTTAAAAACTGCTGGAAAGAATAATTATGGTAATTAGAGGCCAGTTTATCCTGTTTCCTCTTTTTATTATCAAAGCTAATCACTGGTATTGAGGTAGGTGATCTTCATTAAAGTTGAAAATTAAAAAAAAAATTTTTTATCAGAATTATTGGAATTTCTCACCTTGGATCTCACGGCAGAGAGCTTGGCTTATTTAACAATTTCTATATTGACATCTCACATTGAGGTTGAGCTATTTAAGCTAACTCTTGGTTAGACTTGGAATTAGAAGTATGACTAGAACTCCTATTTATCTGTTAAGTTTTACCTGTTTGCCAAGATACTTGGTTCTTAGATGTTTTTCAAGACCAAGAAGTTATAATTATGTTGCTATATTAAATAGAGCCTGAGAGAGAGGAGTGGCAGCTCCAGCCTAGCTCTGTCTCCCTTTCAGATTACTTAGGTTGCTGTGAGAATACATTCATTGGGTGGTTCCAAGTTTGCCTCCCTTGGCTTAATAGACACAAAAAGTCAGTAATATTTAGACAGAATGGGCTTTTGAACAGGACAAGCTATGTGAACCACAAATGCATATACTGAATGCATTTTCTTCAAATATATAACAATGCAGCACTTTCCTAAATTGATTTACACAGTCAGTCAACATTTCTTAAGCATTTTGCTAAGTGCTGGGGATATAAAAAGAGGCAAAAGACAGTCCCAGCCCTCAAGGATCTTACACTCTAATGGAGGACCTTATAATCTAATGGGGAAGACAACTAGTAAACAAATATGCATAAAAAGGCTGTATATAGGATAAATAGGAAATAAATACATGGGAAATAAGAGGGAAGGCACTAGAATTAATTGAGGTTAGGAGAGATTTTCTGTAGAAGATAGGATTTTATTTGGGACTTGAAGGAAGCCAAGGAAGCCAAGAGGTATAGATGAGCAGGGAGAACATTGTAGACATGAGGGACAACTGGAGCAATGCCTAGAGTCAAGAGATGGAATGTCTTATTTATAAAAGAGCGAGGATGCCAGGATCAGTAGATTGAAGAGTATGTGATGGGGCATGAGGTGTAAGAAGACTGAAAAATGATGTGCATGTAAGTTAGGTTATAAAGGACTTTGAGTGCCAAACAGGATTTTGTATTTGATCCTGGAGGTGGTAGGGATTCATTGTAGTTTATGTGGGGTTGTATGTGTGACATAATTGGACCCTTACTTTAGGAAAACCATTTTGATGTCTGAATGGAGTATGGGGGTAGATAGATGTATGAGTAGGCTGTTGCAGTAGTCCAAGAGGGAGGGAGGGAGGGAGGGAGAGAGAGAGAGAGAGAGATAGAGAGAGAGAGAGTGTGTGTGTGCGCGCGTGCGTGTTTAGGAGAGAGATAATCAATTCAGGTGAACCCTGTGGGATACCTGTGGTTTGAGTGTGACATGGATGAGGATCCAGCAAAGGACACTGAGGAGTGGGGTCTAATAGGTAGGAGGAGAACCAGGGGAGAGATGTGCCCCAAAAATCTAGAGAACAGAGTGATCAGCATTGTCAAAGGTTGTGGGGAATAAGGATTGAGAAGAGACTGAATTTGGCTATTCAGAGATCATTGTTAACTTTGGAAAGAGCAGTTTCAATGAATGATAAGATTGGAAGGTAGGTTGTAAAGGGTTAACAGAAAAGTGAGAGTAGAGAAAATAGAGGCACTTATTGTAGTTATCCTTTTTAAGAAGTTTAGTCACAAAGGGCAGAAAAGTGATAAAATGATAGTTGGATCAAGTGAAAAGTTTTTTGGAGATGAAGGAGACATGGGCATGCTTGTAGGCAGTAGGGAAGGAGCCAGTAGACAGGAAGAAATTGAAAACAAGTGATAGAGTGGGGATGACAAAAGGGACTATATGTTGGAGGAGATAGGGGTGAAGAAGGAGCCAGTAGCAGAAGGCTTATGAGAGATATGAAATGAGGAAGAAGAGAAGTGGGAGCTCATGGCGAATGGCTTTATTTTTTTCTGTAAAATATGAGGCAAGGTTCTCAGCTGAGAAGGTGAGGGCAGAGGGAATTAGGGGAGGTTTGAGAAGGAATATAAAGGCTTGGAAGAGCTGCTGTGGAGAGTAGAATGGTGAGTTGATAAGAGAAGTGAGGACCTAATTGAAGTTTTGTGAACATAAATTTGTTGTGAACCTAGAATGATTACATGATTTTCTCTACCTCCATTTAGCACATGTTCAGCAGAAGTGATAGAGTTAAATGGTGGAAATGACCTAAGGCTGAGGCTTGGTGGGGCATAATGAGAGATATGAGAAAGGAGTGCTGGTACTTGAGAGAAGAGAGTGTAGAGGTGAACTGGTTCATCAAGGGGTCAAAATTGGGGAAGGTGGAAAGTGTAGCTAGTGCAGGGGATGGCCTGGGAGAAAACTGAGGGATTTAGGGATTGAAAATCGTGGTATGGATGAATAGTTGGGTTTGGTATGGGAAGGCAAGGCAAAAAGAAAGGGAGAAAACTGCTGGATTAGTCAGATAAGGTTCACCCAATTGTTTGAAGTAGTCTGAAAGTAGAAGAGAGGTTTTTATCCTAAAGTGTTGAATTTCAGTAATTACTTTCCATTAACTTTCGCAGGGAACTTCTGATAAAGAAGCCATGTAAAAAGTATCTTGAAAGTTTTTTTCCTATATATTTTTATGAGGAAAAAATGTTCAAAATGGAAAAAATATTACGGCTTTTAAAAAAATTTAAGAATGCTCTTGTTTTACTTGATGAGTATAGGGAATATGTTGGTTATGGAGTATATTTACAGGATGATCTTTTTTTCTTGTTAGGTCCAAAGATGTTAATTTTGTACTGTAATTAACTTTAGTGTCAAAGCAGTGCCTATCAGGACACCTGCCATCCAGACTGTAAAAGGGTAGTGGTGGTGGTAGTGTTGTTGATTTGTGGGCAGGCTTTGGTAAGGAGAGGGATGAATAAGATTGGGAAAAGTCATGAATGTGGAATACTGACTCCCTTAGGGCTCTTAGGGATTGCCGTGTCTTGGTAAGGTCCTGTTGAGATCATGTAACAAATGGATGTTTGTAATTACAAGTTATGTAACAAGTGGTCCAGTCGGGGCAGTTTCTTGATTTTCTTCAGCGTGGGGAGCAGTGGCCTCGAAGGATTTTTTGGAGGATGGACTTGTGGTCTCATTGTCACCTCGGACTCTTTGCTTGGGCCACTCTGTTCTCCTCCGCCCCTACGTGTTTGTCCCTGGTGTCATTGTGGTCATTATTTAGTAATAATTACCCTTCAGACATTTGAAAAATCACCTTCTTCATGTTAAAATTAAGGATACTAGTTAATTTCACAAAGATCGTTACAACTTCTCTAAGCTTGCTTTCTTGACTTTACTAGTAAATTCTTAATAAATAATTCAATTCATTGAGTTATTTTGAAGTGTCAGGAACTTTACTAAGTGTTGGAGATGGAAAGAAAGGTAAAAAGCAGCCCCTGTCCTCAAGGAGCTTACAGTCTAATGAGGAGAGACAATACATAAAAAGTAACTGAATAGGGATGAGGGGAGAGAAGGGAAGGTGTACAATAAAAGAGCGTGATGAAGTCCTTTAGCCAGGTGGGAAATGATCAAGTGTGTCTGCCCTGGGCCTCCTCCTTAAATGTAGGAGCTAGGAGGAGCTCTTCAATGTCCGCCTTCCATCCTCTCCTTGGGAGGGGCCCAAGAGGTCTGGGGTACTGAGGAGAGGTATGAGTTTGAGAGTTGATATGATCTTGCAGGAAGATGAATTTCTGGAGATAATGGAGAAATCCAGTGGATCAACCAGATAGAAAGTGATGAGTAGACTGCTTGGAATATCTCCTTAAAGAGAAGACCCGAGAGGAATATTTTGAATGGGGAATTCCTTCTGGTCTGGTACTTGGACTAGATCGCCACTAAATTCTCATTCAGATCTAGAATCCTGTGATCCATAAACAAGTGAAATGACATGTTTGCTGAGTTATGCCATACAATCTGAAAGGTGCCAGAATTTTCAGTTCTTTTCCTGACCAACTTAACTGTGGCTTACAAATAGGTTCTTAATTTTAAATGACATAAGGATACATTTTCCATTTCATCTTACAGGAGACATTATTTAAATTAGAAAACATTGTAGCATACTCAAAAAATTGTTTTTATTGGCATTTATTTCTAGCTTCATGGTTTGCAAAAGAACAAACCAAATATAAGAGAATGCTTGGTATTCATGTCAACAGTGGCTTCCTTGGGTGGTAAAATGTCAAGGGGGATTTGGTATCACTTATTTTTATTAGCATGAACTCTGAATGTTCTGTGAGGAATAAACATTCTTCTGGTGGTTTATACATAGCTAATCTTATAAATTCTTCTATCAGAGACAACTAAGAGAAATTGCCAAACTAAATTGAGTCTGATACTTGGTATCAAAGGCATTTTTCTCATGCTTTGTGCTACTCATAGTGTACCTTTGACTTACTATCCCTCACTTGTTTTATTCCATAAAAAAGGGATATGAAGTTATGTAATTAACAACTCTGTTATTTATATTGGAAGTTTGCATTGAGTTTCTCTCTTCTCAGTGAGAATTGATCCCAAGAATTGGATAGATTTTCTTAATTTCACTCTCTTTATCCCCAAATTAGTGAGAAAACATTGGATATTTTGCCTATAACAATTATATGCTTTTGGGTGGATTTTACTGTCAGTGTATTCAAATAAAGTCAAAATTGATTTTGGTAACAATCATATTTCTTTATTTTTTTATATTTATTTCCACAATCAATATGTGAAGGAACCATGCTTTTTCCTCCTGCAAAAACAAATTTTAGATATTTTTAATTTTGGGAGCTAGTCTGTTATAACTGTAGCCTTTCCAAATATGTGGTAAGCATCCTCTTAGAAATGTAAATGCCTTTTTGGGGGATAGTAATGATTACATAGAATATTTATTAATAATTTATATATAATATTAAATATATTTATTAAGAATTTTATTATTCTGTTATTAACACCATTCTAATTATATACTTGAAATGCATAAAAATATATACAAAGCACTTTGAAAACTTTTAAGTCACTATGTAAATATCAGCTGCTATTATTATAGTATTTTCTTTGTGCTTTACAAGTATGTTCTTTTTGAAGGGGCTGAGCTTATTTAAAATGCAGTCTGGACAAATAGGTCACTTCCAAATTTGAGATTCTTTTAGTCTTTGATCCACATTGTGGGTCGTCCATTTATCTTCTCCCTTTTCAGGAGGCTTTAGATTGGGTTCCTTTCATGGTAGCTTGTTGTTCTGATCACCAGAACATTTTTTCCTTTTTCTCAATGAATTCATTATCTGACTCAGTCTTCCTTTCTACCCTGTTCCCTAGGATGAGAACTTCAGTATGCTTTCTAGTTTCTCAGTCTCATCAACTCCCATGACCAGTCCTCCATTCTCCCTCAGCTTCTAATAGGTATGGTAATAACCTCCTTGATTTTTCTATCACCTATGAGTTCCAATTCTGTATTCAAGAGCTCTGAGTTTCCTTTATCTAATCATAATCTATCTTTCCATCTCTCCCTGTGCCTGCTCCTGTAATTCCTCGATCCACCTTTTGTTGTTTTTCTTGCCCTGGCCTCTAATCCTTCTGTCCCTCAGTACCATGTACATCAGCTGTTGTCCTATATCCCCCCTCCACTTCTCAATGAAGCTTCTTGGAAAAAGATATGTGAGGTTGGTGCTTCTCATTTTCTTTTAAATGCTTTGCATTCTGACTTCCCTTCTCACCATCCGTTGGAAACTGCTCTTTTCAAAGTTATCAATGATCCATTAATCACCAGATGGCCAATTGTCAATCCTTATCCTTTTAGTTTTTCCCAGAATATTTGATGTTGTTTGACACTTCCTGGGTACTCTCTTGTCTCTGGGTTTTTCTCACTCTTCTTTTTTGGTTCTCCTTTTACGTGCTGGACTGCTAGGTCATAGAGCGTGAATTTAGAGCTAAAAATAATCTCAGATCATCTAATCCTGTTAATTTTATAGATAAAGAAACTGAGATCTAGGGAAGTTACATATTACATGGTTTGCTGAAATATTGCACAGTAGCACAGCTGGAAAATTACCACAAGTGGCTCCTCAAACTAAATATAATACCACAGATCTGACCTGACCAATGGAAAGTACAACAGGACTGTCATCTTCTCCATTCCAGATGCTAGACTTCTTTTTCTGCTTGCTATGATTGCTGTAATGTTTTGGGCCTCAACGTGACAGTATTGACTTCTGTTGAGTTTGTTTTCCACTATACTCTTTGGATCCTTTTTACTTGAATTGCTTTCTTGTCCTGACCTTTTCACCTTCTTCCCATTTTGTACTTGTACTGTTGACTTTTTGAACCCAAGCCCCATCTAAATTTCAACTTATTAGATATGGCCCATATTTTTAAAAATTTTTTTAAAGGTTTTCTTGATTACAGTTCATTAAAAATTCTTTGACCACTCTTGTTTGTTGAACTGTTTTGTGTTTACCAGCCTGTGGACACCTCACACCCCTAGAAAATTTAAACACACACATACACACACACACACAGAAAACAACACAATAAATAAAATATAGTGAGTAGAACTTTTTTTTTTTTTTGCCACCTTCTATATCTAGTATTTCAACATTCTGTAGGGAGGATGAGGGAAAAAGATCTTTGGGTCACAGTGAATCACTGTGAACCACTGTTTTTGTATCTGTATTGCCAGTAACTGACTTTAATGGTAACATAATTGAAAATATTTCCTAGTTTCCTTTTTTGGAAAGTCTCTGTGCATGAAGATTATCCTTACCTTTTGATCTCTAGTAGATTTGTTTCACTGTTTTAACTTGTTTAACTTGGTTTTATTTTTCCACAAAATTATATTGATTTTTATCCTGAATTCAGTATCTTGGTGTTTGTGATTGACTTTTTGATAGATTTCATTTGTTTCTTCTGGGCAAGTTTTAATAGACCTTATTTTCTAGGTAGGTTTTTTTTAAATTTTTTTTTTTTTAAAGAGGTTAACTGTCTTTTTACTATGGTCAGATAGCATCATTTCTCCCTTAACACTGGCTTGGTTATAAATTAATCTAGTTCCAGGCCCACATTTTGAATTTTTCTTTTTTTTTTTTTTGTGCCTTCTGGAAAACTTCTCTTAGTTCTTATTTCATTGTACTTTTCCATAAATCTCCAATCTAGGCTTACACACTGACTCTATTGGAAGACTCTTTTCTGCAAGAAAAAGAAAAGATTGATTGGCAAGGGAAAGTAATTTTATATTCCATATTTTAAATTAATCTCCAATTTAAAATTTCCCCCTTTCCTTGAATAAATGTGGGCTCCATTTTGCAAAAAGGTTCTGAAAAGACAGTTTCAGAGGCACAAAATCATGAAGATTCATGCAAAAATCTCTAGGCCTAAAAATTTAAAAGAAATCTTACGTAGTTTTTTTTAATGTCTTTATAAAATCTGGAGCCATTCCCTATCCCCCATTCCTTTAAAAATGGAGTTAGAATGCAATTATTCCAGATGTTTGAGTATATAAAACACATACTAGCAGCATTATTTTGCTTCTTTTTCCTCAAAGAAAGACTGTGTAATAGGGAAAACCAGCTTCATACTTAGGTAGGCTATAAAGGAAAATTCTTAAATGTATTTGTCTTAGTTTCTGGTTAGGATATTCATCACATGCTACAAAAGAAACTTTAGTTTTCTCTGCTTGCATTCTCACTGATGGAAAGTATTCTTGAAACAAGTCTGCAATAATTTCACATTATAAATGAGTTTGTATTGTAGTCCATTGTATTTAGGGAGCTTATGGAATTTCCTGCATGGCACCTAGGTGATGCAGTGCAGAAAAGTCAAGAGTTTGAGTCTTGTTCCTGACACTTAGTTGTGTGACCCTGGGCAAGTCTCTTAGCCTCTTGGTGCCTCAGTTTCTTCATCTGTAAAATATGGATAATTATACCTACATTACAGTGTTGTGAGAATTAAATGAGTTATGTAAAGTGTTTTGTCAACCTTAAAATGATATGTAAGTACTATATATTATTCTCAATAATAGCTATCATGCTAGCTGTTATTGGGCTTGGCAAATTGGCTTGTTTGGTGAAAACAAAACTAATTCATATTTTTCCTTAGGGACAAGCTCTTTGTAATTTCTTATTGAAAATGCTTTAAAGAGTCCCTGCTATTAAGTCTGGAAAGGGGAGTCCTTGTATACTCATCTACGGCCTGGAAACCCTAATTCCCAGAAACATCTGTACCATATGTGCTTATTTGCTTAATATACCTTAAACAGAAAAGGCTTTTAACCTTCATTTTGTACATTAGGAAGCAGTGTTTAAAAATGAGCAGTTTGAGTTAATGTTTTTTGTGAAAATATAAAACATTTTAGGATTTTATCCCATTTAAAAAAAGACATTGATATTTCAATGTAGTAGTGACCTTGGACATCTTTCCTGTTAGCAAAACAGTATCTAACATAACCTTCTCATCCTTAGAGACTCTTGTTCAAGTCCTTTGATGAGTGTTACTTAGGGTGCACTTAACATACTAGATGTCTTTTTCTGGGTCTTTTAATTTATTAACAATAACAACAGCAATATTAATAGCAGCTAACATTTAATATAGATTTTTAAAGTTTGGAAAGTTCTTTATCTCATTTTTTTCTCAAAACAACCCGGGGAGGTAGGGGTCATTATTATCTCTATTTTATAGATGAGGAAACTGAGGCCGAAAGAAATTAAGTGATTTGCCCAAGGTTATACAGCTAACAAGTGCCTAAGGACAGATTTGAACTATGATTTTTCCTGCCTTGAAGTTCAGTACTGTCCTTGCTGCCAGACATTACCTCAGTATGAATGTAGGCCTCACTGTCCTGTTGTTATCTATGCCCCAGACATGGTTAGCCTATCTCTTTTTACAGTGGCATGCCAAGTGAATGATATTTTTCTTTATACCATCTACTATTTATAATTCCTTATACACAATTAATCATTAGTAATTTACCAAAGCTCTTTACACTCAATACCTACCTTTCCACTGACCACTGTCATCCATAATTTTGATTCTTTGAAATAGTAGTAGTTTGTGATGTGTGCCCATGTAGCATCCCTGAGAAAAGATCGTGTTTAAAAAGATGTGTGAAGAAAGTTAATAGAAAACAAAATTTTTTGGGGGGGGCAGAGAAGGAAAGAGTTGGAAGACAGTCACAATTAGTACATAGCAAATAGTCACATATTTACATAATCTGCTTGGGGAAAAGGATTTTAAAAAATTATAGTCTGGATTACAGGTTCCCAAACTTATTTGGCCAATTGCTCTCTTTAAAAAATATTACTTAGTGCCCTGCTGGAAATCTGTTTTCTTTAATCCTTTAACTTTTTTTAAAGTTTTTGGCATTTTCAAAATATAAAAATTGTTTAAAAGTTACGCATCTTAAATTTAGTAATTTGTTGTAAACTTGGGTTTTTTCCTGCATTAAAATTTTGATGATGCATCATGCAACCATATTGTATCATATTGTAAACAAGTATTTATATGCACATATTTTTGCTGATGCATGCTGGACTTCCTAACAATGCATGACATGCTCACCTGCCAACACTTGCTTCTTAAGACCTGTCAGTGGACTTGACCACTGATTGGTTATAACTTGCATTTTGCGTGTGTAATTGGAAAATAATGTAATCACTACAACTGTAACTCTGTTATACAACAGGTGAAACATGTATGAATGTTTTTTCAAAATTTTCTTACCGTCTTTCTTCATACTTCCACTACCCTTTATTTTTATTCAATGCCTTCTAGCTATACCTTCCACCCTATCCCTCATCATTCCAGCACCCTCCCCGCTGTGAGCCCACTTTGGGAACTTCTGGAAAACAGGCATTTTTTTACCCATTTGGTTTTTCCTCTGTGGATTATAAGACTCAACTCTTTTGAGTGCTTGTGTATTTAGGAGACACTGAAGCTTGTTGCAGTCATCACAGTGCCATCCACAAATAAGGAATATCTGAGTTATCCTTTTTTAATATTATCATTTTTTAAATTATTAGTGATTTGGAGCATATGATTATTGATAGTTTGGATTTTTTCTTTGGTTTAGTATGTTTCTTATTGTCATTTTTTCTGAAATTTTCTTTTGTTTCTTAAGTTTCCTCTTCGGTCCACAGGTTCTCTATGGTTATGTTAGTTAGTGTACAGTTCCTTTTTCATTTTTCTTCAGGGGACCTGTTGAATATAATTTTATTGCATAATGATCAGAAAATTGAGTATTTTAAATATTTCTGAATTTCTGCGTGTGTCATCCATCACCCCTATTAGAAACAGAGCCTACCGGAGGGCAAAGGCTACATTCATTTTTGGATTTGTACTCTCAGCATTTAGCACCATGCCTACCACACCAATGCTTAAAAAATGCTTTTGCATGCGTCCATTTGAAGAAGGGAAATAGTCAGAAAGACAATGATGTAAAAGCACGTATTGGGGAGAAATAGACAATGAAACTGTAATAGTGGACGTTTAGCATTTTCAGATGAGGAAAATGTGAACAAGAAAGACATTAAGAATCTGCATAGAACATGAGAAAATTAGGATTGATGTATGGTAATTACAGAATGGGAATAGAAAGCAGTGATATGCTCTTAGCTATACAACTTTGCTTTACAAATAACTGATAATGTATTGCAACATTAGGTAACAGTTCTCTCTTTGTTATAAATCAGGACTATTGGGAGGTATGACCCTAAATGACATTGTACTGCACTTAAAGAGCTTGCAGATTAAACTCTGACTTTAAGCTATTAAAGGATAATACATTCTTCTGCTACTGCTTAGCTTGAAGTAGTGATTTTTAACTCTAACTTTCTTACCAGGTGAAATTGTAATGCATCAGCAAAATCATTTAAAATTTAAATATTATTTTATTTTACCTAGAGTTCAAGAAAATATTTTCGAGTTGGACGCAATAGGAAGAACTGTTCTATGTCCATGAATTGAGAAAAGGTCAGTTCACTGATTTATTATATATTGAGGTTTTGACACATATTTTACATGTATTTTGAGCCACATTATCTCTAGTCAGTTTGTGGTTAGTTTTTAGATTATTCAAGCCATTTGTTTCTTCTTCCCTTTTTTACTGTACCTGTTTGTTTTATTATTATTGGGGAAGGAGAAAAACTCAACTAAATGATTTTTGTGCAAATTTCATAGTGTCATTGCCACAATGAAATATTTTTGTTTGTCACGTAGTTAATGTCGGAAATTCTTTCCAGCTAGTAAGTTATGACTCCTCAGAAAATGAGGTTTTTTTTGCTAGACAGTTTATGGAATTTGAAATTCTGCATAAAGTTTATTCACGTAGTTTATTTGTCCTAAGATCATAACAAGTTTGTATGTGAGAGCCACCATTTTCCTAAAAACTGTTATTAAAAATTTCTCATTTTGAAAGACTTGTATTTTGTTGAAAAACAAATAACTTTTAATTTACAAATAGGCAAAAAAATTAAAATTTAATACAAATCTTTTTTTATTAACAAAACTTATTTTCCCCCCAACTTTCCCTCACCCTATCTGCCACATTGATATGGGAATGGGGGAGGGGAGGAACTCTTGTGACAAATATGTAGAGTCAAACAAATTTCCACATTGACTCTGTCTAGAAATACATCTCATGCTCTACCCAGTTGTCTATTAGGAGGTGGGTAGCATGCTTATCAGTGATCCTCTGAAATTGTGGTTGGTCCTTCCATTGATCCCAGGTTTTTAAGTCTTTCAGAGTTGGCTTTACAGGGTTGGTATTATTCACTTTACTTGGTATTAGTTCATAGAAGTCTTTTCCAGGACTTTCTGGAATCAGTCTTTTCTTCATTTTGGTTGCCACAGTAATGTCCAGTTACATTCATATACCGTAACTGGTCCGGCCATTCCCCAGTTGAAAGGGACTCAGTTTCCAATTCTTTAGCACTACAAAAAAGAGCTGCTTTAAGAGTTTTTGGTCCTTTTCCTCTTTTTAAAATTTCTTTGGGGTATAGACCTAAAAGTGGTCAAACATTATGTGCAGTTTAGTAATGAAAAGGTTTTTTTCTTAATTCAGAAAAATAAAATGTTTTGTCACTGTGGGTTCCAGGGAGTGCAGTTGCTATTTTTTTTTTTAATGTTAATGTGAAGCTGCTGCTAGAACCTGGTCCTTCAGATTCACTTTGGGGGGGGGGGGTGGTGTGTGTGTCTGTGTGTCTGTGTCTGTGTCTGTGTCTGAGTCTGTGTCTGTCTGTGTCTGTGTTTTTGAAGTAAAAGAAAGCTCTCAAAATAGCTGTGCTGGAATTGGTCCATTCCCTGAAGCAGAATCAGATTTATCTTAGGCCTTTGTGGAGGTTTAGGACTTGGCCAAAGAGTGGAGTAATTGGATTGTTGCTTTGAGAGTAGCTATTTTCAGCCTTTCTTAGGAGAATTCTGGGAATAGGAATTGTAAAATGAATTTTTATTAAGTTTTGTTGTTTTGTACTCTGACATTAGGATTCATTTCCTGCTCATTTTTCTTGACTTTTACTGGTATCATTCTTCTGTGCTAGAAACATAGGAAATATTTTGGATAAGTATAAATTAAATGAATTAAAGAGAGATATTTTGAGTTAATAGTAAAACTCAAAAATGTTTAAGATTTAGCCAGCTTTGAAATTTTATAGAATGTTTTAGCAGGAAGTGAGCAAACTACAGTAGTTTGTAGTGACTATGGATGATATTTGTAAGGCAAAAATTAGTAGTACATACATTTTTTTTTTTTACTTGAAGTTTTAGATTTTAGAGCAGAGGTTAACCTTCTGTGTGTGTCATGGATATCTTTTGCAGTTTTATTTGTCTTTGGAATTCCTCACTACCAAACATAATGCTCTGCTTACAAGTTGATGCTTATTAAATATTAGTTGAATTTAAATTCTACTGTGTCCCTTAGAGCATATATCTCTCCCATTACATTGGCAGAATGTTGGCTTTCCTTCCTGATCATATAGGCTAAGTATTTGTTCCGATTTCCTTGAAGACTATATCATGGAAATTGATTTGACCACTACACCAGCAGGTATACTTTGGAACTTAAGTTACTTCTTAGTTAGGAGTCTATTCAATTTGTAGATATATGCCTGCTGTATTGCTAGTGCTGTGTAATCAGTCAATCATTGAGCACTTCCTTTGTGCCAGACACTGTACAAAAAGAGGAAGAAGATAGCCCCTACTCTCAAGGAGCATACAATCTAATGGAGAAGACAACTTGCAAACAAATATATACAAAACAAGCTATATACAGGATAAAATGGAGATAAATAAAGGAAGACATTAAAGTTAAGAGGGGCTGGGGAAGGCTTGCTGCAGAAGATAGGAGTTTAGTCAGAACTTAAAACAGAACAAGGGAGATAAGTAGTCCAGAGCAGAGTTAGAATTGCATTTTAGGTGTGGGGAATAGCCAGATAGTACTGGGAGCTAAGGGAGGTTGAGAGGGTCTTGTCTGAGATTTAGATCTTTTTGTTCAGAGAGCTTACAGTTTGGTAGGAGGGAGTGGACACGTGGATAACTGTAACACCAATCATACATAATAATACATTTGGAATATCTGGAAGATTTTTAGTTTTTGAATTCCTTCTTACTCATGAAGATTTGAGTTGAAAAATAAATTGATAAGGAAAGCCTTTCTTTATTATGGGGCTCTGTCATGTTCTTTTTAAATCAGCCTGTGAAACATGTCCATCATACCGTACCTTCCTGGCCTATCTCTCTAGTAAAATCACCCAGTTTTTCTCTTCTTTGGCCCTTGTCCTCTACTAAGGATAAACTTATACCTCTACAAAGGATAAACTTAAGCAAAACAACTATAGTAAAGCAAATAAGCTTTGAAATACTCCTCTTCCCATCCCTTTTGGAAAAACATCCTACTTAGTATGTAACTTATTAAAAAAAATCTATTGTTTCAGTTATTCTGTGTTTATCCCAAGCAGTGTTGTCTATTTCAAAATATAAACATTCAGAGCAGGAAGCATGCCTTTTAAAAGTTAACTCTTGTGTAACCTTCTTAGGTAATGTAGTAAATACACAGATGGATGAACAATAAATATTATTTTATGAGCACCAATTAAAACATCTGATTTTTATTATTTCCCCTTCAAGTACTATACATTAAAAAAAAAAAACAACACTGCTCTTTCCAGTCTTCCTTGGAGTCTGCTATGATTTAGGTTTGTACAAGTTTCTATTAATTTTTCATTCACTTTCTAGTGGTTTTTATTTTTATTTTTAATTGTAGAGAGTTGAATGAGACTGAGTACTACTTAATAAAGCTGATTTCATTAATCTTGTAGACCTGCACTGCCAGGTAGGAGGCAGAGGCAAAGTTACACACACACACACACACACACACACACACACACGCACACATACACACGCACACACATGCGCGCGCACGCACGCACACACACACACAGAAACAAGCGATTAGCAGGCACAATATCCAGCCTTTTTGTTCATTGAACATCAGTACCACTGAAGAGGAGGCTTTGAAATGTGAAACGAGAAATGTTTCCAATATAAAGAAGTCCACTCTGAGCCTGAGGAGCAAATAAGTCAAGAAGTTTCCATTCGGTTTTCCTCTGGCTTCTGTCCGGCACAAGCTGAACGGCGCCGACTGTACTTCTGTGTGGTAGAGATAGTGCTGAGTTGGAGGGGGAGGAGCGTGAGTTTGAGTCCTAACGCTGCTGTTTATTGCCCGCGTGATTTTTTTGGCAGGTTGTCTCGTCACTTTGATACTAGTTTTCTTGTCTGTAAAATTAAGGGGTTGAGTTCGGCACCCTTAAATTGTACCCAGCTCTAAAAATGCATGGTTTTGATACTTTCAAGAGGAACAGCAAGAGGCAGTTTGGCTGGACTACAGAGTGTGTGATAGGGAAGAGTGTTTGCTAATTGGAGAGTGGCAAATCGGAGCCAAGTCTTCTGTGTGTTCCTCCTTCGTTGCCAAAGAAGACCATGCCATCAGAGAAATAGTGACGTGACTTGCACTTGACTTTGTTTTGAGTGAGGGAGGGCTGTGCAGGTCACCAGCCTCACTTCTTCTCCAGAGCCATCTGAATCCAGTGACCAGATAGTCATCAGGATGACTGGAGATGGCCCAGGATGAGGCAGTTGGGGTTAAGTGACTTGACCAAGGTCACACAGCTAGTGAATGTCAAGTGTCTGAGGTGAGATTTGAACTCAGGTCCTCCTGACTCCTGCACTGGTGCTCTATCCACTGCACCACTTAGCTGCCCCCAGCCAAGTCTTTAAATGCCAAAGTTTGTATTTGATGTTAATAGTTAGAGAAATGGGTACATGACAATCAGACATGTGTTTAAAGAAAATCACTTTAGCGATTATGTGGAGGATGGATCAGAGAAAGAATAAAGTGGCCCTGGAAGAGGTCAAATGGTAAGGTAGCCTCCTGATTACTCATGGCCTGTGATGTCATATTAATGAGGGAAAGATCAACAACACTAGTTGTATCGCCAAGGCAATATTCACAGCACCAATGGTCACTATGAATATGCTGACATAGTTCTGAATCACGAAGTATAAAAAATTATCCATATAGAAGGCAGAAGAAAAACATTTATTCAAATGCCAGAAAGTCAGATCCCAACAACAAAAAGCCAAATCCGTCATAGTAACCAAGAAGCCAATGCACTTTTTCACTGCAGGATGTAAAGCTATTCCCAAGCCTCCCTCCCCTCCCCAAGAACAAGACTGCCTGCAGCTTCTCTCCTCAGCCCAACTACTGTCACTAACTTCTTCCCAGTTCTGCTCCACCCATTCATCAAGCTCCTCCTACCACATGTGACTTAGACTTCCATGTGATTTAAGCAAGTCACATGGACCTGTTATTGAATGGGAAAGTTTATCTTCCCATTTAAATCACCATTACAGCAGGAGAGGGTGGTAATGAAAGAGCTGTTGTTCAGAGCAAGTCAGAGGTCTCTGAATGCCAGAATATAGAAAGTGGAACAGGAGTCCTTGGGTGAAGGGATTTTTGTTAGGGAATGTGGTGGGGTTCCTCTGGAACAGTGGAAGCAGGAGGGACTAAGGAGAATAAGACCTGAGAAAGAGTTGGACTGGGTATAAGGTTCATAGTTCAAGAAGAGATATCAATTAACAATCATTTATTAAATACTGTTTATTGGAAATCTTGAGTACCTAGCAGGATTACGTATAATGAACAAAATAAAGATACAAAGGCAAAAGTGAAATGGTCCCTGCTCTTAAGAAGATTATATTGTAATAGTGGAGATAAAATGAAAAATATGTATACACACATATACATAAACAAACATATATATGTATATCTAGTATAGTCTATGTATATATGTATATGCTTGTGTGTGCAAAATAAATACAAAGTAATTTTGAGATGGACACACAGGGAGAGCAGGTGTAGCCAGTTCATGGCTCCCAACTCTCCTAGTGCTTGCTGCCAGCAGGTTAAATGCAATTGGCAAATGTTTAACAAAATGAACAAAAATACAATAAGATATGGGTAGTGTTAATCTGTAGTTTTCTAAGTCAGTATGTGGCTAATAGGTATTTATTTTTATTTGAGTTCAGCACCCCTGAAGAAGAGAATTCCAAATGGGCAGGTAGCCAGTACAAAGGCAGGAAGTGTCATAAGCGTGGGATGATGGCAGGTAAACCAGCATAGCTGGATTGCAAAGTATATGGAGGAAAGTAATATATTAGAAGATTGAAAGGGTAGGAATGGGCCAGGAGTGAAGAGTTTTAATGCCAGACAGTGGAGTTTATTCTAGAGGTCTAAAACTATTGGAGAGTGAGTATGGGGGTGGCAGGGGAAGGGAACTAGATGGCACAGGGCTGGATTCATCTCCCTGAGTTCAAATCTGGCTTTGGACACTTACAAACTGTGTGACCCTGGACAACTTACTTAACCCCATTTACCTCAGTTTCCTCATCTGTAAAATGAGCTGGGGAAGGAAATGGCAAATGGCAAACCATTCCATTATTTTTGCCAGGAAAACCCCAAATGGGATCATGAAGAGTTGGATATGACTGAAATGACTGAACAGCAGTAAGTGTGTGTGTGTGTGTGTGTGTGTGTGTGTGTGTGTGTGTGTGTGAGACAGACGGACTTTTACTTTAAGTAATCACTGATGACTGTGTAAAGGGGATGCACTGATGGGTCAAGGCTTTGAGGTAGGGTGACTGAAGAGGAGGCTACAGGGATAAGGATCTGAAATAGGGTTGTGATTATGTAAATGGAGGGAGTAGATGTTTTGGAGATAGAAATGACAAAGTTTAACAACTGATTGAATAGGTGGGATGAGTGAGATTGAGGACTCTATAATGACATGAAGATTTTTTTCAATCCTGGGTGACTGAGAGAATGATCATGTCCCTTATAGTGCTAGAGATTTTAGGAAGAAGGATTGGTATGGGGTAAAGATAATGAATTCTGTTTTGGATATACTAGGGTACAGGCTTTGCTGTCTGAAATGTCTAGGAGGCATCTTGCAAAATGGAATTGGAGCTAAGGATGAATGCATAGATTTGGGAGTCATCTGCATAGAAAGGATAATTAAATTTATAGAAACTGAAGAGGTCACTGAATGAGACTGTGTATAGAATAAAAGAGAAGAGTGTCTAGGACAGAGTCTTTGGGGACAATCATAGTGAAAAGACAATGGTTCTAGAACACAAAACATTTCTATTCCCTGATGTTATTTTGCTTTTTGGGGACTAAACCAGTAAGTTTAGCTCTCATAAAACTGAAAAATAATGGCAAAGATTAAGGAAAGGAGAGGAATGGGGCCAACCTCCTGCTGGGGTTACTGTATTCCCTTGCTTCTGTCTGGACCTTAACTTTCCATTGTATATCTTCTGACTTTGGATAGCAGTGGATTAAAGCAAGTTGGTAACTATGGGAACCAGTAAAATCTGTTGGCATTGAGAGTTGTAAGAACTTGGAGCTCCTACGTGTGCTCCAAAATACCTCAGATGAGGGAATATTCAAAAAAATTTTCCTACTATTGTTTAAGATGATAGATAATTTACCAGTTCTTTGCTTAGTGAATCTTATTCCAGCAGCAGATTTTGTTGGGATGAGTGAAAGGGAGGAATAATTAAAAGGTTCTTCTTCAACTTGTGTTTTATAGAAAGGAAAGAAAGTAAAAAGGTCTTCAATTTGTCAGATGAAGCTCTCTTAAAGGATTTATTTTTGGGCTCTTGATGACGTCAGAGTTGCACCTTTATCTTTTTTTCCCATCTAGCAGTTGGGAGTAGTCCAGAAAGGAAAAAACAAATCAAGATTTCATTGTAACTGGGGCAGCTGGGTGCAATGGATCAAGCAACAGCCCTGGAATCCAGAGGACCTGAGTTCAAATTCCACTTCATACGCTTGAGATTACCTGTGTGACCCTGAGAACTTGCTTAACCCTAGGTGCCTCACAAAAAAAGATTTCATTGTAACATCACCTCCCCCCTTCACAAAAAGAGTGTGTATATGATTTTTTATTGTTGATTTCATTCTGAATTAGATGAAATAATTTTTAAATGGATAAAATAATTTTAAAGGTTGTATCTATATTTGGAAAATAATGCATAATTTAAAATGCATTTTATTTCAGTATTCATTTACTTCATTAACCTCATTAGTAGCTTTCAGGAAGTCTTAAATTGAAAGCTTAGAACATTTTTTCCTTAGAACATTTTTTTTACCCTCTGGCTTTTTTTTTTCTGCTCATGAGGATAAACACTCATTGTAATGTTTTTTAAAGAAAATAAATTACTTGTGGAGAAAATAATATTGAGAATATTTTGAGTTTGGCTAATCCTCCTGTATATAAAAACAGATATGTAAACTTGATTATTGATCTTAAGGCTTCTTAATTGTCTTACTGTTAATGAAAAACTCATCTAGAGAAATCTATTCTTAGTTTAAGCATTCTGAGTCTAGTCAGAGTGTGTGTGTGTGTGTGTGTATGTCAGACACTCCAAGTTTAGCAGCTTTGGGATCAGAGAAGTTATTAATCATTTTACAACAAGTTTCCATGTAAATTGAATCATGACATCAATTGCAGGCTAGTAGACTACTTTACCCTAAGTATACATGTAAATAGGACAGTGAGGTCAATTTTTTAATGTGTTTATTTTAATGCTACTTAAGGCTGTCCTTTTAAAAATTTTAGATAAGTTTATTGGTTTTGTTTTTGTTTTTATTTCACTTATATTTCTCAATATGTTCCTATCTTTTCCCAGAGAAAAAACCCTTAAAACAAAGAATTAAAAAAGATGAAAATAAAGTTCAGCAAAACTAACCTACTTATTGAAAAAAAGTTTGACATTAAATATAGTGTCTTGTACTGATAGCCTACCCGTACTCCCTACCTCAACAATGTAATGAAATAAAATGAACAGTTGCAAAATGAAGTTGGTTTAGTATGACAATTAAGAGAAGCAATCAGATTTTAGCTTATGAACACTGAATTCATCTTGTGCTCCTCCTGTTTCCCTCCATCTGTTGTTTCATACGTATGGGTGGATGCAATTAATCAACATTTTTTCATTTTATTAAGAGAACCCCTACTCATTCCCCTCCCAACTTGGAAATTCCCTAATCTATCCTCCAATTAGAAATTAGATTATCTAATTTTGTATCCTAGGTAATTGTTTTTATTATAATTAATTGAATAATTATATATATAATATATAATAATTATTTGAATAATTTTTATGTATAAAAATCTGCTTCATTCTACATTCAGGGTTTTTGGACTGATTGGGAAGTCCACCAACCCATTTATTTTGACTGCCTAGTTCATAAAATGCCGTTACTTGGATTGTTTCCAGCTATAAGTTAACTACCACAAAGGAAAAGAAGTAAGAAAGTAGGAATAAAGAAAGAAGGAAGCCAGCATTTATTAAGTGCTTACTATATTCTGGCACTGTGCTAAGCCTGGGATACAAATCAAAAGTAAAACATAAGTGCTTTACAAAAGTAAAAAGAAAGACAATCTCTTACTCTCTAGGAACTTATATTCAAATGGGAGAAATATAATACCTAAGAGAGAGCTGAGAGGAATGGATAAGGATGGAGTGGCATAGTTTTAAGTATAGAAGTCAGGAACACACCTGAGTGGGAAATGAAGGCTGATATGATCCCTTCCACAAAGTGGAGGTCTCAAGAGGAATGCATCACTGGGAAAAAGGGGACTGGCCTTGTGGAGGAATATTTCAGATTGAATAGAGCAACTGGTTTGATATCCCAAGCCAATGAGACTGGCTACCATCAAAGATTTCATGGTGATGCATAAGAGACGTGAGCTGTAGAGGCATAATTTCGAAGTTACTAAATCAGGAATAGGACCTGAAGCTACATGCAGGGATGTAGCCTGTAGTCAAGTAAAAGCTGGCACTGTCAGCTTTGGACTTGAACTTGGTAGGACTAATATTATGTGGGAACTGAGGTAATCTGTGAATCCTGCTCCCCGTGAGTCCTGCTCAGTGACCATGAGCATTCCCCTAAGGCTTTATCCTGGACTCTCTTGTATTTCCGTACTATCTTAGCTGCACCTGGGACAGTTATCTCTATGCAGATGATTCCTGCATCTACATAACCAGCCCTAATCCCTCTCCCAAGCTGTAAACACCCTGGGAACTTGTCCAGAGTAGATCTCATCATCTGTATCCCCTCCTCAAATTCCCTTTTCCTATTCCTATTCCTATCCCTATTTCCTATACCGCCATCTTTCCAGTCACTTAGGTTCACAACCTTGATGTTATTCTCTATTCACAAAACATGTCCGGCATATTGTCCAGTCTTGTCATCTCTGTTTTCACAACATTTCTTGTATATATTTACTCCTTTACAGTTACAATCCTAGTTGGTCATCATCTCTCTCAACTACTACTGTAGTATAGAGTATAGTATAGTATAGAGTATAGAGTAGCTTTCTAACTGTTGTCTGTGCTTCAAACTTCTCTTCACTCAAAACTCTTTCACTTAAGCTGCTAAAGTGATGTCATCCCTTCTGGAGCTCATTGAAGTCCAGTGGCTCCCTTTTCCCTACACATTCAAGCCCCATAGTCTTTAAAGCTCTTTTTAATCTGGCCCCTTTCCTACCTTTCCAGTCTTCTCACCCTTCATTTCTCACCGCAAACTCTCTAATCTAACTACACTGTCCTGTTTGCTTTTTCTCCAACAGAATCTTTCATTTCTCCTTGCCTTTGCACTGGCTGACCTTCATTCTAATTCTTCGTTTCTGCTTCTCAGTTTCTCTTGCTTTCTTCATGACTCAGCTCGGAGATTACCTTTGCAGGAGACCTTTCCTGGTTCCCCCATCTGTTAATACCTCTTCTTTCAGATTACTTTATTTCTTCTCTGTCTTGTATATACTTAGTTATTTACATGTTGTCCCCCTCTTAGATTCTACATTCTTTAAGAGTAGGGACTGTAAATCTAGATCTTACACTTGGCACTTAGTAAGCACTGAATAAATGCTTATTGACTGACTGAAATAGGGGGAAAGAGGAGTTGTATGAAATAATGTGTTGGAGCCAGATCATGTAGATTTTCAACTGCTAAGCTAAAGGGTTTATATTATGTCTAATAGATATAGATTTGGATTTTGGAATGGATCCACAATGTGTGGATGTTTTTATCTTGGTTACCTAGGATTAAGACCTGCTAATAAAGTTTGTAGGCCATTTTCAAAGTAATCTTAGCAGTTCTCTATTCAAGTTAACAGATTCATTTATTTTAATTCTCTTATTTGTGTGGCATTATGGTAAAGCCTCTGAATTAAGGTTACCCTGTGTCTGAAGTGGTAATAGATCTTGCTTAAGATTGTTAGAAAAATACCAAGGAGAGAGATTCAAGAAAAATAGTGTGAAAAACTTGTAAAGGAAGAGGTTACTTCTGGAGGGGCAGGTGAAGAATGATGCTTCATGAAGGAACTGGCACCTAAGTTGAACCTTGAAGGGAAGGTCTTTAGCAAGTGGAGATAAAAGGGAAGCTATTCCAGGTGTGATAGGTAAGAGAGTGGAGGAGGAAAGTGAAATTAAGATTTTTTTTTTCCTCCTTGGCCCCAGGGAGCAACTCAGCTTGTATTGTGGATTAACTGGGTAGAACAAAAATAATTGAAACTCTAAAATCTTTTAGAATGCTTAAAAAAAAATCATGGAATATTTAGAAAACATATTATCTTCATATATGGTCATTCTTGTAAACTTAATCTAAGATGTCTCTTTTCTTGGCAGTACTTCCTTCACTAATTTGACTAAAAACTCTAAAATTCTAAATGGAGATAGAAATGTCAGAAGGTATTACATAAGGATATGGAAAATTAACAAGATTTTTTTTGTTGCAATAATCTGAAATTTTCTGACTTTTAATAATTATGAAAATAGACATTATGGAAAGAACAAAGAATATTCAGTCACATGGAGAGGAATAATATTCATGTTTCTAGTTATTCTGGAAAAGGAAATAAGAAGGTTCTTTTTTCCTTCTAAGTCATTTATATCAAGCCAGAAATGGATTAATGGATTATCTTGACAGAGACCTTGTTTTGGTAACCTGTTGTGTTCCACTCCCATGTTCACATCTTTAGTGGTCTTTATAATGATATTTATGAATAGTGTCCTTAAATTAAAGGAATTCTTCCCCCCTCTCCCCCCAGCTCCCAGTCATTCCTTTGGAATGGGAACCATTGCTACTTTATAGTGGCATATGAGGAGAAGATATATGTTTAATATAGTTATTGTGCTTCTGGAAGTTTGGTAAGTTTGGTGATAGGGCATAAAAACTAAGCATATGTTTTTATTGACATCTTATGCTTTGACACTATCATTCTCCTGTGTATCTGTTTCCTTCTAGCCTGGATCAGAGAAACACAAAGAATAGATAAGAGCATCTAAGAGAACAGTTTAGTAAAACTAACCAACATATTAAAAAAAGTCAAACTTCTGAAGTGTTCCGCCCATATAATCCTTCACCTATGCAAAGAATTGTGGGTAAACTTCTTAAAACTCCTTTGGAGACAAGCTTAGTTGCCTCATCCTGGGCCATCTCCCGTCATCCTGATGACTATCTGGTCACTGGATTCAGAAGACTGTGGAGAAGTAACGCTGGTGACCTGCACAGCCCTCCCTCGCTCAAAACAAAGTCAAGCATAAGTCATGTCATTTCTCTGATGGCATGGTCTTCTTTGGCAGTGAAGGACGAACACACACTTTATTCTGTGATATTTATAGAAAGGAAACAATTTTCATTAAATCATTCAACACAGACTGAAAAAAATGGTAAATGCAATTAGTGATGTAAAGACTCAAGTTTTTTATAAGTCTTTGCTATTCCTTATAATCCTCTGATTAGATGGTAGGACCATGAACTCCAAATCTTCATTTAAGGAGAGAGCTCAGCTCAGGAATCTCTTTCTCACCTTACTGTGGGACTTTTCTGGCTGTCTTTTCCACTAGCCCCAGGGAAGCTCATTATTGAGATAACTTCATCATCTGGTAAGATCTTGTCAGCCGTGTTACTCCACCTCATTGCTACCGATTAAAAGATGGGACCTTGAACTCCAGATCTTGAATTTTGAACTCTCTTCACGGAGGGAGATGCCTGAGCATCTTTTTCTTACCTGGCTGCACTGCTTGGGGACTTTCTCTGACTGACTTTTCTTGTTGGTTGTGTTTGACCTTTGTTTTCGAAGATGATCATGACATCAGGAAAATTATGATAACATGACTTGCAGTTGACTTTGATTTGGGTGAGGTAGGGCTGTGCAAGGTCACCATTCTCGTATTCTTCTCCAGAGCCATATGAATCCAGTGACCAAATATTCATCAGGACTGGAGATGGCTCAGGATGCAATGGGAGACCCTGACCCTTTTAGGCTAAGGTCTTTTCAGGTTCTTACTTTGAGTGAGGTAGCACCCATTCAGTGAATAGGCCTCTTTAAGAAGTGAGTCAAGGGATGGCCCCTTTAAGTATAAAAAAGAAAAAAAAAAAGCTAGGAGGGGAAGACCCTCAGGGTTGCGAGTCAAAAACAGAAACGGTTACTATTGACATTCACTCTGAGAAAGGAGGGTCCAAAATATAGTCCTGGAGCTTGGTCAGGGACCTGTTGTGGTCCAGACTGAACTGGGTGGGAAAGGAAGAAAGAAAGAAGGAGGGAGAGAGGGAGAGAGGGAGGGAGGGAGGGAGGGGCAGAGAGAGAGAGAGGGAGAGAGAGGTATCCATCCCTCCCCCCCTATTTTTCAGCTTCCTTTTATGTTCTGCTTTCCTCCATTAGAGTGTAAACTTCTTGAGGAAGGGGACTGTCTTTTTTTTTCCTTGGGAGGATGTCCCCAGCACTTAGCACTGTTCTTGGTGCATCGGAGGTGCTTAATAAATGCTAACTGATTGACTTTGAATGGACTGAAATTTGACATTTTAAATGAGCATGACTATATTGAAAGGACTTAAACATTTGGAAAAATTAAAAATTTATGTGACTCTATTCCCTCACTTCCTCTTACCTAGCTTCCCTCATTGTCATGACTGATCATTTTTTTTAATGTAAGTATTAACAGTGATTAAGCACGTACTGTGTGCCAGGCACTGTGCTAAGCCTGGGAATACAAAAAAGGGGCAAAAGGCTCCTTGCCTTCAAGGAGTTAATAGAAGAGATAACATTCAAACAAATATATGCAAAGCAAGTTATTTGCAGGATAAATAGGAAATAATTTACTGAGGAAAGCATTATAATTAAGAAGGATTAGGAAATGAAATTTTAGTTGGGACTTAATGGAAACCAGGGAAGTCATTAGGTAGAACTGAAGAGGAAGATCAGTCCAGGCACAGGGTTCATCCAGAAAAAATGCCAAGAGATGGAGTGTTTGTAGAATCGTTAGGAGTCCATTGTCACTTGATCAAAGAATATGTGGAGGGTAGTACAGTGTAAGAAGATCAGAAGGGTAGGAGGGGGCAATAGGAAGCTAGTGCAATTTATTGATTTGAGTGGTAACATCATCAAACCTGCACTTTAGGAAAACCACTTTTGTGGCTGAATGGAGAATGGATTGGAGTGAAAAGAAACTTGAGGCAGGCCCAGCCACCATCGTACTATTAAAATTAGGTGTGAAGTGATAAGGTGCTGAATAGAATAGTGGCTTTGTCAGAGGAAACCAGGAAGTGGAGTTAAGACAGGTTGCAAGGTAAAATCTACTGGCCTTGAAAAAAGCTTGCATATGGGAGGTGAGAGATTGCCAGAAATAAGATGACCGACTAGGATGGTAACCCTGAAGGACTGGGAGAATAGGCTGGGGTTGTGCTCTATAGTTAAAGGGAAGGTGCGAGTAGGTAAGGTTTTTGGGGAAAGATTAATGAGTTCTGTTTTGGACATACTGATTTTAAGATCTCTACCTGGACTTATAGTTTGAATATTCCATTCTATCTGTGTACCATAATTTGTTTAGTTGTCTCCAGCTGATGTCTTTATTTTGTTTCCATTTTTTTGTTACCACCAAAAGTGCTTCGCTAAATATTTTAGTGTATTTGGAGACTTGTTTCATATGAGTGACCTCCTTGGTGTGTAGCAGTAGAACCTCTGGGTCAGAGTTTATGGGCATTCACCCTTCTGCCAGAGATCGGAGGCAGGCTACATCATCATTCTTCTTATATGATGATTGATGCCTGTGTTCTTGAGAGTTTTAAAATCATCCAGTTTCCTCTTCCTTAAAATAGTATGGTCATTATGTCAGTTGTTTTTTTTTTTTGGTACTGCTTGTTTTACTTTGCTTCAGTTCATGGAAGTCTTGCCAAGTTTCTCTGAATTCTTCATACCTAGCATTTCTTAAGTCACAAACAATGTTCCATTGCAATTATATATTTCAATTTGTTTAGGTGTTCACCAATTGCTGGATATCCACTTCGTTTTTGATTCTTTGATACTGCAGAATCACTGTATATATTTTTACTTATGAATGAGTCTTTTCACTGGTCTTGAACAATAGGCGGGGCGGGGTTAAATGTGCCTGGTAGTCAGAGTGGCTTCTTTTAAAAAGAGGCTCCTGTGTCTTGTAATCTACAACTGTTTAAAGACACTATGCTTTATTAGTTATCTTAAGGGATTTCCATGAATAATTTTGATGTAGAAAACATATTCTCAGATAATCCATGTAGCATGTATATGTGTGTGTGTGTGAGTGAGTGTAAAATGCAAAATGATGAGTGGGTGCATGAAAAACTTAGAGAATAAGGAAAGATCTTTTAGGGAGATGGGTGGGACTTGAGCTGAGCCTTGAAAGGGAGCTAATGTTTTGCATGAGGCAGAAGTGAGGAAGGGGAACATTTCAGGCATGGTGAATAGCTTATGCAAAAGTATGGAGGTGGAAGATTGGAGTATTTTGTCTGGTGAAGGACAGTTGTATTGGGAGCATGGATTATATGAAGAGCCTTAATATGTAATCAACCTGGAAAGGCAGGCTGTAACCAGATTATGCATTCCTTTAACTGCTAGATAGAGGAGTTTGTATTTTGTCTGGAGGCAATAGGAGTCTGTTTGACGGCTCTGTGAGAGATAGATTGGGTGCAAGCAAACAAAATAGGAGAATATTTTAGTAGTACGTGTGAGATGATGGAAGATCTGAGCTAGGATGGTTGTGGTGTGAGTGAAGATAACGGCAATAATGCAGATGTTGAGATACGAGATGTGGCAGCTGATCAGATCTTACTGGTGTGTGATGCTCACCAGAAGAATGGGGCATTCTTTACAGAAATAGAGAGATTAGGAGGAGGCCTTGGTTCAGAGGGCAGCTAGATGGCTCAGTGGAGAAAGTGCTGGGCCTGGAGTCAGACTCATCTTGAGTTCAGATCTGGCCTTAGACACTTAGTAACTGACCCTGGGCAAGTCACTTGACCTCATTTGCCTCAGGCCCTCATCTGTAAAATGAGCTAGAGAAGGAAATGGCAAATTACTCCATATCTTTGCCAGGAAAACCCCATATGGGGGCATGACTGAAAAGAATGAACAGAACATTTGGGTATAGAGGGAAAGGTGAATTCTTTTTAAACATTCTGAATTTGAAATGTCCATGGGATATCCAGGTTAAGACATCTAATAGGCAATTGGAAATAAGAGATTGGAGCTGCAGAGAAGAAACTAGGCCTGGATATAAAAACCTGAGGATAATTTGTTTAGAGATAATAGTTTATCTGTGAAAGGTAATGAGATCAGTAAGAGAAAGAGATTATCATAGAGAGGCAAGGATAAGGTCTAGCCCAGGATCCTTAAATACACCTATGCATGGATCCTCCAAAAAAGACTGAGGACTGACCGTGTGGGAAGAGAACGATTACATTATCAGTGGCACGAAAAACTTAGGTTGTAGAAAGAATTGGGAGTCTGAGGGCAGGGTGGTAAAGAGTCAAATGCTTCATAAGGATAAAGCCTTTGAATTTAAGAATTAAAAAAAATCATTTCTGACCTAAAGTGAACTATTCTCGGAGTGGGGATGGAAACCATATTGCAAAGGATAGAAAAGTGAGTGGGAGGTTAGAAAGTGGAAGGAAGGAGTAGAGACATCTGTACTAGGCTTGGTTTTACAGCCAGCACCTTTCAATTTGGTATGGGGAGAAAATGAGGCACTTGGAATTCACTGAACATTTAAAGAAGGGGTTTTACTTTTGCCTGACCACAACAAGGCTATATACAATAAGGGTGCAGTGGTATATAACTTCTTTCTCTGGACTTGATCCCCATAATTTCCATCTGGAAACTCATCGATCCATTTCTAGGATAGGGTGACTCACATGGTCCCAGGCGCCCACTAAGTCTGAGAGGTCCCAACTGCATGAGACTGGGACCTTTTATGTCCCTAGACCAGAAAGGTGCATTGGAGAAACTGGGGCCAATCAGGTAGCATGTGGGGAAGAAACTGTCAGGAAAATACTGTTATTACTACTACAACTTTTTCTGTTGGTTTGACTGTGCCAAGGAGGAGAAAAATAGGGTTTATAGTTTGAGGGGAAATGGTATTGTAAAGATTTCCTCTTTTTTCTCTAAGGTCTTTTTTGGTGACCTCATTGACTCTCCTGGGTTAATTATTGTTCCTTTGCATATAACTTAAGAGATCTATATATTGAGCCCTAGTCTCTTACCTGAGGTCTAGTCCCATAGCACCAACTTCCTATAAGACATTTTAACTAAATGTCCCATAGATATCTCAAATTCAGCATGTTCCAAACAAATAATTATTTAATTAATACCACCTCTCCTGACGTGCCCCCTCCCAACAAAAGAAAAACAAAAAAACCTCCTCCTTTATTGAATTTCTATTAAAAATGTCTGTTCCCATCAAGGACACCTCTATTATTCTTCTAGTTCCTGTGCTTGACATCCTCAGTGTCACCCCTGAATCCTCACTTTCCCTACCCCTAGACATCCAGTCAGCTTGTCAGATCTTATCTCCATAGCATCTCTTTCACCAGACTGCTTTTCTCTGCTCACCTTAGTTCAGGCTGTTAACCTCTCATTTTGACTCTTATTGCTTCCTTTTTTGTTGCATTGCTTCTTTCCCTGCAGTTTCAAAGTGCTTTCCCTTAAATCCAGATTTGACCCTGCCATTCTGCTAGTCAGTCCTTGCAAGTGACTCCCTATTATCTCTCTGATAAAATAGAATCTTCTCTCTTTGACCTTTAAATCTCAGCCTCCACCTTTTTTCCAGCCTTCCCTTTACACCTTCTGCATTCCAGCCAAACTTCTCCATTTCCTTATTCGGTGCCTTTGCAGTGATTGTCCACACACCCGTAATGCATTTCATCCTCACTTCTGCCTCATAGATTCCTGCTTTTCCTTCAAGATGCAGCTCAAACACCATCTTCCACAATGCCTTTCCTGATTTGTAGTTTCCTTTACTAACAAAATTAACTAATTTATTTTGTCTTTATTTTATACATACTGTTTTTGTTTTTTTGATACTTACTTGTGCATATTGTCTTCTAGATACAATATAAGGTCCTTGAGAGCAGAGATTTTTTTCATTTGTGACCTTTTTATATTCAGGGTCTGCCATATTACACAGCACCAACCTTAATAAATGCTCATCAATTTATAGATCTTTCTACCAAAGATAGAACTTTAATCTTTCTGCGTTTGCAAAACTTTGCTGACAGTCATGGTTGGAATTTAATGTTAATCCCATTTGCTATATCTTGATTGATTATACTTGTAGCTACTGTAGTATTAAAATTGAACTTTTTATAAGTTTCCTAGAAGCCACTTCACAGAGGTACTTATTATGGTAATGTTATTTATGACCATTGGTAATGTTTGTCAGTATTGACAAGGTGTTTTACTGAGAAGTTTTTCAAGATAACTTGGAGTCATATATTACTGATACAATGGAATCCCTTCATAATATTGGTTTTGGGAAATTGTACTAATTAATGTCTGTCATATAACATTTGGTTAATTATGCACATACAGTTTATTCTGGGGGATATAATTGTATTCATTCTGTCACATGTCAGTGTAATAATGGGCTGTGTTATCGGATTCAGTTCAACATGGTAGATACTTATCTTTGGATTTAAGAATGCTGTAACGGTTGATACTTCCCAACATCAGTAAAGTTTTTAATGTTTGGCATGTATAAAGTGGTGATAGCTTATTACCCATTGTCATATACTTTTAAAAGATAGAGTATTGAGCAAAATAAGGCAGCTGGAAGTGGCCAGAGTACAGTCCCCAGCTGTGAAGAGCTTTCTTTAAACCTGCATGAAGCTGGTATTTAGTTGTAGAGCAGACACATTAACAACTACCTTGAACACAGGTGGATCTCTGTGTTCTGAAGACCTCCTGACTTCTGGAACTGTTGCAAATAATGAATGCAGGTTGAGATAAAAAGTGGACTTTGTGAGCTTAAGTAAAAGGGAGTTAGAATTAAAACCAGAAACTATCTCTAGTAGTATGTTTCATTTGGATATAGCTAAACCCTTGACACTCACTCAGTGGAGAGAGTACCAGGACCTGGACTCAGGAAGACTCATTTTCTTGAGTTCAAATCCAACCTCAAACACTTACTAGCTGTGTGACTGTGTGACCCTGAGCAAGTCACTTAACCCTGTTGACCTCAGTTTTCTTATTTGTAGAATGAGCTGGAAAAGGAATAAGAGATGGAACTTGCTGGAATGTGGACCATTTATATGAAGTGCTTTGAAAATAACCCTCGCCTACCATGCTTTTTGATCCTCTTGTATTTATTTGCTTTTAATAATTTTCTCTTTCTACACTGTTCTCCCTTCCAGTGGTATGATTGCTTGTAACCCCTACCCTGTGCTTCTGATCTGTTTCTGATATGCTGTGGGTTTGGAAGCCACATGAATAATAACACTTGTGGACAAAATAATGATGCATGGATTAAGTGTGAGTTTGATAGATTTTAAAGTGAAGTGTTTAGGCCTCCTAGAGTAAACATTATGTATGACACCTTTCCTGGGTGCTCTGAGATCTCTTTTTGTTTACTTCCTTGTTTTTCTGCTCTATTCTAGATATGCAAAATTGTTGGTAAAAGAGGTCTGCATAGGTGAGACGTTACAGTACAATCTGGGAAGTGTTTACAATTGTAATATTTTAAGTAAATACAGCAGCTGGAGTGAACCTGGGTTAAAATGTTGACTTTATTATTTGTTGTCTTTGTGACCGTGGGCAAGTCAATTCACTCTCTTTTGGCCTCCTCTTCCCTGTTCCAGTGATCTAAAATGTTCCTTTAAAAATCCAATCCAAGGAGGTTGAAATTTGTTTTAGTAACCGTCTCTCAAAGCAGTTAATTTGCTAATACCCTGTGTTGTCCTAAAATATTTTCCTTGAAATAGAATGGTTTTCTCTAATAAAGGGCAAGCAATAGACTTTAGAAATTCTCTGAACTTCCTTTCCATCTCCCATTTTTCTGATGAGCAAACTAAGGCCCAGTGAGATTAATGTGGCTTGCGCAGTGCTATACAGTGGTTAGGAAACATTGTGACCACTTCTATCCATCAAGTCATTCATTTAAAAAAAAAAAGTCATCTCTTTCAGTCAAATATATGGATTCAAACCCTCATTGTTGTTTTCCTACCTATATGATTGAGTAGACTAGTAAGCCATTTAACTTTGCTAGCCTCAATTTCCCTAACTATAAAATAAAAGAGTTGGACCAGATAGACTTTGAGGTTCCTTCCAGCTTTTTGTCTCTGAGCCTGTGATGTTACGATCTGCTAGAATATAGTCTAGGAATGAAGTCCTGCAGTAATTTTATTTGCTGGAATTTGCCTTAAAACTTGGGCTTAAAGTGTGGGCTTTATTTTTTCTGAATCTTTTGTATTATCCCATTAGTCTCCATGAAATTGCTTGCTTTTAACAGCTACTATCAATTTTTAAGAGAAACTATTATCTCATCTCCCCCCAACAGTAATAATAAAGTGTTTTGCTCCAAGTTCTTCAAAGGAGCAGATTTTTCTACAGTGTCTCCTAAGTATAATTTAAGAAGTGTCAGTCCTTAATGCTTTTTTACCTTTTCATTTGTTACCAAGATCACACCAACCTTTTGGGAGCAGCTAGGTGGTGCAGTGGATAGAGCACCAGTGCAGGAGTTAGGAGGACCTGAGTTCAAATGTCACCTCAGACACTTGACCCTCACTAGCTGTGTGACCTTGGGTAAGTCACTTACCTCCAGTTGCCTTATCCTGGTTCATCTCCAGTCATCCTGATGAATATTTGGTCACTGGATTCAGATGACTCTGGAGGAGAAGTGAGACTGGTGACCTGCACAACCCTCCCTCACTCAAAAACAAAGTCAAGTGCAAGTCATGTCATTATTTCTCTGATGGCATGGTCTTCTTCAACAACGAAGGATGAACACACACACCAACCTTTCATATAAGGTTGTGATCTTTGTTTTGCTACTTAATAATCCAATTTAATGATCTGCTTTTTAATTTGATACCTAGCAAATATGGAAATATTTCAGATTCTCTATGTAATTTATGTTATGATTAATTAAAATGAAGTTGAACATCTGTTTTAAGAATTCATTGTTTTTGGTGGTTTTTTGTTTTCATTCATTTTTTTTTTTCAAAGCAACTGTTTTCTGAAAAGGCTCACTCTAAAATAGAAAGTGAATTCATTGCAGGTGGAAAGTGCTTTTGAAAGCAAAACCCCATTCTAATGACTATTGAATTTTGTGTGAGATTTATAACCCTAAGGTTTGGTTCTTATCTTTACCATTGAATTTTGGGATAAAATGTCCTTGTCTGTGAAATGGGGCCAATGACATTCCATACATCTTGGAACTGAGAGGAAGCTTGAGATTTCTGGTTAAGCCTCTTGCCCTTCAGGCAGGTAAGATATCTTCATTTTTAGTAATGATGCACCTGAGGCCTAGAAGTATTATGGTTTATAACTAATAAGCAGTTATTTCAATCTCAGTTTCTGAATAGCACCCTTCAGGGAAAAGGCAGCATTCTGCCTTCTCTATCACTTACATTGTGGGGAAGGATTATATGTTGGGGCACTCAGGTGAGTGCAGATGGGAGTGGATAGAAAATCTAAAGGGAACATGGTTCTTTGGGGCAAAACCTCGAGTCACAGCCATAGAAAGGTGATCCTTAGTATCCGACTCAGCCCTTGTTTTCTGTGTCAAAAGAGTTGGAAATAATGTTCGGATACTTAATCTCTAGTCACACTCATAGGGAGTATAGAGTCATAAGCCTCTTGTCACAGGTGGCAAGCAGGCTGTATGGAAGAAAGAAGAACAGGACAGGGGCAGGGATGTTGGGTGGAGTCAGGTATCCAAAGTGGGGAAGGTGGAGTGGAATTTTATAGGTTTTGAATTGAGTTAAGAGGTGTGGGGGTTAAAAGTTAAGGAAGCATATACCTGAGATTGGTTGTGGATCATGGTTCAGGCCTGGTGCTTACTCATGATGTGGGGAGAGGATGGGGAGGATTGGTAGCTCATCAATATAAAAATTCCTGCTGGCTGGTTGGAAAAGGGGCTTTGGGATACTAATGCTGTCCTTACTCTGACAGGCGAACTCTTGGGTTTTATAAGTTTCCTGAGGGCTTCAGTATGTAGGGAATCAGGAAAGCTACTGTGTTTCTTACAGCCCTGGAGTAGAGTAGAGAACAGGGTTATTTGCATCCTTCTCATCCTAAGTCATGCTCTGTTTTCTCCCTTTGCTTCACTTTCATTTCTCAGCAGGGAGTTTGATAAATAGAGCTTGTTCAACTCCCTGTGGTTGGATATACTGATGATGCCTTTCCTTTCCATGTTTTTGTTAGAAATCTAACAAACCTAACCTACCTAAGCTTTTCCTTCTTCATTTTTTTCTTTCCCTTTCTTTTTCTCTTCTTCCCTTCCTTTTTCCCTCTCTGCCTTCTTTTTAGCCTGTGAGGTGAAGTTGGGTGATTTTATAATTGATACATTATGTTGCCTTTACAGGGATAGGTGCTGGATTTGTGATTTCTTTGATATAGATTACTCTAAGATTAGGAAATTCCTTCTACCAATTTAGATTAGTCAGCATCTAAACTGCAATGTGTTGTCTTAGGAGAGTTGCTTAGAGTACCTAGAACAACCCTTCATTTCAAGAACTTGGATAAAATGAACCAGTACTTAAAGGTAGAATATCATTTTAGTAATGTTAATTTGATGGTAAAAATGATGCTCATGATGTTCTTGAATGAACAGAATCACAAACATACATGTAAATATTCAGGTACATTTGCCAAAGTTTATTAAATTCCTACTATTTGTAAGTGACTTCGCTTGGTGTTGGCAAAACAAGGGTAAAAACTAAAGAATTCATGGGGAGGTAGGGGGGAAAGGAGGGGAAAAATCTAAGATATATGGAAGGGATTGTAGAACACTGAAAACAAATAAAAGGAGCTAAAGATAAAGAGTTCAAGGGAAAGAGGGAAACATGCGGAGAGTTGCAACTCTTATTTTATTTTAAAAATATTTTGATAACTCTTAAGAGGTGACTGTATTCAGACTAGTAAATGCAAACTAATTTCAGATTTCAAGGAAGTAATAAAGATAGTAGGAATATCGGGACTTTCTGCTGGAGTTGGAACCTGAATTGAACCTTAAAGGGAGGTTTGAGAGCGTGGAAGGGGGTCCGTTTCAGCCAATGGAGGTTAGTCTGTGGAAAGGCATAGAGAGACCTGAGAGTAGGGTTGTTGAGTTCACATAATAGCTAGTAATAGTTTGACTAGAAAGCAAAGTATATGAAAAGGAGTAGTGTGAAATAAGTCTGGGAGTAGGTGGGCCTTTAAATGCTAGACTGATAATTTTGATTTTACTCCAGAAGGAATAGAATATCAGTGAAGTATTTTGAGCAGGAAAGTGACATATTCAAATATGAAATTTAGGAACATTAATTTGGTAGTATTGTAGATGGTGGATTGGGGAGGGGAGAGACCAATTTAGAGGTTATTGTAGTAATTGACTTAGGTTTCAGATTCCAGGTCCAGTGATCCTTTCACTGGTCTTGATGATAACATCTGCCTCACATGATTAGGCAGCTAGGCAGCACAGTGAATGAAGGGTAGGACCTTGGGTTAGGAAGTTGTTCTTATGACTCAGTTGTGTCCAACTCTTCATGACTTCATTTGGAGTTTTCTTGGCAGAGATACTGGAGTGGTTGCTCTTTCCTTCTCTAGCTCATTTTACAGATGAGGAAAATGAGGCAAACGGTTAAATGACTTGCCCAGGGTCACGTTCCTAGTAAATGTCTAAGGCTAGATTCAAACTTGGGAGGATGAACTTTCCTAACTTCAGGCCTAGTTAGTTCTCTATCCACTGTGCCACCTAACTGCCCTGCATTAGGAAGACCTGAGTTCATATGTGGTTTCTGTGTGACCTTGAGCAAGTCACTTAACTTTGCTAGCTTCAGTTTCCTCATCTGTAAAACTGAGATAATAGTGGCACTGACCTCTTAGAGTTGTTATGAACATAAAATAGTATTTGTAAATTGCTTTGTAAACTTTCTATATAAATGCTGATTGTTTAGGCAAGTAAACAAGGGTTTATTCAGTGCGGGTGTCAGGCTCTGCGTTAAATGCTGGGAATACAAAGAAAGGAAGAAGACAGTTCCAATCCTCAAGGAGCTCACAGTCTAATGGGGGAGATATCATGCAAAGACAAATCAGAGATAAATTCAGACCGAAGACAGTAAGATGAAGGCTTTTTGCTGATGGTGGTACTTTAACTGAGGCTTCTAGAAGTCTGAAAAAGCTAAGAAGTAGAGATACGAGGAGGGAATTTGAGGTATGGTACACAGCCAGTGAAAATGCCCAAAGTTGAGAGTTTTGTTTGAGGAACAGCAAGGAAGCTGGTGACATTGGATTGAGAAGTGAATGTATGGAGGAATAAGACATGTGACTTGTTAGGAAACATTTATTAAATGCCTATACTGTATAGGTGTGTGTGTGTGTGTGTGCGCGCACGCACATGCTCGTACATACACAAATGTCCATATATACAAGTAACTTTGTTTTAAAATTTTTAATAGCATTTTATATTTCCAATTATACGTAAAGACAATTTAACATTCATTTTTATGAAATTTTGAATTCCAAATTTTTCTCCCTCCTCTTCCTAAAATGGTAAACAACTTATCTAGATTATATACATGCAATCATGTAAAACATATTTCTATATTAGTCACATTGTGATAGAAAAAACAGACCAAAAAAACCACTAAAATGGTAAAGAAAGTGAAAATAGTATGCTTCCTTCTATGTTCAGAGTCCATCAGTTCTTTCTGTGGATTTGGATAGTGTTTTCCATTATGAGTCCTTTGTTATTGTCTTGGATCATTATATTGCTGAGAAGAGCTAAGTCATTCACAGTTGATGATCACAGTGTTGTTACTGTGTACAGTGTTCTTCTGGTTCTAAGCACTGGGGATATAAAGAAAGATAGAAGATGGTTCCTCATCTCATGGAACTCACAGCCTAGTGAGAAGCAATATGCAAACAGCTGTGTACAAAAAAAAGCTACATACAGGGATAAACTGGAAATAATCAACAGAGAAGGCTTTAGGTTAAGAAGAATCAGGAAAAGCTTTCTATAAAGGTGAGGCTTTAGGGAAAGCAGGAAATAGAGATGAGGCATAGAAGACAGCCAGTGAAAATGCCCAAAGTGCAGAGACACGGGGTCTGTAGTTCAAGAATCTTCGAGAAGGCCAGTGGTACTGGATTGCAAAGTACCTATTTGATTGCTGTAAGGGGCAAAAAAGACTGGAAAGTGATTGAAGCAAAGAGAAGTTATGAACAACTAACTTTATTTGACAGAAAATTTTACATTTGATCTTGAAGGCAATAAAGAGTCACTGGATTTGATTGATTTGGGGTGTATGTGTGAGAGACTGTGTGTGTGTGTGTGTGAGAGAGAGAGAGAGAGAGAGAGAGAGAGAGAGAGAGAGAGAGAGAAATCTGTACTTGAGTTTGACAGCTGAGTGGAAGATGAACTGAAGTGTGGAGAGACTTGTGGCAGGGAGACCAACCAGCAAGCTCCTATTCTAGTCTGGGCATGAAGTGTTGAGGGCCTTCAGCAGGATGGTGGCAGTGTCAGGAGAAAAGGGGACATAGATGAGAGATGTTTATAAAGGCAACAGACCTTGCCAACAAATTGGATAGAAGTGAGTAAGAGAAGATAAAAGAGGATGATATCTGGGTGATGGTGGTCCTCTTAGCAATAATATGGAAGTCAGGAAGAGAGGAAGGTTTAGGACGAATGATAAATACAGTTTCGACACTTCCAGTATAGGATGTCTGTGGGGTGTCCAGTTCTATCTGATGAATACGCAGTTGGACAGGCAGGACTAGAAGTCAGGAAAGAAGTTAGACAAATAGATTTGAGAATCAACAGAGATGATAATTGAAACCTTGGAAACTCATGAGATCACCAGGTGAAATGTTATAGAAAGAGAAGAGAAAAGGGCCCCAGACAGAGCCTTGGTGGGGAGGAAGGAACCTCATGTTTGGCAGATATGACTTGGATAAAGATCTAGTAAGAAGAACTGGAAGGAATAGTCAGACATATATGAGAATCAGGAAAGGACAGCATCTTGAAAACCTAGAGAGAAGAGGGTGATTGACAACATCAAAGGGCCCAGTCATGAAGGGCTTTAATTTAAAAGCTGCTGCTGCTGCTGTTTTTGAACTTACTGCATCCAGGTCATCTAAGCATTCTTACGAGTGATTGGCATGCATGTAGAATAATAGGCTTGCTTTGATTCTACTCCGAAGGTGTTCTTTAAATGTCTTATGTGCAAGGCACTATGCCATCAGTGCTTTGGGGGTAATGACAGAGGTGTAATCACTGCTCTTTAGGAGCAAATGTTCTAGAAGGGATGATACACCCAATACAAGATAACTTCCAGGCAGGCCGACCTCCCTGCTTCTTCACCTCTGCTAACTGACAGTCTCCAGAACTACCTTATACATGAATGAAGTATTTTCTGATGCTCCCCTGGAAATCCCCTGCCCTCACCCCCATGACTTCTCTGTAAATTACTTTGTTATTTACTTTATGTATTTTGTATCTTCCTGGGCCTGCCTGTTGTTTCTTCTGATATAATGCAAAGCGTTTTGACTGTATTCCCCAGCACTTGTGTCCTTGCAGAATACAGGAGAGGTGATTAGTAAAAAGCCTTTTGGTTGATTGATCAGGGAAAGACTTCTTCATGAAAGTGACACCTGAACTGAGCCTTGAAGGAAGAGAAGAATTTTGAGTGGAAATTTCAGTTTTGTTAACATTTTAAATTTTTTTTAAAACACCCATTACCATGGTGATATAGCTAAGTTATTTTCAGGGATAAGTGAACATTTTTGGGTATGGTTTTGTCTTCATAAGGAAAAGGTTTATTAATTTAGAAGCTCGTCTTTCTTTTATCTATTGAAGTTTTATAGCTAAAGGTGATGGTGTCAGAGAGGTTATGCTTGACCATTTAGTTCAAATATTATGTTTACATAAAAATTCTCCTTACAGAACTAATTGCCCTTGTAGAGTAGTGGGGAAGGACACTTAGTCAAATAGCTGTTTCAGTCTCTTCTGCTATTTTTGATATGTACCTGTGGTTCAGTCATCCCCCCCTCCCCCCAAACCTTTTGGGGCACTTCTGAAGCTAGTCACAAAATTTGATGTTATTCAAAATTTTACATCTGAGGCTGAGGAGTATTACAGGGTAGTTGATTTGATCTGGAAAGGTTGCCTTGGCTTTCATCTAGCTCTTTTCTCTCATTTTATAGATGAGGAAACCAAAGCCCAGGACCATACGCATACTCAGCTGCAACGTGGGGATTAGAATTCAAACCTTGGTTAGTGTGCCAAATTCAAGGTTCTTTATACTGTACCATGCTGCATTCCGCCAAATACACGAGGAAGTTTATTTTCTAGGGTGAAGAGTATTTTTCTTATTTGTGGTTGTGTGACCATTTTCCAGAAAAGGCACTAAATCTAAGGAGTTTCCAGGATCTATGCTGTTCTATTCAACTGAGTCCTAGAAACTTACAAGAGTAGTGTGAGTTCAGTTCTGAGAATGTGGTATTGTTTAATGACCTTCCTTTCCATACAATAAGGTAGAGACTCTGGGGGAAACAGCTTACTAGAGTAGTGTGAGTTCAGTCCTGAGAATGTGGTATTGTTTAATGACCTTCCTTTCCATACAATAAGGTAGAGACTCTGGGGGAAACAGACCTGGGGTATATGATCTTAAAAACGTTTTTGTATAATATTTTATTTAAAATATTTGTTAACTATTTTAAATATAACTTGTTTCTTTTGTAAGTCTATGTTTTATTTGTAAATTTAAAAGCATTATTCTAAGAAATGGTCCCCATACTTCACCAGAAAGTCAAAGGGCTCCATGGTACACAAAAGGATTAAGAATGCCTACTTTGAGATCCCTGTTTTGGGAGTTAACCAGTTACCTAGAGCACTTACATGCCCGTATGTGTCTTAAACCTATGTAGGATTTGAACCTAGTCTAACTAATTCTGAGGCCAATTCAGTATCTGCTAAGCTTCCTAGGTACTAAGAAAATGTTGTGAATGGACACTATAAGAAATACAGCTGGAATCCCCAAAGGATGGTCAAATAATAAAGAGCTTATCTTTATTTGCTGTGAAATGTTCTTCTTTCTTTTTTGGTATTTGTATATTAATACCTATCAGATTTATTTTGCTTGGTGGCCTGGAGCAATGAGTAGATGCTGCAAAAGGATAAACTTAGGTTTCAATAAGGATTGTCTAAGAATCATTAAACGTTGATTAAGCACTGAGGATACAAATAAAAAAAATAGTCCCTGCCCTCAAGTTGCTTGTATTCTGTTGGGAGAAGACAACCTAAAAAAGAAGTGGAAAAGCGGGAGGGGTGGTTACGGAAAGTACCCATTGTTTTGAGAACTGTGCTCGCACCTTAAATGAAGATTTTAAAGAGTTCATGACTCTATTCTCCAATCAGAGGTAGTGATGAGGTAGACTCCCAAGGCTGATGGGATGTTGCAATATGAAGAGATTTTCCCAAGTATAGAAACTTGGTGGAAAAGTCAGCCAAGTCCCAAAGGTAGTGCAGACTCTGGAAATACTGGGTTACTACTTGAAGAGTTTCAAGCACAAGTTGGATTAAAAAACCTCTCGGTTATTTTTCTTCCTGGCATTTAAAAAAAAAAATTTCTGAAGAAAGTAGAACAACATTCCAGTCAGCTCAGCTACTCAAACAGGTAAACAGTAGATTAAGAGCATGATATTGGGTTGGGTACTATGCTTGTAGTCAGGAAGACATAGCTTCAGGTCCTACTTTGGGCAGTTTACTAGCTGTGTGATCATCAGCAAATCGCTGAACCTTCCTGTGCCTCAGTTTCCTTATTTGTAAAATGAGGTGATTGGACTCCTTGATCTCTAGAGGTCCTTCTAGCTGTAAATCTATGATCCTCTGATCAGTCACGTTGGTGAATCCTCTTTCTTGATCGTGGATAGAGAAAGGCAAAAAAAAAAAATATGCTATGTTTTCTTATAGTTCCTCTTAGCAGCATTATATCACATTTTCCTTTTAACCTAAAAGTGATGTTTCCAGGAATAGACTTCAAGTGAATAACAATATTTATTTTGTTTAACATTTTAATAGGTGAGTGCTTCACATTATTCTCCAGAATTTTAAAATTTTATAGAAGAAAAATAAATTTTGTAACAGCATTTAGGGAAATGAAGTTGCTGTGACCTCAATATATGAAAATTACAGTGATTGGCTGTCAGTTCTACTTCTGAATTACTAAAATGTTTATCTTGAGCAATTTTTTGTTCTCTGAAATAGTTTTGTGTAGCCTCACATTTTTGCTTGTTTAAAAATTGCTGTTGAAATTTAGAGATGGTTTTAAAAAGTTTTAATTTAAAAACTTTTATGTTCAAATGAGAGTTTCTCCACTTGTATAGCAAATGTTCCCTGGATGCTTGGCAGGGACTCCTTAGGCTGCTTGTGGGAAGCCAGTAGTTCTCTTCATTACCGTCTCTGGCAGTGACCAGAATGTGGGTGGAAAGTTCTTTGAGGGGTTCTGTTTAAGCCAGAGAACTTCTATGTATAATCTTAGTGGGTCATTGTGATGTAACATATGTAGAGACACCTACCTGCCATTTTTAGAAGCCAAGTTACAGATAAATACATTTGAAAGAAAAATTTTAAATTCAAAAATGACTTGATCAAATGATGGAATTTACCTTCATATTGTATAATGATAAAAGTTAATTCTGTTCACATTTGGTGCTAAGAACAGATGTACTTCTTTTTAAAAGGCAGGCAAAGTCAAAATCAGAAGGCTTAATTTATAATCACAATAACATTTCTGGATATTTTCTTTCTGATTGAAAAAAACAAGTTTGTATTGTGTAAAAAAGATATAGTTAGAGTACCCCCATCATTTTAAATCAAAGAATCGTGGGGATTACAAAAGAAAGAAGGATGTCATTTTTTCCATAAGTAAATTAGTAGGTAGTTGAGATTTGAAAATGAAATCTAAGAAACGTTGCTGCCATGAATGTAGGGCAGACTGATGATATAAAGGTTGAAGAAATGAAGATTTGAGTGTTGGGTAGAATAGGATTAATTAGGAGGTGTGAAAACTTTTTCATCCTGGATTTTGAAGTAAAGAAATTTTATGGACTTTCAAAGCATGTTGTAAGAGAGGAAACATTTTGGGGGAGTGGGATTGTATCAAGTTTATATGAATGGCATCAAATCTTGTGAAACAGTTATGCTGTTAGCTCCTCCTCTTTAGGTCTATAATTCTGTATCAACTCAAATTATAGGCTCCATTAGGTGATGACTTTGTCTTCAAAGTAATTGGACCATAAATTTGGAGTTGGAAGGGAACTTGAAAATTATCTAGACCCACCCCCTTATTATATAGATGAACAAACAGATGCCAGCATAGATGATGTGTCTTGCTCAGTGTCATAATGGTAGTAAATTTCACAATGGGGATTTGAATCCAGGTCCTGTGACTCCAAATACTGTACTTTCCCCACTGAACCATGCAATTGTTTTGTAGCTCAGAATCTTTTAAGAGGGAAAAAATAACTTAGACTAGAATCCCTATATGCTTGCATTGCTTAATGGAAAGAACAGTCTGTTGGCATTGAAGTGTGTTCTTATACTATCTGATTGAATTTTACAGGTCACTTTTCCTTTTTGACCTCTGGGTCCACTTGCTTTAAAATAGGGATAATAAATATTTAATTCTCAGAGTTGTTGGGAGGAATTGTTGGTGATTGTTATTATAAGGAGGTTAATGGGGTGGTCTGTGGTCTACAGTGCTCACTAGGTGTAAGACCTTAAAATAGGTCACAGTGGGGTCTACAGATTACAGTAACCTAAATACCCCCCATAGTGTCCCACATACTCTTGTGTTTTTCTCACCCTTCCACTCTTCACACTACTAGGTCTGAGTTTCTAGAGACAGAGCCACCATCACCTGGTTGCATTCAAACTCTCTCAGGGCTATAGGGGTAACCTTAATGAGGTTACACATACTTCCTCCCTTCACCAGAGCCTTCATCTGGAGTTGTCTGTCTACACAATCTGCCACTTACCATAATGGCACTTTTAGATCTTAAATATAACCTTTTACTTTATAATAAGGCAAAATAAATAATATAGATGCTAATATACTAAAGCAAATATGTAATAAAATGTATCACAACATATATAAGCCTAGGTCACACTCTCCCAGCAAATGCACTTAGAAGCTTTGGTGGAGTGGACAAATTGATAGGAACCTGGCTTGGAAAAATGAAAAGGAAGACTTAGGTTCAGGGCAACTCACAACTCTAGGCTTCAGTGTTACTGATCTTTTTTGGAACATCTATACCACACAAAACTTCTTCTCTCTTCACTGCTAGACTGTTGATCCAATGCCATGTGAAGGGCTTGCCTACAGATATGGAGGGCTATGATGTGGATTTGACAGTTCACTTTAGGGCTATGGAGGATCACCAGGGGGAATGGAGTTCTTCCTCATTCCCTTCAGTTATACCAGGCACTGTTATTACCCAACCCTCATGTTTTTTTGTAGTAGGTCTTATAGGATTCGGTGAACACTGACCTAAACGAACATACCAAGAGAGACAACATGTACACAATACTTGTACACAAATAATGTGTGAGCATTTTCTAGCCAAGGCTGAGGAATCTGTGGCCCTTTGAATCCAAACTCCACACAACTAATCCCCTTAATAAAAGGATTTATTCTGTAAAACTTAGACCCAGTCAAAAGGCTGCACCCAAAAGGCCACATCCAAGGACCTAGAAAGACCGTTTGTGGCCTAGAGGCTGCAGGTTCCCCACCCTTGCATTTAAGTACACTTTTATAAAGCTGACTGTTCCTGTAAATATAAACCTGTAGCACTGGGCATCCCTGAAAAGATAGCACAGAAAAGGAAAGAATAGTGAGATGAGGATTGGTTTCTGGTCTTGACCTTGATTCTTTGATGGTTTTCAGGTGGTTATAGGTGCTCAAATTGTTGCACGAAGGGAATAAGGACCCTAACTCTAGTATCAAAGTCAAAGATAGTAAGTATCACAATGCTGAGCTTCGTGAAGTTTCCTTGAGATATAATAACTCTTTGCTGGTTCTAAGGAGAGAAGATTTAGTCCTCTTCTCTTCCTTCTCAAAAAACTCCCAGAGCTTGACTCTCTTGGTACCCTAATTTTTTTTCTTATATAAATGCAGTGTCCCAAAGGTGTCTTATTCTTTCAACCAGTCCCAATTCATTTCCTTTCGTCATCATCCAGTTTCATCCAGTGGCTCAGAAGGGCTTCACTTAGACCTAAATTGATTAAGGTTTGTGTTTGATTCAAGAAAGGCATCTAGATTCTAGTTTGCACCTTTTGCTTCTCTGTCTCAATCGAGAGATGTGTTCTTATCTGACAAAGATATGGAAAGGGTATAGAGCATCTTGATAGTTATATTAATTGGGAGAAAGTAGGAAAAATTTGTAAAAATTATAATTTAGTATATTAGTAATCAACTTAATAGTAGAACCATTGTTTAAAAGTACAGTCAGTCCACAGCATTCACATGTTTTAATTTTTGAGACTTCAAACATTCATGTGATTTCATTAGTAACCTCATTTTCACTTTTGCTTTGGCAGCTGTGCACATTTTCAGCTAAAAAAGTGAGAGGATTGCATGCAGGCTGGTATCTTACTGGGCATTTCACAGGTCCTGTGCACTGTAACATTAAAAGAGCTCTCCCTGCGTTCTTTGCATACTTTCATTGCCTTTAAAACTCAAGTTTTGTGTTAGCAATTATGTCCCCAAAATGTAGTGCAAATCCTTTGGGCTCTAAGCCCTAACTTCCTGTGGGAATATTTGCAGCACTTGTAGGCTACAGATTTGGTGTTAACTATTTATTATATCTACAAAAAGGAGCAGAATATTCATAACAATGTTGTGAATGTGATCTAGAAAGTTCTAACAGAACCTCTCAAGTGCAGATGAGGGAACTGAAAAAATGGAAAAGCAGTTAAGTTTGTGGGTAAATGAGATGGTGATGTGGTCGAGGGAGCATCTCCTCCCCACCATTTCCTCCCTCGAGAGTTCTGAGCCAGGACTGGGGGCAGGGACTGAGGCATGTGTTTTTATATGGAGTACACAGTTCAACCACAGAGCCAAGGAGAGGTTAGAGATGGCAGGTTGCCCCTTTCCCTTTTTAACCTCAAGGTTCTTCTGACACTGCCAGACTTTCCCCCTCCCAGTCCAGTCAGGAGTTGCTTCTCCTCCCCCTTCATTTTATGGGTTATTTCATGGTTACAATGTTAGGAAAAGACCATATCAACAGAATTAATGTCTTGTTATAAAGAACTGTGTGCAGAAAAGTGTATTTTTAGCAATCTCTAGCAAAAGATAACAGTTTTTGGTGGTTGCTGGAACCTAACTGCCCCCCCCCCCTCCTGCCCCCATTTCCCATAAGTTCACCATTCATGTTTTTCAACCTTTGAGCTGTTTTCTAGGAACTGTTACCCCATAAAATTTGAGGATTGACTGTATATAAGGAAAACCTCATCAATCTTAACTATTGTGGGGACCATCCTGAATTAGAAATTGAATCACTTTAGTTCTAAAGAAATGTAGCTTTATCACTTTAAACTGCAAGTTGGCTCAGCTCTGATTCTATCTCATACCAGATTGGAAAAGATGATAAAAAAGGAAAATGATAATTATTGAAGGGGAATGGAGGACAGGTAGAATCTGTTGTATAATTAATATACACTGTTGGTGGAATTGTGAATTGCTTTAACCATTCTGAAAACATTTTGGAATTACAAACTCAAAGTCATTAAACTGAACAAAAAAGTTTAGCAATGTCATTACTAGACATAAACCCTAAAGAGAGCAAAGCAGGAAGGTATAAAATTCAAAATTGATTTTAATTCTATTTCCAAGGCTTAGTCAAGCTAGATTTAATATCCCCTTTCCCAACTCCTCCCCCCTAGTAAACTTCATCCACTGCCCACATCCCAGTGAAACTTGACTAAAGGTCAAGCTTGTAATTACCTCCACCTTTGTAACTCCATCCATCTTCCACTTTCCCTGAGAAACTTTAAGTCCCATTGCTTGAGAACTTTTTGTCATGTGACTGGAATCTCAGTCTTGATGGTTAAGGGGATTTTAGAAAGGGAAATCCAAATGATGTAATCTCAATTTCAGATATGTCATCAGTAGCCAATCAGAAGACACATCTGTGTGGCTTTGCCATTTTGCCCTGGTCATCTTGTTAATTGTTATAAAATACCTTGTTATCTCTCACTTGGGGTCTCTGGTGTTATTGAGGTAGCCATTGAACTACTTTGTTAGATTTGTACTCTGCTAAATAAACTGATAATGCTCAGAACTTTGGGCTTCAATTTACCTTAATTTCAGTTGTAACAAGGATACAGTGGAAACTGTGGAACTCTTATCACCTCCTTAATTATAGACGCTAGACCCCTGTGCCCAGTGTCACGCTGTTGGCACAAAGTGAACTTGCAGTGCATTAAAATCCCCTGATCTTTTTCAGACATCCTTCCATCTAACCATGCCTCTCCTCCTACCCTGTACTTGATTTTTTTAAACCCAAGTGTGAGGTTTTAAATTTATACCTGTTTGATTGATCTATGTATCTTATCTATATCTATATCTATCTGTCTGTCTATCTATCTATCTGTCTATCTACACACTTATTTGATTTCCTCTAATCCCATTCACCTCAGAGCTTTAGCTTGCCAAGATCTTTTTGGATCCTGACTTAGCTATCCATTGTATTAGCCAACTGCTCTCAGCTTTGCAGATTTGATGCCATTGTCCAAGTCACTAATAAAAATATTACATCTGGACAGAGCCAAGCATAAAATTCCTGGGTCACTGCCGTGCAAACACCCTGCCAGATTGAAATTGAGTCATTAATTCTTGAGTTTGACTGTTTTGCCAATTGTGAAACCATCTGATTTCATTATTATTTCAGCCAGCTTTATGATCTGGGACCCCCTGGGGGTCCCCTGACACCCTTTCAGGAGGTCCACAAGGTCAAAACTATTTTCATAATAATACTAAGATGTCCTTTGGCTATTAAAATAATCCTCTTCTCCATATCTGTATGAGACTGGATATGATGAATATATTTCAAGGAAAACAAAATTGCAACAGATTGAATGCAGTAGCAGATATAAGAATTTGGCTTTCTTCTATTCAGCTAGACATTGAAGATATTTACAAAAATATGTAGAATAATGACAAACTACTTTTTTTTTGGAAATATAGTTATTTTTCACAAATAGGTTACTTGTGTTAACATAGTAGATTTATTATTGTAAAATGAATTCGTAAACATTGAAAAATTTAAAAATTATCAGTTTTAATTTCTAATATTGATAGAGCCAGAATTGTGCTGGTAAATTATTAACAACTAGCTCTCAAAAAACCCTCAAAATCTCAGAAGAGAATTTTAAGTTTAATGTGCATTATTAATATTCTCATATGCCTATACCACATGGGTCTGTAGGTGCCTGGTTCCTCCCTCACTCTGGGTCAGTGGTCAATACAACAATTCAGGCGGTGAGGTAGTTCAGTGCAGTTGGCTTAATCATACATCTGGATATAACTGACATCACCAGAAGCTCTTTGGGGTCTTCAATAATTTTTAAGATGTAAAGGGGTCTTGAGACAAAAAAAATCTTAAAACTGCTGGTCTAGTTCACGCCATTTTAGGCAAAAGAATAGTATAAGATACTTTATCAAATGCTTTGCTAAACTCTAGTTAAATTCTGTCTACAGCCTGCCCCTGCTCTCCCACTGTGAAAGGAGTCGATGAGTGTTAGGGTGGATGAGGGAAGGGGAGGTTTAGAGTATCTTAATGTAGAACATTAGATTATATAGTCAAAATAAAATTCACACTAGAGGAATTAGAAGGAAAAAACCTATAAGTGAGCACTAACCTTTTGAACTTAACCTAATGAGATCAAATTTATAGGAGCACCACCTTCTTAGTAATGATAATAGCTGACAACGTAGTCAAAACACTATACCAACACAATTGCATTTGAACCTCAGAATAACCTGGTGTTTAGGTATTAAAATAATTGTTACCATCTTACAGCTGAGAAACAGGTTCATAGAGGCTTATGCCCATGATCATATTAGTATCAGAGGCAGAAATGCCTATGGTCTTCTTTTCAAGTTCCTTTGTTATACTTGGTTCTCCCTCTCAAACTTAGGGAAATCAGGTTTATGATAATCAATGTAGTCACTGATCAGTCAGTGATAGGAAGTAAGAGTAAAATGTAAAGATGGGGTTACTTATAAAATCTTAAAGTACATGAGGTGGTAAGAAATGAAGTAAAGCACTTCAGTAGTAAAATAGAAAATCACAAATGGGTAAAAGAAAGTCCTATTGAAGATCTACTCTTAGGTCTCACTAGTGTTGGGTGCACTAAATTTATGCTCCTGTACAGACCTCTGGGATGGTTTAGCCACTGTCTTGTCTGAGTACCATCCCAAGGTATGCAGAGGATCAATACCAGAAGTTTATCCAGCCAGTGTCAAATTCAAATAAAATGGGGGCCCCCAAACCATACATGAAGATTTCTGCAGCTGTATATTGACTTGGAAAACCACCTGTTAACATTATGTTCTATTATATTTTTATTTCTTTTTGTTGAATATTTCACAGTTATATTTTTATTTAGTTTGGTTGTACTCTGAAGTACAACCCTAGTGTTTGACCTCTGTCTTAGGGCATGCAGTTTTTTGGCAGTAATCATACATGAAACCATTTACTGAGGCATGGAGGGTTTATGGTCTGCCTTCATGGTAGGGACTGTTTGGTTTCTTTTGGTTTTCAGTCCAGGGCCTAGCGGAGTGCCTGTTGTAAACTGGGCACTCACTTAGTATATGCTTGCTGAATTGAATTCAGTGAAGCCCCTTGGGGATCTTTGGAAGTGTATAAAAGAATACCATAAAAGAGAAACATCAAAGTCATATTCCAGGAAAGAAAGTTATTAGACAATGGAAAGACCATACATAGTAGAAAAGTAACATTTCTAACAGTTGTTCCTTTGAAACTTGAAAAAACCAGCTTTCTTTATGTCCCTTTCCTCTTCTTTGGATTGAAGCTGCTCCCTTATGTTCCCCTTTCTGCTAATGGTATACTTATGTAGTAAGGCAGATAATTGACTAGGTGTTTAAAGGTAGCTTAATCTAAGTGACTGTTAGATAATCCTTAAATTCATGTCCTTGTCTCATTACATGGATGCCTCAGTCTAGTCGTTGTGGAAAAGCTTTGAACCTACCAGAGACTCTGATTCTTCTCTACTTAACTATGCTACGTTTCCTCTTCTTATTTGCTGATTGTTGATAACCTTGCTGCAGTGAGAAGATGGAAATGCTCTATAAAGACAGTGGTTTCCCTTTGTTGGCTGACTGCCTGAATCTCTGAGCAAATCTTACCTGTTGAAATAAGTAAGTGGTTTTTATTCCAAAAGCTCGTAAGAAACCATGTCCTTTTGTCGTCAGTGTTTTGCATGTGGTTTTGAACACTTCTTTCAGTGTTGTCAAATTAGTAATTAAGACCTGTAGGTTTTGTGTGTGTGTGTTTGTTTCCATAAGGTATATAGGTTATATAGGCCTGTAGATTATTTGTAGTCTCATTGGATCATTAATTTAGAACTAGAAAGAAACTTTAAAGTCCCTCATTTTACAGACATGGGAAATTAGTCCCAGAGAGGTTAAATACTTGTTCAGGATCACATAGGGAGTAATTAATACAGTTGGGATATGGACCCAGGTCCTACTGACTCCACAGTTACTGCTCTTCCTCTCTGTCATGCCAAGTCTGTATTTTGAAATTATTGTGACTGTTCATTCATTTTAGTTGTGTCCAGCTCTTCATGATCCCATTTGGGGTTTTCTTGGAGTGGTTTGCCAGGTCTTTCTCAAATTCATTTTACAGATGGGGAAACTGAGGCAAATAGGATTAAGTGACTTGACCAGGATCACACCACTAGTAAATGTCTGAGTCTGGAATTGAAGTCAAGACTTCCTAACTCCAGACCCAGCGCCCTATCCAATGTACCACCTAGCTGCCTGATACATTTTGAAGCAGAGTAGAATTTAGTACTTTTAAAAAAGCTAATTGTTACTTAACAGCTTATAAACTTTGATTTTTTTTTTTATGTGGGCTGAATATGGGCCCACTTAATAGTAATGTTTGATTCATCTTCCTTATATATATATATATATATGTGCTTAAGCCATTTCTTAGATTTTGTGCTTCTGAGCTGAAATAAAATTTAAATGGGGATGTTCAATATCCTACCCAGATGGATGTTGCTGCCAGAATGTTTATGTTGCTATTTTTTTAAAATTTTGAACAGAAAGCAGCCAATTCAGTAAAATTCAGCCAAACGACTTGTGTGGGTGCTTTTAATTTTTCTTAAGAGAACGATAAAACAGAGTAGATCCTCCTTTAAATGACCTCCGAGCTGTGTTGCTTCTCATTTCAGAAATTCTTTTGTGGTTCAGTGGCAATTACATATTCAAGTGTAGGGTGTCAGTCTTTTGGTAGTGTTCAAGACCTGGAGAAGGTAACTTTGAGGCGTGTTCATCGGACAACTTTGTCCTTAACTTGAACTTAAATCCTTGTTATTTATTTCCCCAATGATATTTTGAGCCCCTTGTGGAAGATACTTATGTGTTTGAAGCTCAGTTTTTTAACTTCAGGTAGAAGTAGATGGTCCCTAGTCACCTGGTGAAGGTAGAGAGCCATTCCTCTGTGAGCGTTTTATTCTTCCAGAAATACTCAGAATTCACCTTTTAAAAGACAAATTAGCACTTATTGGGTGCATAGCATTATGGCTTTCCTGATGTTTATTTTGTATGTGTATATACATATATGTCATGTGTGTACACACATATAGTGTGCATATGTGTCTGTACACACATTTTAGGGGAGTGAGTGGTTAACAAGTACTGTATAACGAAAGCAAATATTTGATGATGTATATGCATTTAGATAACTCAGGAGTTCTAGTTTAGAGATCTGTCCCAATATCTCTTCCTATTAAAGAAAACCTAGGGCTTTAGTGTGTAGTTTGGTGCCCAGAGTTGATGTACTAGAGTATGATGCTCAGTTCTAAATTACATTTTAATATAATTAAAAAACTGTAAGAGTGTAGCCAACATGGTTATAGTCCATTATTAAAATATAGTGTAACCAGTATGATTACAGTCCTGGAAACATCATCATCAATATGAGCAACAGGTAAAAGGAGTATGGAAATTTAATTTGGAAAAGGTAAGTTTCAAGAGGACATGATAGCAATTTTCAAATATAGGAAGGATTGGAATGTGGAAGATGGATTTATTATTCTGTTTGCTATTGAAGATGCTATAGAAGGACACAACTAATAGCAATGGGTACAAGCTAAAGTGGGCAGCTGGGTGGCACAATGTACAGAGCCTGAAATCAGTTCAAATTCAGACTCAGGCACTTACTAGTGGTGTGACCTTAGGAAAGTTGCTTCACCTTGTTTGCCTCAGTTTCCTCATCTGTAAAATGAGCTGGAGAGGGAAATGGCAAACCCACTGCAGTATCTTTGCCAAGAAAATCCCAAATGAGTCACAAAGAGTTGGACTTGACTGAACAATCAGAACAAGCTAAAGTGAAACAGATTTTACCCCACTAGGCATATTAGGGCTACCTCGTGAAAGTGGCAGCCTTCCCCACTGTGGGAGAGCCACTATATCCCCAGTTCCTTCCTATTGTACTGTTCTGCAGGTACTGAGTTGGGCTTCACCCCAAAGTCCAAAGCTGCTGAGATTAGGTTAATCTTGCATCTGATTTTATGAAGTTCTTTCTAGTAATGTTTGTCTAGTAATGTTTCTAGTAATGTTTGTCTCTGGTTCATTTTAACCCTAAGTGAAAGTACAGGGTGGGAGCCCATGGAGGAAATAAAGATCTTTTCTCTAATGGGTTATATTCTGTTTTGCAGAGTAAATTATTCTTGGTTATAAGCATTTCCACCATCATATTCCAAGATTCCCCTAACCCTTTTTGGATAATTGTCACATAGTTTCATATGGTCTTGAATGGAGTTTCACAGTACTTGTGCACCTCCATTCTGGCTACTAAGAGAAAGATACGAAAGGATTGTCTTGCAGGAAGGAGTTCTGAGTCATTTTTGTGTCATGAATTCCTTTGGTAACACAGTAAAACTGATGATGGAGAGGGGCCATCTCTAGTTGTCTTAACTTATGTCTTGCTACTGGACTCCAGTGATTGTGACGATGCTAATGACTTTGCACTGCTTTGTCTCAATTAAATCCAATTCAATTGCAAGTCAAGACTTCACCCTCCTGATGAACAGCAACAACAAAACTGGTGTACTCATTTTAAATGCATAAAATTAAATACATCACCCAGTTATACTGAAATAAAGACGTTTCCCAACCAGTTTTACAGGCGCTCTGAAATAGAATCAGTGACCCCAGGGTTTTTATATTGTCCTCATCATTTATACAACACTTTAAAGTTTGCTATGTATGTTATCTATGTGATTTGATTCTCATAATTACTCCGGGAGGCTGGTGCTATTGACAGCCCCCTTTTTAAACATGAGGAAACTGAGACAGAAGGGAAGTATGTTTTCCAGGGTCACAGCTGGAATCTGTTGTCAGATTTGAATTCAAGTCTTTCTGACTCTAAGTCTAGATCCATGTACTATATGACTTACTTGTTTTATTGTATCACAGTCATTTTTTGGTCCCAGCTTTAGTTTGGCTCTGGAAAATCAACCTGCATACACTTTCACACCCCATGCTCCTTTCATTAATATGCCTTTTGTCTGCTTTCTACAAACACCTTTTTGACTTTCTCCCATTAAGGAGTTTTATTAACTAAAAACTCTTTGATTTATATATTTGTTACCTCTTCTCCTTATCTTTCTTACTATACTAGGGCATATGGGGAAAAAGTCATACTAAATTTTAACAAAAACAAAATGAAAATGATTTAAAAGAAAAGAAATGCTGAAGCTTTTTGGGTAATTTCTCTCAGGAAGTCACTGCTATCTAGACATAAACTGACTACTGGTGACCTGTGGTGTTAGGGTCTGTATGATTTTATTTGTGAGGTAGAAAAAGGGAACTAGAACCTTTTCTAAGTGTGCCAGTCAAGGGAAAGTAGATGTTTGGTTTGTTAAAAAGTTAGTTAAAAATCACTAGGTTAGATAAGGCTAAACATAGGGGTTGATAGAATTCCATTGTATCTGGGAATACACTAATGGATTAATCACTCACTCTTGCTCTGCGTATATATATAATCTTCCCTGTTCCCTAACCCATAGACCTATTCTGATGACTTTATGTTATTTTTTTATTTTTTGCCAAAGGTAGGTGTTTGAAAATCTTTTTTTCTGCTTGAGTTTTAATTAAAATTTTGAGATAATTGACATAACTCTTTGATTCTTGTCTAACTTAGAAAAATATTTTAAAGTCCCTAACATACATATACCAATGCACATGGAAGCATATTCTAACATACATTTCAGAACTGTGGTACTTCCTTATTCTCATTAATGTATACCACTTTTGCATATGACAAAAAACTTACATGGTAGATGTTTTATTGCAAACTGTGGGCTTAATGGAAGAAATATGAAAGAATTCAAAAGAAAATAATAGTTCCAAATTGAGTTAAAGAATTACTTAAGTTAAATTCCATGCAAGCATGTTAGAACAGCTAATACAAGCAGGGGTAAATTCAACCCATGAGTCCCAGAAGGGATTCTGTCTGACACTCTCTCTGGGTTATGAAAATGAGAAGCTTTCTGTCAATATTATCTGGGGGATGCTTCTTTATTGGTGAGCAGGCTTACATTCTTAGTGTTTTTAGTCACTCTGCATTAGAAAGTGTGCCCCTTTTAATGGGTTATATGTGGGTAATTAATCCTAAAAAGGACTTCCCTGCTCAGTTGGTGTTTTTGTTATCCAGGGCATTCTTATTTATAATTTTCTCATAGTGTACAACCATTGTTTAAAATAATGAAACTTTGAAGAGTACTGTGAGAGATTCTCAAAACAGCATTCTGCCAGTCCCATTTACTGGTTTTAGATGAAATGTTTAAAAAAAAAAAGCCCAAACCCCAGATAATTTAAATGTCTACAGAAAATAGAAAAGCATTTAATTTGATTAATATTGATTTTGTTTTTTGCAGTTTGTAGGACTGTAAAGATTAACATGCTGGGAGAGATATACTAATTATGAAATATGTTCAGAAAGCAGGGATAGAGGAGTCTAGATTGGTTAAGAATATAAATTTTAGTGCTGCTTTAGAATTTTGAAACCCCTTTTATGGCACTGTCTTCTGAATTTACCTTTGTCAAGTCAGCAAGCATTTATTAAGTGCTTACTATGTTCCAGGCATTTTGCTAAGCTCTGGGGACACAAAGAAAGGCAAAAAACAAAACAAAACAAAAATCCTTGCTCTCAAAGAACTCACAATAAGACCTACTTTAAAGTTCTCTAATGACTTCATCATGTTTTGATTGAAAAGAGATTATGTTGGTCTTATGTAAGTCTCTTGTGCCAGTAGGGTTGTGTGGGATATTCCGATTCTGCCCATCTCCCTCCTCTCCCCATCTGCACATCTGTAATGACTTTAATTTGTACTTTTTAAATGTACTTCCGTATTTTGTATTATAGTTATTTGCATATATGTCACACCCCCTTACTATCTGTCCATCAGTCTGTGAACAAGCATTTTTTTAACCAGCATACTATGTGTCAGTCACTGGTTGTGCTACTGGGGATTTATAAACGAAAAGTGAAACTGCCTTTGTTCTTAAGGAACAAGTTCCTCTCTATGTGGGAAACAATAGGTAGCCATATAATATAGACATAGTTAAAGGTAAGTGGATTTTTGTTGTTGTTGTTGTTAGGGGATTATTTAATTTTTATTTTTTTTACTATAGAATTCAGGAAATATTTTCCTTCTGTACAAGATTGTTCTTAAGCTGAGCTGTGAAGGAAACAAAGGTGAGGAGGATGTGTACTATGGGAAGTGATGGATGAACTGTAGTTTATTAGAATGTAAGTCTCATGAAGTCAGGGATTAATTGAATTTTACCTTTGCCTTTCACTTAGCACCTCCTCTCATAGTCCACAATAAATGGTTCCTGAATTGATTTTTTAAAGAAATCTTCCTGATTTTTCCCTCTTCAAATGTAAAACTTTTTGACTGATATTTTTTTAACGTGTCCTTCTTTCCTCCCATCTTTGCTGCCAGAATTAAAAAAAAAAAGGAAAGAAAAGCAGCAAAAACTAATCTACTGAGTCAATATACATAGTGCTCCCCACACATAGACCCCATCTTTGTGAAGAAGGGAAGGAGGTTTATTGTCTCATCTCCTTCTGGTCAAGCTTGATCATGAATATTATGCAGCATTCATTTTCTTTTTTTTTTTGTTATAATTATTTGTTCATATATAGTTGATCATTAGAGTTCTGCTAGTTTTCAAAAAATAGTCATTTGTATAGAATAAGAATGTTAGCAATTTGGGTTTCAGAAATAGACTAGATTGAAATTGCATGCTGTTCTTTTATGGTCATCCACATATACCATGTGGCATTTCTCTGGATCAGAGAGAATCATACTTGTATAGCAATTAGTTGCTAGCTTTTGTGATTCTGATTACTATTTAATCTTATAAAGCAGGGACTTAAAAATAATTTATGCAAGGTCTTCTTAACCCTTCGTTCCTCTGTATAATTTTCGTTTAGTCATGGCTCTTGCCATGGAAAGCATTCAGACTTTCCAAAGGGATTACCTGAAGTACAGATCCCATGGCTGGGTGTAAATCAGATCTGATAAGAAAAGTTTGATTTGCTTCTTTTGTAACTTGAATAAAAAAAGTTATAATTTTATAAAAATCATTTTTGTGTTACTCCCTTGATAGTAATAGCTGGCATTTATAGCTTTAAGGTCTGCAAAGCATATTGCAGGTAGGATTTCATTTGATCATTGTAGCAACTCAATATTGGTTGTTTTAACTGTTTCTGACTCTTTGTGACCCTATTTTGGGGCTTTGTGGAATAGTTTGTCCACCTCTCCAGCTCATTTTACAGGTGAGGAACTGAAGCAGACAGGGTTAAGTGACTTGCCTAGGGTCACATAGGTAGTAAGTGTCCAAAGCTAGATTTGAGTTCATGAAGATGAGTCTTCCTGATTCCAAACCTAGCGATCTATCCACTATACCTCCTAGTTGTTCACTGCAAAATAGGTACTGCTATTTTCCCCATTATATATTGAGGAAACAGACTGACAGGTTAAGTGACCTTTCTCTGGACCACACAAACTAATGTCCAAAGCAGGATTTAAATTTAGGTATTCTGGATTCTAGTCCCACGTGTTAGACACCATCCCACCAAGCTAGCTTTTGGAGACAGAAGATAAGATTGTAGTCAGAGCTGGAGAAGACTGCCCTCTCAGAGACTCACCAAGATCCGGAGCTCTCGGGGGCAGGGGAAGCCTCCAAGTCTGACTTTACCTGGATTTTGACTGTTTGAAGGGAGAAGGAAGGATGAGGCAACTTGAGCACAGTGATTACCTACAGATTATCCTCTTAATTGTGCCTGGTTGAGTGAGTTGTCGTTCAAGTACCATAAAATAGCTTGGCCTATTGAGGGGTATTAGCTTCTGAGTAGTTCTTTCATTTGCATTCATAATTTTTTCATTCAGGTATTTCTCATGAAGACAAAAGCACTATTCATTAAGCACTGATCTCTAGAACAGCTTCTAAGCTTATTTTTATTGATATATATTTTTAAAGAGAAGTTTCAGGAAGTGTCCCAAGGACTTTCAATGCAAATATTAAATTTTAATTTGAGCACTGTATTTTTATCATATTTTTAAATTTCAGATATTTATTCCCCTAGGTACCTGGAGAAGTTTTGTAAAAATTAAAATATTTCAACCTTTGACCTGCTTCCTAATCACTTTATTTTTTCAGTACAGTTGCTGAGGCCAGAGTTGGTTAGCAAATTAATGAGAACAGTAGTATGTACAACAAATCTCTTCTTTTATAAGAAGCATTTCTTCAAAAAGAAGTCATGATTCTTCAACCCCCATCAAAAGAAGTCATCCCCACTGATTCTGCTTCTTGTTTGCTTATATACCTAAGCCCTTATCAATACTTCCATGGAACCCTCTAACCTCACCTACTTTGCCATCCTTATTCATCTCCTAGGACAAAAGAAAGGAAGACATTTCAGTGTGGAATAATGGATGTAATGCTGAATGCTGAGTTTGTAGAAACTTGGATTTGAATTCCCATCCAGGAAACTTTTGCTAGCTGTGTGACCCTTGAAAAATCAAATTACTTCCTTGTGCATCAGTTTTCTCATCTGTAAAATGAGCATTATTGGACTTGTGATATTTATTTGATAGTGTTGTAGCACAGTAAGTACTTTGTAAATGTTAAAGTACTACCAAAATATAATCAGGTAGTTTCTACTAACATGGTATGCTTTGGAGCCATACATAGTTGCCAGAAGGAATCACTCTTCAGAGTGGAGTCCTTCTTGGTGTCGGTTTGAGCCCTTCTGCTACAGAGTACATTCATCATACTCCACTCATGTTAAACTATGAGCATATTCTTTATGAAGAGTCATTTAGAATAAGAGCTAGTATTTATGTACCACTTTAAGGTTTAGACAGCACTTTGGAAGACATTTTGGCATAGAAAATGGAGAGCTGACTTCTGAGTCAGGAAGACCTGGGTTGATCAGGCTGACTACCTCTATGACATACCTGGGCACACCTGGGCAAGGCACTTATCCACTCTGTTCCACAGAGGAAAGAGAGAGTTTCCTTCTGGAGAATTCCTTGTGCCAGTGAAATTACTGATTGGTCCAAAAATATGTCAGTGGTAAATATATTTACATACTAAGGGATGGATCTCTTTTTTCCTCCCTTTTTCTCACTCTCCCCACCCCCCCTGCATGCACACACATATACACATATATTTTATACTTCATGGATAATAAAACATTGTATTCATGTACACATAGGGATAACTTGGCTCCCCTGAAGAAGCAAATTATGCTGTTGAGGTTATCTGACTGCTGATATAATAGTGCTGAAACAGTATTTAGAGCTACATTTTTCTGTTGTCCTTGAGAATCCACAGATGAGTCATCCTCCTTATAGTTTTAAAAATCATGTTACTTATAATTTTTAGAGTGATTATACAGTTGTTGGAAATGAGCACGTTGCAGAAATACTCGAAGTGAATGTCTTATTTTCTTCTGTGAGATTGGTTTGCTTTCAATATTTGCTTGCTTACAAAAAATCCTAGAGAAGAAGAGCAATAAATATGTTTTTAAGTTTTGTTTAACTAATTATGACTATTTTGTCAAGTTGATTTCCATATTAGTTTTTGTTGTTGTTGCATCTATTTTTTTTTTTACTAAATTGAGTTTATAATGCTTATTGGATGAAAAGAGATCTGACTTTTAATCTTAAAAAAAAATAATTTTTCCTTTAGTACTTAGAATGTTAATGTAGGACTTCCTTAGGAAACTAGAATTAACCTCATTATTTTAGGTTTTTTCATATAAAAGTGTTTTGATATGAAGGGGGCATTATTTAACTAAAGGATATCAGATTTGTGATGTAGCAAAGTATTTAATGAATACATTTGTACTTGTACATGTCTATTGTACTGTTTTAAAGTAAAATAATTTTGTATTTATAGAAGAATTTATTAAATTCATAATCGTGCTTTGTAAGAGCACCATACAGACAGGAAAACTGAGACCCACATGGTATAATACACCAAGAGGTCCATATTTATAGGACTTTCATTTCATTCTCATCCATGGATCTATATTCTTTCCAGACTGTCATTCTACTAATTGTTTTTTTTCTTCCCTCCGGAGGATTGAGGTACTTTGGAAAGTGAGGATGGAAGAGAATGTAATGTTCTATCTAGTACTGTCACTGTTAGAATGGATGGTCTTTAATTTTCTTTTTTCTTTGAACGAGAGAATGAAAATGCATTTTTTTTAAGCTCTCTGTACCATGACTGTATTAAGTGTTAGGAATACAAAGACAGACATTGAGATAGATTCTGCAGTCAAAAAACTCACATTGTAATGAAAGAGTTGAAACATATCACCAAGTGGTAGCCAGGGAAAGGAAATTTGGGTTTGAGAAAGTGACGGTAATGATTAGTGGAATATTATCACAGTTATTCGACATTCTTTTTTATATATATTTTATTTTTTTCCAATTACATGTAAAAAACTTTAGTCTTCATTTTTAATTCCAAACTCTTTCCCTTCTTCCCCTTTTCTCTCATTGAGAAGGCAAGCAACTTGATAGAGCTTATACACATGCAGTCATTCAAGACATATTTCTTATATTAGTCATGTTACTAAAGAAAACACTTCCTCCCCCCAAAAAACAAGAAAAATAAAGTTTTTAAAAAGTATGTTTCCATTTGCATTTAGATTTCATCATTTCTTTCTGTGGAGGTGGATAGCATTAAGTCCTTTGGAACTGTCTTGGATTGTTGTATTGCTGAGAATAGCTAAGTCATTCGCAGTCGATCATTGTACAATATTACTGTTACAATGTACAACGTTCTCCTGAAGTCCTGCTCACTACACTTTGCATCAGATCTTATAAGTCTTCCCAGGTTTTTCTGAGAGCATCCTGTTCATCATTTATTATAGCACAGTAGTATTCCATCACAGTCATATACCACAGCTTGTTCAGTCCTTCCCCAGTTGATCGATGTCCCCTCAATTTCCATTTCTTTGCCATCACAGAAAAGATCTACTATAAATATTTTTGTTCATATAGATTATTTTCCTTTTTTAATTTTAAATCTCTTTGGGGTATAGACCTAGCAGCAGCATTGCTGGGTCAGAGGATATGCAAAATGTGACAGTCCTTTCAGCATAGTTCCAAATTGCTCTCCAGAATGGTTGGATCAGTTCACATCTCCATAAACAAAGTATCTGTGTCCCAATTTTCCCACATCTTCTCCAGCATTTATCATTTTCCTTTTCTCTCATAGCATCCACTCTGGTGTGAGATTTACTTTAGTTTGTATTTCTTCAGTAGGACACAGCCTTTTCAATAATGATGGTATTTTTTATTTTTTTGCTGTGTCCTGAACAAGAGATGCTTTTGCAGTACAAGGAGAGGGTGTTAACCTATGGAGGCAAGGTGGAATGTGAAGCACAGTGTGGTTTCCTGCCAGCTGGATAGAGTGTCCTTTAGTACTTTGTTTCCACTTTCTTAAGAAAACTCAACCCCAAAGCAGGAGTTGAAAAGCTGAGTATTAGCAGATGTTGAACTAAATGCTAGGGATACAAAGGAAGGCAAAAACTGCCCCTGTTCCCCAGGAGTTCCATTTAGTTGGGGTGACAATATGTAAATTACTAGGTACATTTAAGATTTATATAGAGAGGAGAAGGCAATAGTAGTAGCAGTGAGGGCTGGGGGAGAGGGGAGAAAGGGCAAGGCCGTCTGCAGAATTTCGTTTTTGAGCTGTCTTGAAGTAAATGGGGAACTGAAATAACAGTTGGTGCAAAAGCATGGGAGGTAAGTGGGATGTCCCATGTGAGGAATAGCAACCTGGACCACTTAGTGCATAGGGATTTGGGGGAGAAGGGAATGTTTAAGAATACTGGGAAGGTAAGAAGTGTCCTGGTTATAAAGAACTTTAAATGCCAAACAGAACAAGTTGATATTTGATCCTGTAGTTAATCAGGAATCATTGAAGTTTATTGAATTAGGAGGGTGACATGGTCAGATTGAGGTTTTAGATAAATTTCATGGCAGTTGAGTGGAGGATATATTTAAATAGGATAGGGGTTTGAGACAGTGACACCAATTAGAAGATAATTTCAGTACTCTGGGGAATAGATAATGGGCCTGAACTATGGTTGTAGAATATGGATTCTGAAGTCTGGTCTTCAACATGCTAGTGTGGCAGGGCAGATTGCAATTTGGCTGCATATAAAGAAGGCTTAAATGTGAATGACATGTACAGTTTACCTTGAGATAGTTTCATTATAATATTCTGTTTAGAATGATAGTCTGTGTTCTTCTTTGATTCAAAATTAGTTTTGCTAAACCCTTGATTTGGTGAATCCTCTAGAAACTCAGCTGTAGCATGCTTCTGTTCCTAGGTGCTGTTTCTATTTTCCTATGTAAAATAGAAACTTTTAGAATAGCCTTTGTGTAGGACAAAATTAGCTTTGTTTGGGTCTCTCTGAACTGTTTAAAGATCTCAGCTCGACATTCTTCACTGATAAAAATTTTAATGTGGGGGGCGGAGCCAAGATGGCGGAGTAGAAAGACTCACCTATGCTAGGTCCGAACCCACAGCCCATAGATTTCCTGTAAAAAGAACTCCTGACAAATTCTGGAACAGTGGAAGCCGCGCAGAAACACAGTGAAGGA
>CM053769.1:455488198-455666153 GCA_028658325.1 Potorous gilbertii
GGGTAATTAGAATGTCCAGTGTATTGGGGAGGGGGGAGGGGACAAATGGGGAGAAAATTTTGGAACCCAAAATCTTGTGAAAATGAATGTAAAAAGTTAAATAAATGTATTTAAAAAAGAAAAAAAAAAAAAAGAAAAAAAAAATTTTAATGTACATCAAATATAGAACCTGACTTTAGTTTAAAAATAGATAGTAGCTTTAAAAACTGCTTTGCACTATTAACTTGGTCAGTTGAGTACCCAGGATAGATTGATTCATATCCCTCAATTCCATAGCCATAAAGACAATAGACTTTGAGGTGCTATATCAAAACCATAGCATTTTGATGTGGGAATTAGTCCTCTTGTTATGTTAAAATTATTTGTTAATTTTAACTTGGTTTATTCAAACCATATTGTTTAGTTTAAATATACTCTTAGTATAGCTAGATAAGTAGGATGCTTACTTAGCTTGCTAATAATATCTGATTCTGCCTACTTAATTTCATAGTTGAGTTTTACAGTTGGGCTAGAAATAACCTGTTATTAAAAACAAAACAAGTTTTCCCTCTACGATCGTGTTTCCTTCCCCTCAAAAGATCCTCCACCCACCAACAACATTGGCCAATTTATATTAATTTTGAGATTGTAAATAAATGATATACTTTTGAGTTTGACTGAGGGACTCTGCCTCTGGGAAAAGTATGAATGATGGATTGGGAAACTTTGATGGAAAGAATACTAGAAGCTACTGTTTGTGAGGCATAGAAATGGGAAATGGAGTGAGGAGCAGTAGGTTTTAGTAGTTGGACCATAGAGTTGTATGGAAGAGAACAATGGAAAATTAGGAAGGAGCCCAGACTGTGAAGAGCTTTAAAAACTAGAGAGAGGAGTTTATATTTGATCTTAGAGGTAACTTTGAAACCCTGGAATTGACTGAGTAAAGGAAAGTGGCATTAGCAACAGTATGGAGGATGGATTAGAGTGGGGAGATTGGAGACCAGGAGAACACAAAAAGAATTATTTTAATGGTGAAAGCTGATTAGGATCTGACCTACGGTATTGGCTGTATGATTACAGAGGAAACTTACATAAGACATATATATTATAGAGGTAGAAATGATAAGATTTGATAAATGGTTGTTTATGTTGGATGAGAATTAAGGATTTGAGGATGACACTGAGATTTTGAACCTGAGTAATTGGAAGGATGGTTATTACTTCAACATTAATAAGGACTTTCATAAGAAGGAGTGAATTTTCCAGAAAAGTTGATGAGTATTGAATGTGTTAAATTTGAAATGCTTATGGAACATCCAGTTTAAATGTCCAAGAGACAAGGTAACAACTACTATCCTTGACTGGATCTCAGGATAGAAACTGGGCTGTATATATAGATCATGGAGTCATCTGTGCAGAGATGGTAATTTAATCTATGTGAAGTCAAGGACTTACCAAATGAAAGAGTTCAGAGAGTTTTTGAATATTTTATAGTTAAATTTAATTCAAATGCTAGACCATCCTCTGTTCAGCTTCTAAAATAATTGTTATAGAGTGGTATGAAAGGTGGTAAGGAGTGCTAAAAATCAGAGTTTTTAGACTGCTATAAATTGGTTGGTTCTCCAGATGTGATATACTTGTTCAGTAACCAATGAGTGGACATATTGTTGGGAGAACTAAATATCAGTCTTGATATTTTTTCTGTAAACAAAAAGCTGAAGGAAGAAGGAATTTGCAGACACCAAATAATATTAAAAAATTAAATGAGTTGTATCCTGAACTTGAGGAAAATACTTTATACTAGTGTCCCTGAATTGGCTTTGTGTCTGCATTTAGACCATTAGGTTGGCAGAGGAAAGATCTGAATAGGGGTAAAGAACAGAAAGAAAAAATAGTAAGAAAGAAATGTATAGTTGAAACAATTACATTCTGAACTATTGAAACAAGTAATTACTAATGAGAAAGGGAAGTTAACGTTAGAAATGACATTAACAAAAATCATAGCAATTTTATACAGAAATTTAATTATCTTAAATCTTTATCCAGAACAAGGAGATAAAAATAACCCAGAAAGTACTTTTGTCAGTAAATATTTGAGTTACTTGCAAGCTGGAAAGAAATGATGGACCAGAGTAACTCTGATTTATAATAAACTACTTCATAAAATCTCAAAAAGAAGGGATGATTGTGAGCAGTACTATTTCCTAAAATAAAAAGAATAGAGGATTTTAAAGCAATTCAAAGAAAACTTGGCAAGAGATCCACTTGAGTACAGTCATTCCAAGGGAATTTAGTGAAAGTGGAAGAAGGATCACTAATAAAACAAAATGGAAAAGTTCTATAAATCTTACTATAATGAGCTACTTTCACCCTAAAAGTCACTTGAACCGCTATACTTGGCCTGTAATATCTCAGTTTTGGATTTGCTTTTAGTGGGGGTAGAAATGGCACTAAGGAAAACCAACATCTGGAGTGACCCAAATCTATAGAAAGGAGGAGACATAATTGAGAAGGCTGATATGTGAAGTATCTGAAGAATACTGAAATAGATAAGAAGAGATAACCTTAGACATTGCTCATATCAAAAAAGTCAAGTAAGAAAACAATACAACTACCAACCTATATGCATCCTACTCTTCTGGCTATGCTTTTTTTTTTTTTTTGTGAATCATATGTACATGAATTGAGAACATCCTTAATGAGGATATTCATAGGAAATCAATTTCGTTTTTATAGTTCTCAAGAATAAACTAGATCCTTATCATTTTGCAATTAACTGAAATATCTGAAGAATGCGGTGTCATGCTGTGCTTATTGTTTGACCATGAAAAGGGATGACTGTCATGATATGGACTTTTTGGTAATTCTAGTAATTAAATGATGTTTTCCTCAATCTCAGGCTACTGTAGACTGTATTTTAATCAGATACAAGGATGTTTCTGAACTTGTTAGGATCACAGTGCTAAGCTTCATGAGGAAAATAGTTGCCCTGTGAAAGAGAGACTAGAGATTTTTACTTGTTTAGAGCTTAGGACAAAGTACAATTCTTTTGGTGCTGTTAATCTTGTCTTTGACTTTTGGAATTTCTATTTTGGTATTTAATTTGGTATTCAATTTATTTAATCTGGTATTTAAAGGTTTAGGTTTTTTTTTTAAGGTTTATATCTAATTCTTTGTTCTTTTCTTTCCTTGATGAAAGTATTTAGGGATATGTTATCTCTTAGAACTACTTAGTCTGAAATCTAAAAAATTTTGTTATCTTATCTCATTGTCATTATCTGTGTATTATCTTTGTCATTATCTCTGTTTTTTGGATTTGTTCTGAGACTCACCAATTCTTTAGGATTAAATTGTATAGTTTTAAAATTCTTTAATCCTTTATTGAATATAGTATTCCTTGTATTGTGGTCAGTAAAAAGTGTTCTTAATATTTCTGTTTTTCTATATGTGTCTTTTTGTGTCATTCTGGTCATTATTTGTAATGCAGTACTGAGAATATGTTTATTCCTTTCTAGTTCCATTTGGTAACCTTCCACAGTCTACTTACTGTATCTAACTTTTCTAAAATTACACTTAAGTCTACTACTTTTTTTAGGAGGGTGTTAGATTTGTCAAAGTCTACAACTCATTTAATTTTTCTTTCAAGCACGTAGATTCTATGCCATTAGGTGAATATATTTTGAGTATTGATGTCAGTTTGTTAACTATGGTATCTTTCAGTGTAGTCTTGTTTTCCTATATATTTATATTTTCCTGTATGTATGTGTGTGTGTGTGTGTGTGTGTGTGTGTATTTCTTTTATTCAAATCTGTTCTTGCCTTTGCGTTGTCTTAGGTCATTATCTCTTCTTTTTGCTTTTCAGTTAAAGCCCAATAGACTTTTACTCCTGTCCTTTATATTAACTCAAGTGAATCTTGATTTCAGATGTTTCTTGTAAACATATTACTTTCTCATTCCTTCTGCTCTCCTGTTTTATGGGTAAGATCATCCCATTTACATTTCCATTTATGACCATTTATTGTTTATTTCCTTCTATCCTAATATCTTTTCCTTTTTTCTTCCTTCTCTTTTTCAAAGACTAGGGTACTGAGATAGACACCACTTGATGCAGTTTACCTTTGCTTTCCTGCCATCTCCTCTACTTCTTATCCAGAGTTCCATCACAGACTTCTTCCCTCACTTTTGTTCCTTTTAAACCTTCATCACAGGCCACCTTGCAAGGTAGATCCTTGTTTTACTAGGACTCATCATCCCTGACTCTTCCTTTTCTATATCCCTCTCCTTTCTTCTCTCTTCTTATTCTTTTCTAGTTTTCTTGTTGAGTTGAATGCATTTTTAAAATTTTATTTTGTTTTAGACTCAAACACCAAAACACACAGAATAGAAAAAAAGAACCAAAAACATTATGAACTTAAATACACAATGAAAAAGAAAAAAAAAGCATGTCATGTGCATAGCATAGAACATAAGAGAGGATTCAAATTGTGTAATGATAAATTTTCATTTCAAGAAAACCTGTATGATAATACTTGTGTTGAAAATTCTCCATCTTTTCTTTGCTTCCTTATGAGTTCTTTGGTTCTTTGATGTGATTTTTTACTTTGTTCTCTTTTCCTCCTCTACCCACCCCCCAGAAGGCTACAATAAAGTTTAGATATGTTTTGCTATAGATGCATACATACACACATACATGTATACTTACAAATATAGACATATCCTTTCCCAAACATGTTCTACTCCTTATCCTTGTTTTTTATGTTTGTTTTTCTCTCTTAAACTCATTCCTGATGTGAGAGTAGGTCACCAGAACTACCGACCTTCCTCCCCCATCTAATTCTTCTGCATGATTCTTTCTCTTGCACCTCATTATACAAAAAATAATTGCTCTTTTTAGCAGTTCCTAAATGGTTTTACTTTTTAAATTCATATCCTACTCAGGCTTTCCCCAATCTTGCTTATAAGCTACTCAATTATTAAGGAATCTTAGACATACATTTTGCTCTGTGTGTGTGTGTGTGTGTGTGTGTGTGTGTGTGTGTGTGTGTAAAAAGTAAACAGTCTGTCCTTATGAATCCCTTATAATCAGTCTTTGGTATGTACCTTATATTTCTCTTGGTTCTTATATATCAAATCTTTTATTAAATTCAGGATTTTTTAAACAAAATCTTGAAAGTCCGAGAGTTTATCAAATGTCATTTGTTTTTCATCAAGGACAGCACTTAACCTGGCAAGGTATGGTATTTTTGCTGGAGCCCCAGTTCTTTTGCTGTTCAATATATTATGTTCCAAGATCTGCAGTCCTTTAATGTCTCTGCTGCCAGGTCTTGTATAAGTCTAATTGTGGCACCACCATATTTAAATTGTTTTAATATTGGTGTTTTTGATATTTTATCCTTGAGCTGTGTGGGTTTTGATATTCCTATGAGTTTTCTTCATAGGGTCTCTTTTAAGTGGTGATCAGTGGATTTTTTTCTACTTCTATTTTCCCCCCTTGTTTTAATGCTTCAGAACAATTTTCTTTAATTATTTCTTATATTGCTGTATCAAGATTCTTTGTTTGATTATAACTTTCAGTTAGTTCGATTATTTATATATTTTCTCTTCTTGATCTGTTCTCCAAATCTGTTGTTTTTCTTATAATATGTTTTACTTTCTCTTCTATTTTTTCATTATTCATATTTTGGTTAATTATTTCTTAATCTCTTACAATTTTGCTGGCTTTGAGGAGGGATGGAAAGATACAGGAACTCCACGATGAGTTCCCTATGTGAGCTGTCCAGAAAGAATCCACAGACTCAAGCATTCTTGAGGTCAAGGTGGTAAAGATTTATTATACTTTTCAGTGGGCAAGACTTTTTAGAAAACATGCAATTTGAATGGAGTACAGGTAAAGTTTATATTGGATATTTTATAATAAAACATGTGCCAAATATACTAACTAGGTGATTCAGGGTTGAATTAGGGAGTGGTTAGTTGTTAAAGGAACATGCACTTGTAGTATCTAATGGCAGGTATTTTACCCAGTGTTCATCAGGACATAGCAGGGGAGTGGGTGAGGGGAGGTGGACTCCACAGAGGTGTGGTTTTAGGCTTGAAATGTCACTAAGTTAACTAATGGTCAAGGCTGACTAAGAAATACCTAGGTTGCTTCCATCAATGACTTGTTAGACAAGATAAACGTAAAGGACAGCTGGTTCAAACATAAATTCTATAGTGCCGCTGACTACAGTATCAGGAATAGAGATCTAGGACACACTGTCCTTGGTCTGGGGAGAAGCTTCCTGTGATAGTGTTTTGAGGCTAGGGAGAAATATGATTTTTAGAGAGAAATGTGATTTTAGGATTGGGATTGGAGCATCCAAGTGTCCCATCAGCTTCACTTTACCCAATTCAAATTTTCAAGGTGTCATTTTCTTCCTTGGTGTTTAAGAGGCTTGTTAAAAGGGAACCCAACCTGGAGGTGTTTACTTTTCACTGGGACCAACCTCATCTTGGGCATTTTCTTATGATCTTCTCAAATTGTCCCAGGAAGACCTGGGTTGTGCCCCAATCCTGTTTATCTCCAGCCACACTTTGTTTGCCCTCAGGTGCTATTTTAACTCTTTTGGTGGGGGGAAAAACGTGAGAGCTTGGAATTTTCAGATCTACTCTGCAATCTTCCCAAAATCCTCTGAAGTTGAATGCATTTTAAACTAAAATGTTTGCCTGCATCCTTATATACATGTGAGTGTTTTCTACCCTCCTCTGATTGATTTAGGCAAAAGTTAGGTTCAAATGATCCAATTCTTGTTCTTTGAGTAATCTTTTACATGCATTCTCCAGTTACCTGGGATAGTAAAATTTCCCTACCTTTCCTTGTCTTTTTTCCTTAGTGTATTCCATTTCTTTCCCTTCTTTTAAGATCAACAAAGCATAATAAGAGCACTCCAAGGCCCTCTATCTTCTTCAACCCCCTCTATGATCCCTGGTAATATTAAAGCCCTAAGAGGATACTTGTTTTACTTCCTCCATAACAACAGTTCTTAAGCTTTTTTGTGTCATGAATGCTTTCAGTAGGTAAAGCCTATGAACCCCTTCTCAGAATACTGTTTTAAAATGAGTAAAATAACCTACATATAATTGCAAAGGAAACGAATTATATTGAATTATATATATAAATACATATACATATTAAAGTTCACAGACCCCAGGTTATGCATCCTTGCTGTATTCAGATGTAAACTCTTCATCTTTGTGGAGTCCCTTCTGGGTGCTTATATCTGTTTACCCCTTTATGTTTCTCTTGTCCTGCTTTTCTATTTCAGACTTTTCTTCTCAGCTTTGGTTTTTCATCATGAATGCTTGAAAGTCCTCCATTTTGTTAAAGGTCCATATTTCTCCTTTAGGATTATAATTGATTTTGCTGGGTAAGTTAGCCTAAAAGGGGCAGGGTCTTCCATTGCATCCTGGGCCATCTCTAGTTGGCCTGATGAATGTCAGGCCACTGGACCCAGATGGCTCAGGAGAAGCAAGTGAGGTTGGTGACCTTGCACAGCCCTCCTTCACTCAAATCAGTCAACTGCAAGTCATGTCATCATCTTGATGTCATGGTCCTCTCTGAGAATGAAGGACAAACATAACAACTGTTCTTGGTTATAAGTCTATTTTTTTTTTGTCTTTTGGAATATTATATTCCAAGTTTCTCTACTCCTTTGTAGTGGTAACTGCCAAAGCTTTTCAGATGCTGCCTTTATCTGCCTACTGTATTTTTTCTTTGATCTAGAAACATTAGATTCTAGCTATGATATTCCCTGGAGTATTCATTTGAGGATTTCTTTTAGGACATGACCCGAGGATTCTTTGTTTTTACTTTGCTTTCTGGTTCTCATAGGTTTGGGCAGTTTTCATTTGTGATTTTTTGAAAAATAATCATGCTCTTGCTTTGGTCATGACTTTTAGGTACTTCAATGATTTTTAGATATTTTTCTCCTTCGCTTTTTTCAGGTATGTATTTCTTAATAGGAGTTGTCATATTTTCTTGTAGTTGTAAAATATCTTAATTTTAAGTTAAAATTTCTTGTCTCATAAAATCATTAACTTCTATTTCATTCATTCTGTTTTTCAGGGAGTCTGATACTTGGGAAATCTGTTATATCCCCTTTTCTGAGTTATCAGTTCTCTTAATAGTGCTAGCTAGTAAGAGCAAGCATTTATATAGCATTTTTAGGTTTGTAAAGTGTTTTACAAATATTATCGTCTTAATAGTAACCCTGAGATGTAGGTACTGTTACTATCATCCTCATTTTTCTATATGAGGACACTGAGGCAAATAGAGATTGAGGGACTTGTTCAGGGTCATAAAGCTAGTCAGTATTTGAGACCCAATTTGAATTTAGGTGTTCCTGATTCAAGGTCTAGTACTCTGTTTACTGGACCATAGTGGATCCCAAGTCTTCCACAACTTTCCTCTAGATCTCTCGTTTCTTTTATAATAATTTTTCAGAAGTTTTCATTTTTAATAATTTAAAATTTCTGTTTCCTTTCTTTTAAGAACTCTAGTTGAAACTTGGGGTAGGCTCTGTTTTTTTCTGAGGGTTTGTAGATGCAGAGTTAGTTATTATTCTCTTTTGGACTTGTGTCTTTGGGTATTCCTGGCTTTGTGATAGTTCTTCTTTTCTTTGATGTTGTCTCTTCTTCCTTCCTTAAGATTTGGAGGTAGGTGAGCCACTACCACCAGTGGACAGTTGCTAGTCCTGGATACCTCTCAGTTAGCTAGAAGGCTCTACAGGTTCAGAGTGACAGAGCTGTAGGTTTACCTTTAGTGTGAAGTTTTGGTTACTCACTTAGCTGTTGCTAGATCTGTGGCCATGCTTTAAAGCCCAAATGTTACAGCTTATAGGCTCACTCCTTTTCCTGTTCCTTGGTCCTTTATAGGTAGTCTATAGCCTAGTTTCTTACTGGAAATCTCTGCATGAATATTCTTCTATGACCTCCTCCCCAGTGCCTTCCTGAACACCTCTCCTTTTCTCCCTGTGTTGACCTGGACTAGAAAAACGATTGATCATGGTTTCCAGTTGTATTTCCTCGTCACCATTTGGTCTGGTCCTTACTCTATATTTGCTGGAGGAGTTGTTGTGGGAGAGAGCTGGGTTGTACTGTTTTCATTTTACCTTTTAATTCCCTATGTTTCTAGCAGTAGTGGTGATAAGAATGATCTCTTCTTCTAATGATGTGGGAAGGTAGCAGTGAGATCATTTCTCAACTTTCTTTTCACACTCTCTTTCCCTTTCCCAGCTTCCCTTTGCATTTCCATCTCTGTCCCCATCCCATCTTATCCTCATCCCTTCTCTCTTTCTCCCCGTCATTCCTATTCCATTCCTCCTTTGTCTTCTCTTCCCCTTTCCTTCCTTTCTTGAATATTTGTCCTTTGGTACTTAGGTTATGAATTATTTTTTTGAACACCGGTTGTCTTCTAATACAGTTTTATCATTTGAAGAGTGACTTAATTTCTCTTTCCAAGTTCCTGTGATTTGAGCTTACTTAAACCAGTCCATTGGTATTATTTTGTCACAAAATAATGGTTTTTATAAAGAATTCAGGGAGTTTTAAATTTCAGTCTGGGCTTGTTTTCTTAAGAATATTAAACATTAGTTGGTATCCTATTAAAAAAAATACTGGTCAACTCTTGGTATGTTCATTAAGTTTGTTTTACTTGGCAGAATAAAGTGAGTTACTTTAAAGGAACTTGGCAGGAAAATGCATTGCCTGTTGTATAGTGTGGGCATCTATTGAGACAAACAACAGTTATGTTCTTGGATATGTTATGCTGACTTAAACTTTGTCTGTGAAACTTTTTCGTTTTGATGTGAAAATTGGTGTGCATCAGAATTAAGCTATATTTTATTAATGGTCAGAAGTATAGTAGAAACTTTTGTATATGCCTCTATTTCTGGAATGTTTGAATAAAAACTAATATGAGATGCCTTTGATATATCTTAATATTCTAATTGCCTTTTCCATTGTGTTAAAAAAAGCATATGCACCCTCTCTTTGACTACTTCCTCCCTTCCTACCTCCCCCAGTTCTAGAATACTTTCAAGTAGATTTTGTTCACTTTGCCATTTAGAAAGACATAACTTCATAAATTAAGCTGTATCTTAAAAACACAAATAAAAAAATCCCATATTTGTGGAAACTTGTTGACCCCTTCTATGGAAAGGGGTGGGAAATGTTGGTAAGAATATATGCTGGTGTACTAGGTCTGTTTGGAAGCAGAGGGGGTGGGGAGGGGAGGGGATCACTAATATAAGCCCTTTGAAATGGGAATGTGGATAAGTAGGAGTTTGTTGATATTTCTTTCCTTTGATCATATTTCATGGAGAACTGAGATCAAAGCAAAGGTGTCTATAGTAATTGTGAAACTTAGAAGTAAAGAATTGGGAAGTTTATCATTAAACAAACCTCACTGGTCTGTTCCTTCCCAGGGATAGAGGAATACTCCTTACTAACCTTTTCTGCTTTCTTATACATACCCTCTAGTTCAGCCTCCAAATAGTTGCACTTGTAGAAGTGTACCTGTGTCACAAAGAATACAAACTAAAACTTAAGTCCTTTTAAGGATGTAAGTTCCTCCATCCAGTGAGAGGGAATTTTTCTGTTGGTTGTGCATTAGAGCAGTTGAGCTGTAAGGTCCAATAACCCTGATTTTTTGATTCTTAAAAGCAGTAAAAGTCGAGGAAGCTCTGGCAAGTACTACCATGCTAGAGAGACTTCAGGTATAGTCCTGGCAAGAGACTGTGATGTACTTTCTAAGGATGAGCAACCTTTGAAACAAATGAAAAACCAAAATAGCCCTCATTTTATGTAGCCCACCTTCCACAGGGATAAGGGCAGAGGGTGAAAAGAATCACACAGATTTTAGATAATTTATGAATATAAATTTAGCATTTTGTACTTTAAATATGAGATTTTTGTCCATTAACCAGCAAATAAACATAGTAAGGAAAGAATTGAATCATATTAATCTTGACATATTTAGTATAAATGAATCCAGCAGACAAAAGGAAGTTTCAGCTAAACAGAATCGCTCACAAGTTATTCTTGGATAAGCCAAGTCTCTTTCCCCCAAATAAATAAATAAAAATTGAACAGGCTTTATTACACTTCCAAAGACAACAGGAAGCAATTTCATGATGTATTTTGTCCTTTTGTATTTCAGTATTCATGTTAAGTATTTTTAATATTACCACCATGGAAATAATTACTGCTTTGTGCTAACATATATTGCAGAAGATGATGACCTACAGGAATTCGATGAAGAACTTGGGAAAAGCATCCAAGTTAAATCAGTATATACTTTGATATTCTGTAGCCTCAGTGCAAAGATCAGAATAGGATGGAAAGGCAAAAAAGATGTTGACAAATAGGGTTCAAAAGTAAAGAAGGAAGAGGCCTAAGATTTGTAGATCACTGAAAGTTAAGGGCCAGATGTCATAGTGAGCATCTAATAATATTTGAAAAAGGAGATGGATTGTATTTTATCAAACTGTAAACTGATGGTTACTGATGTGCAAGGCACTTGGAATAAACTGTTTTTGGATAGTCAGTTATGAGCTCGTTACAATCAAGATAAAAGTTAAGGAAAAGCTAGAAGAAGAAGAAATACTTAAAGAAAGATAGAGCTTGCTATAACAGTGATTTTAATCTGATCTGTTTAAATTATTGATGTCTAAAAATGGGAAATGGATAGAGGAATGTATATCAATACATTTTAATGCAGTTAGATCCCAATTAGTATAAAAATGAGTTCCTGAAATAGTTCATTATTTGAATACCATTGCATATTTCCATTGATCTGCAATCGATGACCACATTTTACATAATTATAACTTAGAATTGTGTGAATTTGAAAGCATGCACTCAATTCAGAAGGTTCATTTTTCACACTTATTGGGGCCTAGCTGTAATTTCTTAAACAACTTTAACCCATGTAGGTCAGTTACCATAATGAAGACACACAAGGAACCCAGAAACATGTTGTTTTAGTTTCCAAGGACAAGCTTATTTTATAGGCTTTCAGAAGATCATCATCTGTTGCTCATCTCTCATCATATATTAATCATGGCTCTCTAAATGTATAGTTATGTAGTAGGTTTGCCAGGACAAAAAACTATGTTTATTTGTAAAACTTAGTATCCTATTAAGATTTATTGAAATGTATAAACATATATCTCAATATATACTAGTATAAACATACATATGTACACAGACATGCATATATACACTTGTGTGTGTGTGTGTGTGTGTGTATGTATGTGTGTGTGTATACACATCCATATTCAGCTAAAACTCGAAAGACCAGAGAAGCAAAGTTCTGAGATACTTTTTTAGACACTTCTAGGGAACCTGTGTCTCACTTTATAAGGTTACAGATGAAGTCACACACCAGATGTGTCATGAGAGCCTGCATCTCTGGGTCAGTTTGTGAGATGTAAAAACACAAAAACAGTTTATACTTTTCTCTTTATATCCTAAGACATCAGGGTTCTTCATCGGATATATGTTTTTCTTCTTAGGGATTGCAGACCAATGATGGTTGAGGAAGAGAGGTGTTTCCTGCTACATCTTCTTACACATATGTGAATGTGTACATTGGAATGTGAACATTGTAAGTGACTGAGGGGATGAAGGAGAAATGTGACTCTGGCTCATCCCATGGCTGATCTTACAGTTTTACTACTAGCTGTGGGCCTGTTCTCATGTCCTTGTTTGGCATCCTTGTAAATTTCTAAGAGTCCACACAGAAGGCCATTATCTATGTCATCATTGTTCATTGAGAGTTTGGATTAGTGACTTTGTCTCAGGGAGGCTGATGGCAAAAACTGAAGGGAAAAAAAATTGCCCATGACTTGAATTTCTGACAACCTTTAAGTCAGACTCTAAACCATGATGCTGTTTATGTAGACCCCATAAACAGTTTAGCATTCACCTAGAGCTTTTTTCAGTAACTTACATTTTAGAATATGTTGTTTTGATGGGATGGATCTGCCGGTAAACAAGAAGGGCCATAAAAAAGCTTCCAGAATTCAATTTTATCCAGGAGATAACTTCTTATAGAAGTGGTTGATGGAAGATTGATTATTCAAATGTTAAAATGGATCTAAGTTTCCTTCTAGGTTTGTGTCTTTAATCCTGTGATCTGTGATCTTATTGCTCTGCATATTCCCTCTAGTGATAGCAATTAAAATTAATTCTGTGTGACTCTTGAGGAGCTTGCTCAAAAGGAAGGATAGGTAGATATAAATGGAACATTCCTTTTTTTTTTTTTTTAACATTTTTTCTTTTGATATTTTATGCCCAATTAAATGTAAAAACAATTTTAACATTCATTTTTTTAAAATTTTGAATTCCAAATTCTCTCCTTTCTCCTTAAGAAGGCATGCAACTTGATATGTTATACCTGTATAGTCATCCAAAACATATTTCCATGTTAGTCATGTTGTGAAAGAAAACACAAAGCCCAAGAAAAATAAAGTAAAAAAAGCATGCCTTGTTCTGCATTCAGATTCCATTAGTTCTTTCCCTGGAAGTGTATAGCTTTTGTCAGTTTGTGTACTTTGGAATTGTATTGCTGAAAATAGCCAAGTCATACACAGTTCATCATCATACAGAATTGTTACTCCTATTCTAAATGCTCTCTGATTCTGTCAGGTTCTGCTCATTTCACTTTGTATACATTCATATAAGGCCTTCCAGGTTTTTCTGGGAACATTCTGCTTGCCATTTCTTACAGCACAGTAGGAATCCATCACATGGACAGATCATAGCTTGTTCAGGCGTTCCCCAATGTCAGTGGAGGCTTCCCCTCCATTTCCAATTCTTTTCAACCACAAAAAGAGCTGCTATAAATGTTTTTGTATGGATAGATCCTTTTCCTTTTTGTTTTTTGTTTTTTTGGGATAGACTTGGTAGTGGTATTGCTGGTATGTACAGTTTTATAACCCTTTGGGCCTAGTTCCAAATTGCTCTCCAGAATGGTCGAATTAGTTCACACCCCTACCAGCAATGCGTTAGTGTCTCCATTTTCTCACATCCACTTCAACATTTGTCATTTTCCTTTTCTGTCATTTTAGCCAATCTGATAGGTGTGAGGTGGTACCTCAGTTGTTTTAATTTGCATTTCTCTATCCCCAGCGATTTAGAGCATTTATTCCTTTGACTATAGACAGATAGCTTTGATTATTTCATCTGAAAAATGACTGTTCATATATTTTAATCATTTATTACTGGGGAATGTTTTGTATTTTTATAAATTTAACTCAGTTCTCTATATATTTGGGAGATGAAATTGTTTATTTCCCTCCATCCTATCCTACTCCTCACCTTTTCTTTTCACCCTCTCCATTCTCAAGTGTTTTGTTTTTGATTGCTGCCTCTCCCAATTCATCCTTCCTTCTGTCAGGTTCTCTTCTCTCCTCGTGTGCCTCCTCCCCTATCAGTTTCCTTCCTGCTTTCCTGTAGGGTAAGAGATTTCTTTTCTTCTACTGAAATTGGGTGTTATTCCTCTTTGAGCCAATTCCTTCCTATGAGAATAAGGCTCAAACATTCGCCCACCTACCCTGCTCCTCCATGTCACTTTTCGGGTTGTCACCTTTCTCATTGTCTAAAAGTAGGAATGCTGTTCAGAAGTAGGGGGGACTATCAGTCAGTCAGTCAAACATTAATTAAGCATCTGCTGTGTACCAGACTGTGCTAACTGTTGAAGATAGAGAGTAGGCTTCAAATTCCAGCGGGCCTGAAACAGCTTCTGTTTCTGACCTTTGTCTCTTTGATCCTATGCAAATTATCTCTGGGCCCCAAGCAATTCTCTAAGGTTATAAATTGATGAGATGGGGCAGATTTGCATTGCTGGAGGGAATTTCCTCATCTAGACCATGAGGCTGTTATCTGTTGTAAGTTTATAAGGATTCCAGGATCCCTTTGACAGTGATGATTTTTAGGGATAGACAAAGTTTGAGAGGGACACTGTTTGATGAGATGGTTGGTGAAAAGACTTAATTAAATTGATGTACAGAAGTAAATGGCCTGGCTGATGTATTGAATCAGTTTGATTTCATGTTGTTATTTGATTATAAATTTTTTATTTTAATTATTATAAAATTAATATTAAAACAACTAAGTTTATTTAGTTTATTTAAATGAATTTTAACTAATATAGTGTTACAATTTCTTAGTCACTGAAATAAATCTTCCTTGTGATTGCTTGTTCATTCTCATATTTTCTTCTTACATAGAAATAAGAACCTCTGGTTTCATTAATCTAAGGAACTCTAAGATGAGGGAACTTCTGGCAGTACAGGTCCATACCTTTTCTGCAGTTTATAAGGGGTTATCTAGAGTACTGAAACTGAGAGGTTAAGTATCAAAGACAAGACTTGAACCTGGATCTTTCTGACTTTGAGGTCAGTTCTCTAACTACTGTATGGAGTTTCACACTTTATTATTCTGTTTTTTTTAAAATTCATATTGTTCTTCTAGATGCTTTTATATTAATTCTACTTGCCTATCTTAATTGCAGTGTGGTCTTCTCTGTGAATTTTTATGACCACTGTTCTTCACAGACTATGAACAGGTTGTGGGAATGCTTGGTAGTACAAATCTTTCATTTTGCAGAAGAGGAAACCAAAAGCTCATAGAGGTTAGGTGACTTGTTTAGATTTACTCAGATAAAAGGTAATAAAGAGTGATGCTTCAAAGCCAGGCCTCCTTTATTGTAATTCTAGTGCACATAGGGGTTACTTAGGGATGAATATTTTCTAATTATTAAAGCAGAGGCTGAGGGTAAAGGAGGCTATGGTAGTAGCTAGCAAAACATTACTATATTAATTTTACAGTTGAAAGTTTTGTCCATTGTGAAATGAGAGCAACAACACCATAATTCTCAAATTTAAGAAAAAAAATCAAGTAGTACATATGTAACTTGTTTTCATTTCAAATTATAAGGAAAAATCTATTTGATAAAATGTACTATTGCTATATTGCTATAAGTTCAGCAACATGTCTTTTAGTTTTCCACTGATCATCTATAACACATACTTCCTTCCCCTCCAATAAAGTGTGGAGTAGGTAGTTGGCAATATGGTACTAGAGCTCAGGAGAGGGGTAAGAACTGGACATATAGGTCTTGGAGTCATCCGTGTAGAAATGGCAACTGAATCCAGGGGAAGTTGATGAGACCACCAAACAAGAGTCTAATGAGATCTGTGAAGATGATTGACATTAGAGCATTTAAATAAATCTGTGATGGGTTAGCATAGCATAATTAAAGATACAGAAAAGGAGTGTAAGGTATTTCCCTGTTTGTATGGGAGCAGTTTGATTCCAGAAAAAGAACTCTTATTATGAAAAGCTGATAAATTATGTATAAAGAAACTTTAATTTTTTTTGTAAAACACAAGGAAACCCTTATGTGACTTGTTATTGTTGTGTTTGTCCTTAGTTCTCAACGAGGACCATGACATCAAGATGATGACATGACTTGCAGTTGACTTTGATTTGAGTGAAGGAGGTCTGTGCAAGGTCACCAGCCTCACCTTCTCCTCCAGAGTCTTCTGGGTCCAGTGGCCTGATATTCATCAGGATGACTGGAGATGGCCCAGGATGCAATGCGAGGCTGTAGCCATTTAAGGCTGAGGTCTTATCAGATTCTCACTTTGAATGAGATACACCCATTCAATGAATGAGCTTCTTTAAGTAGTTACTCAAGGGATGGCCTTTTTAATTAAAAAAAAAAAATCTAACTGGGAGAGGAAGATGGTTAGGGTTCCTGGATAAAAGAGAAAACAGTTACTATTTAGTATTTCAGTACCACAGAGAGAGCCAACTCTCAGATGAATTGACTAAGAAGGTATCTTTGAGGGCCTAGAAATGATGGAGGCCGCAGAGCACTATTATCTCTCACCTCTTGGCATATGAATGTTGTAAGAGTTTACAACTGACAGAGCAGTAAAACAAGTAACTGGAGGCCGAAGAAAAATTAAATAAGAATTATTGATTTATTAACTGACAAAGTTTGATTTCATGAGCTTTTACTTCATAAGGGAAAGATGAGTCATTGGCCACCAGGCGACTCGGACCTGAGGCATTCAGAGTGCTGGAAAAACCAGATGTGGTGGAATACCTGGGAGAATACTCTAGGGAGGGTGGAAGTTAATTGTCAGAACTGCACAGGTCTGCAGTTTTAACTTTTGGCTGTCTGTCCCAATTGAGAGAGGTGAAACATCTTAAAAGTTCCTGGTTCCTCTCTGCTACATGCTCTGATTTGAAGGCAAAAGTGTGGGAAAAGATAGTGTCTGAAACTGTTTCGCTGTGATCTCTAATATGTTGTTTGTAGAGGCTGAGAATTTATTGGACAAAATTGTTTCCTGTTGAATGAGGAGCTAGATGGGCTTATTTGCACTGGCCAAAGAAAGAACCAATTTGAAGAGTTTTGCTGTGACCTTTGTTTTCTTCTAATGGGATGCTAGGAGTGGATAAGATGATGCAAAGGAAAGGCCTGTTGAGTGAAGAATTTACTGAGCTTGATCTCACTGCACGTTAAGAGCTTCACAGTTGTCTTTCAGACGCTTGCAGTATGAGTAAAATTTGGAATAGTGGTGAGTGAGGGAGAGAATCAACTAGGAAGAAGCTGAAGGATTGCATTGCTTCAGTGTGGGTCCAGTTGAGATTCGATGTCATAAATCTTTTGTAGATCCAGTCAGCATAATTGTGTGACTTCTTTCAGTTCTTTTCAACAGCAAGTCAGTAAGAATGCCGGAGGTAGACAGTGAGAATAACCTAGGATTGGGAGTTTGACAGAACAGAAGCAGCCATAGAACAAAAAAGCAAGGAAATTAGAGGAGAATAGTGTAGAGGTGGAAATAGTATGGATGGTATAGCTAGAACAGATGTGATGGCTTTGTAAAACTAGTGAGGATGAGAGGGATTAATTGTCACCAGGTTTAAGAGTTGTGAAGGAGAAGCAATCATTGAATGATAAATGATTATGATTAGGTAAAGGAATTTCAGAATTCTTGGTTATCAAAATGGAACACTTGTGGTTGATGGCAAATCAAGGGTGGGAACATTACTTTGTGTGACTGAGGTAGAATAATAGACTGTATTGAGAAACTCGCATAACTTATCTGAGAAAACATGTGTTGAAGGCTCCTAGTAAAAGGGTTAGGGTTATAAGGAAGCTCTTAGTCAAGCATCAAGCTCTTCGGTATAGGAAATAGAAAGTCTATAAGTAGTTGATAGTTAATAGCCCATAGGATGTAGACTGGGTGAATAGGATGAATCTGAAAGGAGTAGTGGTGATGGCAGTAGAGAGAGAGTATGGAAGTGGCAGTGGGGAAGAAAGATTATGTCAAGTCCTCGTCCTGGATCAGTGAGTCAGTGAGTATGAGAGAAGGTGCAACAAGTGCTGGAATGGATGGGTAGGAATAGAGGCTTCTGTGAGGATGGCCAGGTGTTAGTGATTCCAGAAGATGGATGGAGCATAAGAAGAAGAAGAGGTCTAAAATGAAGAGACTTGTTAATTATAGAGTAGGAATACTTAGAGGGCATAGCAGAAGTGAATCGAGACACTGGGGGAACTGGGGAGAGGGGAATGGGAATGACAGTGGGGAAGGTGAAATGGCTTTCATCAGTCTTGTATCTCTGGGATCAGGAAAGTAAAAGGGTGGTAAGTGTATCCTAATAATTGGGGAATAGTTCAAGAAGAATATTAGTGAATAGAAGAGATCTGAAGTTCAAGTCACTTGATTACAAGGTTCTTCATCCATGGGAACTTCTAATCCATCATCTTACAAACGTAGACTTGCATCCCCAATATTTGCTTAAGGGGTGGATTCTTCATTGAGTGTTAACAGCTAAAACTTAGGACCCCCTTCTCTGAACAACCCATCCAATATCAGCCCAGTAACTTCAGAATATTCCCTAGCTAACCAAATGTTAGGATATGATTGGAGGTGTGTAGAAGGTTAGAGGAAGATGAGTAATTTGTTGGCTCAGTTTGTCTGATGAACGTTATCCATGAGCAAATCAGAACTCTTCTAGAAAGAGGAGTTTTGGAATCTTTTAATTTTCCCTTGGATTCAGTCTCACTTAGGAATTGGGAGTTTGGCAGGTTTTTGGCCAGAGTAGTTAGCCTGATTTATATCCATGTCTTGGCAGTGGGCATTTATTTTTATTTCATGCCAATTTTGAACTCTCTTTCATAAGGTAAAGTCTCATTTATCTGACATGGTGAATGAGCTTATGTTTCTTAAGTGAATTCATACGTTTCTTACGGTTGTCATCTAGGTGATGTAATAGAGTATTACAATTAGAATCACAAAGACCTGAGTTCAAATCTAGCTTCAAATACAACTAGTTGTGTGATCCTGGCCAACATACCCAATCTCTATCTCAGTTTCCTCACCTATTAAAAGGGAATAATTTCCTACCTCCCAAATTCTGTAAGGATAAAAATAATATGCTATATTGAAAATCTTTTGCAAACCTTGCTAGCTATTTTTGTTATTACTTTTTACTATTAATAGTGATTTTTTCAGTTACCTGAAAATTATCCACTTTAGGTACCCAAATTAAAAAAAACTAACCCAACTTTTAAACTTTTTGTAATAAAAATCTTTCTAGAATGTATCATTACTTTCTTTTTCTTAAAATAAATTTTTTCTTCCAGTTATATGTAAAAGTGATTTTAATATTATTTTAAAGTTTTGAATTTGAAAATTACGATGACTTCTTTAACACAGTGTATCCTAAAATAATTTAACTTTGAAGTCATTATTGTGGATTATAGAATTAGTTGATGTTTCTCCTAAAACACTGATCTCATTATGATTTATTGAAGTGTGTCCAGTAGCCTCAGACTGGTATATTTTTTGAGTTCTTACACTTGGTTTTTACAGTTTGCCTCTTTCCTTGATTTTCATGGTGTCACCTTTCACTTATGGTGGTTGGTGAATCTGCTTTCAGACACTCCCTTTTCTCCTTCTGATTTGCTAGGAGACTAAATGTATTATGTGTAAAATTAAGAACAAGGAGGCTCTAAGTTAAGAGCTTAGTCTAAGCTATATACAAATCTCTTAATAAAAGATTTGTTCTGTGAAGTTTGGATTCAATTAAAGGACCACACTTGAGTGTCCTAGAAGGCCACAAGTTCCCCACCCCTGGTTTAGGGACTTTCCTGACAGTAAAGAGGTTGAGTTATAATTCTTGGACTCAGTGAAGTCTGTTTTAGTTGCTTAGAAGTGTTTACTTACTGCTTTCTGTAAGGTCAGTTGCATTTACCATATTGTTTGTCCCTAGATAAGTGATGGGTCACTATACATGATTATTTTGACTGGATCATGATCAGTTATTAGATATTTTCTCACTAACAAATAGGTATTAGCATGCTTTATAACATTGCCTATTCTTGCTGATGTATCATGACACTTCATTCTCCAAACATCTCCAATCTTGGGAGATAGAGGAAACCTTTTAAAAATAATTTTTTAAAGTTGATATTTACTGTCTCTTATATCACCTTAGTATCCCATGGGTCTCCCCTCTCCTTCTCCAAGAGAGTCATCCTATATGACAAGTAGTATTTTTTGTAGAGGAAAATAAAAGTTAGGACAAGTGAAGTATATGTTGGAAAAGTGCAAAACATGTGACATGTGGACCTCCCATCTCTGTGAAGGGGTGGTTGGGAGTATTTTCTCATGTCTCTTCATATAGATCTTGCCCTGCTTTTTGTTCATCACACACATCATCACTTCAAAGGGCATGGACATTTTATTTATTTTACTTGCATAATTACAAATGGCTTTCTGAAGTGGCTGTACCATTTTATGTCTCTACCAACAATGTATTAGCATGTCTGTCATTCCACAACTCTGACATTGATTGTTGTCATTTTTCATCTTTTCTAATTTGCAGGTGACACCTCAGGGTTGTTTTGATTTGCATTTCTCTTGTTATTAGTGATTTGGGGCATCTTTTTTTTTAAATGTGGTTGTGAATTCTTTGTAGTTCTTTTGAAAACTGTTCCTTTGTCCATTTACTGTTGGGAAATGGCAATTAGGTAGATATATTTATTAATTGTTTATATATATATATGGGATACTGTGCTTTTATCAGAAAATTTTGATACAGATATCTTTTTCTCTCATTTAACCACTTCTCTTCTTATGCTAGATGCATTAATGTTGTCTGTGTAAGGAGAAAACTTTTGCAAAAAGTTAGCATGATAAACTTCAGGAAGTGATTGAAGAAAAACTACAGAAAATAGAATCACTAATGAAAAATGTTATGCAAAAAAATGGATTGCTGAAGTTCTTGTTGAGTATAAAAGCCTATAAAAATACTTAAATCTTGAGTTTGCTGATTTTAAACATACTGTTTTAGTGCCAAGGGATTATGTTGCTCATAAAATTTGATTAATGGCTTCATGGATTGATAGAATAAACTAGGATTACGTTTTATGAAGAAAAAATACATTATAGGTGAAATTTATATTAATATAACTTCTATTTGTCTATGTGTTCTTGATGACAATCTTGCTGAAGGCTTTGAAATGCTTTTAAGTCACTTTTTCACGAATGATATCATTGACCATGGATTTGCTATAAGAATATGTGGTTTATTTTTCATATGTAATAAATCAGTAAAGTTATTATTATATCAACATTTAATAGCACTCCTTTTAGTAGAATGGCATTATTTTGGAATTACTGGAATTTTGTGAGACTACTGTTATTATATCTAATGTTAAACAGTTTTCAGTTTGACATTTTAATTTCTTTTGTTTTTGGTTAATGTCTTGTAATGAGAACAAGATTTTGCAAACAAGGATGGAAGCTTACATTTGTTAACAGGAGTACAGATTTGGTATATTGATCTATTATATATAATCTGAATTTGAAATTTTAATTAACAATGATACATTTTCTTAGCTTCTATTAATCATTTTTTCTTAGATTTGGTATTTCTTTGTGGAGCTTTAAGCAAAAACCGTGTAAAGCATACTTTTTGTGTGTGGGCAAAAAGAGACCCTCAATGTGGCATTTTTAAAGGGTTCTTTTTTTTGCCTTACTTGCATCTAATCTATTGTAAATTGTCTTTAAAGTAACCCTTAAAAGCCGAATGGTCTCTATTATAAATTCTGTGCTACGAAGTATTAAAACTCTTTGGTTCATCTTTGACTAGTTAATTCTGGCATTTCTGACAAGTTGTTATTGATCAAAGGGGAGACCTTTGGTTCATTTTCTATATTTGGGGCTTGTTCATTAAATTCTAGTAAGCTAATGGCATGCTCAACAATTATTGTACTGTTCTTGAGTGAAACATGTTTGACTTTTAAAACTGTTTCCTCTCAGTATATACTTTACTACTTTTAAGGATACAGTATGTTAATTTAGTATTAGTTGCTTTGATTTTATAGTATTGTTGGTTTTCTTAAGGCAATGAAATTGTTTAAAAAAGGTAAATTGTAAACCTGAAGATATAGTTTATATTTTGTGTATGCTTGTATGTGTCTGTGTATGTGTATGGCATAATTTATTAAAATTCTGTTAATATTTTAAAAACACATTACAAAGTACTAAATTAGGTTAGAAAAGATAGCTCCTTTTTAGGGTAAGGAGGGTTTTAAAATATTTGCTGTGTTGGGAAGGAAATTTGTTATTATTTATAACTTAAGCAGTTTAATTTTATTTGTTGATCTGATTTGATTAATTTACTTAAAAGGTAAAGATTTTTCAGCTTTTCTTTGCAGACAGTATTTCTAAGTGTTTATCAGTCTTGTGGAGAGAAATGTTAAGGATTTTGGTCATCATGAGTGCTTTTGACTGATATCTGTTCCTGAGTGTTTGTAGTTGTATTTGGTTGTGATACAGGAAATGAAGTATTGGGGAAGTGCAGGATTATGATGTTGAAGGCCTACTTCTTTGCTGCTTATTACTGATATCCAACAGAATACCAGGCCCACCTAATCCAAAATACACTTTATTTTTTCAGAGAGCAACTTGCATTTTTGAAATAGTACAGTCTTTGATCTCTTGAAAAAGTGGTGACTTTCTTGAGTATTGATGAACTTTGCACCAGCTTATTTTCTTAAATGTTTTAAGTAGGGTTATGTAAAGAAAAATGAGAGTTCTGGAATTGTAAAGTATGATAATTTTGTTTCCTAAAGTATATGTGGCATTCCAAATGCAGATTGGAATTTTTCTTTAGGTCTTTTATACCCCTTGATTTTTTCTCCCCCAGATCAGGTATATTATAGATTATAAATCTTGTTAGAAAAAGATTCCTAAAGTTATTGCCACTTAAACCTCTTTGGTTTCAGAGAGATCTGCAATATTCACATTAATTTTTAAAGTGTTAAAAGTCTCTGTCCATTTATTTAATATTCATTAGTGAATCTCAGAATATTTAAAAATATTTCATTAAATGTCATAATGTCCCTGAAAACTCGATAAAGTTATTTATTTAATTACCAATTAAGTGGCAGAAATTGTAGATTGCCTAAAATTTAAATAGATCTTATGACTAGTCATTTGCCCAATTACAGAAGGTCATGGATTTTGCTAAAGAAGATAGCATGGCATGCAAATTCCACTTATTTGATTCTGTGACTATTTTCTTTTTTTAATAAATAGAAAAGAGATCTTAATCCATTTTTAGAAAAAGAAATTGAATTAGCTACGAAAAAAACTACCAGGCAAGATTGGGATAGGGCAGAATAGGATCAGATGGATTTATAGTAAAATTTTATCAGATTTATAAAGATTTATTTCCAGTCACCTTGCCATACTCTTTTTATGAGACAAAGTCCTGAAATCTAAACCAGGAAAGGATAAATCAAAAAAAGAAAACTATAGATCAATATCAATAATGAATATTAAGTTTTAAAATAAAACATTGGTAAAAAAAAAACTGTCAACTTATCCAAAACATTATTCATTATCATCAAGTTTAATTTATAACAGGAAAGCAAGGATGGCTCAGAATTAGGAGATTTAGTAACACAGTCATGTCAAAAACATAAAAACCGTATTATGTCAGGAAATGCATGGGAATTTTTTTTTAAAGTACAACAGTTATTTAATGTAAAATCCTACAATAAAGGTACATCTTTTTAAAATATGTATGCAGAAACCAAAATCAATCATTTTATGAAATGAGGGAAGCGGAAACTTTTCCAGCAAATGTAAGCTTAAGGCAAGAATAACTCATTTTTTGACATAGTTCTAGAAATGCTAGCATTGGTTATGAAAGAAGTTTACAACATTAAAGACATAAAAATAAGCATAAAGGAGAGGAAAGTATAGTCACTTGATGACAAGATGACATTTAGAAATCCTAAAGTCATCAAACAAGAAAGCCTAATTGGGACAACTAATCGCTTTAGTAAATAGTAGAATACAAGGTAAATCTACAGAATTTAGTAGCTTTGTATAATAGTAACAAAATCCAGGTGGGAGTTGTAGAAAGGGAAAGTCTCATTCAAAATAACAACAAAATGTATAAAATATCAGCCTACCAAGACATCCTTAAGACCTGTTAATAAAAACTAAAGAACAACTTCAGTGACTGGTAAGATAGCCAGTGCTATTGCTGGATAGTGCTAATATGACAGGAAGGATAAAATTACCTTATTTTATAGATATACTGCCATGCCAATGAAGGGTTGCCTTTTAGAGCTAGACAAAATAATAAAATTCATTTGGAGGAACAGAATATCTAGAATATTAAGGGAAAATTGGAAGAGAAAATAACAAAAGAGATATAACACTTCCAGAATTCAAGTGATATTATAAAGCAACACTATTTGATACTGGTTAAAAAAAAAAAGTTTGTCAGTGCTTCATTGCTGTAGAGGCATTTAAAAACCTTTTCAGTAAAAACTGAAAATCTAAAGAAATATTTTCCAGTTGAATATTGTTTTGATTCTTTTCCTTTTAAGACCATATGTAGAACAAAAGCTAAGGCTTTTCTTAGGGAATGTATTAAGGATCATAAGAAATTCTAGATAATATCAAAACCTCCCTGACCCCATTTGAAGTCCATTCTGGGCAGTGGCTTCTTTTGCATTCTACCTTAAGATAATGTTTGAAAGAAGGGAACACTTTCTAAATCTTGAGTTTTTCTGGGAGATACTACTGCACAAAAGACTTAATTTTGGCATGTTATTATATTTTCCCACAAATGTAGATAGGTCAGAAGGTATGGGGTAACAATGCCACTTCTGTCATTTTATGCCAGAAAAGATTTGAATAAAAAAAGATTGATACAGCATATATTAAAGCTTCAGTATGTACAAACACAGTGGTAAGCCCTGGGATACAAATACAAGTAAAAAGAAAGACATTCTTTGCCCTCAAAGGACTTATATTCTAATGAGAGTGTAGAGGAAAAGGACCACAAGGAGGGGAGAGGGGGTAGCTGAAAATGGAAGCAGGAGAGGCAGTTGGCAGAGTAGAGAGTTTAGCTGGCTTAAAGTGAGCATGACTGTTCTAGGTATATCTTCAAATTTAGGTTCCCTGGAAGAACTTGGCAGTTTGAGGAGGAGGTAGAAACAGAAAATTATCCCATAGATTCACAAGTGGGGTTTGATCAATATTAAATATTTTTTTCTAGTGAACTTGCATCTGAAATATAGAGTCTAATTTTTTTTGACACTGGACAGCAAAAATTTAGAAAAAAATTCAATACAAGAAATCTGAAAATATAAATTACCTGGGAAAGCATCCTTAATTTGATAATTGCTATGAAGACTGGAAAAAGTAGGAAACAAATTGGAGTTACACCAATATAATATCATATGCCATATATGCTAAAAAACTAAACATGGATACATGACGTGAATAGTAAATGTAAAAAGATTAGAAGAGAACCAGCTCAGTTGTTTTTCTTTCTTTCTTCCTTCTTTCCTTTCTTCCTTTCTTCCTCCCAAGGACACACAGCTAGGTAAGTGTCTGAAGTTAGATTTGAATTCAGGTCCTCCTGACTCCAGGGCATGCGCTCCATCCACTGGATCACTTAACTACACTTAGGTCAGATGCTCTTCACTGCCAATAGTTGAAGGCTAAATTCTTAATGAAAGGATAGAGGTGATTACAAAAAAAAAAATAGGTAATTGTGATTACATGAAATTGAAATGCTTCTGAATGAACAAAATTAAACCAACTAGGATAAGAAGAAGTCTTTTAGTTGGGGGATAATTTTTATAGCATCTCTGATAAGATTTTGACATATCTAAGATATATAGACAAACTTTGCACAAGTGCTCACAAATGAAGGAGAGGGATGCAGGGAGAGTGGAGGGAGGAGAATAGAAGCGTATGGTGTAGAGATTTGAGAAGCTGGCCCTGAGAGACATAGACTTTCTTTGGACATACACTGGCTACATAGACTCCCAGCAAGTCTGAATGCTGTAGACAAGTCTTTGAGATGATAGAAGTTGAGATAAGTCAACTTGCCTTACTAAAAGTAATTTCTGACTGAAACCTCCTATTAACCGCAGATGCAGTTCCTATGACTCTTTCTATAGGCATCTAATAGAAATATATAAGACCAGTAGTTATTATTAATAAATAAGAAGTCAGAGATATGAATATAGTTACCATAATAAACATTGCTAATTATTAAAAGCCATATGAAAACATTGTCCCCCAAATCACTAAAACCCAAACCATTTCAAAGTGACAAATAATGAGAATAGTCAGTGAGTCTATAAGAATGTGTGAAAGTGCAGAAAGAGAAGCCCTCTATTACATTGCTAGTGGAGTTCTGAATTGATCCGGCCATTTTGGAAAAGTAGTTTGCAATTATGCTAATGGACCAAAACATCCTTTTCCTTTGATCCAAAGGTGCCACTATTATGCATACATCTCAGGTCAATGATAAAAAGGAAGTGCTTGCATATCCCAAAATACTTACTGCAGCCCTTTCCTTAATAGCAAATAGCTGGAAAAGTAGATGCCAGTCAGTTGGGGAATTGCTAAGAAAATTGTTGTAATAAACATAATTTAATATTACTGTGCTGAGTATAATCGTTGACTATGGTGGATTCAGTGAACCATGGGAAGAAATGAATTTTAGCACTATATATGTTAGGCAGTGTTTTTGGTGGATACAGACTTGGCTTAAAAGGGGTAGGGAACCTGTGGCCCGAATTCATATGTGGCCCTATAGGTTCTCAAGTGTGGCTTTTTGACTGAATCCAAACTTCACAGAGGTGAAGATTCAGTCAAAGGGCTGTACTTGAGGACCTAGAGGGCTTAGACCACTTTAGTTGTAGTCCTTCCTCTGATACATACTAGCTATTTTACCCTTGCCCAAATCACTTAACCTTAAGTTAAAGTCAACCTTAAGTGCAGGTGCTTTCTTTACTTGGCATTTTCCAGTAATTGTGAAATCATAGGTCTGATCTCTCCACCCCACACTCCCCAAGAAGAGAACCCCAATTAGATATAAGGTTGTTGTTATTCATCCTTCATTTTAGAAGACAGTCAGTGGAGTGATGTCTTGACTTGTGTGTGAATTGGATTTTAGTGAGGCAGAGTTGCACAGTCATCAGCCTCACTCTCTCTTCCTAAGTCATTGAAGTCCAGACAACTTGGAGGTGGTCTGGGTTGCAGCAGATGATCTTGGTGTGTTTGATGGCTGACCAAGCTCTAAGCATGCCACCCCTGATTCAACCACTGTTGGAACAAATTGTTCTCCTCCACCCATTCTGCCTGGAGGGAAGTCTTTATATGCTTGGAGTATATTCAGGGATGGGTTGGAGGCTTCTCTGTTACCCTCACCCTGGGTTAGCCTGGTGGTTTTACTGGGGTGTGATTGCTATGCAAGCTGCAGCTTCTTGAGGCCACAGGTGAGACTTGAGATTGCTAGGTAGACAACAAAGGTGGATGTGCAGCCTGAAATAGGGCTCAGGCAATCTCTAACATCTGAGGAGCTAAGCTCGCTCTGAATATCCCACACACCTCATTTTAGTATAAAGTACTTAATGGGAAATAGTTGGTAAGGTAGATGAGAAATATTCTGGGAAGTATGTCATCAGTGTAGGATATTTGGAAGAGAAAACCTATCTTCCTTTGATGGTAAGGGCTGTAGGAGTCAAGGTGCCTGCATTTAAACCAAGTGTATGATCATAGACAAATTTCTTAGCCTCTTTGAGCTTCAGGTTTCCCCCTCTAAGAAAAAGGGTTCCTCACATTTCATTGTAAAGAGAACATTTCGTAAGCCTAAAATGCTATAGCTATAGAAAGCAATTATTATTTTTAAGAATCATATGGATTTATTCTGTATCTTCAGTGAGAATTCAACTAAAGGGTGTCTAATTTGAGGTTTTGCCCTTTGGAAGAAAACAATATATTAAGGTGGGTATGTGGAGGAAGCAAAAGGAAAAATAGAGGTCTAGAAAAATAATCCACCAGGAGTATTTCAAAGAACAGAAGCCCCCAGAAGCAGTGTGAGATACTAGATATAGGGCTGAGAAACCCTGAGTTCTGACACATACTGACTCTGTGACCAGAAATGCTCTAGTTCAGAGGTGTCAACCTCCTGACCTAGCTTGCAAGCAGGACACCGAACTCTTGAGTGAGGGAAACCAGAATAAAATGCAATTGGGAAATGTTTAACAAAGTCAATAAAGATGCAGTACAGCATAGATAAGGTTAATTTTTGTTTTATAAGTCAATATACTGCCTATACTGATGCATTTTTTATTTGAGTTTGACGTCACTGTGGTAGGTGACTCTCGATACTATAAGTTGCTGATCCACATTGGTAGAGAGTTTTCCTCATGGGGAGCCTTCTAAAATAATGAAATTACTGTTCTCGTCCATATCCCATATGTACTACACAGAAGAGAGACTGAAGATTGATAGATTTTTCAAATTTTTTTTTTCGCAATTTTATCAATCAATAAATTTATTAATTTATCAAATCTTTGGGCCATTGGAAAAAGTTAGTTAACTTTTAGACTATAATTGTCTCAGATATTCAAAATAGAGGCAACCACAATGCTTGTTTTTTTTTTCTTCTATATATGTTTTCCATATGGGAAATACTGCAGAAAAATAGAATGTACTCTATGTTTGGGCAATATGAATAATGGTTTTTCATTTGTATTTCACAGTCATCAGATTGACTGCCTTTCACTTGAGAAGTCAGTATTTAGGGAATGTTGAAAAGACTTGGACTGTCCTGCAGTGTAGCATTTCAGTTATCCCTCTTTGAGTAGTTTGGTTAGTTAGAACTTTGGTTTTTCTCTTACCCATAGTAAAGTTGGAAGAAAGAAGCACTGATTTCAGTAATGTTTTCTTTGTCCTTTAAAGAATTATAGTAGTTGAGGATTTGACCTACCTGGTGACCCATTACCCTTAGTTAAGAAGATTTGTGATAAAATGTCTTTTTGAGCTCAGTTCTCTGGTGAGAAACTTCTGTAGATTATTTTTTATACTTTTTTCATTATGAAGTGAAATTAATATTAACCCATAAGGCTTTTTTCTTCTTGATGTCAGTACACCCAGAGCCAGATTTGGACCCTGAATATTCGCTTATTTTCATAGATAATAACATCTATTTCCTCTGTCTTTTAAATAGACTTTGTTCAGTGTTTTTTTAAAGCACTTTTGGAAGTAGATAGAAGTGTAAATCTGAAATAAAGCCGACTAGCTTATTCTCTCTCTCCCCTTCGTCTCCCTCTTCCTCTCTTTCTCTCCCTTTCTCCCTCTGCTTTCTTCCTCTTCCTTTCCTTTCACCCTATTTCCCACTTCTCCTCTTCCTGTCTTCCTTTTTAACTGAATTTCTGGTTTGGCATTTCATTCAGCATATAATCACAGCTCAAAGAGTTAAGCGTCTCAAAAATTAAGATAATTGACAAGTGAAAATTCCAATGGAAAATTCTTCCATTTTGATTGGACTCTTTCTCACACCAACCCCATAACTTATTTTCAGAATTGCACTGAAGACCTTAATGTACTTTGATTTGTATTACAGTCATTACAAAGCAAATATCTTTTAAGAAAATTTCAGAAGTTATAGTTCTCACTTTTCATTTTGATCTCCTTTGATCTTTTGATGCCATTCTTCCTTCTTTTAACTTTCTTCCTTGTCCTTCTTTCTGGAATGTGCCCTATCCACACCCTCCCCACACCTGTAGTCTTTACCATTTTAGTTAAAACTTAAATGCAATAATTTGAAGGTTGGGTGCAGCTGTGTGTGCATGTATGTGTGTGTACATGTGAGCATGTGTTGATCTTGCCTAGTATTAATTTTTTTGTCAGTGCTTTTCATTTTGTCAGTGCTTTTAATAGTCAAGGGACTGGTGATGGGGCAGGTTCTTCAAGAACCTTGGTTATTTTATCAACCGGATCTTATTTAAAACTTACTTTTTGGGGTAACTAGGCTCTGGAATCAGGAGGACCTGAGTTCAAATGCAGGCTTAGACATTCCTAGCTGTGTGACACTTATCCCTAATTTTTTCACACACCCCCAAATAAATAAAAGTCACTTATTTATGTCTCCACCTTAACTGTAGTACAGTGTTTATTCTATACGTTGTGTAGAACTGTTGTAAACAGTAATCTTTCTAAAATGGACTCTGTTCCTCTTCTGGACAAGTTGTGGAAGTCAGAGGCCTTGATAATGATTTTATTGTGCTTGTCACATCATCACGTTTAACATTTTAAAAAAATATTTTTGTGAAGCCAGTGTAAAGTAAATCTTTCCTTGTACTTTGGCGAGTATCACGTAGCACTTTTCAAAAATTCTGAAAAGACAAAGGGGTCAAGGTTTGGCACTTACTTTCTGGGACCTTGCATTGTTAGTTATTTTCTACTTATGTATATTATCTCCCTAGTTACAATATGAGCTCTTTGATCATACTTTCCAGCATCTTATATTATCTCCCTCACAGTGATTTTGCCCAGAGTAGACACTAACTACTGGGGTGTCAATGGGCAGATTAAAATGGTGCAAATTCAAGGTTTTCAGAAACACTTGACATATAAAACTTACTTGTTTTCTAGCATTTGTCACCAGGGGTACAGAACAGGAATGTTGATCATACACAAGGCTGTCTCAGACTTTTTGATTAAATTGTGTCAGTTAAATGTTTCAATTAGTGAGCTAAGCCTGTTCATTCAATGAAATTTTATTATTAAAAAGATCTCTCCATTGGCCTAATTTCAAAATTCCACAAAGGGTATAACTCTTTAGAATTCAAGCCAAATGCTCAGTTATTACTGTATGGAAGAAAGCAAATACTGCACTGATTTATTCAGTGTGTATTTAAGTAGAGGGATGTGGAGAATTAATGAAACAAAATGATGGTTTAATAAATCTGATGAATTTAGGCTGATAAAATGTCTACGTGCTCATGATAATGAAAACTAGTGTAAAATCTTAACGTTTTTTAGTCTGTCTTTAGGAATCCTTTTCTCCCATGTTAACTTGTATTATTTCGTCTTCCAGCAAGAGATAATGTCCCATATCCTTTGAAGATAAAATAAAACCCAACATAACTTAAAAAATGACAGTTTTTAAAAATCTTGTGTTAGCAAGCAAACAAAATGAGTCAGCTGAATAAGCAGAAATGGTACTTGTTTCTCTAAGTAAGTTGCCATCTGGTTACACATTTTGAATACATCTCCAACCCCATATATGCAAATATGCATTTTTTTTTAATGTCCAGGCACTAATGTGCACTGTTTAAATATGAAAAAAGGAGAATTTTTTTCATTATGTTTGCCATTTTTAATGTAGCTTAAAAAAAATCTGAAAAGTTGGTATCAACCTTTTCATTAAAAGTGATTCCTTCCAATTTTCTTTCAGTTTTTATAGAAAATACTTAATTAAATGCTCCCTTGATTGATTTAAAACTAGGTTATATAAAATTACACTGACCCAGAAGTACTGTTGTCAAATTTTGGCAGTGTGCTACATTTTCATCAGAAGTGTTGCTATACAGCCTAGATTTTTAGTGAGTATATGGGTTTATTCAATTGAAAAAGAATCAAATGGCTCTCTAAGAATGCCTATAGTACATTAGGTCGTTCTCTAGTCAAGATTTTGTGGATGGATTTGGACAAGAATCTGATAAGTTGAAAAGATAGTGATGAATTGGGATTTGCACCATGGAGGATATTCCCATGTTGGTGAAATTACAGATATGTTGGATTATCAATCAGTCAAGAAGTTATTAAGCACCTTGCATGTTCTAGGCACTGTTCTAAATTCTAGGGGTACAGTTGCAAAGAATATGAGAGTTTCTACTCTCAAGGGACTTACAATTTATGAAAGTGACAAGTTATGTATAAATATAAAGGGCATAAATGTAAAAGAATAAATACAAGGCATTTGTGAAGAAGCCATAGCAGCTAGGGGTGGGGGCTGCGGGCACGTGTTTGAGCCATGTGAGAGACATTATCTGTGAGGCAGATATGCACTCTGGGCATGGAGACAGCCAGAATAAAGGCATGGAAACAGAAGAGGGAGCATAGTGAGAGGAATAGAAAGAAGGGTCATTTGGCTGGATTCCAAAGTGTGGGAGATGTGGGGAGAGATGATAACAGATACTGAGACTGAAAAGTAGGTTGGACCAGATTGTGTGAAGGGCTTTAAAAGGTAAACTCAGGAGTTTTATTCTAGAGTCAGTAGGGAGTCCTGGAGTTTATTGAGTTAGGGGAGCGCTTGGGTTAGATATGCTTAAAGACTGTTCCTTTGGCAGCTGCATGGTAGATAGATTGGATTGGAGCTGTAAGACATTGGAGATGAGTTTTGGAGCTTTTTGTGGTAGTCTATATGAGAGATGGTGAGGACCTGGATGTCATTGGTGACTGTGAGTGAGTAGTTGTGGAGGTGGAAGCAGCATGGTTTGTCACTGATTTGATATGTGAAGTGGAAGAATTGAGGATTATATACCAAGTTTAGGAACTTAGAAAACTGGACTTGGTTCCATTGACCAAAATAGTGACATTTAAAAGAAAGGCTTTTGAGAAAAGATTGAGTTCCGTTGTTTCAGACACGATGAGTTTGAAATGTGTCTTGGATGTCTATTTTACAATCCAGTTGGCAGTAAAGTATGTACTGATATGGGACTGAAGCCCAGGGGAGAGAGCCTAGGGATGTGTGTGTGTGTGTGTGTGTGTGTGTACACACACACACACACACACACGCGTGCGCATGCAGGTACATACACACATTTATGAGTTATCTACATAGAATTTAAAAAATTTTCATTTCCAAATTCTCTCTTCTACAACCCCTACCACACCCATTGAAAAGGCAAGAAATTGAATACTTAAGTCATGCAAAACTTTTGTTTTGTACTAAGTTGCATTTGTGTGTGGGGAGAGAAGCAAGAAAAATAAAGGAAAAATATACTTTACCTTGCACTCAGAGTGGTAATCACTTCTCTCTCTGGAGGTAAATAGCATTTTTCATCATAAATCCTTTAGAATTATCAGGGATCTTTTTATTAATTAGAGTAGCCAAGTCTTTCACAGTTAGTAATTGTTGCAATGTTGTTTTACTTTGTAGGTTATTGTTCTGGTTCTGCTCAGGTCACTTTGCATCAGCTCATATAATCTTTTCCATTTATTTTTGCGAAATCACCTCCTTCATTTCTTAGAGCTCAGTAATTTTCCATCGCATTCATATACCATAACTTATTTAGCCATTTCACAAAAAAAACTGTTATAAATATTTTTGTACATAGGAGTCCTCTTTCTTTTTCTTTGATCACATTGGGGTATTCATATGCATAGATATGAGAATTAAAACCATGGAAACTGAAGAGGTCACTGAGAGAGTATAAAGAGAAGAGAGAATAGGGCCAGAATGAAGCCTTGTGAAACACTCACAGTTTGGGAATCTGGTATGAATGATGAGTTTGTAAAGGATACTGAGAAGTACTGGCAGGCAGATAGGAGAACCAGAAGGATCAGTGTCCTATAAACCCAAGAAAGAGAGGATGGTCAGTAGTTTCAAATTCAGCGAGGTTAAGAAGAATGAGAAAACATCTTGATATTTGGCAGTTAAAAGATAGTGGTAACTTTTGACAAAACATTTTCAGTTAAGTTATCAAGTTGGAAACTACATTGCCCAGGGATGAGGAATGAGAGGAAATGAAGGTAAAAGCAATGAATGTAGACATTGTTTTCTAGAAGTTTGATTGAGAAAGGGAAGAGAAATATGATAAAAAGTTAAGGGGATGGGCAGGTTTAATTTAGAATTTTTAAAAACGAGGAGATTTGTCCAGTAGTTGATATAAAAGGCAATAAGGAAGCCACCTACATGGAGGCAAGAATAATAGTGTTGGCAATCTTCAGGAAAAGTGCGTGCGTGCGTGCGTGTGTGTGTGTGTGTGTGTGTGTGTGTGTGTGTGTGTGAAAGGGAATTGGGTGTTACAGAGGAGTAGGCCTTGACAAGGAGAAGGCTAGAAACTGGGGAAAAGGAGGAGAAAGTGGAAGATGTCAGGGGGTTTTGACATGAAGATGAGGGCTGTGATACGGGAGTTCATGATGAATGACTTCAGTTTCTTAATAAAGAAGTAAGGTGGAGAGTATTAGAGGCTTGAGAAGAGGAAAGAAATTTGAAATTTTATAGTGCTTACAATAAAATGGAACCTGCAAATTGATTCTTTTAGTTTATTTGATGTGTGTTTGGGACACATCCTCTTCCCCTCCTCCTCCCTCTACAGACATAAACTATTTTTTTGACTTTTCTCCTTTTTTATTTTCTTATTTTATTTTCTCCTTTAAATAAAAAATTGAATGGAGAGCTTGCATTTCGAGTACATTAGACCATCAATAAGAAAGGGAATATTCTTTCTGAAGCTAGTGATTTTTCCTTGTCATTGTCATAATTAACTTTCTTCACAGAGATAATTAATTCCCTCAATACTCCCTTGCTGTTTGTAGACTTCGAAAAAACACTAAAAGATTTGATCCTGGAATAGATACATTAAATGTTCATATATTTTTTAAAGATGAAATTTTAGAGAACTAGGGACAAAATTGTAGTGATTATAGAGGTACACCATCATAGGTAATTTTTGTCTTAGGAGATGGTGATAAAATAAAATTTCCTGCCTGTTAATTCAGGTTTGTCTCTGGTTGATTGGAATGAATGATTGTGGTACCCTCTAGTCATGGTGCAAGGTGTTCCAAAAGTCTGGGTGCCGTTTTAAGCTGTTAAAGTTTTGGATATCTTATATTTAATATGCTTGTAAAAAGTAAAGTCAAAATGTAGTTTTCCTCATTGAAGAGATTTGTTTAATGATCTTCAAAACTCCATTTCCAAGTACCTGTTGTTACTTTTCTATTCAGGATATGGATATGGAAGCTACTGATAAAATGTGATTTTTTTTTCCTACACCAGATTTCTCCATTCTACCACCTGCTGCTTTCATTTCTCTCCTGCATCAACTTCCCTTTAGTCTCATGTACTTTGTTTGAACATAGCCTGTTTCCTTCAGTCCTACCTTAAAACTCTACTTCAGTACTAAGGATTGTTGCCTCAGCAACTGTTATCACTGGATTCAGCCCTTCATTAAGTTTTAATCATGGTCTTCGTGAATAATTTGTCTATCTGGTGTCTGGAGATGAGAATGGTGACTGCATTTCAAGTTTATCAGGTCTATTGAAAAAAAAAGAGCTATGTGTATTGGGTATATAATTTGGACAGCCATATAATTGAATCTGTGGAATACCAAGGCTTTTAATAGTGGGGTTTTACTATACTGGCCGGGGATAGATGGGATGAGGAGAAGTTTTATAGTTGTGGTCTAAATATTGTGGTTACTGTTAATACTTTTTAAAAGGGTCTCATCAGTATATCATCTGCACAGATTATGACAATATTCTGTGTCAAACACCTTGCTTTTCCCTTTTCTGTGGTTCTTTGCACGTGATCTTTGTCAAACATATCTGAACTTTAAATTTCAATTTTTTTCTTTTATTAAGACAGTTACTATTTTGAGATACTTTTGATTGCACAGATTCTTTGCTCAAGATTTTTAACATTCAACAAACTCTTGAGACCACATATTATTGATGCTAGTTGATTGAAGAAATTACACAAGAGTGTGGTTCTCAATCTTTACTTAAATTTTCATAGTGACTCCTGTGCATTTATAGTAATACTCTATATTCAGTATTATAAGTGATTCCAAATAGATTGTCTGGTTTCTCTGCTCAGAGATATATTGTGAAATTGAATGTGATTTCTATACTCATACAACAAAGAAGTTAGTTCCCTTTAATATTGTTTAAAATATATTAATGCTATTCATAGTTTAGTTTCTTAATGCACTTTGGTTTTCACAGCTTACGCTTTTTTTGTTTCTTTTTTAATGTGCCTGCCTTTATGTCCTGGATTCTTTAATTGAACAACAATCAGATCTTCATACATTTTTGCCTTCTCTGTCTGTCCATTAATGTCTGGGAAAAATTCCAAATATTTCTACTTTGCAATGATTTTCCATATTCTTGTTACTGGAATTACTGGAAATATTAACACGTCAGTTTTTCTCAATCTTGCTTTCTTTGCAAGATTTGGTATATTATGGTGTTCTTTGTCCTGTCTGGAAGAAGACAGAATTTTTGGTTTTTCAGTTTTGGGGTAAGGGAAATAGTTTCTTAAAGTATGTCAGAGTTTCTGAAACGACTGCTTATTTATTGATTTAGCATTCTGCACTATACTAAATTTTGAGAACTGTCATAAAAAGTTAGGTAGTGGCAAATATTTGAAATAGATTTTTTTTTTTTGCTTCAGGATAATGCCTTATATTGCCAATTTAAGAGTTTGGACACTGGAACTCATTTGTCTGGTTTTAAATTGTATTTTATTGAATGTGCTGCTCTATAAGCAACTGCAAGAAGTCTCTTTAGGGAATCTCTTAAGGATTTTCTCCCTCCTGACACATTTTTAGCAGCAATGTCAATTAACTTTGCATGCTTATATTAAAAGTCAAATTAAAAGCAGTCTTTTAAAAAAACACAGCAGCTAGAAAGTGCTTATTGTTCCATATTAGTACTATGAATTATCTGTTTCCAAATTTATTTACATACTTTTGAGTTTGGGAAAAGGAGGTTTGAAATTCATGGACACAAAGCTGTCAAAGTGTATGTTTTATGTGAGGATTATTAATTCTTGTAATGACAATTCTTATGTATTATGTCTTGGACTTTTCCCACAGATTGTGTACTTGTAAGAAGGCTGTTGTCTAGAGTTCTATGATCGTCATGCCATGAGCCCATAGTAAGTACTGAATTTTAATCTAATTCCCACATTTGCAGTGAAAAGCATTATCCTTTAATTTAATGCTTAAAGATTTCTTGTTGGGGGCACTACAAAAAGAAATGTAAAACCTTTTTTATTTCATTTCATTCCTTTTATTTTTTCCGATTGGAAAAGGATCAGTTTGGTTATCTGCTGTAGAAGCCAGAATTTTCACGACTGATAAACCATAGTGCTGATTAAATTTACTGTCTATTAAATGGTGAATTGTTCAGGCTGTTCCTGGTAAATACTAATCTCCATTTTATTTTTAGCAAACCATCAGTTTTTCCCTGGGGAAATGTGAGGTTAATGCTAGGCAAAGTACTGTTATTAAATCAAGTTGCCACAGCAGGTGTTGGATGGTATCCCCTTCGGTATTAACAGTTAGCAACCAGTGGTTTTATGTTTGAATATGTGAGAATAAAGTACAATAGTCTTGAATTTTTTTCCTCCTTACAGGAAGTTTTGCCTTTCAGCTGACCCATTTTAATTGTGACCCTTCACAGTGTTCTCTTTATAGTAATAGCTTTGTGAAAAGATGGGAATTTGACTAGTAGTAGAGTTAACTGATACTAATACTATATGGAGCCACACTTCTTAAAACTTTGTTCAAAGTCATAAAAGAGTTTTGTATGATATGGTAGAATTTCTGAATCATTGAAGAAGACATTAGGTTCCTCTGTCAAAAGATATAATACATTGTTAAGGTTCTTGGAGATCTGAAATGAAATGTCTGATTTTTTTTTTTAAAGGTCATCAAGTCTAAAGTAATTTGGTTGAAAGGTTACTTTTTTTGGCTTTTCCATCCTGTCTTACTGTTACGTGACTAAGTTTCTTATTTTTATATCATTTGTCCTGTGTATCAGTCTGTGAGTTGAGAAAAAGAATATTACATGGTAATGAAATTGCCAGTTATTAGAAGTACTGTTTCTGGAAGTATTAGCCATTAGCAACTATATCAGATGGAACCATCTAGTGTGGGTGGCAGTTGACTAGACTTGGGAAGTGAGCTGCTCTTGCCAGGGACTCTCCAGAGTTTACTCTCCATTTGCTGTATGAATGTTTGGCTGATCCTCAGGACTTTCATTTGGATAGCAGATAAGTACTAATATTTCTTTGGTCACAACACAGACACAGACACACACAGACACACACACACACACACACACACACACACACACGGCGGGGGTTGGGGGGGAGTTGTTGAGGGAAAGAATGGGAAAAGAAATAAGCATTCATATAGCTAGTGCCAAACTTGAGGCAAACAGTAGTTAAAGGACTTGCCAAAGGGCCACACAGCAAGTAACTGAGGCTGGATTTGAACTCAAGTCTTCCAGCTCCAGGACCAGTGCTCTGTGGTACCTATATATTTGACTCATATAGATGTGTGTATCTCTTTCTATGTATAAATAGATGCATACATATCAAAGTTATATATTTTTAGAATTATTACTATTTTTCTTCCCTTTGACCACTATTTCAGTTACAATTTTGATTTGACCCCTTTTTTAGTTTTTTAATCTCTTACTCGCCACTCAACTCTGGAACTTCCTATCTCCTTTGTGCTATATTCTCTTATTGTAAAAAATATTTTAGAATTTTCAGGTTAATCAGAAAGTCAGAAGGATTAAAAATAGGGATCAGGTTGTATCTGGCTGCCATGGTTCTTTCCACTGTATTTCCATGGAGGAAGGATCGAATAGCAAGATAACCTTTACTCTCCTCTGATTCTGGTAGTGAGGGGTTTTGCCTTTGGTCTTCATTGTGTCCAGCTCAGCTTCTGAATTCAGCTATAAAGTAGGGAAATAGAATTGTTGTGAGGGTCAGAGATCAATATCAGTATAGTGCCTGGCACATGGTTGGTACCGTTTAAATGACCTGAGCCTTCCCTTCCCTATTTACATGATCTTGTCCTTTATTTTGAAAATGATAAAATACGTTGTTTTGCTTTTTTTGTTCCAATCAGAACTGCTCAAATATTCCTTTATTTCTGTCCTTCATTTCTTCTTCCACTTAGAAAAAAAAGCTTTATTATTTATCTGATAAACCAAGTTTGAACCAGTATGATTCACCCTAGATAATTGGATACTGTTCATGCCTGGGTTTTCATAAATTATTTTGGCTCTGTAATGCCAAAACTTTGTCCCTAATGAAATGACTCTAACTCCAATTTAGATCATCTTCAAGAACTGTCTTGTAATGAATTTTCTGGTTTTATAAAAATTTAATAATTACAAGAGTACTTTCAACCACTTTGATTGTCAAAACTACATTAGCACTGCATCCCAATGTATAGGAACGAGTATGTACTAGATATGTCTGCAAATGTACATAGTATTCCTGCACTGTGTGTGTATACCATACTTATGTTTATGAAATTTATAGTGTTTCACATGACAGCATACAAAATACTTTTAATATTGATTACGATGAGTATTTTAAATGAGTGATCCTAAAAGTCATAAGCATTTAGTTGACTAAATTCAGAGTAGTAGTGACTTTTTTAAAAGTCAAGTAGTCTAATGCCTTAAGAGAGAAACTTGAAAAATTTAAGTTAGAAGAGTTTTGTTTACCTTCTTCGTTCTTCTAAATTCAAGGAATTTAGATTCCTTACTGTTCTTGTCTTTTTAAAAAATTCTCTTACTGTGAACATGATGAACACATGTAAGGAGCGAAGAAAAGGGTTATACACAGAACAGCACATCTGTTATGTACTATATAACAAATTCACAATTTTAGAGAGAGGAATGTGTGTGTGTGTGTGTGTGTGTGTGTGTGTGTGTGTGTGTGTGTGTCCATGTCCATGTATCCTTGTGTAATAGACACTGGGTAAGTATCTCCAACTAGACCTTTGCAAAAAACAGAAAAATGTTTTTCACATTGACATTTACCTAGGCTATATGATTGCCTACTACATATGATAAGTTGTAGCTCAAAGGCATTTCAGGGGTGGGACTAAGCCTACTTAGTCTGGGTAGGTTGCTTTCTGATGCTTTATCTTAATAAATACACAATAGCTTAGAGTAAGAGAAGCAGTAAAATGGTGTAGAAAGAGGGTAAGCCATGGAGTTAAGACGGCCTAGACTTAAGACGTTTCACTAACACTGTGTCACTGTGTACAAATTACTTCTATCTCAGGCAGTTCTAGAAGACCATAATTAACACACTAGCTGTTAGATAATCTCCATTCTGAGAGTTCCCCACCAGTTGAACAATAGTCTCTGGTTTCCTGACCCTGTCAACTCCCTTCCCCCAATAGTTTGGAAACATTTGAGCAATGGGTAGATATTTACTAGATTTCTCTTTAAAAATTTCAGGTATCTCAGATAAACTCATAGAGCATGCTAAAGTAGTCTGTGATTGAATTATGTGGCTGATGTGCTATTATTGATTAAAGATGTTAGTCACTGTAATAGATACTCAGTCTTATCTGATGACCACACCTCATATTCCCCAACCAAAATAAATTTAAAAATTTTTCATATCTTTATTTCTTTGGATCTCAAGTATTTGTCCTAGAATATGGAAGAAACAGTTGTGTAACATTGAACAGGAAGTTATCTTCTATGGAGTGAACTTTCATATATTCACTTGGAAAATAGATTTCACTTCCTGGTGAAAGGGAAAAAAATTCTTATGTCACAATTGAGTTTTGAAAAAGAGCTTTCCTTTAGAACTTGTCAGCTTTTATGTTTTTGTATTTCTAATTGAGCTTCCTAGACAAATATTACAAAACATGGGGCATTGTGATTTTTTTTTTTTGAGTGTCCTTTGGGGAGAGGGATAGAAGTAGAAGGCAATAGCTTGGCAGGGTAGTTGACCTCGGTCAGTCTTAGGAAGACCTTTACCCAAATCCTCCCAGTCACACATATTTCCTGTATTATAACTCTATGCAAGTTGTAACTTCTCAATGGACCAGGCAGTTCCAAAACTACCTTGCAGAGTATGTGATAATCTTTAGTGCTAGATCCAGCAGGAAGGAACTCTGTAGTTAATCTTTGAAAATCATGACTTTCCTATGTAAGCATCTCATTACTTCATGAAAAGACCGAATGACCTTTGTAATTAGTAACTAACAGCTTTCAAATATTAGAGTATGAAGGAAGTTGAGGATACCCGTTTATTCATCAGGCTAATTCAGGAGCTTCTTTTAATCTTTCTTGAATAAGGTTTCATTTATCAGCCCTAACAGAGACAGCAAGGAATATACAGTGACTAAAATAACATCCCCTACATCTGCCTCCTACCCCAAACTCTTAAAGGCAGCATATTATATAGCAGACAGTGCTGTTTTCAGAGCCAGGAAGCTTGGTGTTTATTATATTCCATTCTGACATGGTATGCCTGACCCTGGATCACTCAAATAACCTCTCAGTACCCTAGCAAACCCTCTGAGGCTCTAAGGCTATATGTTTTAGAGAAGGTGCTGATCTGCATTGGAAAGGGAGAATTTCTTCATCTCTGAGTTTTCTACAGCAGTGAGATCCTAGTTCTAGTCCTTTGCCCCTCTCTTCATTGGTGAAAAGAAATTATTGTTCTTGTGATTGAAATTGCTTTCGAAATTTGAACGATTTTTTAAAAAAAGTCAACAAACTGACTTCGCTCTCTTTTTGTTTTTATTGAAGGAACTCTTCAGAATTGTTTTCTTTACAAGGACAAAGGGGCTTGGTGTGTTTGGTTATTTTGTTACCCTTAAAACGAAATAGAACACATCATGGGAGATTGGAAATTCATTTAACCCTCTGGGTCAGTCCATCTCTCAAATATATAATTAGGCATTGTTCTGTATACCCTTGCTGACTTGCAAGTGCTAGATTATTCAACATTTACCCAGGGCAAATGATCTAAATCTAATCAAACTCTGGAATGCTATGTGAACCTTTTCTGCTTATTTCCTATTCTGACTAGGGGATTAAGAATGTAATTTTTTTTTTAATTTGATAGTCTTAGAAGAAAGAATAGTAAAACAAAATAATTTTTGAATTCATTGCATTTCTTTGTATATCTCTCAATAAAAATAAAATCAGGTGAGTAATATGATCATGTCATTATTTCCCTATGATATTTCCGAACGTCAGCTACAATGTGGCATAGTTATATAGAGGACTGGTTTTGGAGACAGCAGGTTTGGGTCCTGACTGACACCTCCTTCTGTTATCATGAATAAGTAACTTAACTTTTTAGTGGCCTAGATTATCCTGCAAGATGAACTGTAAATCTGTATATCCGCATTGGTACAAGGAGTTTCTACCTGGGAATTTCCCCACTCCAAGGAAATCATAGGTGTAGACCCCCATACTTACCCCTACAGCATGGTAACTGTATTATTCATATATGCAGAGACGCTTTGCGTTGCTGGGGACTTGGACTATTAGTAATTAGGTTGCTCAGAAAGGTAGGGGTAGGTTAGTGCAAAGACCATAATCAAAATCTTTTCAGCATGGTAGATCTTGTTAGAACTTGTGCTTCTCTAACATAATCTTTGAATACTCAGTGGCTACTTCACACTTAGGGCAGATGAAACACTGGGCCTAGAGTCAGGAGGGCCTGATTTCAAATTTGGCCCCAGACAGTTCCTAGATATGTGATCTTGGGCAAGTCAGTTAATCCTCTTGGCCTTAGTTTTCTCATCTATGAAACAAGCTAGAGAAGGAAATGGCAAACCACTCCAGTATCTGTGCCAAGAAAACCCTAAATAGGGACAGGAAGACTTGGACAGTTCTGAAAAATGACTGAACATACATACTTCACACTTATAGTGAGACAGAAAAGAAATACAAATCAAACAATCCAGAGAATTTACTCCATATCCTTTATTTTCATGAGGAACTTAAATTTTAACATGAGAAATAATGGAAATTTATAGAGTCCACCTAACTGTATACTCACAGAAGCATTAAAAGGAAAATTGAAACTTATGGCCAGTGTTCTGAGGAGTGGATGGTTTTGATTGTTTTTCTTTTTAAAATACAGTTTTATTTATTTTATAGAATTACCCAATTACACATAAAAATTTTAACATTCATTTTGAAAATTTTTGAGTTGCAGAGGCATTAATATGAGGCATCAAAAGAAACACACAGAAAACCCCAACAAAGCAAAACAGTTTTTTAAAAATATACTTCAATCTATACTCAAAAGTCCATCAGTTCTCTCTCTGAAGGTGTATAGCATCTTTTATCATGGGTCCTTTGGAATTTTCTTAATCATTGCCTTGATAAGAGGAACTAACTTGCACAGTTGATTGTACTTAAAATATTGTTATTACTTTGTACCATGGTCTTTTATACTACAACTCGTTTAGTCAAAGGCATCCCCTTGATTTCCAATTCTTTGCTACCACAAAAAAAGCTGTTATAAGTATTTTTGTGCAAATAGTTTCTTTCCCCCTTTCTGTGATCTCTTTGGGATACAGAATCAGTAGTGGTATTGCTGGAGTTAAAGGGTATGCCCAGATTTTTAGCCTTTTGGGCATAGTTCCAAATTATTCTGTCGAATAGTTTAATCAGTCCACCAACAATGCATTAGTGTCCCAATTTTTCCACATCGCCTCTAGCATTTGTCATTTTCATGTTAGTCATGTTAGTCTGATAGGGGAGCTGGTTTCTCAGAGTTGTTTTAATTTGCATTTCCCTAATCTGTAATGATTTAGAGCATTTTTCGTGCGAGTATTGATAGCTTTGATTTCTTCTTCTTAAACTGCCTTTTTCATATCCTTTGACCCTTTATCATTTGGGGAATGGCTCTTATTTTTATAAATTTGCTCAGTTCCCTATATATTTAAGAGAGGAGTCCTTTATCAGAGAAGCTACTATAAAAAACTTTCTCCCTAATTTCCTGTTTTCCCTTTAATTTTGGCTTTATTAGTTTAGTTTACACAAAAGATTAATTTCATATAATAAAAAATTATTTTATTTATTTCCCATGTTCTTCTCTGTATCATCTTTGGTCATAAACTCTTCCCTTATCCATAGATCTGATAGGTGCATTTTTTCTATGCTCCTCTAATTTACTCTTGATATTCCCCTTTATGTCTAAATCCTTATCCATTTTGATCATATTTTTGTATGCGGTGCAAGATGTTGGTCTATGCTTAGTTTTTCCCATACAGCTTTCAAGTTTTCCTGGCAGTTTTTGCCAGATGATGAGTTCTTATCCCCAAAGCTTTGTTCTTTGGGTTTATCAAACACTAAATTACTATGATAATTTACTGTTGTGTATTGTGTGCCTACTCTATTCCACTGATCCTCCACCACTCTATTACTTAGCCAGTACCAGATTGTTTTCATGAGTACTGCTTTGTGATATAATTTGAAATCTGATGCTGCCTATTCATACTTTTTTGTGGATGGACAATAAATCAGCCTCATAAATGAACAGAAGGAAAGTGGGCTGGATTTCTTTGGGGAAATTGTGTGGTACTTATTTTCAAATAAAATTTTATTTTTATCTTTTGTTTTAGCATTGCTTAAAATTTCCTCTATCTTTTCTCCCCCACCTCAGTCATCTTTTATAATAATATAATTTTTTTAAAAAGAGCAATAAAATATCATTATATATCATACTTCATATCCATTTCCTAATAGATCATCATGTACTTAGTTTGTTATTTTTTGCTATCATGCAAAGTGCTGCCATAGATATTTTGATGCATATGATGCATGTGCATATTTGGTCTTATCAGTGAACTCATTAGAGAATAAGGCTAGTAGTAGAATCTTTGGATCAAAATAGAGAGCATTCTAATTATTCTATTTGCATAATTCCAGATTGTTTTCCAGAATGGTTATGCTGATTCATAACTGCACCAATAATACACTTGTATTCCTATCTTTCCATTACCCCTCCATCTTTGACTATTCTTTTGTCATCTTTGTGGTTTTGTTGAGTTTAACTTGAAGCCTCAGGGCTGTTTTGATTTTCATTTCTCTCTTTATTAGTGATTTAGAACATTGTTTCATATGGTTATTAATGGTTTGCAGTTCTTTTGAGAACTATTCTTTATCTTTTGACTTTTAGTCATATGTATGTGTTTGCATGTGTATTTTTTTGGAGGGGGCAATGGGGTTTAAGTGATTAACTTAGCTAGTGAGTAAAGCTGGATTTTAACTCTTCTTCTGAATTCACGGCTGATGCTTTAATAGGTATTCTATTCATTTTTTATACATCTGGCATGCCACGATGTATAAATTATCTGAGAAATTTGGTACAAAGAGTTTTTTTCCTTTTAATTGAGATCTGGTTTCAGGTTCACCTAGATAAGTATATTCCCTTACTATTAGAAATGTTACTTAGCTGCAGGAAAGCTCTTGAAGGAACTTTCTTTTTCCCAGGACATACTCATGCGAGACTATGAAAAGGGGAAAAGTGGAAGTTGGCTCTAGCAGCTGGCGTCAGTGGTGGAACTAGCACTTTCACCCTTCTGTATGTGGGAGAGGTTACATGGGTGTCAATCAAAAGCTTCTTTTTGCACATCTTTTAGTGTAGAACCTGCAGAACAGGAGTAGGGCACATGCCGCCGGAAGGAACCCAGCTGAGTTCTTTACTATGACACGTGATACCACACGAGGCCTAACTGCTACACATTCCTTAGTAGGGATGGCCTTTCTAGACATGTAAGTGGAAGATAAATTTCTGGAACTAAATATTTTGGCCCTTTTGTAGTTTTGTTATTTTATATATATATATATATATATATTTTAAACAATGCTGTTTTAGAGGCTCAAAATGACCTGCTAGTGTTCATCATGTGCCTTTTTTTGTTTTTATCCTTGATAGTACTGTTTTTGGTTAGTGGTAATACATTTCATCCACTTGACCAATTATGGCTCTTAAGATTTCTTGTCATAAAGCCATGATGGTATAAATAGAATGAAAGGTGAATACTTTGTCGTCCTACATGCTTTCTCCCAAGTAAAGAGTTGTTAAAACAGTTTTAAAGAAAGTCTGCATTTTGTGGTGTCCCATAGTTTTTGAGTAGTTACCCATAATCGTTTTAGCATGAAAGTATATTGGAAGCCCCATCCATGGAGGAAATGTAGACTTCATATTTTGCAAAATTGATTCTTTTTTTAAAAAAAGAAACATCCCTTTTACTGCTTCTCTCTTCCAAAAGAGTCTTCTGATATAACAGATAAGTATGGTTATTTAAAAGAAATGCGTACATTGGCCATATCTGAAAATGAATGTATCATTCTACACCTCTAGTTCAGCCGAGAGAAAAGAAGCATGCTTTACCATTATTCTGCTGAAGAACCTAATTGGGCACTGTAAAGACTGAAGTTCTTAAGTCTTGTCAGTGTTGTTTTCCTTTGTATTATTGTTACCTGTCCACATTCTTCTGGTTCTGCTTGTTTCACTTGACCTTCAGAGAGATATGCACAGAAGGTTTTTTCCAGACGTCCTGGCACAGCCCTGAGGGCATGTGTTCCCTTTGGACTTTCCCCTTCTCTCGGTGAAAGTAAGTAGCTTTTCAGTCGAACTGCAGGATACAGCTACACAACTCATATGTACGCTTATGCACTGATCTTCACAAGTTTCTCTGAACTTTCTGTATGCATAATTTCTGAAGCTGCAAAAATATTAGATCACATTGACATATGATAGTTTGTTTAGTCATTCCTTTAATTCATGGCACCCAGTAAGATGAGTATAACCTAAATAGGAAGGCTCTCTGATGAAGAAACAGGGCACAGTATGTTCCAGGATGATCAAACCACTGCCTCCTCTCTTCAGACCCATATGAGAAAGCCCAGAGCCCTATTCCAGAGCCATTAGAGTAAGAGTACTTTTCCAGCCGCTTTTTGGCCTGGTATTAATGGAGACATTATTCTGGAGAGGTCCCTTGTGGAGAAGGGGTCTGTCATCCCAGATACAACCACCAACTGGTGCCCAATACAGTACCATCAAGCGCAGATCAGCTTAAGAGTCTCAAGGGCTTTTCATGACCCCAGACAACCAGCTTTATTTCCAACCCTTTCCCAAAGCTATATCCAGGGAAACCACTCTTGTGGAGGTGGAACCGGACAGCTTCCCCTGCAGTTGTTGTAACAGCCTCTGAAGGCCGGTGAAAGCAAACTCATACCCACATACCTTGGTATTGTTGAATACCTTAACATCAGAAAGGGATTATAGGTTTTTGTTTTTTTTAAAATGAAAATGATGCTCCACTCAACTAGCATTTATTAAGCATCTGCTATGTATATACACTGTGGTAAGCAGTGATACAAAGAAACAACCCTTCCTGACCAGAAACACAGAGAAGATGCATTGCCCTTGTTGTACCCTAAGAATTTTTGGGCCTTTATATTTGACTTAAAGTATTTACAGCCTGTGTTTTTTTACCTCTGAGAATTTAGAATGTAAGTTTTTTGAGTAGAGTTACTATCTTGAATTTCTATTTGCATTTCCATTACTTGGCATAGTGTTAAGTATCTAATAAATTATTTTGCATCTGTTCATTCAACCACTTTGTTTCAACCACTTTTCTACTACAAAAATATTGCTACTATTGCCACTATAAATTATTTTTGTTCATATGAAGTGTTGACCTGTTTCATTTTGATTTGTCAGTGTCTTGGTTAAGTGTATGTACAATTCAGTAAATTTTTGGACATGATTTCACTTTGTTTCTTAAAGTAAGTGATTAAATCACTTCTCAGCTCCACCAGGCATTTAGCAACACTGGCCATTTTCATCATTTTTATCTTTGTCACTTTGCTGGGTTTGATGTGAAAAATAAAAAAATAATTTTTTCTTTTGCTTTTTATTAGTGATTTGGAATTGATAATTTCTTCTAAAACCTTTTCACCTCTTTTGTCCACTTATCCCTCAAAGAATAAATCATTCTTTTATTTGCTTCATTTTTTCATGTACATTGGCGGTCAGACTCTTGTCAACAATATTGGCTATAAAGTTTCTTTCCCTAATTGTTTTTCTCTAAGTCTAGCAGCACTGATTCTGTTCATGCAAAATCTTTAAAATTTTATGTAATAGAAATTGTCTGTTTTATCTTCTGTGATCCTATCTATTTAGTTAAGAATTTTCCCCTTAATTATAATTGTACACAGTACATTTTCAAAGAAATTCTTTTAAGAATGGCTAATGTTAATGTTAATGAAGAACATTTTTTAAAAAGAATCTTTAGTTCTGTAACAATAGTCTTGAATTTTAAAGCTTTTAAAGCTCATTTGAATTATTTTGGGAAATCAAAACTTAATCTCTGAATTATTTTATGACTTTAGTTTACTTGGAAGATGTTCAGTCATTTAAAAATTGTAATATTTGAGTGTATTCTTAAATTTAAATTTTAAAATGATATTTTTATACCTTGCCAAATATCTTGAAAATATAAAATGTGCATATGAAGTAGCTATAATAGATAATGAATGAGAGTTTAGCAGATTCTTTAGAGCTCTAGGCCTTTCACACTGCTTTGAATGGAATAGAAACTTAAATATTTGCTGAATTGAATTTTTTTCAGTGTAAGGTCTCTTATTAATGTTCAGCAATGGTGAATTGCAGTGTTTTTAAAAATCATTTTTTATCCTTTCATTGATGTCTTTATTGAGCATTTGTATTTTTTGTAATTAATATTGACTTTTTTTTAAATGAAATTTACCTTATGTATGTAAAAGAAGGTAACATCAAATAGTCACATTAAACCTTTTATCATCAGTTTAATAGGTTTAAGGTACAAAAAAATCTCAGAAATCATCTAATTCAATATTTCTCTTTTGTATAAATTGTGGTTCATAGTGTTTAAGTGATTTATTTGAGTTCACAAATAATAAGTGATAGAAGATACAAATTCAGAGCCTCTGACTCTAAATCCATCACCATTTCTGTTGTATCACAGTATCATGTCTTCTGTTTGTATATTTGTAACTGATGTTTTCAAAATACTTAAAAAAACCAATTATTAGATTCTTCTGTTGAATTGTTTCTTTTTTGATGCTTTGTAACTGCTGTAGTGTCTTCTGACAGCCTGATTTAGGTTTAAATTTGATGATCCCAAGTAATAGAATCCTTATATAATTTAATTTCTCTTTGAAACTATTGACTAGTGCCATGTTTCTTCCATTTCTTTCCAGTCCCTTACTTGTTCCTTTCATAGACTCCCCAGCCATTCCTTTTTCTTACATCTGGTGAGCTCTCTAAAGGGGACTGACCAGGTAGCCCAGTGCACAGAGGAAGGAATTTGGAGTTGGTAATACCTGAGTTCAAATTGTGCCTCAGACACTTAACTAATTGTGTGACCCTAGGCAACATTAACCTCTCAGTCTTGGTTTTCCCATCTATAAAATAGATAGTGATAATACCTCAAAGAGCTGTTTTGAGGATCAAATAATTTAGCACATGTTAAGCACTTTGCAAGCCTTACAGCATTATGTAAGACAGGATTACTAAACTAATAATGAAGGAAATCTCAATTTAGAAAAACTTTTAACAAAACATCACATTATTCTTGTGTAGAAGATGGAAATATGTGGACTAGGTAGTTGACTAAGTTTTTCAGTATTTGAACCAGATGGATTCAAATTAGTTGGATGACTAAATTGTTAATAGTTTAGTATAAATGTGGTAGCAGTCTCTAGTGGAAGGCTGATTGCCCCAGGGATTTGTTTTTGGTCCTGTGCTGTTTAAAATTTTTATCATTGACTTGGGTAAAGGTCAAGATGCCCTTCTTATCAGATCTGCCAATGACAACTCTGTGACTGATAGCACATTGACAGCATCCAAAAAAGTCTTGGTCAGCTAGAGTATTAAGTTGAATTTAATAGATGATTAATTTCAGTAGGAATAAATGTAGGCTTAAACCTCGTTCACCTGAAAAAACATCTTGGAGCATTAGATTATGCTCAAAATAAATTGTCTGCGCCAGTTGGTCACCAACAAGCATTTAAGTGCTCTCTCAATGCCAGACCTTGTGCTAATTGCTGAGAATACAGATACAAACAGAAAGTCACTTCCTTCTCTCAAGGAGTTTACATTCTAATGGGGGAGATAACAAAATGAAGCTGAAAATGGGGTGAGAAAGGGAAGGAAATGACTCAAGGGCATGGCAGAAAAATTCCAGAGTCTGGAGCCTGGAGATAAATGAAGACATGACAAGCCTTGGCCTTCTCTTTGAAATGGAGGTTCTAGTAGGAACTGACCAAGCATAGGAAGAGACCTCAGGGCAGGAAGGTATGAAGTCCAGGGATGGTTTGAACTTTCAGGGCAAAGAGATTTCTGGGATGTCATAGAGAAGGTCTGGGAGACTCAGAAGCGCAGCCTGGAGCATATGGTGTGACCTACCACAAAGCTTATGTGATTCTGGTTTATGTTAAAAGAGGCATTGCTTCAAAGAATAGTCAGGTGATAGTCCCACTATACTCTACCCTCATCAAGCCTCATCTCTTTTATTGTGTTTTTTTCTGGTCACCACAGTTTAAGAAAAAAATTGAGAACCTGGAGGAATGTAAACAAGGTTAGTGAGCAAATAGCCTTGAGTCCATGCCATATGATCAGTTGAAGTAACTTCTCATGTTTAGACTGGAGAAAACAAGACAAGAGTTACAGAGGCAAGGTTACTATCCTTCAGTGTTTGAAAGGCTGTTATACGAAGGAGGGATTAGACTTGTTCTCTTTGGCCCTGGACCAGTAGCAACTGATGGAAGTTGTAAAGATACAAATTTAGTCCTGATGTCAGGAAAACCTTCCTAACAATTAGAGCTGTCCAGGCAGGGCATGGACTGCTTCTAGAGGAAGGGAATCTCATGTGCTTGGAGGTCCTATAAAAGAGCTGTTTGACTGTTAGTTGCAGTGGTGATTACTTTCCTGTATAAGTTTGACTAGATGGCCATTGATGGTCTATTACACTCACATTTTATGATTCTGTGGAAAATATTATTCTGTATAGAATTATAGGAGCTTTAAAAAAACAATGAATAATAATAAAGTACTATTTCCAATACTTTGATACTTGAACTGACACATGATTTCATCCACCTGTGAACTATCTGTAATGGTGACTATAGCTACCAATCTACATTTACTCTGTGCCATCCTTGCCTCTGCCCTTTTAAGTCTACAGTAGAAGAGATTTTCCTTTGGGTCATTTACATTTCAAATGCACCAATAACACAGTTGGGTTTTCCATGTGTTGTCCTTTCTTCTTGTTACATAATTGAATCACCTCCTCTTCTGATCCAATCTTTTATAGTACTTTTTGTTGTCTAGCCTCCTTGTGCCATCTGTCTCACTGCTACCCTTTGCTTGACCCACAGTTTTGATTCTTTAGAGACCATAGCATGTGATTTATAGTGAAACACTGAATTAGCAGAGTAATATTGATGTTAAAAGATCAGAGTGTGTGTGTGTGTGTGTGTGTGTGTGTGTGTGTGTGTGTGTGTGTGTGTGTGTGTGTGTATGTATGTGTGTGTCAGAGAGAGAGAGAGAGACTCTATGTGTGTATATGTATGCAGGATATAGACATCAATGGACTTAACTAAATTGATTTCCTACCTAAATATTTGTCATAGTGTGGGCAAGAAGCATTTTTTATTTGCTTAGCTTATTCTTTGTGCAAAGTTTTTCACTTGAGGCATCATATATATTACTGAGAATGGTATTTTACTATTTTTGAGATTGATGCCATCAGCATTATATCATCAGAATAGGGGAGCATCTGAAACACCTCACCATTTGGCCTTTCTGCTGGACATCTTTTGTGACAGTAGCAGTAACTTTTTGGCAAATTTCTCTTTTATTCCTCCTCTCTTGATAATCAGTAGTTAGAAGATTATTGAATAAAATTGGTTCTTTATATCTAACAACAAGTCATAGAAATGAAAATTCTTTGGAATTCTTTGGAATATTCTTTGGAAAGCTTGTTGTGAACCCAACTGAATCTTCCAGAACATTTATGGATGGAATATATGAAGAAAATAAATAGAAGAAAAATGGAACACATCTAGCAAAGTTTTTATAGTGATATCTTTTCCCTTCATTTGGACTCTCGTATCTCATTCTTTCATTACTATATGAGACATATAATAGCACTTAAGAAAATGAAGTCATTAAATGCAGCTAGACCAGACCAAGTACACTTAGAAGAAATCCTCAATGGAAGCAACAGTTTCAAAAGTATTGATGGATCAGCTTTTGAGGGCTCAGTGCATGGAGTGAGAGTGCTAGGCCTGCAGTCAGGAAGACCTTAGTTAAAATCTAGCTTCAGACACTCGCTACCTGACCCTGGGCAAGTCACTTAGTCTATTTGCCTCAATTACCTCTTCTCTAAAGTGTGGATAATCATAGCACCTGTCTCCTTTGGCTGTTGTGAGGATGAAATGAGATAATTGTAAAGTTCTTAGCACATTGCCTGGCACAAAGGAAGTGCTATAGAAATGTTAGCTATTTTGTATTTTAATTCCCAGAAATTAGCATAACACTCTATCAGTATTTTAAGTGCTTAATGTTTTTTCATTCATCCTTTCATTTATACTATGTGCTAGTCTATTGGGATTTTGGATACTAAGACTATAATACAATTATCTCTCCTGTCAAGGTTCTTGGGAGGGATATTGGATTTATTCAGATAAACTGAGGAGGAATGGAGGGTTGACTAGTGGGGAGATCCAGAAAGGCTTTGAATAGGAGGTGTCAGCTGAGCTGAGTGTTGGAAGCAAGAAATACTAAAAAGTGGAGTTAAGAAGAGCGTGTACTTGTGGCATGAAGGACAGCCTATAGATTGAGTCATGGAGGTAGGGCATGGAATGTTGAGTTTGAACTTTTGAGGCTAACTTGTCTGAAATATAAAGTGTATGAAAGAGCATTGTGTAATCACTATGGGAAAGTGGAAAGAAGCTTGCTTGGACCAAGCTGAGGAGTTTCTGTTTTATCCTTGAAGCAGTAGGGAGCTACTAGAGTTTTGTGAGCAGATGACTAATCTAATCAGATCTGTCTTAAGAAAAGTTAATTTGTTAGTGATTTGGAGTGATGTTGGAGATGAGAGAAAAACTTGGGACAAATGCACACAATTAGGAGGCAATTGCAGTAGTCCAGGAGAGAGCTGAAGAGAAGGGGACAGGCGAAAGTTAGCGTGGACGTAGAATTGGCAAGACTGATGTCTTGCTTGGAGACTGATAGTTTGTTAGACTTCTTATGTTAGACTTCTCATTTGGTGAGATAAAAACTAAGGATTCTGAAGAGAAATAGGAATAAATATTATTATTATTTCTCTCCCACATACCAAAAACGTAGCTTAATTGTTAGAAAATGTATTTTTGGTAATTGGAATTTATATTAAATCAGCTACACTTCATCTACCAAATACTGTGTAATCTCAGTAAATGAAATAAAGTTATCTCACATTTGGAAACTGGCCAAACAAATGTCTGTATTTTCAGTGACTGTTCATCACAGTTGCTTTCTTGCATTTCATAATCAACCTGTTCAGGCAGTAATAGGGAATGCTAAAAATATCATGTCAGGGAGAGTTGACATTTCTTGTAGTCAGCTTGTAGTTTACATGAGCAAACCTTTCTGAATTGTTTCAGAACTGTAATCACTAGCTGTCAGAGTCTTATTCCTTTTGAGGAGAAGAATGACTGATTATTACATATACCATTTAAAGGGCCTTATTAGAGACAATTCTTAGCATGTTGTTTGTTTTCTTTCCCCTCTTTCAGTGTATATTTGAATAGCATGTTACAGGTAAGCAGACTTGGGCACAGAGGTTAAATGACTTACCTAGGGTCATACAACTGAAAACTTGATGACAAGGAAGTAATTGTCATACTCCCAATGAGGCAAGTAAATTCTGTTAGTAGCAATTGCTAAATATTATTGCCAGTCATACTTGGGTATAGATAAGGCTTTTAAGTATTTAATAATTTTGACTCACCTTCATTTAAAAAGTTAATTTTTAATCAGTAATTTTTGGATACCGTCCTTCATTTCTTGGGATTTGGTTTCTCAGTAGGTGGCGGGGCATCTGAAAAAAATGACTAGAAGTGTTCTACACACAGTCTCCAGTGTGTTTTGTCATCGAGAGAAGTCTAGTCATTCTAAATAATGATCAGCTTTTTTAATATCCTTTCCTATTATATGTTTGTATTTTCTTGGCTCTGCATACTTCATTTTGCAAGAATTTGTATAGTTTTTTTCAGTGCTGCTTAATATTCTTCATATTCATGGTTTTTCATGGTACAGCAATACTGTTAGATATTCTCGTACCACAATTTATTTTTCTATTTTCTAATAGGTGGGCATTTATTTTTTTCCCTTTCTTTGCTACTAAAATAAATATTGCTAAAAATATTTTAGTTGTACATCCATTTCTAGAGATAACCACTCAAGTGAACTTCCGTTAGTTTATTTATAAGAAAGTAAGTTATTTTCAGAGATAGGAAGTAGCTGGGACCTTGTAAACTTCTTCTTATAAATTTGAACTATATTGACGTAGTATTTTAATCATTCAGAAGACATTTTGTCACTTGCTAGTATAATTTACTGCTTGTTCACTGAATATACAGTCAATAATGTTTTTCATTTTTGTCTTTTATATCTCTTGTACCTAGAACATAATAAATACTTCTTAAATGTGTATGTGTGAGTAATCTATATGCACATACATGTATATCTGTGTGTATATGTGCATATATAGGGGAGTATCTGTGTGTGTGTGTGTGTGTGTGTGTGTGTGTGTGTGTGTGAGAGAGAGAGAGACAGACAGACAGACAGACAGACAGACAGGCAAAGGAAGAGAGAGAGAGAGGATCTTTATTAAACATTAACTGTATGTCTTCTATGGCAGCTAGGTGGACTTGGAGTCAAAAAGACCTGAGTTCAAATTCCCCTTTAGACACATGCGAGCTCTGTGACAAATTGTATAACCTTTATATAAATTGCAATTACCCAAAATTACCTATTCTAACAGGCTAGGTTTTTGCTGTGCATGGGAAATAATGATATTATTTAAACTAAATTTAGCCTCAGTTTCTGCATCTGTAAAACTATGGTAATAATAGCACCCACTTTAGGGAATTTCTGTAAGGGTCACACTAGGTGACACATGTAAAATGCTTTGGAAACCATCAAGACCTCTGTGAATGTTAGCAGTGATGATGATGTTCTTGACTCTTTTAGTGTGTCAGTCAAGAAGTAGAGAAATACTTCACTATACAGTGTTCACTCATGGTAACTAACATGGAACACAGATGAGAATTAGAATTAAGAAGTAAGCACAAAAGCAGCAGTGTTTTAAACTAGACCAGCTGGTATTTGTTTAAAAAAACTAGATGGACCATTAAGAATTTACCAGACAACAGAGAATCAGAAACAGTGGGACTCAACTGAATGTTCGATAAACTGGAAAACATAAATTACTTTTGAAAGAACTCCCCATTTGATTAAAAAGAAACTGGAAAGCAGTGTGTCAGAAATTAGCTTTAGATCAACACTTTTATATCATATTCTATAATTCATTTTAAATGAACTATATCATATCTTTAATATTAAGATCATACCACAAAAAAAAATTAGAAGAGATAACAAATCAGATACCATTTATAGTCATGGGTAGGAGGTATATTCTTAACCAAGCAAGGGAGAGAGGCAGTTTTGAAAGATAACTTTGAGGACATGAAATGGAAAATCTTTCATGCAAATAAAATTAATGTACCTTGAATATGAAGGGAAGTGATTAAATGAGGGGAAGTTTATCAAATATCCCTGATAAAGGGTTTGGCATTAAAAATATATATGTTATTAATGGATTGTAAAACCAAAAGCTATTTTCTGCTAAGTGGTCAAATGATTTGAGCAAACAGTTCTCAAAAGAACAATTGCAAACTATTAACAATATGGAAGAATGCCTCCAGTCATTAATAATGAGAGAAATTCAAATCAGTACACCCCTGAACTTTACTTCAGAGTTTGACAAAGATGACAGAAGATGAAAATAAGTCAGTGTTAGATGAATTGTGGGAAGATTGGAATACACAAAATGAGATAAAAATATCTGATACTCCCCCATAAACATAATATGTATGCACCAAAGCTTTTTATATAAAGTTATAGAAAAGCTCCCACATGTTCACTTTGAAACTTTTAACTGTTTTTCAGTGCCATTCAAGTAAGTTTGATTATTGGGCTACCCAAAGCATAGGTTTTTAGGGAGGTCATTTAAGATTTTTGAACAGGAGTTGATATAAAGAAAGTAAATGAATTGGTATGCTGGATGGTTTGGAGGAGAGTGAGAATTAAGGCAAGGAGATCAGATAGTATTATAATCTAGTCATGAGGTACTTAAAGTTCTTCAGTAGGAATGGAAAAGTGCACGATCATTTCACATTACAAGCGAAAACCTAAAGGCCAAGTAAATATGGAAATGAAAGACAATGACCCAGAATCAACTAGAATCACTTTTTTTATATTTAGGAAGTAATGCATATCTTTTTTTTTTAAAAGACTTTTGAGGAGTTAAAATCATGTACATTTCTCATGTTTTAACTAAATATGTGAAAAGTCATTGAAATCTTAATTATTTTGTGATAATTCAAAAGTGATTCCTACAATTACTGAATAAATCAAGGCATATTAGTGTGAGTGAATACAATTGTGCCTTGAAAAGTGACATATGTGAAGAATACAAATCAAGTATTTGATTCCTCCAAGCTAAACTCCACTCCCTAAAGATTCTTCTCCAGCAAGGTTTCTTCAGTGCTTATGCTTAAGACCATATAAAATTGCTAATTTATATTCAACCTTCAATGAGTACGGTAGATTCTTAGGTATTCTGTTATCTTTTAGAAATAAGATGAAATCCCATGTGCTGCCAGTTGCAATATTCAGAAGCACAAACACTTTTTTGTTGTTCAGTCATTCTGTCCTGTCTGATTTTATATGATTGGGTTTTCTTAACAAAGATACGGGAGTGATTTGCCCACTTTACTGATGAGGAACTGAGGCAAGTAGGTGTTAACGAACTTGCCTAGGGTTACACAGCTGTTGTCTGAAGGTGAATTTGAACTCAGATCATCCTGATTCCAGACTCATTACTCTATCCACTTCACAAACTAGGTGCTAGTTTTTTTTGTTGTTGTTTTATTGTGGATCATCAAGAACAACCTTGTATGTCATAGTGAAATCTGTTTCTTTTCAAGCTCCAGTTCTCTCTTTTCCCTTCCCCTTATATGGTACTAGTGAAGAGCTTCTACTAGCAGGAATGAGGAGTATGATTTCCTGAATGCTAAAAGGAGGAACCTCTTAAAAGTATTTATTTAGACTGAAATATGTTTAAAGGGAACTATGGATGTTTTTAATTTCCACTTAAAAATAAGGACCTAATTAAATCTAAGTGTAAAAGATGTAAAAGATTCCTTGTCCTGCAAGACAACATGGTGTAGTGGATGGAGGATCTGGAAGATGCGTTCAAGTCCCACCTTCAACATATGTTGACAGTAAGACCCTGTGCGAGTAATTTAACTTCATAGTGCATCACCAACTCTCTCAGATTATAAGTTGCAAAGCTAGTATATACCATTTGAGGGAGTTTTCCTTACCAGCCATTATTGACACCAGTAAAAGCACAAGTCAGTCCCTTTCCTCTCTCCCCACCCCCCCCAAGAATTCAGGTCTTAGTGTTTTTGATATTTCTATACAAGTCATACTTTTTATGTTGCATCATCATGTCTGCAGACTTCCATATTAGAAATATGTCTTCCATGTAAGGGAGGACTTAAATGAGTCTGTTTGTTCTAATGATGTCATTCACTATATTTCCAAGATTTAATAAATCATGAGCTGACTTGGAAGATTTTGTGATCATCTTGTATCACCAATATATTTAGTATGATAAGCATTTTTCTTTTTATGTTTCTAAATTAAAAGCATGTTCATTATAGATTGCATTTATTAATCTAAATATATCAGAAGATAAAATGAGTAGGTTATAGGTTAAATGTAACTAATAAAAGACTGGAATTTTAAAATCCACGGTCTGAAAAAGTCAAGAAAATTGGATGTTCACTATCAAAGTGAAGTTTAAAAAATAAAATGGAATAGGTATAATTGATGTAATAGAAGTAGAAAATTATCAGATTATAATGTAAAAGTTGTGAGCACCTAAGCCTCTGTCCTTTTTTTCTTAATCCTTTGGCTTCTTTTCAGTATTTTCCCCCCCTTTTCCTCTTATTCTTTGTCCTTTCACAGTAAGACCTTTGATACTGGTATTTCCGACAGGTAACTACAGGGAATATGCTTTGTTTCAAGTAATGTGCTTAGTTTTACCCATGCTGCATCATATTTCCAACACTGAGAGACAAAGGAATACGCTTTGTTCTCTGCCAGTTTAGTTGATTGTAGGTCCTCAGTCCCCAGAACAGCTCCAGGGCACCTGGATTGCAATACCTCATTGTTACAAGGAAGTTGAGAGCAGAGGGCTTAGCACATCTTGGAGTGGGGAGGTTATTTTGAAAGAATGGGTGTAGAGAATTTGTAGACACTTAGTGAGAGAAACAGCAGAAGTTCGTTTATTATGCAAGATATTTTGTGGAACTTGCCAAGAAACTTAGGTATAAGAACCTGAAGAGGAGATAAGAGAAAATTGGGTTAGCCTAGAGATGATTTGGAGCATCATCATTCTTTATAACATTGTGTAATGGCAAATGCTAGATTTGGAGTCAAGAGTACTAAGGTCTGAGTCTCTTCTATTTAATTTATGTTTGTGATTCTGGCTTTGGCCCTGAGCCCCAGTTTCCCCATCTGTAAAATGGGGATAATAAAGATATCTATCTCTTATGTGCTCTTAGGATTGTTGTGAGGTTCAAATGAAATCATTTATATATAATATTTTGCTGTATGTCAGCGTGCAATATATTATTATTGGACTAATTGACCTCTGACATACCTTCCATCAGACAGCTACCTATCCAACTTCTGTACAGAATAATCCATTTTAAATGACCTAATAGCAGTTCTAAGTAAATGAGGGAGAGAACCTCTTGTCAGTTCTTTCTTCAAGGCTGTTCTAATAGTTTCCCACAAGATGGGTTGGTGTCTGCTACCTACATATAAGTATAGGTTGACAGGGAATGGACACAGCTCAGAACTCCTGATTATGCTTTGCAGAAATTAGGGGAGCTTTGCAGGACAGATAGTTCCACAACCTTTCCTACTTACTCTTTCCCAGCTTACCCCCATTTCTATCAACTTTGGTAGGGAGGGTTGTCATTAGTACTGTGAATGTTCAAAACCACAAACTTTTGATCAGTGAATAGGAGAATTTCTTGTATAATGATTTGAAATAGAATTTAATTAAATTCATAATAGGGGGCATTCATTTTTACTCAGTGAGCTTATTAAAAGTTGCCAAAATATGAAGAATACTATTATAGTCAAGTAGGAACTCCAGAGGAAATGTCTTGGTCTTTAGCTACCTGCATTGAAAATAGGTGACCTTATACCCTTTGACCTAGCAATGCCACTACTAATCTGTATCCCAAAAAAGATTAAAAAAAAACAAAAAGGAAAATGACCTATATGTACAAAAATATTTGTAGCAGCTGTTTTCTTAGGGTAAAGAATTAGAAATTGAGGGAATGCCAGTCAGTTGGGGAAGGGTTGAACAAGTTATGGCATATGATTATGATGGAATACTATTGTACTATAAGGAATGATGAGTAGGATGCTCTCAGAAAGACCTGGAAAGACTTTCATGGGCTGATGCAAACTGAAATATACTGTGTACAAAGTAACAACAATATTGTAGGATGATTAGCTGTAAATGACAACTATTCTCAGAAGTACAACTGTCCGATACAACTCTGAAGAACTTATGATAAAAAATACTCTCCATCTTGAGAGAAAGAACTGAAGATATACAAATACTTTTACTCTATTTTTATCAAGGGTTTTTTTGTCTTTTTATTTTTACAACATAACTTATGGATATGTTTTGCGTGATTACACGTGTACAACCTATATTGAATTGCTTGCCTTCTCAGTGAGGGGTGATGGGGAGGGAGGAAGGGAGTGAATTTGGAAAAAAGTTTTAAAAACAAATGTAAAAAATTGTTCTTACATGTAGCTGATGAAAAATAAAATACTAAATACATTACTTCCTCTCCCCGCCCATATAGACAGCCTTTAAAACTACATTTGAAATGAATTTGCTTTCACCACCTCTACCACCTACTTTGAAATTTTGGGTAGGAGATGGATATTTAGTCATTTAGTGATACACTGTATAATAAATAGTATTTATCAAGGTCTTTTCCTGTGTTTTCATCAAGGATTACTATATTACCAATGATAAATTGTCCTCAAAGAAAGTGGTATATCAGAGGCATATATGACTGAAAAAGGAATATGAGGAGAGAGTCATGTAGTAAAAATGAGAGGTTACAGATGGGCAAGGGCTGCATTGATAGCTCTAGGATGTCGGGAGGCCCATAAGAGACACCAGTAGTACTTTGGGTCATTCCTAGGTGGAGGTTTGGAGAATATGAGAAATGTGAATAGGTCAAGATACTTGAAGAAGTTCCTACATATCTGAGATTACACATTCATTGAAAGTAGAGTCAGTCATTCAACATTGGAATTTTTATAGTTAAACTTTTCTCTTTCACTTTATGTTTGGAAGAATTGTGTTGATTTAAAATATAATCTGATCAGAGGTGGAAGGATGCTTGGTTTTCATGTCCTAAAGTTGTTGGGTGGAGTGGTGTTGTTGGAATCACGGAGACCTCTGTGTAAATCCTGCTTCTGACACTAGCTATTGGAGTCTGGTCAAGTTACTTAACCCCTCTCAGCCCTGATTTCCTTTTCTATAAAATGAAGCTACCCTTCTACAACTGGCTGTGAGGTAAAACGTGATAATATATGTTTACGAGCACCCAAGTGTTCCTGAGTTCAAGGTCAACACTGGCTATGACAACAAGCATCCTCTCATTTTACAACCAATTTCCTCATTTTACGTATCACATGAAGCAACTGAAGTCCAGTGGGGTTTGTCAAAGGTCAGATCCTCCAACTCCCATTCCAGTGTTCTTAGCATTATGCCTCATGGGTATTTCCATTACATCTACTTCTATAAAAGTTGTTATTACAACTTTATTATCTAAAAGATAGAAGTTGCAGCTTATTCATTGAATTTTGTTTTGGGAGATTTATTATCAGTTTGTCTCTGCTTTTCTAGGGTAATGTTTGAGTTGGAAATCTAAAATAATCTGAGAGAATTTGGTTCATTTCAACAAGCATTATTAAGTGCCTGCTATGTAGCATACACTGTGCCACATAGGGTACTGAGGTTACACTGAGGGTACAAAGACAAAACCAGAATAGTCAGAGGTTCTGACTTATTTTTGTTTGTGTTACCATGACAGCTACAACACTGTGAAGGGGTACGCTATAAACAATAACAGTGAAAGGAGAAAAACATTAATTTGAGTTTCCTCTTTATTTTTCTAGTTTAACTTTTCCTAAACCCAGTGTCAGAGTATTGAAGATATAAAATCAGAGCATTTTTAAAGAATGGTTATAGTAAAATTAGAGCATTTACATTCCAGGAGTTGCACCTGGGAACTTTCCAATCATTCAACAAACACGTAATCAGCATCTGTTATTTATTGGGCACTGTTAGATGTTAAGGACCTAAAAAGAGGAAGTCTCTTTGACCTCAAGGAACTTACATTCTGTGGGAGGAAGGAACTAACTAGAACATATATGTATGTGTAGTACCCTCTCTGGGGCTGCTTCCCCAATTCGCATTTGTATGGTTAGGCTACATCCTTAGAAGATGATTACTATTTTCTCTTTTGTTTCTAAAAGTAACTCTGAATCTGGTTTTCTACTCCTTGTTTACAGATCCCAATCAGTGTGCTTCCCAGTGATTACCAGCCAGGAGTCTTAATTAACTTTTAACGATGGTATTTACTAAGGTGAAATAACAAGAATAGTTGTTACAGAATATAAAATTTATAAAAATAAAATATAAAATTCTTCCCCTGCACGAAGTCATTTAGTCAGCAAGAATTTATTAAGTGTCTACTCTATGCCAGGGACTGACCTAGACACTGGGAATGCAAAGGTTTAGGGCTGGGGAGAGAAACAGTTCGTGTCCACAGAGAGCTCACAGTCTAAGGATGAACAAGACTGGATGGATTGAGATAACCTTAAGGGAAAAGCATTAAGGGAACTAACCTTAAGGGAAATTAGACAAATGGACTTTGAAGAAAATAGGATTTTGTGTGAGAATTTGGAACTAAAAATAAAAAAAAATGTTGAAAGTTTTGCATTTTATTGAGAAATATTTAATGAAGTAAAGAATATATATATATATATATATATATATATATATATATTTTTTTTTTTTTTTTCTTCTCAAAAAGAAGTGGGATTTTATCTGGGAAATGAGGTAAGTCATGGAAGCCAAGAGATGCAAGTAAGAAGGGAAAGAATTCCAGGTACAGGGAATAATCAGTGAGAGTACACAGTTGGGAGACTCACTATTCAAGGAACCCCAAGGAGGCCTGGGTCATATTATCATGGAGTGTATGAAGAGGAATCAGGTGTAAAAGAACTGGAAAGGTAGGAGGGGGCCAGGTAACAGAATTGCATTTCTATTAGATTGCATATTGAATCAAACACTAAACAGTTTTCTCAGTTGTTATTTTACCTTTCATAAAATCATCATGTTCACTGTCTTAGCATTTTTTCTGTCAAAATTCACAATGTTAAGCAATTTTAAAATTAGGCTTTAATTTATCTGTGTTACTTTCACATCACTTCAGGAGGCATTTATTGAGTGCTTGCTATGTGCCAGGCACTGTGCTAGGAATGGAAAATACAAAGAAAATAACAAAACAATTTCTGCTCCCACAAATTTAATTACTTTTCCCTGGGTAGGAACATCATTTACTTTGGTATTAAAACAATGGAGGAATATAGCTTTTATTTGAGCTAGGAGCAGCTAGGTGGTACAGTGCCAGTTCTGGAGACAGGAAGACTCACCTTCCTGTGTTCATCTGACTTTAGTCACTTATTAACTGTGTGATCCTGGACAAGTCACTTACCCCTGTTTACCTCAGTTTCCTCATCTGTAAAATGAGCTGGAGAAGGAAATGGCAAACCACTCTAGTATCTTTGCCAAGAAAACCCCAAATTGGGCTTGCAAAGAGTCAGACCGAAAAAAAATGTCTTAAGCAACTTTAGAAGGAATGTATTGCTTCTAGAAATGAAGTTGCATTTTCACAGTCATGGGAATAAATGGGAGCTCATTTCTGGATTTTCTGTAGGTTTGGATGCACAAGCATGCCGAACTTGTGTATGCTATATAATCAGGATGTTTCTGAGTCTACAAAAAACTCATTAAATTAAAAGAGGGAAACTAAATGCAGTAAAATGCTACTAAAATTGAGACCCTGGAATTTGCAGTTTGTGTAGAGGCCTCAGAAATGGAAAGTTGAATTTGACTGATTTTCTTGCCTTCATTGCTCTTCAAAGCATAATCAGTCTATCTAATTTGTCATTGGTGATAATTTTGCTGATTGTAATGTGGGACCCACAGCTGATGAGAATGTGACATTTAAATGTTATTCTTCCCTTACTTTTGGAGATAAATGATAATTTTCTAACTTGTCCAAGTTGAATTTGAGGAGAAGTTAAATCTGTAGAAGCTAAAATGTTTCTCTTATAGGAAATTCAAAAGTGGAAATTTGTTTATCAATAATGTTACACAATTTATATTGATTAAAAGATGAATTTGTATTTGACAGTCCATTTTCATACTTTTTTTAAGCCAAAAAAAGTCTTCCATTCTAATCTTTTTTGGGGGGATAAAAATAGCTTGTCCTATTGAGAAGTATTAAAGGATATAAAAGGAAAACAGTGATTTGGAATAAAATAAATATTTTCCTATATTTAAAACCATCAGTCTCAGACATCATTGATTTTAGTTCAGGTCTTAAATGCCTCTAACCTAGACTATTACAATGGTGTCCCTATTGATCTTTTTGTAGAAGTCTCTCTCCATCTTCCAACCAAAGTGATTTTTCATAAGGGTGGATCTAATTTTGTCAGAAACCTTTCTTTTTCTTTGGGTTTTAGAGCCAAGGTACAATTATCAGATTTTCCCAAGGTACCTTAATCAGATTTTCCAATCTGATAATTGTCCTGCAGCCTTCAACCAAATTGATCTCCACATCACCCCTCCCCCCACACTTCCCTCCGGCCATCCTTTGAGCTTGGATTGTTCTCCCTTCTCTCAGGTACCTCATGTCAGATGGTTGCTCCTCCTGGCTTTGTACCCTGGGCAGAGCACTTAACCTCTCTCTACAGCACCTACCTCACAGGATTGTCCTTAGAATGAAAAGAGTTAACATTTCTTACTTCTATCATGATGTAACTCAAATACTACTTTTTTCCTGAAGCCTTGTCCTGTCCTTGCCATTGCTCTCCCCCTTACATAAAGGGGGTCAGTTACTTCATCATACCCTGATATCTGTGTATCGGGTAGGAATTGCTCTTAGGGAATCATTCCAGGGTTTAACCTAAATATGAACAATCTAGTTAATAAGTGGGGAAGGTTTAGAGGGTGGAATGAAATGATGCTCTGTAGGAAGCTTATTAGGATAGGTTGAGGAGACCCAGTAACTCCCGGTGGGGTTTAGATCAAAGAAGAAACAAATTTAGAATCCAGTATTCCAGTGTCTAGCCAGCTCAGTTGGTGGAAGCAGGTCCAGCCAAGGTCCTGAGACATGAGCCCTTGTGGATATGGGGAAGAGAAGCCTTTTTTTGAACACAGGAGAATCTTCTTGTGAACTTCAAAAGGTCAGAATATTTGTGTATTCTATGGGTAGTCCCAGCAGTGTCTACAGAACAGCTTTCATTAGTGACTGTTTTAAGGAGCCAATAAGCTAGAGACAGTTAGGAAAGCCACATTCAGACTCTTCAATAAGCCTAGGAGAAAACCTAATGGAGCATCCTAAGTTCTCTATAGAAAAGAAGGAAAAAAAATTTTCCTCTAAGTGGGAGCTGTGCATTAACTTCTGCCACTTGAGCATACTTTCTCCTGGACTCTCTAGAATGTGTCCTAGATTTGGAGGAGGAGGTATGTTTTCTTTTTCATTTTTTTCATTTTTTGTTGGTCAGTCATTTTAGCCATGTTGACCTCTCATGACTCCTATTTGAGGTTTTCTTGGCAAAGATACTGACTGGAGTGGTTTGCTATTTCCTTCTCCAACTCAATTTACAGATGAAGAAACTGAGGCAAACAGGGTTAAGCAACTTGTCCAGGTTCACAGTTAGTAAACCTCCAAGACCAGATTTGAACTCCTGAGGATGAATCTTTCTGACTCCAGGATCAGCACTCTATCCATTGTGTCACCTAGCTACTCCATTCTTACTCATACTGTACCACTTTGGGAATACCCATTTAAAGCTAATTGATTTTAAATAGTCAGTGGGGGAAGTACACCATTCAGGGCTCATGAGCTAATATTAATTAGATTCACCCCAAGCCCTCATGATTACCCTCTAGAATCCTGACAGGAGAAGTAGTCCCTTTGTGAGGAACCAAACTGCCACTGCAAATGAGAATTGAGAGAGCTCCAGAGCATGTGATAGGCTTTTATTTAACTACCTTGCATTTATTCTGTATATATTTGTGCATATAAAATAGTATGTATAATTATATATTCTGTATATACACAATTGCCTCCCCAAATATTATTATGTTCTTACATAATATTACATATTGTATTCTAAGTTCTATTTCTAAGTTACTAGATTAGTGACTGCTTTCCTTGGATCCCTATTTTGGAACAACTCCAACCACCATTCCTTTACTTGACTACCTCTTTTCCAGCTGTCCCTAGGGCCTCATCCTTCTTCCATATAGAAAGAAGCAATTGTGTGGCACACATGGATCAAGTGTCAGACGTAAAATCAGGATTCAAATTCAGCCTTAGACACTTACTGGCTGTTTGACCTTGGCCAAATCATTTAAACTATCTACCTCATTTTCTACATATTCTAAGATGAAAATATTAACAGCATATGCCTTCCAGAATTGTTGTGAGGAAAAAAAAATGAGATAATATTTGTGAAGGGCTTTGTAAAGGAATATGTAAATATGAGTGGTTGCTGTATCCTATGGTTCTTTTTTTACCTTTCCCCAACCCCTGAATTCCAGTACACTTCTTTGTTTTAAAGAAGGGTTAATCCACTTTCTTGCTGAACTGTTGTTGCCAGCATTATTTTTATGCAGTGAATCAGTAATCAAAAATGTTGTGGAAGGCTGATTAAAGCTGTTCATACAGTGAAATTAGAATACACCCACATATGTAGGTAATTTGATTATGAAGTTTAGGACTCTAAATAATCTGTTTTATATTTTTTGAAACATTTTGCATGCAAGCCTGCTGCAGATGTAGATATTTTTCTTTACTGATTGTGCTGACCACACAAAGAACTAGAATAAAAATGAAGTTCTTTGTCTTTTTTAAATAGTATTTTGTGTTGTTTACATGTTGTGAAGTAGGTAATCACATTGTAAGGAACACATTAAGTTAAACATGTTGAGGTACAGTTTTAAAATTGACAAAAATTTTTAAAAAATATATGCCTTTTGAAAACTGTCTGAGAGATGCCCATACAAAAGGTATTAGTACTTGTCAAATCTGATTTGTACCTGAATACTTGTAATAGACATTAATTCTCATTCACCAAGAAAATATTAATAATTAAAGCACCTCTTGTGCATTTGGACATTAATGAATTAGATTTATCTCACTCATAAAAATGAATAAGTGAAGTAGTTTTAGAATCAAACTGCTTTTTTTGAGAGGCAGTGAACACTTCTCCAGAATTGCAAAAAACTTGAAATAAAAACGCATAGTTTAAAAGTATCTGTTTTTAAGTGGAAAGAATATTTTTATTGCTTACAAATTTTATATTAATATTACATTTAATAAAATTAAATATAACTGTTATGTTGCAAATCATGTAAAATGCAAGCTACATTTCTCTTTGGAGTCACTCTAGGAAATTTCAACGCCTCTTCCAGCTATATTCTTCTATGATCCCTGCTCTGAGCCAATTGCTAGAGAATTGTTTGAAAGTTCTGTCTCAGATCATTCATAGCCAGGGTATCTTATCACTCCTTGATGACAAGTCTTAGATATCTGAAGTTCATTTTGTCAATTTTGAATCACATGACCATTGAGCAAATTTATTTTCTTTTACTTATAGTAATATTTATGGAAATTATTTTAATACTGCACATTATAGCAAAGGACATTATGCTTTTTAGAGACTCTGAGATTTTCTCTAAAAAGTTATAAATGGAAACATCCCTCGAGAAAGGTCAGCTGTCAGTTGTTAATGTTGCAGAAGTGTCGCAAACCTAAAAGGTTAATGATACTCCCTAAATTTGTATTTATGATAATCAGATTTCAACTGAACCCATAATTCCTGCATACTGATACATGAACATTTTTAGTCAAGAAAAAAATGAAGTCATCTTTTTTGTGTGCAGAGGTGACGGGGGACAAGGAATATATGATTTCTGAGAGCAGGGAATGTTTTTAGTTTTGTATCTGTAACTCTTAGCACAATGCCTATCACATAGTAGGTGCTTAATAGATGTTGCTTGTTTGATTGTATGTGTGCGTACAGTAATACCTTACTTAATTAGAAAGTCACTTATTTAGTGATTTTATCTGTAGGGATTGTAGCCAAGAAGGAGGAAAGAAGTAAAAAAGCACACTGAACTGTCAGAATAAATATAACGAAATGTATACACTAATGATTATGCACACTACTCATGGGAGAAGCCCTTTAAACTCTTTAGTAGAGCCTATTTACACATATAATTTCAATAAGCTTGGTTATTTAATTTTTTTAAAAATTTATTTATTTAGGTTTTCAACATACATTTCCACAAAATTTGGGTTCCAGATTTTCTCCCCATTTCTCCCCTCCCCCCACCCCAAAATGCCAAGCATTCTAATTATCCCTATCACCAATCTGCCCTCCCTTCTAACATTTCTCCCTTCTCTTATCCCCATCTTCTCTTTTGTCCTGTAGGGAAAGATAAATTTCAATACCCCATTACCTGTATTTCTTATTTCCTAGTTGTATGCAAGAACAGTACTCAACAATTGTTCCTAAAACTTTGAGTTCCAACTTCTCTTCCTCCCTAAGCAATTCAATAAAGGCCATATCTGTTTAACTTTGAAAATGACTTCCATAATAGTCATGTTGTGTAAGAGTAACTATATTTCCCTCCATCTTATCCTTCCCCCATTTCTTCTATTCTCTTTTGACCTTGTCCCTCCCCAAGAGTGTTGACTTCTAATTGCTCCCTCCTCCCACTGCCCTCCCTTCCATCATCCCCCCATCCTGCTTATCTCCTTTGTATTGTAAGATAGGTTTTCATACCAAAATGAGTGTGCATTTTATTCCTTCCTTGAGTCAGATGTGATGAGAGTAAGCTTCATGCTTTCTCTCTCACCTCCCCCCTTTTTCCCTCCACGGAAAAGTCTTTTACTTGCCTCTTTTATGAGAGATCATTTGCCCCATTCCATTTTTCCCTTTCTCCTCACAATATATCCTCTCTCGCCCCTTAATTTCATTTTTTTAGATGTGATCTCATGCTATTCAACTCACCTTGTGCTCTCTGTCTGTGTGTGGTGTGTGTGTGTGTGTGTGTGTGTGTGTGTGTGTGTGATCCCACCAACCACCCAGCTACTGAAAAAAAAGTTTCAAGACTTAGAAATATTGTCTTGCCGTGTAGAAATGTAAACAGTTCAACTTTAGGAAGTCCCTTATGATTTCTCTTTCCTGTTTACCTTTTCATGCTTCTCTTGATTCTTGTGTTTGAAAGTCACATTTTCTTTTCAACTCTGGTGTTTTCATCAAGAATGCTTGAAAGTCCTCTATTTCATTGAATGCCCATTTTTTTCCCCTAAAGTATTATACTCAGTTTTGCTGGATAGGTTATTCTTGGTTTTAGTCCTGGTTCCTTTGACTTCTGGAATATCACATTCCATACCCTTCGATCCCTTAATGTAGAAGCTTCTAGATCTTGTGTTATCCTGATTGTATTTCCACAGTACTCAAATTGTTTCTTTCTAGCTGCTTGCAATATTTTCTCCTTGACCTGGGAACTCTAGAATTTGGCTACAATGTTCCTAGGAGTTTCTCTTTTTGGATCTCTTTCAGGAGGTGATCAGTGGCTTCTTTCAATATTTATTTTGCCCCCTGGTTCTAGACTGTCAGGGCAGTTTTCCTTGATAATTTCATGAAAGATGATGTCTAGGCCCTTTTTTTGATCGTGGCTTTCAGGTAGTCCCATAATTTTTAAATTGTCTCTCCTGGATCTATTTTTCAGGTCAGTTGTTTTTCCAATGAGATATTTTCACATTATTCCATTTTTCATTCTTTTGATTTTGTTTTGTGATTCCTTGGTTTCTCATAAAGTCATTAACCTCTAACTTCCATTCTAATTTTTAAAGAACTATTTTCTTCAGTGAGCTTTTGAACCTCCTTTTCCATTTGGCTAATTCTGCTTTTGAAAGCATTCTTCTCCTCATTGGCTTTTTGAACCTCTTTTGCCAGTTGAGTTAGCCTATTTTTCAAGATGTTATTTTCTTCAGCATTTTTTTGGGTCTCCTTTAGCAAGTTGTTTATCTGCTTTTCATGATTTTCTTGCATCTCTCTCATTTCTCTTCCCAATTTTTCCTCCACCTCTCTTACTTGATTTTTAAAATCTTTTTGAGCTCTTCCATGGCCTGAGCCCATTGAATATTTATTTTGGATGTTTGGGATACAGAAGCCTTGACTTTTATGTCTTTCCCTGATGGTAAGCATTGTTTTTCCTCATCCGAAAGGATGGGAGAAGATATCTGGTCACCAAGAAACTAACCTTCTATAGGCTTATTTTTTTCCTGTTTTTTGGGCATTTTCCCAACCAGTTACTTGATTTTTGGGTCCTTTATTAAGAGTAGGGTACACTCTGGGGGTCTGTAAGATCTCAGTTCCTCCAAGGTGGTACAATCAAGTGTGTACACTGGTCTGGGAGCAAGTAGATATTTTGTGCCCAGAATCTGAGTAATGGAGTTTCCTCTTCACAGCCACCTCACCTCCAGTTCCACCAAGCCAGCACTGGGGGCTGAGATTCAGATAATCTGCAGGGGCAGGGCTACCATTCAGTGTGAGATAAAGATCAGTTGCTCATTGCCCCCAGGGCTTTTATGATCCAACAATGGGTGCAGGCTGCTGTAAGGGCTACTGTGGAGTCTGCTGTAGCCTGCCCCATGTGGGTACCGCCTGAGGCCGGAGCTATGGGAAGGCCCTTCTCTCTTCTTGGCCAGCTAAAAAAACCCTGTCACTGACCTTTAGCACCTGTGGGTTGAGGGATCTGTGAACCCGCTGCTGCTGTGACTGGGGATTGTGCCTCCAAGGCCTACTCGGGTCCTCCTCCCAGAGCCAAGCTATGCAGTCAAGGCTGGGCTACACTCCACCACTTGTCCAGTGGGACATACGTTTCCCATCGGCCTTTCAAGTCATCTTGGGCTGGAAATCTCCTCCACTCTGTTGCTCTGTGGCTTCTGCTGCTCTAGAATTTGTCGAGAGTCTTTCTTTACAGGTATTTTATGGGCCATGGGGGAAGAGTATATGTGCATCTTTCTACTCTGCCATCTTGGCTCCTCCCCCTGGCTATTTAATTTTTTCAGTCCAAGGAAGGTGAAAAGTATTAAGGGGCTAATAAAAGTAGGTTCACTGATGATAATTAAGAAATCAGTGTCAGAGGATAAAAGAACACTTCCATATTCATTCCAAACAACTAAAAGCAAAATGAACTATGAACCACCTTTTGGGCAATTTAATGCAAGGACGAACAATACTACCTCAGTTGTCCTTAAAGTACTATTGTTGTAAAATATAAAATATGGTCTTACTGGTGATGCTGATTGATGACAGTTTACATGTTTAAAAGAAGTCTACTTTAGTTCCTGAAAAAGTGTACTTTAAAACATTTTGTTCCTAATGATGGGGATTAGGTGGGAGCAATTTTCTTTCTTTTTGTTGCTTTTAGTGATTATGAATTTTTTTCCTCTAAAAGTCAAATTTTTTTTTTTGAGGGATCAACAGTCTCTTTAATCAAGCACAAATATATCATTAGCTTTTTCAAGGGGAAAAGTTAGCAACCTGAACTTGAGAGAAAATACAGAGATATACAAATCAACAAATAGTGCTTCCAGCTGCCAGACATAAGCAATACATACATCACAGATCAACTGACAGATAAGTGTCTGACCATGCATACATAATTATCAGAGAGAAGAGCACCAACATGTGGATTTTCAAAGCCAGTAGGCTGTTTAGCAGCTGCCCAGAGTCTCATCTGGCCAAAAAGACACTTCCAATCAGTAAGTCCCCAGTCAATTTTTTCTTTATAAAATTCTCTCCCTTTCTCTCTCCCTACCTATTGAGAAGGCAAAAAATATGATACCTATTATGTATCTAATGTTTTGCAAAACACATTTTCACGTTAGCTGTGTAACGAAGGAAGGAAGGAAGGAAGGAGAAAAGGAAAGAAAGATAGATTGCAGGTGTCACTCAGAGTTCGTCACTTCTTTCCCTGGAGGAAGAAAGCATTTTCCATAATGAGTCCTTTGGATTATCGTGAATCATTTACGTTACTGAAAAGAGCTAAGTCATCCATAGTTGATACAATATTACTGTTACTCTGTAAAATATTCTCCTAGTTCTGTTCAGTTCACATTGCATCAGCTCATAGGAGTCGTCCCAGGTTTTTCTGAAGGCCTCCCCTTTGTGATTGCTTGCTTACAGCACAGTAGTATTCCTTTAAAATCATGTGACACAACTTGTTTAGCCATTCCCCAGTTGATGGGTGTCATATCAATTTCCAGTTCTTTGGCACCACATAAAGAGTCCTTTTCCTTTCAGAAGTTCTTCAGGGGTTAGACCTAATTAGTGGTATTGCTAAGTCAGAAGTTAGGCTTTATTGCCCTTTGGGCATATTTCCTGATTGTTCTCCAGAATAGTTGGATCAGTTCACAACTGCACCTGCCATGAATTTTTTCCAAGTCCCTTCAGCATTTGTCATTTTCCTTTCCTGTCAACATACGAATTGCTGTATATAGTATGATAGAAATATGTTGGGATCGGTATTTTTTGTTTTTTGGGGGTTTTTTTGTTTTTGTTTTTTGTTTTTGCTTTTTTGATGTTTTAGAGATTTTTTATATTTTATTTTTACAACTTATTGATTTTATACTATATATGATATGATATGTTACTTTGCAAAATACTTCCAAAATTTTTATAGGATTTTTTTTTCTGTAGTTAATTATTTGCCCAGGCAACTATCAGTCAGTCAGTGTCCACTTTGTACTGATGATGAACAAACCTGTAATATGCTTGTTAGTCCTTTAAAAAAATAGACAGTCTATTGCTAGGATAGTACTGAAAACTTTTCATTTGTGGTAGAACCTACCAGAACTTGAACTCTGGTGGAATAGCCTTTGAAAATCAGAGGTCATCCGCATGTCAAAGGAACAAATTAACATTAGCAAAGTAAAATAATAGATTTATGGGATTACTACTGTAGAAAAAATGAATTGACAATAAATATTATGTTGATGGACAATTAATGGATAGCTTACATGCCTCATTGCTCTCCTGTCAAGGTGAAAGGATATCCAGCATTTTGGCTAGACCTCCTCTGGTGGCTATATGTTGATTCATGTATGAGAGTTGCATAAAATGGTCAGGAATTGAAAGAGTTGTGTTCCATATTGTTGAAGTACCCACTTTCAATTCAGAATGTGTATGTCCAAAAAACTCTTTAGTTTTATCAAAGTAGAAAGCTTATATGTAATTCTGTCATTTTTCTTCAGAACATTATTAATATAGGCAATTCTTATCTTCTAAATATATTATTACTTAGAAGTGTATAAGTCAGTTATTTGGAAGTAGGAACTCTTTTTTTTTTCCCTTTCCAGAAACATTGTTCTAAATGGTGAATAAATAATCAGTTTAACGCATTAGTTCCTATGGAATTCATGATGTAGCCAAACATAGTAGCACCAGATACTATTAATCTAAGTTCTGGGTCCGGGGAGCCAAGAGGCCTTATAGTATAGGAAAGAAGTTCATTTTTTCACCCTTTCTTTAACACAAGACTAGTCCTAGGCAGTATTTTTAAGTAGGTGAAAATCATCTCAGTCTTTTCATTTCTCTTTTATTTTAACTTTCTGAGGTTTGGTCAATCAGAAATTCATTTGAGCCAACTAGATCATCTCTCATCTTAGAATCTCATTCTTCTGTCCTCTCTCTTTAAGTGAGAAGTATCCTCAGGCATTTTACATACATACCTCACCCACTGGAATAGTTTCACTCAACAAGCATATATTAAACGCCCCTGCTAGGGTGCCAACAATTGCTAGGCTCTGAGGGTACAGAAGAAGAGCTATTCTATTGGGAAAGTAATTGAATTATTGAATTGATAATGTTTGAATAACTGACAGTCCCATCACTTTTTTTTTTTTAATTAGATATTGGCATTAAAAAAATACTTGTGGATGTGTAAGTATCTCAAACTTAACATATCTAAAAACGAACTAAGTGTCTTTCACCCCCAAACCAACCATTCTTCTGAACTTCCTTATTTTTATGGAGGGTACTACTATTCTTCCAGTCACTCAGGTTTTCAGTGGCACGCGTCCTCAACCCTTCCCTCTCTCTTAACCACATATCAAGCCACTTCCTGAGTCCTGTGGTTTCAGCCTCCATGAAGTTTCTTGCATCTGTCCTCCTTTTCCCCACTCAGAGGACCATCACCCTTGTTCAAGGTGATGAATTTCCTCTTGCCTAGACCACTGTAGTAGCTTTCTAACTGGTCTTCTTTCTCCTTTCCAGTCACCTTCTACGTAACTTCCAAAGTGGGTTTTTTTAAAGCACCAATCTGACCTTGTTACCCTGGCTAAACAAACTATAATGACTTTCAGTTGTCTCTTTTCACCTTTAATTACTTTGTATCTACTTTGCATGTATTTTACTTTTACTTATATTTACAATAAAAAGCCATCTCCTTAAGAGTTGAGACAGTTTCTTTTTCATTTTTGCTATTCCTAGCATCTTTTCCTTGTATGTAGGCAAGCTCTTCTGTTTAGCATATAAAGTCCTTTAAAACATGGCTCCAACATACTTTTCTAATCTTATTCTATACAATTCTCTTTATATACTAAGTAATCCAATTAAATTGTTTTTCTTGCTGTTCCTTATACCATGAGGCTTTATTTCCCATCTCTTTGCCTTTGCACTGGGCTCACCTTTATTTCTGCAATGCACTACTTCCTTTCTTGCTTGCTTCAGTCTCTTATAAAAATCTGGTCTCTGTTAAGATTCATCTCAACCACCAACTCCTATGTGAAGCAGTAATCCCCGCCTCCCCCAAGCTTCTGGCATGTCATCCCCCTCAACTCCTGTCTGCCCCTGAGATTACCTTGCATTGTTATGTATTTCTGTATACATACTGTAGAATGCAAGCTCCCTGGGCACACTGACTCTCCCATTTTTGTCTTTGTATGCTCAGCATCTATCATGTGTTATTATATATATTATTTTTATTATATATTATGCTTATTGATAGTACTCCCTGAAATTTCTGTGTATTTACTTTGTATATATTTTATATTGTTTGTATGCTTAATATTTTTTCCCAAATAAAATGTAATCCCCTTAAGGGCTGGAACTGTTTCATTTTCTTATCTTTGTATTCCTAGGATGTAGCTGATATATAATAAATACTTTATGAATGAATCTAAATAGAAAAAAATACAGAAATTGGATATGATTCTAGTTGGAACAGATATGATATATGGAGTAAGATTTTCTTAGAGAAGGAGGAGTTTAGAGCATCATTTTTGACAGAGACACAGAGGCATTAGGGGATATGACTAATGACAAACCAGAAGAATGTCTTGGGACATTAGGGTGAATGACTATAGCTCAGGAAAACTTCCAGGAAGGATTGTAGTACAGCTTCCCAAAACAACTCCTCAGCAAGAATGGGGGAAAAAGGGCACCAGACTAAACAATGAGAGATGGCCCCAACCTGGATACTCCAGTATGCAGGTAGGGAGTTTGGGCATGGGGGAATGCTTGAAGTCAGTAAGTTCTAGATAAATCTCTTGCAAATGAATCTTGAAACTAATAGGATCTGGGCATTGGCAAGTTGTATTCACAGGAGAGGACAAAATCAACCCTTGTTTAGGTGATGGTGTAAGGAGACAGATAAGTTAGAAGAACATGGGCAATTGATACATGTCTTGAAGCCCTGCTAGAAATCTGAAAATAGCATGTGCTCTGATATCTTTGGGGGCCCCAGCAGATGCTAAAGATAGTACACTTTGATATCTATTTGGAGACTTTCAGGACTGCAGCAGGGGGAGAAAATCAACACCTAGTGGGTGTTTTGGGTGTTTGTGCAAGGAAAAGGAGATGGCCAACATCCAGGGCTGACATTGAACTACCTGGACTTGGAAGCAAGATCTAGTGATTGAAGCAAGAGTGGGGCCTTGTTCCAGCTCCATACCAGCTACAATTTCCTATTCCATGCCTATTTTGCAGAATATGGTAGAGCAGCCCCAGGAGCCAGCTATTCCAGCCAGAATTAAGAAGTTGTAGCAGCAGCATTCAGACTGTATTGGGTGGGTAGATGGGGGGGATAGGATTATAACCTAACTTACCATACTCATGAGTGTGAAATGGGGCAGAACCTGACCATAACAGAGGCAAAATGATTAAACAAGAAAACTATCAATACAGTTAAGAAATACTGTGTATGAAGTTGGAGAAACTTAATTCTTTTCAGTGAAATATGAGATCCTTTCCTGAGAGGGGGAAAGGTTACTAGAAGAGAGCAGAAAGTTTGGAGCACCTACTGTGTAATGGCTTGTGTAATGGCTCCCATCGGGAAAGATGACTAGGATTGATGTAATAGGGAGGGCCCAGCTGTGACGGACAGCTCTAGTTTTTAGTGGCCTGGCGTTCATGGCTGAGTGACCTCGTTTAGTGGGGTCAAAGTCACGTAGACAGGAATGGGGAAGAGAGAGACCTGGGATTGGGGTCTGGAAAGGCGTAAGGAGTGAGTTACCATTTACAGTGTAGGGTGTGTGTGATGTAACGAATGAATTAACTCAAACCCTTAAGGCACATGGTTCGCATGATGCAGGAAGAACATATCTTCACATTTACCTTGTTATTTATTGTCATATTGCCAGAATCATTCTTTATATGTTTCCTGTTTTGGCAGCAAAACATCAAGTTTGGCAAACGTAGTGTTTTTCAGTTAGTTTATTCCTGCTTTATGAAGCAGGTGTCCTACATCTTCTGAATTTATAGTCCCTTCCTGTTCTGAATTTTAAAAAAAATTTTTTTTAAGAGGATAGTAAAACATTGGAGTATATTCCCTGGAACTTTAGCCAGTGAGTGCTGAAAAAGTGTGAGTGTGTGTGTGAGAGAGAATTGTCATTTAGGTAGGAAGTAACTCTCATCCATTCGTACATAAGTTCTTGTTCTATGCTAAGTACTTTGCTAGGCCCTGGAAAGATAAGTACAAAAGGTTTAAATAATTTCTAGGTACAATGAATTAACATTCTAATAGTGGATATTAGTGTGTGTATATATTTTATAATATAAGGTAATAAATAGAAATATGTGCTATATATAAATATAAGGTAGTTTGGGAGGTAACCAGCAGTTCAGGAGACCAGGACAGGCTTCCAGTAGCAGTATGGTATCTGCAGTACATTGTACTGTCAGTGGGACTGAATGAAGTGGAGGCAAAGAGGGAGGACATTCCCTTCTTGGGGGTGCCGAGCGCAAAGGCCCATGCAGATGGGAGATAGAGTGTCATGTGCAGAACAGAGAAAAGACCTGTTTGACTGGCTCGCAGAGCCTTCAGTGATGATGGAAAAATCTATTGGGGCCTGGTTATATAAGACTTTAAAAGCTTAATAGAGGGGTTTATATTTCATCCAAGAGACAATAAGAAGCTACAGAGTTGTTTGAGTAGGAGAGTAATGTTTGGATTTAAAGAAAATTACTTTGTCAGGAGTGTGTGGAATGGGCTGGAGTGGTGAGGTAAGGAGGTTAATTAGGTGACTATTGCAGTAATCTAGCTGAGTATTAATAAGTGCTTGAAGTAAAGGTCACAGTTGTGTGAGATGAAAAAAGGTGTTGTATGTGTCAGATAAAGGTAGATGAAGCAATAGTTGGCACCTGGGCTGAGGGAGACTGAGGAGTTGACAGTGAAGCCAATCTTATGATCCTGAGATGTTTGAAAAGGATGGTGGTGTCTTATATACAAATAAAAAGGTTTGGAAGAGGAGAGGGTTTGAGGGGGGGAACATAATGAGTTCAAGACTAGTTTAAGATGTCTCTGGGAAGTTGTTTGAAATATCCAGTAGATAGTGGAAATAGGACTGAACCTCCGTGAAGAGACTGCATCGTACATCTGGATGTCATCTGCATACAAATAACAGTTCAAATTCATGGGAGCAGATGAGGTTACTGAGAGAATATATATAGAAGAAATGAGTGACCAGGATCCAACTTTGGAGAACTTTTGGGTTGTGCTATAATAACAGCCAAACTGGTAGGAATTGGACCAGGAGAGAGTAATGTCATGAAAACCCACAAATATCAGTCAGTGGGGTAGCCTCTTAATCAGAATAACTTGGATTTAAATCTTCTGGCTATGCAGTCCTGAGCAAGTTGCTTAACATTTTATTTCCCTAGGCAATTCTAAGATTACAATTTGAAGAACACTTGATCTATAATTTATATATTTGACTGACCTAAGAGTTGCAGAACTTTGTTGGTAGTGGGAGTTCCTTTCATCAATAAAATCAGAGATTCAGACCCCTCATTCTCCTAGTACATAGATATGTGCAATATATATCTATATCTATATCTATATCTATATATATATACACACACACATATATATACATATATACATACATACATAAGTACATACACACACATATATAATATATACCCATATGTTTGTATGATATATCAGTTTATCTGTATGTTTACATAAATACACAGATTAAGGTTAGAAAGGATTTTGTGTTGACTGATGGGGAAGGAAAGGAATAAACTTTCTCTTGGTTTGTAGTCATCTAATTATTCAATAGTTTCCATTTTTGTTAGTGTAATAAAATTGGTATTGGCAGTTTTTTTTTTTAATACAACTGTGTTTTAAAGTATATGGAGGTCTTTTGCCTCTCAACTGCTCTGAATAAAACAGTTTGGTTAGAATAAAGGATTCATATGGTAGATTAATGGGAAATAAGGCTGGACAGGTTCGGTGATATTGAATACTGCTTTGATTACTAGACTAATATTTTTGGAATTTATCTTATGTTGTACTGGAACTTTGTAAATATTTTTTAAAGCAGAGTTTTAAGCAATGCCTTAATAAAATCTATGTCTAAGGAAGACTGATAACTAATTTCTATTTATTGATCATACACTGAATATGTGGCACTATAATAAGTTATCTTAGGTTGGTACAGCTGACAAGAAACATGTCATAATGAATAATGGAAACAGGTTTCCCTTTTTCTTTTCCTTATTGTATTTTTAAAAAACGTATTTTTAAAACTATCTTTGATTTTTTTCAGTCATCAAAAACTTCCCTCTTCTTTCCCCAGCAACAATAAAACAACCAAAATTCCTTTTACCAAGATGTGTACAGTCAAGTAAAACAAATTTCTGCATTGGCCATGTCCAAAAATAGATGTCTCATTCTACATTCTTAGTTCTTCTTCTCTATCAGGAGTTGGGTGACATATTTTATCATTAGTACGCTGGTTATTATGTTAATCAGAGTTCCTAATTCTTTCAGAGGGGTTTGTCTTTACCATACTGTTGTCATTCCATAGATTTTTCTCCTGCTTCTCTGTTCACTTCACTCTACATTAGTTCATAGAAATCTTCCTTGGTTTCTCTGAAATCATTCCCTCTCCATTCTTCTGTCATATTTATATCCTGTACTTTGTTCATTCATTCATTCCCCAATTGATGGGCATCTCTTCAGCTTATCATTGTTTACCACCTCAAAAAGAGCTATAAATATTTTTGCCCATTCATTGCAGGAACTTGTTTTGCTTAGGACTTATTTGTCTCTTAACCCATCCTTGACCACTAAATTGTGGGCCATTGTGGTATCTCAGTATGAGTCTGGGGTCTTCTCTTGCCCTGGTACCTACCTTCTCTCTTTCTGCTTGCACTTGAATTTTCTACACAGCATCTCCTAGCTTGACCTCATCTACAACATCTCGAGGTCTCCAATTCCTTCTGTCTCTGTGCCCAACTGGGATATACAGATGACTCACTCTGACTTCTTCCTTTATTTTCCTGTCATGATCCTGTCTGGTGCATTTTTTAATTATGTTTGGAGTAGATTTTATTGTGATGGTGGTGGTGGTGGGATTTGAGGGAGATTATTGCACTTTCTGCTAGTCTTGTCCTCTTGGCTCTGTCTTGCCCTTGTATAAAATAGGTGTGATGATTCTTGGCCTATTTTGTTCACCAGGTTGTGGAGAGTACTCTCTAAATGTGAAGTTCTTTTATTATAACAGCAAGAAAAATAAAGAGGAAGGTAATGGTCCCATTGCATTCTACCCCTATTAGTCCACATCTGGAGTATTCCGTTCTCAGTTTCACAGAGCACTGACAAACTGTGTCTTTCTGGATGCTTTCAGTATATTTTCTTTGGTATGGGAGCTCTTGATTTTGTCAATGGTATTTTCATTTTGGGATTCTTTTCAGGAGTTGATTGGTAGGTTCTTTTATTCTTCCCCTTGTCCTCTGTCTCCAACAGCTGTCTGCAATAATTACATTTATGAATTCTTGAAATAGAATGTCTGGACATTTTGATGAGGTAGGGATCGTAACTTTTAAGACAACTGGTGAAAACCTCTCTCTTTCCTTCTTGTAGGTTACAACCAGCTAAATAGATGTTCACTCTCCTTTTCTTCACTTCTAAGGCTGCTGCTGAACTTGGCTGCCCATCCTCTTTACATCTCTTCTCCTTTCCTCCATCTTCCCTACATATATTTTAACTAATACTAAATATTAATGTTCCTGAGCCATCCACTCTACTTTCTTTCCTTTGCCATCAAAATGAAAGAGTTGCTACTTTTGTACACTTGTATTAAAAGGTCTTTGACCTTTGTTCTTGAGACTCGGCACTTCCCTGCCTTATTTTGAACATAGACTAATATGATGTTATGTTTAATAGACATTTAACAGTTATCAATAAGGATAGGTTTAAGGCTGAATTTGCAATCTTTAAAAAACGCCAACTCATTTCTCTTGGACAAGTGGTTTTCACAGCCATTTGTTCAATAGTTTTAAAAAGTGATATGTTTGGTAGGGCATGTGGTCATTGATCATTTGGTAAGCTAATGGGTAAGAACCTCACCTTCTCCTGGAATCCCTTCTAGACTCCTCCAGCCGTCAGTGGTAGCCATCTTCTTTGATCTCTTTACCATAAATAAGCTCAGTAAAATAGGCTTTTTGTCACAGTTTAACCCTTAAACCATTTTATTGGTTGCTCTTAGCCTAGTTATTTAAAATAATTTGACAGCTCCTTTAGTGCAGGGACCAGGTCTTCCACTTTTTCTGCATCCCTTGTTCAGTCATTGCTTAATAACTTGCCTGTGAAGTTATGAACTCCAAAACATAAGTCTTTCTGTCCATATGGGAGTCAAGTAATTTCAGAATTGGGAGGGGCTTCTTAAAGATCATCCAGTCTAATCCCAGCATTTTACAGCTCCAAAGAAACTCTGGGCCGAAGAATGGAAATGACCTGTTCAAGGCAGTCAGTAGCAGAATTGTGACTGGAACCCAGGTCTTCTGCTTCCATGTCTAGAGCTCGTATTAGAAATCTGGTGATAGTATTGTCTGTACCCCATCTCTCTCCAAACAAGGAAATAGAACAGAAACTCAATGAATAAATCATGAAGGAACTTTAAATACAGTTAGCTTGTGATTATTCAACAATAAAGCATTCTTTGATTACTTAGTATCATTTCTTTCCTTTGGAAGTTTCATTACTAAAACAGCTACTAGTTTGATTTTTCTACCAGCATTTAAGAGAAACTCTTATCTCCTCTACCCCCAATGGTAATAGTAAAGTGTTTTGCTCCAAGTTCTTCAAAGGAGCAGACCTTTCTATAGTGGCTCCTGAGTGTAATTTAAGAAGTGTCAGTCCTTAATACTTTTACCTTTTCATTTATTATCAAGATCATATTGACCTTTCACGGGGCAGCTAGGTAGTACAGTGCATAGAGCATCAGTGCAGGAGTCAGGAGGACCTGAGTTCAAATATCACCCCAGACACTTGACACTCACCATCTCTGTGACCTTGGGCAAGTCACTTAACTCCAAATGCCTTATCCTGGGTCATCTCCAGTCATCCTGATGAATATCTGGTCTCTGGATTCAGATGGCTCTGGAGGAGAAGTGAGGCTGGTGACCCACACAGACCTCCCTCACTCAAAACAAAGTCAAGTGCAAGTCATGTCATTATTTCTCTGATGGTGTGGTCTTTTTTGGCAACAAAGGACAAACACACTAATTAGCACCTACAGCCAACTGTGGATAAAAGAAGGAGCATTAACTGGAATCACATATGGAATAAATGGTACTCTTACATATGACTTATCCAGTCAGTATCTCATTTTCTTTTGTTGATTTTCTCTTGTTTTTATCCTCAGTGAAGATAATGAAACATCTTTATATTATCATTTAAATACTGGAAAACTTATAATATTCCCAAACTTTCCTAGTCTGTGTTAAATATTCCTCCCCCATGTCTGTGAATAAGGGAAAACTGTGGAATATATGTGTATGTGTGTGCATGATGTGTATATTTATGTACACACAAACATATCTGCCTGTATATACATGCATGCATATATATCCACAAATGAGGGAAACTTTTGCTTTATCAAGTGAAATAGAATACCATAATGTAACTAAAAACACTCAGCATCACAATGAGGATGTTTTAGTGAACTCTTAAGTTCAGTGTGTGTCAATTATTGTGGCATGGCAACCAAGAAAGTCAACAAAATCTTTGACTACCTTAATAAAATATCATGTGTAGGACTAAGATGAGATGGTCTTTTAGGCACTCTTTAAATGTTAGCTGCTGTTTATTGTTTTAAATATTTTGTTAATTGTTAATGTCATAATTCATGATGATGATCACACCCAGTTCAGACCACATATTTAATAATCTATATTCAGTCCTGGACTTTGTATTTTAAGAAGAAATGGGTAACCTGGAGGAAACAAGCATGGTAAAAGGTCTAGAATTTATCCCACATTGAGGCTGATCAGCTGAATGGAGGCTGTCTGTCTTGGAGAAGGATTGATTGAAGATTGGAGAGAAATATGGGACAATGCTGAGTGTCTTCAAGTATTTGAAGAGGTATAATGGAGAAGAATGATTAAACTTGTTTTGCTTGGTTCCACATGACAGGAGTAATGGGTAGAAGTTGCAAAAGGGCAAATTTAGACTTGATGCTAGGAAAAACTTTCTAAAAATTAGAGCTTTCCAAAAGGGAATGCGTTGCCTCTGGTGGGTGGTATGTTTCCTCTTTCTTGGGTGGGAGTGGAGGGAGGAGTGTCCTCAAGTGCAGGCTAGATGAACACTTGTGGAATATATTCCTTTGAAGGATGGGTTGAACTAGATGCTATCTATTGTTCCCATCTCAGAGATTCTGTGATTTTGGATCTCAGCCTCTTCAGTTTGTAAAAAGAACAGATTGTTTGTTCCAAATCATTTTCAAGATTCCTTCCCTTTCTGAAAATCTGAGTTACAAAGTCACAGCTTATATAGCAACATATACCAGAAAATATTCTTAGTATCTCTTTCAAAATAAAACAATTTTATACCACATTTAAATAGAATTTGACATTTAAAAATACACATAGCCTGTTATTGAATGGGCTGTATTCCAAAGGTTAATTTTAAAATCATTTGTTTGTAATTTGTAGTACTCCTCAGGAACAATCTTACATTTGTAATGGATAGATTCTCAAGGTTGGCCATAAATGTCTGTAGTATAAATGTAAATATATAAATATACAAATGTAAATATATGTGTCTATAATTCATAGTAATGGTAAAATGCTAACATTTACAAAATAATGTTAACTCTTATCGCAGTAATCCTAAGGCGCATATAGGTAGTACAGATATTACTATCCCCTTCTTATGACGAGGTAATTGAAGCACAAAGATTGGATGATTTTGCCCAGTGACATATAGTCAGTTTATATATTCCATGACTACTCTCGCCTTAAGTTCGTTCATTTTATATGGTTCCCTAGGACCTCAGCTATAAAATAATGTAATGCATGTTGACTAGCATGTTCCACTGCTACACTGTGAGTTCACTGTTCTGTTTGGAAGCTTAAAATTTGAAGTGGCAGTTGGCAGTATAAAATATGAGGCAAATAATAATCATTTCGCAAAGGAAATGGCTGGAAAGTATTGAGTTAGATTTAATTATATAGCTATATGCAAAACTATTATCTTTTTGACAGAGGATGGCAACAGGGAGGTTAGGTGAAAACAATTGGCATTTATCCGAATGACTGAGCAGACCCAGTGTTGCCACAAGACCTGTATTCTCCTCTTTCTTGCCTTACATACTGCAGTCTGCTTCCATTTTTTAAATACCCCCTAAATGTTCCTGCTTATAAATAGCAACTGGTTGTTTAAACCCTGGCTTTGTACTGCAAGTGAGATTCAATTGTGCTGCGTTTTCAAAGCAAAGGACTTACTAGCTGGTGCTTAGTTACTGTTGAAGTGGAGTACCTGTTAATGTGGAGCAGGGCCTAGTGTTGTTTGTACCTAAGATTTCAGAAGCTGAGATTTGCAGATAATGCTTTGCTGTCAAAGGAATGCTTGTTCAGCAGTATCTTTCCAAATGTGGATTTGGCAAGAATATAAAGGCCACATCTTGTGTAATTTGTAGAGTCTTGGAAAACAACCTTCTGCTTTGGTTTTAGGGTGTACACAGCTGTACAGAATTTTATACCGATTTTTTTGTGCCTGTAGAACCTGATTAGACTGCTTATTAGGGAATTCCCTCAGTTCCTTTACCCTCTTTGACTACCCCTTTACCCGCATTATTTTATGATTATTTAATTTTAGTATATGAGGATATGTGTAAAGAGAGTTTTTGGTTTTAACATTTTGAGCTGATGGGCAGCATAGGGAGTGGTTATTGGAAGGGAATGTTTTTATTTTGTTAATGAGCAAAATATTTTGTTAATCAGTGAAATATTCCTGAATGTGTGCTGAAGTTGGCATAAGAAGATGATTACTGAAGATTTTTTAAAAAGTATTTTTCTGTATAAACAGCAATACAGAAACAAAAATGTATAAATTTTTAATTGTAGGGAAAGAAGATGCCATATTAAAGGTGGTTATTTTTTGAGGCAGAATTATGTAAAAACTTCCTCCATTAATGAGCTCAGCTGCATTGTGGAACTTGAAGTCAGATAGATTTTCCTGTGGCGCAGAAATTTTAAGTAATTTTCTCATGTTCATAGTTCCAAAGCTAGGAAGGACCTGAATCAGGTTTTCCTCACTCCAAGGTTTGCCTTCCATTACACAGTGCCTATTAATGTTGATTATTGTATTCAGTTGCATAAATGTTTTTAGTTTATTCAAACTACTGATTATGCAATCAGTTCATCTAATCATTTGAATTGTATTGTGCTTTTTTTTTTTTTAAAAACATAGCTTGCCTGAATTTTGTTTTCTTAAAATATCATTGTCATTGGAAGTTTACACCTATAGGATAGTGTATATCCACATAAGCAAGATCCTTTATTACTTTTAAATAATGGATTTTTACAAAATCTTGTCTATGTCTCTTTCTCCTACCCTATGTTCCACAAAGAAATGTAGAACTTAATATAGTATTTATTCTGTCTTTATTTTAATTTGTCTAGTTTGGACAATTAGGTGTTGTTTTTAAAAGGGTTACCTGAAATTACTAATTCAAGTTGTCCTTCTCTTGTAGGGCAAAAGGATTGGATTGTAGAAGTTGCTGAATCGCCTGATGTAAAACTCCATTCCAGTTTTCTGGAGAAGAGCCACCTGTTAAAATTTACCACAGTAACTTTTATGGATTTTAAAATATTTGAAACCTGAATCTTGAATTTGCTGATAGCAAGGCATAATTTAATCTCTTCAAAGAAAATGATCAAGGTCTCATGCAACTATCATTTTTTCTGGAAACTGTTCTTCAGAAGGGAAGTATACATGTAAATAGAAGAGATGATCATGCTTCCTGTAATCATTTAAGACTAACCTCTTTTAAATCATGACCAGCTTGAAGCGGTCCCAGACTGAAAGACCTGTTGCTACTGAAAGAGCATCAATGGTTGGAACAGATGGGATTTCCAAGGTTCACACGGATGACTTCTACATGCGACGCTTTAGGTCGCAGAATGGCAGTTTGGGTTCATCTGTCATGGCTCCTGTGGGCCCCCCTCGAAGTGAAGGTTCCCACCATATTACCTCCACTCCTGGGGTCCCAAAGATGGGTGTTCGGGCAAGGATTGCGGATTGGCCACCAAGGAAGGACAATGTTAAAGAATCTAGCCGATCAAGTCAGGAAATGGACACATCCAGTTGCCTTGATAGCATGTCCTCCAAAGGCAGTCCTGGAAGTCAAGGTAGTGCAGTTAACCTCAATTCCAGTGACTCTGCCATGTTAAAAAGCATACAGAACACTCTTAAAAGCAAAACAAGACAATCAGAGAATATGGATTCCAGATTTCTCATGCCTGAAGCTTATCCTAGTTCCCCTAGGAAAGCCCTTCGCAGAATAAGGCAACGTAGTAACAGTGATATTACTATAAGTGAACTTGATGTGGATAGCTTTGATGAATGTATTTCACCTACATACAAAACTGGTCCATCACTGCACAGGGAGTATGGTAGCACATCATCGATAGATAAGCAGGGTACTTCAGGAGAAAGTTTTTTTGATTTGTTGAAAGGGTACAAAGAAGATAAATGTGATCCGAGAGGCCCAACTCCCACAAAACTGAGTGAATTTTTGATAGCCGGTGGAAGCAAGGGTTCTGGCTTTTCTCTGGATGTGATAGATGGACCTATTACACAGAGAGAGAACCTTAGATTATTTAAAGAAAGGGAGAAACCACTCAAGAGGCGTTCCAAGTCAGAGACGGGGGACTCATCCATTTTTCGTAAGTTGCGTAATGCCAAATGTGAAGGGGAACTTGGAAAATCATCAGACCTTGAGGACAACCGATCAGAGGACTCTGTCAGGCCTTGGACTTGTCCAAAGTGTTTTGGTCACTATGATGTCCAGAGCATATTATTTGACTTGAATGAGGCAATTATAAATAGGCACAACGTTATAAAACGGAGAAATACAACCACAGGAGCATCTGCAGCTGCTGTTGCTTCTTTAGTTTCTGGACCTTTATCTCACTCTGCAAGTTTCAGTTCCCCTATGGGCAGTACTGAGGACTTGAATTCTAAAGGAAGCCTCAGCATGGACCAAGGAGATGATAAGAGTAATGACCTTGTAATGAGCTGTCCATACTTTCGAAATGAGATAGGTGGAGAAGGAGAAAGGAAGATCAGTTTATCCAAATCAAATTCTGGTTCCTTCAGTAGTGAAAGTGCCTCATTTGAATCTACACTTAGCTCTCATTGCACAAATGCAGGAGTAGCTGTTCTTGAAGTGCCCAAGGAAAATTTGGTTTTGCATTTGGATAGAGTGAAGAGATACATTGTGGAACATGTGGATCTTGGTGCATACTATTATAGGAAATTTTTTTATCAGAAGGGTAAGTGGTATTTTTAATTAATTTATTTTTCCATACTTATTCAAAATATTAAATTCTTTATATCACAGGAGAGCTTTGGGCACTATGTAATGCTAGAACTGATGAATTTTTTATTCTCAGTAGCAAAATAGCTCAGCAATAATTTCCTATAAAGGCAGATGTGGGAATTTTTTTTATTCTTTCATAGTATTTTTTAAAAATACACTTAGTGCTTTTTGCTTTTCATGTGGAAAAATTCACAGATTGATTTTTTTAATGCAAATCTCCAAATGGGAACGAAATGAATGGAAGTCTTCTCTCTCTTAAGCATCTGTTGAATAGATAAATGCCACCATGCCACTCCTAAGGATGTGTGGGGTTGTTTCCAAGCATTAAAAAGTTATTGGAAACATTTGAAACACTTTCTTGACTTTTGATAACTTAGGAACAAGATCAAGCTCCTCATTGATCAAAGATAGTCTGAAGATTGGTGAGATTATATTTGATTTGGTTGTTCTCAAAGGAATTTTTAAATTAGATCTGTTAGGGTTTTGGATCCTCTCACTCTCTGCTAAATGAAATGAAATGATACTGATGAATTTAAAGTACAAAGCAGTTTTCCAGCTTTTAAATGTGTCTGTAATTGCACGAAAACTCAGTCACACAATCATACAACCTTATCTAGATTTTTTTTGTTAAAGAAAAGCATTTCTTTTCCTTACTTTACTAAAAAGCAAAATGAACCTGAATGTTCTGTAATAATCATTTTGATTGGAATTAAGTAACCAAAAAGCTTAGTCTTATCAATAATAGAGAAGTTGTAGGAGGCTGTTTGATGTTCTTGCCTGTGTGTGTACACGCCTTTTTATTGAAGTCATATAAACATTGGCCTTTGACCAGCTATAGTCATTATTTGTGGTGTCCAGGATTATGTGTTTAAATACCTTGTTGTTTTTCTATGTAAGCTATTTTGGAGCAAGAGTCTAATTCAGATATGATCTTAATTGAGTTTTTTAAACTTCAAATTTCCTAGGCTGACATTTAAATATGAAACACATTGTCCTCATTTTCTAAAATTACTTTATTTTGCGATTAGCTTATTTTGCCTTGCAATTGTGGATTATAAATGTCATTTCCATGCATTGGTCATCTCCCATGTTGTTCTTTTTCTTTCTTTTAGGATTTATTTTTTATATTAAATCGTTGTTCATTTATGTTCTTACATGTATGTGAGCCCCACAATCTCATGTTTCTGTTATAGTTAATATTTTTCCTAACAAAATCCAGAACAGTGGTCTTCCTTTACAATTTTGTTCAACTATTCAAACATAAGACCAGAACAGATATTTCCAATTTGAGTACTACAGAAGGTCCATTTTTGTTAGCAGTGGGTATTCTCTACTCTGATGCCAGTCATAACCCCTCAGCACTTGAGATGAGTTCTTGTTTTTAAATAATTAAATTATGTGATGGTCAAACTTCTAGTTACAGATTTTTAGCAAGGAGGCAGTCTATCCCTGAACCATACTTGAAATCTTTCTGACTTGGTAAGAACTTCTGAGATTGTGGTTGACTGTTAGTCTTCAAAAACCTAGGATTATCTTTATTCTGAAATGAAGGATTGGAATAGAACTGTACTAGGGTGAAGGCTGATGGGTAAAAGTGTATCCGAATAGTAAAGATTAATAAGGTGAAAAACAAGAGTCATAAGTCACAAATCACAGCTCAGAAGTTCACCTTATATCTATCATATTGACAAAGATAACAAAGAAAGAAAATGACTATTATTGGAGGGGTTTTATAAGAACAGGAACACAAATGCACTAATGGTAGAACTGTGTAGTTTTCCATACTGGAATATAGTTTGGAATTTTTCTCAAAAAGGCAGCAAAGTATACTTGTTGACCCAGTGACGGCACCAGCAGGGCTTTTCCTCCCTTTGAGTGTAGGAAGGAACTAAATACTAGCCCCATTAGAGAATGACTGAACACATCATAATATATGAGCAAAATAAAATATTCATAGTGCCAAAAGAAATTTGAAAGGGATGCATTCAGAGAAACTTGCAAAGACTTATATGAACTTGTAAAGTTAAGGATGCTCCAAAGTGAGCAGAACCAGGAGAACAGTATATTCAATGACTTTAACACTGAAATGAAAGACAACTTTGTAGACTTAAGCACTTTGACTAATATAATGACCAATCATAACTCTAAAGGACCCATCTTCTGACAAAGAAGTGGTGGACCATCAGTGCAGAGTGAGGACTACGTTTCCAGATATGTCCAATATGTTGCTTTGCTTGACTGTACTTATTTGCTACAATTTTGGTGGGGTAGACAATGGAATGAAAGGAAAATGGCATCGGTGAAGTATTTAAAGGAATGGCAGTAGAGAAGAGGAGAGGCAGAGGGGGATTCAGATAAGCAAGACAGCTTTTAAACTAACATGGTCAATTTGTTTTATTTCTTTTTAAAGTAAATAAGTTGGATATAATGCTCTTAGTTTCATATGCAATCCTCCTTTTCTCTTACATGAAAACGTTCATATTTATTGGTGTTTGTCAAGTTCAAAATAATAGTTTCTTTAAAAAAGAACATCTTCCACCAAAGCTCTCACTTTTTTCTTCATCCACCCCAACGCCACTTTATATTTCAGACAGCAGAAGTAATTTTCAGGAATGCTATTTGGTTAGGAAGTGTTCTCTTTCTCTATTTTATATTTCATTTATTTTATACTGTGTTAATTTCCTTGTCCTAACTTTCAACTTCACTGAATTTTAGCTTTGTACATGTAATTACATAATAAATCTTGCTCTAACGCTAAAGTAAAAGTCAATATAAGGCAGCTCTATCCAGGGTAATATCCAAGAACATTTAACTAGTGCATCTCGTTATAGAGTAAAGTTAACTATGTCATAAATCCAAACTATCTAGTGTTTATATTTGTTTTCCTTTTTTTCAGGCTGGCCATACAGTGGCCATCTCAAAAAGCCTACTTTTCATTCTTACACCTATTCTTGATGTCTGAAAATGCTAAGGATCCACTTATCCCTCTTTTTCTCTCTATGCTTTTTTTTTTTTTTTTGCTCCCTTACCTGACAAGTGACAATTGTGTGAGCAAAAGAGGAGCACAGAACCAAAAGAAGCCGATTCATTTCCTGTTCACTTGATATTGATTCAGGATCACAGCCAAATGCCTGCTACCTTCATCTTTTAGAGTCGTCTTTTAGTTTGCCACTAGTGTATATCAGAATGGTTTTTCTATTATTTGCATAGTGCTCATTCCAAGTTTCAGAAAGTACTCTAGAGCCTGTCACAGTATTCTTTGCCAGAAAGGACATTATTCTTATTTTATGGATTAAGATACAGGTAAAGAATGGTGCCATTACAGAAATTGCTTTAGGAATGTTGGGATATTGCATGAATCTCTTTTAACTCTAGCTTTAGTTACTTTAATATGAAAATTATCATATGAGCTCTGTAAATATGCTGACTTAAATCACAAGATTGTGAATATAGCTGCTGTGAGTAGCCTAATAACTAAAATAGCTCCTCCCAAGTGTTTTTATCATGGCTTTTGCTTTACCCTTTAAAGATTACCTGTTGAATGAAATAGTACAACCATATTGTTAGTGTGTACTTTGTGAATATTTTGGCCTGCTACCATGTGCAACAATAATTGCCACCTTAGGAAAATTCTGTGGAACAGGGCCAACTCTACACAAATGTTTTCATACCATTGTCTTGACCTGCATTTGATTGGCTTTCAGTGTCTTGGAATGTTTATCTTTGAAGGAACTTCCACAGTTGTAAGCGGAATGAGTTCTGCCGGGTAAAAAATCATTATGTGAGTAAAAATAAGATCCATCATTCAGTCATTTGACTCCATAGTACAAAAGAACATAAGATCACAGGTATAGAGCCAAAAGATGCCTCAGAAATCATTTTATATTCCCCTGACTTTACAGATGAAATGGAGACTCATAGATACTAAATTACTTGGCCCAAAGTCGTAGGCTGTAATTGTCAGGAGTGAAATTGGAACCCAGGTCCGCTGCCTCTTGCTGCTTCTACTATAGCAGTATGAGATATAAGCTGCGTTTAACAGAATGCGGACCAGAATATTTCTACTCATTCTAAACTTTTCTTATTAGTGTTATAGACTGCCATTGGCTTAGTTAATTCTAGGAACGTGAAGCAGATTACAAGAAACAGTTACACTATTTGGTACTAATTGAGATGTAGAGAAGCAATTTTATGTGAGTATAATTAATCTATATTGAAATTCTTATAGAATATTGCTGCCAAAGGTTGGAAATATGAATAGCATTTGCCTAATTTTCTTTTTCTAAGGAAAAAGTGTTTTAATAGTCAAGTGATCTTTAAAAAAATAAGAATAAAGTTGTTATGGTATCTCTAAGTGTCATATGACAGCTTCTAGGCAAAATGAAAGACTTTGATTTTTTAAAAATTGTCTTATACTTCAGTAAAGTTGAAGCCTCAACACCTTCATATTTGATATGAAATCACAGAAAATTAAATATGGAATTTTAATTAAAATTTTAATTGCTTCCATGTTGTAAAAGTGACTCTGGGTTCTTGAAGGCCATGTTAGATAGACTGGAGGCTTTGGGGAATCCTACCAAGATGGAGAGACTTTCAAAATAAGCTATTGGTGGTATACTTTTCAAGAGTCGGAAGGGCTGACTATCAGAGGATAAATTTTTTGTCAAGTTGTAACGAAAGTCTATTCAGGTGTAGAGTGGTAGTATTATTGATCTGAAAGTCACAGGCTGATTAACAAACATCCTTGAAGTATTAAAATCAAAGGCTCATAAAGTTAGAACCAGAAGAAACCTTAAAAGTCTGTCTAATCCAAACCTTTCATTTTACAGATGAACAAACATAAATCCAAGATGATTAAATGACTTACACTCAGCTCCCACTGATTCCAGTCCAACCTTCTTTCCAGGACACCATGCTGCCTCAATATGTTACTGAAATTCTATTTTAAAGTATTTATTCAGTACTCTAAGTAGTCTAAGACATAGCCTTTCTATTCAGTTGATCCAATTATGGAGTTTGTTAATTTTAAGCATGTGTCTGTCTACCTTTCTTGCAGATACATAACACTGTTGCTCATAAATGATATATGGTATCTGTTTCATCATAACATATTTCACCGTCATCCTGATTTCATTATTTCGTATACTTGGGAATTAAGCTGCACAACATTTTAGATCTGGGAAACTGGCCTCTCTCAGTGGTCTGGGGCAAGTAGGGCTGTTTTATACCCAGGAGAAATAAACAAGAACTTGATGGAATGTTCCATTCTAGTGTAAGTGGATCCCTGACACCTTTGAATACACCAACCAGGAGAGGCTAAGATAAAGACAAAGATGAGTTGGTAAAATTCCTTTCATAAGGACAAAATTCTATAAGAATTCAGAAGAGGAAGAGATTATATTTAGTTGGGAAGATCCGCAAAACCTCAATTGAGGAGGTGACATTTCAGCTGAATCTTGAAGTATAAGATTTTGACAGGGGAAGTACATTCTAGAAAAGAACAGGAATTTAGGAGGCCTAGAAAATGTTTGAAAAATAGTGAGAAATACATTTTGACTGGGACATAAATGTTAGAGGTGTAGTAGAAGATGATCAGTTGTTATTCAGTAGCAGTATCAAAGATGGAATGAAGGAGGCAGAGATTAGAAAGGGAAAGAAAGATATTATAGACAAGATGAATATTGACATATTAGGTAATCAATAAAAATGAAGGAGTTCATGTAGAAGGAGGTACTTACAGAAAAACTGGAAATTGCGGGGATGCCCATCAATTGGGGAATGACTGAAAAGTGAGATTTTGTGAGAGGCAGACATGGGAATAGTGTATTCCAAACATGGAAGATGGTCATTGAAAAGACACAGAGATTGGGAGATGGAATGTGGTGTTTTGAGAACAGAGAGAAGGCCAATTTGACTGAATCACAGAGTATAGGAGAATAAGGCTAGGATGATAGATTCGAACCATAGGTTGGACGTTAAAAGATAAACAGGAGAATATGTGTTTTTGCCAAAAAGTAACGGGGAAGCACTGGAATTTGTTGAGTAGGGGAGTGATAGTCACTTTACAGCCCTGTAGGTTGGACTATAGTAGAGAGAAACTAGGTAAGGGAACTTAGGAAACTGTTGCAATAATCTTAAGTGAGAGGTGATGACCTGAACTGAAGTGGTAGCTGTGTGAGTAGAGAGAATGGGTCAAAAAATATGTGGATAGAAATTATGAGATTTGGCAGCTGATTGGATTTGTGAAATGAAGAAGAGTGGGTAATTAAGTGTGGTATCAGTAAAGAACCCAAGAGATTGGTGATACCTTTGACAACAATAGGAACATTTAGAACAATGGTGGGCTTATGGGGGAAAAATGAGTTGTGTTTTGGATCAAATGTCTCTGAGACATCACTTGAGATATCCAGTAAATTGCTTGTGGCGAATCAGAATGCAGGGGTGATACTGGAGCTAGGTCTGTAAACCATCTGTATACAAATGATAAATCCCATGGTAACTGATGAGAGAGTGTAGAGAAGGAAGAGAAGGCCCAGTTTCCTTGGGAAGCACCAAAACTTAGGAGGTATAATATGGCTGATGAGTTCATAAAGGAGACTGAGATGTGGCTAGTAATAGAAGAAACAGGAGAAAGTGATGTTATGAAATCCTAGAGAAGAGTGAGTATCCAGGACAGTTTGGTTAGTATTGTCAAATGCAGCAGGGAATTTAAGTAGATTGAGAATAGAAAAAAAAAACATCCGAATTGACCTTTAAGAGGTCTTTGATAATTTGGAGAGAGCAGTTTCAATTGAATGGTGAGATCAGAAGCCAGATTACCAGAGGTTGAAGAAGAATAGAGGAGAGAAGAACAAAGAGGAGAGGTGGAGGGAGCAGGTGGGTCCTAGTACAACTCCTACTAGGGTTTTGATGGAGAAAAGGAAAAATGGACATAGGAAAGGATGGAAGAATTTATTGAAGTACTTTCCCCACCCCCCAAGTATGTAGGAAACTTTCATAACATTTGAAGTCCGTAAGGGAGTAACCAGTAGAGTTGAACATTAAAGAGACAAGGGATAATTGAGGATGCAGTCTTCAGCACAATGTATAGAGAGGAGAACGATCACCTCATTATGCAACTGGAGAAAGGGAGGACAGAATATCATGGGGTTTTGGGATGAAGGGTTGAAGGAGTTTCCAATGAATATCCTTATTTTTCTCAGTAAAGTATGAGACTTGGTCCTCAGATGAGGAGGGAAGGTGAAGGTTTGAAGAGGAAAGAGAAAGTTTGGTGGTGCTAGGAAATCAGGGACTGTCTTTTGCCTCTTTTTTTGTATCGCCAGCACTTGACACAATTCCTGGCACATAGTGGGTACTTAATAGATGTTTACTGAATGAAATGTTTATTAGTAAGTAACCAATTAGTGAAAAATAAAAGCTTGTCATCCTGTAGCTAGGGCTCATTTGAGAATGGATATATTTTGAATTCCTATTCAATTGGCATGATTGTGTGAATTCTTCCCACTCCATTCAGCAAGATGTGAAAGGGTGTTGAGGAGGTGAATGGTGGGAGAAACTCAGGGCAATAGTCCAAAAAAAAAATGCATGTTGTTAGAAATCAGGGAGATTAGATGTAAGAAACATTTGAGGTAGAAGCTATATAGAATTTGACAAAACTTGAATGTAAGGTGTGACACGAGAGGAGTCAAAAATAATTTAGTTTTTAAACCTTGATGACTAGGTCTATCTCCACTAACAGAAATAGGAAAGTCAAGAGGAATAATGGTTTTCGAGGAAAATAAAGGGTGAGTATGGTCTTGGACTTTTTGAGCTTGAGGTGCTACCCTGGCATATTCAGGTAGTGGTGTCTCATAAGTAGTTGAAACAGTGGTGGAGATAATACATTTTTGCATATTGGGTGTGCCACTGAAATAGCTACAGAGGAGATTAAACATTTTAGTGCCTTTATCTTGTTTTTGGTTCTTCGTTCTCAAAGAGGACCAGTAACAGCACGAGGATGATGACTTGCATGTGAATTGGGTTTTAGTGAAGCAGAGCTGCCCAAAGTCATCAGCCTCACACTATGCTCTAGAGTCTTAGGAATCCAATGGCAAGACAGGTTAAGATGACTGTTGAGGGAGCAAAATGTGGATGAGTAGAGAGGTATACCCTATATCACAAATGACAGCTGTGGGGAAAATGACCCTGGAAAGAATCCCTCCTGGATGGAGGGAGTAGAGATCACATCCCTACTGATTCCATTTATCTAATTAGTTAACTTAGCCTAATGATTTGGTTCTTACATCTGTCCCTGTTTTTGTATCTCACACTGATCTTGCTGTACACCTAGTTCAGACTTTTATCACTCACCTCTCACTTGGGTTATTAAAACCATCCAGCTGTTCTCCCCACCTCTCTTCTCTCCCTTCTCTAATTCATCTTTCTTATGCCTTCTAAAATAATTGTCCTAAAGCACAGATTTGACTGTCATCTAACTGATCAAATATCTTTAGTTAGTTCTTTACTGTGTATAGGATGAAGTGCAGATTTCTCAGCCTCTCATATTCAGCTTATTTAAATTCCTCTAAACTTAAGTTTCACATTATCATTTCAGCTTTATTTAATTCTATTCCTTTGTATCTTACTAGTTGTGAACTCTGTGGTTTTCTTTACATCTAGTCCTACACCTCTGTGCCAAGAATTCATCCTCTTCCTATTTTTTACATAAGATTTTACTAATATCTTTTGTTTCTTTCATCATAATTATCTCAAATATCCTTTGCTTTGCCTCTTCCCAAGAGCCATCTTATATATCACATACTATTTTTTATAGAGGGGAAAAAATCAGCATAACATCTGTACATGGAAAGTCTGAAAGCATTCACATTGTAACCTGTGGACCTCCCACCTTCACGAAGTGGCATGTTTGGGGCGTTTTCTCGTATCTCTTTATTTGAGGCCTACTTAATCTTTATAATTTTGTTGCATTCACTGTTGAATTTTTGTATGTATTTTCTTGCTGTCTGCGTTGCTGTAGATACTGTTTACGTTGTTTTCTTACCTCTGCTTACTTGACTTTGTCATTTCATATAGATCTTTCCATGCTTCTCCAGTTTTCATCACATTAATCATTTCTTACAGCACAGTAATATTCTATTACATTTGTATGTGACAGTTTGTTTAGCCATTCCTCAATTGGTGGGCATCTTCTTTGTTTCCATTCCTTTGCTATTAGAAAAAAAAAGCACTACTATATATATTTTGGTGTATATGGAAACTTTATTTTTCTTATCAATGACTGCCTTAAAATATGTCCAATAATGGAGTCTCTGGTTCAAAGAGATATTTTATGGACAGATGTCAGAGATTATCTGCATAATTCCAGATTGCTTTCCAAAATTGTTATACCATATAATAGCTTCACCAGTAATGTATTCACACATCTGTCATTCCATAAATCCCCAGTGTTGAGTATTGTCATTTTTTTTTATTATCTGTTTATCCACTTTTCAGGATGTGAGATAGAACCTCAGAGTTATTTTTTTTCATTTCTCTTCTTATTGGTGATTTGATACATTCTTTCATGTGATTGTGAATACTTTACATTTCTTTTGAGAAATGTTCTGTCCTTTGACTACTATTGGGGCATGACTATTAGTCGTGTGTGTGTGTGTGTGTGTGTGTGTGTGTGTGTGTGTGTGTGTGTGTTATCTCTTGAATACCAAATCCTTACCAGAGAAATTTGATTCAAAGGTTTTTTCTCTTTTGACTACTTTCCTTCTTATCCTAGGTATATTAATTTTATCTATATAGAATCTGTTACCTATTTCTATTTACTATCATCCTGTTCTTTCTTAAAGGCGTCATCTCTTTAAAGAATCCTTCAGGTGTCACCTCTTTAAAGAATCTTTCCCTAATCCTATCTCTATAACACCCAAATGAAATTGACTTCTTTTTTTTCCCTAGCATTTTATCTTGATCTCTCTCCTTGCCTCATTCACACTCTGTTCTTTATTTTTATCTGAGTGTCATTCTCCCTCTTAGATTATAAGCTCTTGGAGGGTTATAACTTTCTTTTTCCAGTCTTGTATTTTCAGTATCTAGCACAGTACTCTGCACTTAATAGAAGGTTTTTTTTTTTAATCCAGTTGGGCCAGAACAACTGAATAAACCTATACCTTCTTGGAATTATATTGGATATTTTTATGTTTTGTTAAATATGTACATAGCCTTTTTGTATAGAATTTTTTTCAGTGTTGATTTCTGAGTAAGGCATGCTATTTCTACAACGGGGTGTTAAAATGGCTCTTTTTTCATTTTGCTTTAGAACACTGGAACTATTTTGGAGCAGATGAGAACCTAGGCCCAGTGGCTGTGAGCATTCGAAGAGAAAAACCAGAAGAACTGAAAGAAAATGGACCACCATACAACTATAGAATAATATTCAGAACTAGTGAGGTAAGCTATGAATGAGAGATGCTTGTGGCTTCAAAGGAACTAGTTGTAATTAGAATTGTTGTTGCATTGTCATTGAAGTTTTAGCTAACATTGCATACATATTTATATGACAATCCATTAGCTATTTTGGAATATTTGTGTCAAAACATGTTAACATCATTCATATACCATACAGATTGTATGTAATATATCTACCTAACTTAATAATTAGTGATACATAGAAATAGCAACTGTTGTTCTACTCCTTCCCTCTTCACCATCTCTTCCTTCTAGTCATATACATTCTAAGAATGACAACCTGTTCATCATCAAAGATCCTGACATAACAACAACTACAGCTTAACATTTTTGAAGCACTTGTGAGATATCTACAATTCATTTTTTTTTCTTTAGAACCCTGGCAGATGGTTAGAACAAGAAAGAGTCTTTCTATATTGTTGCTGGAGCTCAGAGAGAATGTCAAAGACCAGACTAGAATACAGCTTTTCTGATTGCAGGACCAAGATTCCTTTGTTATTGTTAATTTCCACCCTCTGCATGCCTTCTCTAATCACCTCAGCTAAACATCTACTTTCTTTGTATTTGTATGGCACAAAGTTCATGTTGCTTATATGGCATTTATTATGTAACATAATTTTTGCACTGTCTCTCTAACTTTTCTTTGATTTACTGTTGCTAGAAATTTCTAGTATGGAATTTTAGAATATCTTTTTTTTACCTGGAGGATCAGATAGCTGTCAGTTGAAAAAACAAACAAGTATTCAGTATGTATTAAACATATAGGTGCCAGATTAGTGAGTGATAAGAGAAGGGACCAAGAAAGAATGAAAGAAAGGATGAAGAAGAAAAGCTGTTGATTTTGGCTTTATATTTTGGGGTGGGACTGGTGTCAGGAAGACCTGAGTTCAAATGTAGCTTCAGATATTTACTTCGCTGTAAAAGTCACTTAACTTCTCAATTTCTTCATCTGTGAAATGGGGATAGTAGCAGCACCGACCTCCCCAGGTTGTTGTGGAAATCAAATGAGATGATAATTGTAAAGTGCTTAGGACAGTGTCAGCCTTATATAAATGTTTCCTTTTATTAGTGTCATGATTATAATTAGCTTGACACAGTTCTTTAAGGCTTTACAAAATGTTTAACGTAGGTTTAAACCCCTTGACATCCCTGTGAAGTTACTTCAGGCTATCATTAACTCATTTCACAGATGAGGAAACTGAGGCTCAGAGCCTTTTTCAGCTAAGTGTCAGAGTCAGGTTTCTAAATAGTTCTGTTTGACTCTGCTATATTCCCCCACAGTAGCTATTCCAAATCTTTTCTCCCCCCTCTACCTTCCTCTTCCTCTAAGCTCAGGACATCACCTCACAATGTCCTGGGAAAATAAAAGCTATTCACAGTGAGTTCCATTTTCTCCTTTGCACAGTGTATGGTAGTAAGCATTGAACAAATGTCTATTGATTTGAGTACAGATTCCGCTTCCTTTCCCCACCCCACAAAAGAACAGTCTTTTCTTGTCTCTGCTTGTTTTTGAGGTTCTTATTCTTATTTATAGTTCTTGCTGTGCTCTCTACTTCTCCATTCTTAATTTATTTGGAATGCCTTTGTGACTATGTTGGCCCTTGATCTCCCTTTAACCCCTTTAACTCTTCCTGAAGCTCCTCTGAGGGGGTACTCTGCTTCCACCGAATTCCTAGAGATTATTTTTAGAGCCACTTTCTTTAGCCTTTGATATTAGAATTACCAGTTCAAATGAAGTTCATTGAACATTATTGTTTTTTGTTGGAGCTTTATTTTTATAATTACTTCAAATTCAGCTTGTTGTTAGATGCAAACCAAATGTGGAACTCATTGAATCTTTGAACTATAATTTTTGGTTTCCCAGGGATTAGCAATAGTTGAAAAGTTCCGGTTGGTGATGTTGCCTTGCTGCGGTCTTCCACAAACTGGGAAAGAGTTAGGCAGGATGTTTTTTAAGACCCCTCTTTACCATATAAACCTGTTATAATAATGACGTTGATGACAGGTTGTCTGTGTTATTGTGAGAAAGATGTACAATATAACAGTGCTTCAAATATGAAATCTTCTGAGAAGTCAGTTCAGTATTGATTCAACTAGCATTCCTCGCCAGTCCTAGCACTGCTACTGATCCCAGCTACAGTAATAATCACTAACATTTACATAGTACTTACTGTGTGCCAAGAACTGTGCTAAACATTTTACAGTTATTATCCTGTTTGGCCCTCCCAACAGCCCTGGGAGGTGGGCACTGTTGTTAACTTCATTTTACAGGCGAGAAAACTGAGGCAGACGGTAAGTGACTTTTTCAAGGTCACACAGCTAATACACATCTGTAGCTTGATTGGAGCCTGGGTCCTCCTGACTCCAGTACATACGGTGCCTCCTCGAACACTAACCCTAAAAAAACTAGCACTAACCTGTAAGGAATAGAGAGGCATTCTGGAAGATGTAATGCTTGAATGGAATCTCAATCCTAGAAGTAATAGAGAGCTATGGAATTTATTGAGCAGAAAGGTGACATGGTCAGACTTGACAGCTGAGTGTAGAGGATCTATTGGAGTGGGTAAAGACTTGAGGGAGAATGATGGATGTGGAAGCTATTGCAGTAGTTTAGACAAGGGATAGCTGACAGAGAAAGAGATATGGATGAGATGCTATGGACAAATGATGTTTGAGATATGGCAATTGATGAAATAAAGTGTAGGATTTGTGAAAGACAGGAGTGAAGTTGTGAATCTCAGGGACTAGAAAGATGGTCGTCCCCTTGATAGTAATAGGGAAGTTCAGAAGAGGGGAATATGTTGGGGGCAAGATAATGACCTTTTTTGGACATGGTGAATTTGAGATGCTTATAGGGCATCCCATTTGTTATATCCTGAGGCATTGGGTTGTGTGAGGGACTGGGATTCAACAGAGAGACTAGAATTGAATAAATAGATATGGAAATAATCTGCATAGAGTTAATACCTGTTTAATCTACCTTTTCATTTGCATGAAATTCTTTTAGAATAAAAACTAGTAATGTTGTAGTTGGATTACTACCATAACTGTATATTTGTTGGCCATTTAATGAAGAGGAAGGGTAAATCCAAATAGAGCTATCAGATGCAATAAATAATATACCTTACTTTTGTTATATCACTGTATTTATTTTTAAATCATTTTTCCATGCATAGTCTTATTTGCTTTATGAAATGAACATCCTTATGAAGTAGTCAGTAGGGAGATTATTTTTCTAATTTTATAGATGAGAGTCTATAGGAGGGTATCAATGATGTTAACAGTTATAGTCAAAACATGAGTAAATGGAAGCACTTCTTAACCTCAGGCTAGTAGTCTTTCTATTAAGCCATCTCCTGTGTGTTATCGGGGGTCACAGCATATTATTAGAAACAGATTTTTATAGATGAGGAATTTGACGTAATCAGAGGTTAATAACATGCCCAGGGTAACATAGTTGGTGGGTATCTGAGGCTTAATTTGAACTCAGATCACCTGATTTCAGTTTCGTGCAAGCCATTTTCACATTGAGGCACAGAGACTTTTTTGACTGACTTTGTTCTCTGAAAGACATGGGCCTCATCATGAGCACTAATGACTTGGAAATTACCAGGAGCAAAAGTAATTATGTAAAAAGAGGGTCATTCTTTTCTTTTTCTTTCCCTATAGACTTCATCTTTTGTTAAATTAACTATTTGTCTTCCTGTTGCCCATGATGCGATTAATAAAATATGAGGCTAGTTTCTAAATAGAGAACGTTTGTGGCCTCAGTTCCCATGGTCTATTACAGAAAAAAAACAAAAGACCATAATAACTGAGTTATTCCACTATTCCTATGTGAAAAAGAAAGAATCTACTTTTGTCAGAATTAGATATTAAATACTAAGAACAAAGTTTTTCATATCATCACCACTGTGTGAAAAATTGCATTCAAATGAAAGTGGAAATATGCTAATCAGATATGCACACTACAAATATCACAAGTCTCTTCCCCATGTATGAAGATTAATATAAGCCAGCACATTGATCATATCTTTTCCAAAGTCTTTTTCTCTCCTCCATAGGCAATATTTAACTTAGATTAACAAGTGGTACATGGCATTTCCTGGGAATTAGGACTCCATAGGGTTTCTGCCTGAGGAGCATTAGCTCTTCCTGAGCTTGTCCTTAATACTTAGGAATTTCCCTTTCACTCTTTTGTTGATTTCAATGCACATTCCATCTGAAGAGGAAGAAGACCTTTTAAGAAAAAGGGGAAAGGACAGAAGATTTTTATATTTGAAATCTGTGCTATAAACTTGTTCTAATTAGATTAAAATTAATATCCTCTTAGTGAGCCAGCTTTGAATAAAACTAACATGACTTTTTTGGTTGATCACAATTCAATGAAAACTTAGTAAGTGCTGACTGTGTGCAAAACACCATATCGCCAGCTTGGGGAGAATACAAAGTTTAGTTAAGATACAATTTTTACCCTTTTGGATGTCTTAGTTTACAGAGAAAAAAACATTATTGCATTACCCAGTGTTTTATCATTGGTTCATTTGAGTTACAAAAGAAAATGCTCCGTAAATTTGATAGATAAGATTGTTATCAGTAGGTGGAAGCTAAGGAGAAAGGGGAAAGACTAAGCAGAGATTAACAAAGAAGGTGAGATTTTGTTTGGCTATGCAAAGGTGGCTTTAAATAGAATTTTTATTCAAGGAAGCAGAGGGTTTCAGATGTAATGAATTGTGTGAGCAAAGGTGAGGCATAAAAGCTCAGTCTTGTGTTTCTGAGGAGCTGAAAGTGGTCTGCTTTGGCTGGAGGATAATGTTTGTTGTGGGGGAAGGGGTAATAAAAGTTTGAAAATGTAGGATGGTGCCCATTGTAGAGTGCCTTAAATGCCACTAGGTTTTGAAACTCAGAAAATAGTCAGCCATTTAATTTTTTTTAATTTAGTAAATTATTAAATTGTATTTTATTCTCACATACCTTTCTGGATACCCCATTTTAGGTTGTTTTGACTTTGTCATTCTTAAAATATTGCCCTATCTTCATTCATAAATATTAACATACACTTCTTCTTAATGCCATCTCTTTAATTCTTTTTCTCCTCTCTATTTAACCTGTCAAAAATAATCCATCTGTCCCTAAACATGCAGCTGTATGACCAAATTATATAATTAAAAACCTTTGAGGTATATCAGCATGTTGGGCGGTCCTTACTGGAATGCATTTTTTCTTCCAGCTCCTGACATTAAGAGGTGCTGTGCTAGAAGATGCCATCCCTTCAACTGCAAAGCATTGTACAGCTCGAGGACTCCCTTTGAAGGAAGTGCTTGAGCATGTGATTCCTGAGCTCAATGTTCAGTGTCTGAGGCTGGCCTTTAACACCCCCAAAGTCACAGAACAACTCATGAAACTAGATGAGCAAGGGGTAAGTGAAATTCTGGAAGATAAAGTTTCTTTATTAATAGTAGAATTAATTTGTTGTTATTAATGTCGTTAAGGTATGCCATTCCTTCTAGGAAGGACTGAAGGGACTGGTAAATATGTAACAAAGTAAACAAGTTGTTATTCTGAGCCTCAGGGAATGATATTAATTGAACATAAAATACCCTAGAGAGATCCGGTGAATGTGAAACTTAGGTGAACTAAAAGCTTCAATTCAGTGGAAACTGTAATGTGTAGCTAGATATAGATGAAATCACAAAAGAAGCAATTGGGTTTCGCTTATGCTAGACCATTTGAAGTAAGGCCCAATGTTAACCCTCAGCTGATGAGCATCATTAAGACTGGAATTAGAGGTCATCCAGATTTCTGTATTGTCACTTCTACCTTTTTGTGTTATTTTTGTTTTTATTTTACTCCTTGATACCATTAATGTCCCTTGTTAACAGCTTGGCCTGCTTTTGTTTTTTTTTTCTCCTTAGGTAAACTAAAGGGAAGTGGTACTTATATGGTGGGAATAATGCTAGCTCAGAAGTCACAAGAACTTCAGCTTGACTTTCTTTTTTTATTTTAAACTTAAATACGCAATAAGAAAAGAGAAAAACACACTGTTATGTGCACAGCAGAGTATAAAAGAGGATTCAAAATATACAGCAATAAATTTCCATTTCAAGAAAGCCAATATAATAAATCCTGTGCATTGTGTTCAAAGCTGTCCATCTTTTTTTCCTTTCTTGTTAAGTTTTCTTTTGTTCTCTGTTGTGTACTTTTTAACTTTCTTCTTTTTTCACCCGTCCTCCCTCGTCCCCCAGGTTAGAATAAGTGCACACACACACACACACACGTCCACATATACATAAACATATAGACACACACACTCACACTGCAGTTGGGTCTGGTGTTCCCTTAATCTTACCCAGCTCAGACTCACATTTATACTCCCTTACTCTCTGGGAGGTAGAAGTTGGGCCTGAGGCAGCCCCAAAAATCAGCTAACCCGAGGTCTCACAGCTTGTTGTTTAAGCAGTTCTAGCCTGGAGGTGTTACTCTTCACAGAGATCAGACCTTGTCCTGGGATGAGACTGCTGCTATGGGGGCTGGCAATCAAGGATAACATGGATAAATGATACTTCATTGGTTCATCAGATCTAATCGTATCAACTGTGGATACTCCCTAGAAAGGTGGTCATTACAACCCATCCATATGTTCTCATGTCTTCCTTAAAATCAGGGCCACCCAGCATGCTTGTGGACTTCCTCTGGATCTCTTGCTCTTATGTTGATTCCAGGACAGCACACATGTCCTCCATTTGTTATCTCTTCCTTTTAATGTAGGATTAGCCATCTCCCTTCTAATAGTATATGTCCTGGCTGATATATTTTTACTACTTTGTGCATTGATTCATCATTCCTATTATGCTGCAGGCTATCTACACTGCCATATATCTTTCCACTGTGCTTTGGTTCACCTATAATTTTTATTTCTTAGAGACTGTTCACCACTCAAATGTCTTTACTGGAAGTATACGGGATTTCCTTTTTGGGAGAAGCTTGAGGTCATTTTAAGTGCTGCACTATTTTTCCTAAACCTGATCTACTCCATTTTTTTTCTCCTGCTCAGTTGAGAGCCCAGTTCATTGCCTATTTTTGTCGTCCATCCAAGATATATGTACTTAAGGATCAGCTTAACAGGCTGTCTGTCCCTTAGCATATTGTGATCCGGACAGTGGACAGTCTTTTTCCTTGTTTTCTCTGATGTAGATTGAACAAACTCTTTTGAGAGATTCTAGATCTCATTTAGTAGACCCTGCATTGATTCATGGCTTATTAAAATCAGCTCAATGCAGTCCACTAAGGGGAACTTTTTCAGAACCTTTTTGCCCTCAATAAGGCATTGCTGTTCCATTTGGACTCTCTGCTAGATTGTCCTCAAGATAGTGATAAGCAGATATGACATGTATACATTTGTTTGTTTTATGCTTTGCTTGATATCAACAGCCTAAGCCTCCTCAAACAAAACTGTCTCTTTTGTTGATCAGATTACTTACCCAGTAATCTTGGATGAATACCATATGCATAGAAGGCATTGTGGGGAGAGACATTAAAGCAATATTTTGCTCTATTGGATCTGATTTTTTTAATAGTCAGCAAACAGTAAACACAGCATCATCTTTTATCTTTACAGCTTTCAGTCAGTTATGTGATAGTAGATCTGAAAATATAATTTGTGAAAGCCTGACTGTCCTTTCCCTCATTTTCATCAGTGATGCTCATGATAGATTCTTCACATAACACAGTGTAAAGGAACAACTAGTTCTAACTTACTTATGACATTTACAGCCTTGATGATCTTGAGCTAGTCACTTGACATCCCTGGACCTCAGTTTCATTATCTGTAAGAAAATGTGATTAAATTTGTTTGCATCTGATACCCTTTCCAGCTCTAGATTTGGAATCTGAAATACTTGTAGAAGTGAGAAAGTAGATGTATGGACCTCTATTAGCATCTTTGATTTTTTTTCCTAATGATTTGGTGTTTTTGCCCTCTCTCAAATATCTTAAGACTCTAAATCCCTCAAAACTGGTTTACCTATTATGGGTTTTCACTGATTATACTTAAACTTTGTCTATCATTCCCCCTTTCAATTTTCAATCCCATAGGTTTCTGGGATAATATGGATCCTTTGGGTCTTCGAACAAGCTGTTTTGGTAAAATTCATTTTTTACTTAAACATTTTTATTTTTTCATAAGATGGTACTGTTCATAATCTTCTAACATCCTTCTCCATAAAATACTACAAATGAGATTATGTTCTAAACCCTGGTCAAGGTAATGAGTGCTTGCTGTGGTTGAAGTTGTTTTTAGGCATTTTGGCCTTATTATTTTGATGAATGCTTTACATTAATTAAAGTAATGTTAGTAATGGTGATAATTTGTCAGTTTCTATTCTTTTAACCATTTGACATTTTTCTGTGATGTTTGGTATTTTTCATGTCTAGTGCCCTCTCACTCAGAAAGGATTAATGATATTATAGGTATGAGATCTCTGTGTAGTGTACAATCCTTTGACCTCTTTGCTTTCTTAGTCCAGTCATGAATTCCAACTACATTTGCACCATCTCCTATATGTTTATCTTTGCAAATGAGTCATTTAGTAACTACGTATATGTGTGTGTGTCTGTGTATGTATTTATGTATGTATGTACATATATTTAAATGTAATTTAGAAAGTGTTAACCAAGATTTCTTTAGAATTTTTTAACTTTATATCCTCTGCAGTACTTCCTTCCATATGAGCTGAAATTATATCCATGGTAGTCCTTTTTCAGGTACAATTAGCACTATTTTAGTTAAGGTAATGTTTACAGGTAGACTAGAAACTTTGTGACCTGCCCCCTTTCTTCTTACTCTCCTAATCCTCTGTAGAAGTAGAAAAAAGGATACGTAGCACTGATGACGTTTCTCGTATCTTTTTGTTTCAGAGGGTTACCATAGCCAAAGAATTTACTATGGAGCGGTTGGCTTTCTCCTTCTAGCTAGGCAAGACCTCAGAAAGTAGATGGAGTCTAAACTGGGACTACCTGTATAACCTTTCCAGCACAGGGGTTGAGGAGGTAGAGATTTGTAGACATAGTATTCTTCTGGCATAAACTTCTAAAATCTAGTCATCTGAATACTAGAACAAGGCTTTGAAATGCTACATTTATGGAAAATAGGTAAATTAGAATTGATAAGTAATGCCAAAGCCAAATTTAAACCAGTAATTCCATCTAGCTTGCTATGTTTTCATTAGAATAGAAGGATTTTTTTCACTTGTAAGTTTTCCATGGGAAAAGAAATACCCTGTATTTATTTGTTTGTTACTTGCTTATATAAAAACTCATCTGAATTTAATTGTATAATCGGTAGAGGATTTTTCTGATATAATATTATATCTCTTCCAGTTTAAAAACATCAAAAAATCCAATTTTAAAAAATCAATCCATTATAACAGTCCTTTAACCTACCTCTTTTAGTAGTTCTTATTTTTAAATCTAACGATGGTGATCCTTGCTTTAGTGTGGGTAGGGCATAAAAGAATAGTAGCATTTTTTAAAAACCCAAATATTGATACTTTAAAAAAAAAAAGGAAATCTGTCCATTATTGAATATCATTTTGTGAACAATTGGATACTTGAATATACTAATTGAGTTTCTTTTATGTATAATCACATTAAATATAGTGTTACAATGAAATATAAAGTCAGAAGACAATACCTGGAACATAGCAAGTACTTAATAAATGTTTACTGAAAAATTATTAGACAACATGTGAAAACAACCCAGAGTTTTAGTGAAACCTTTCAAAATATGAGCCAGAAGTGTAAAAGAGTAGTCCAAAAATTACTCTGCGCATTACATCCATCATCACAAAGATTATAATGCCACTCTGATTTTGTTGTTTAGTTGTCTGACTCTTTGTGACCCTATTTGAGATTTTCTTAGCAAAGGTACTGGAATAGTTTGCCATTTCCTTCTCCGGCTTATTTTATAGATGAGGAAACTCAGGCAAATCTCTATTTTGAGTAACTTGCCCACAGTAACATTGCTAGTAAGTATCTGAGGTCAGATTTGAACTTAGGAAGATGAATCTTCCTGATTTCAGGCTCAGTACTCCATGTGCTGTGTTACCTAGCTGCCCAAAACCTTAGACTTAAAACTTAGACCAATTCAGCTTAATAACTGTTCATTAACTACCTTCTCCATTCAAGGAACTGTGTGACCTACACAGGATGCAAAAACAAAAACAGAATGGTCCCTGCCTTCAAGGAATTTGTATTGAGTAGGTCTCAGTTTTTCATCTCAGATATTATATTAAATTCTAAGCCCTACATTAAAAAACTGGAGCCTGGCCAAAGGAATAATGGTCAAGATATTACAGAGACTTGAAATCTTGCCATATGAAGATTGTACACATTTTGCTAGGGGGACAGAGGTCCTTGGGAGGATACATTATCGTTGTCTTTAGACCTTTAGGGAAAATCATGAATTCCAATGGCTCCTATCTCTAGAATCAAATATAAAATTCTCTTTTTGGCATTCATTTTAACCCTTCGTAACCTGGCCCTCTCCTTTGGTTACAGTGTTCATCTTTATTCCTCTCCATTTTTCCTGCTTCTTTGATGCTGTGACATTAGCCTCCTTGCCATCTATTTAATTTTTTCATTGTCAGGTGACATAGTCAGTCACCAGCTAAATGATGTTCGAATGAAACAAGTCCCATGGCATCAAAGCTGCACTCTTGGCCCTCCTGTTCTACAAAGGAAAGCAGAATTCCTAAGCAGCAGTACAATTGAAGTGAATGACCTGAATCAGGGACAAGGTTTTCTGTTAGGGTATAAACAAATCCTTTGAAAATTAGTAGAACAGCCTCAGGCAGTGAGGTGTAGAGACTCAGAATTGGGAAAGCTCATTGTTAAAAATGCCTTCAACCTCTTGTTTTCCTTGTACTTTCCTTCTGTTGTCTTCTTCTCTCAGAGGTTAAATCAAACCTATATAGACCAGCGTTGCCTACCAGTCAGAAAGCAGCCAAAGTATTTAGCAACAATTCCTTCCTATCGAGTCATAAGGGTAGTATAGATTGGGGAAAAGAATGCCAGATGGTCAATCTAAAAAATATGCCATTTTAGAGCAGACTAGACTACAGAGATAGGAAACTGCCTTTTAAAGTTGAGCATAGTTAGGGACTGTATCTATGGTTATCTTTAAGGGGGTTGAAGCATCTTTCTGGGCTCGAAGTTTTGTGCAGTTTTCAGTTTCAGTTTTCTGGAATAGCAATGTTTCAGACTAAAATAGAGAGAGGGGGTCTACTTCATTGAGGAAGAGGGGCACAGTTTACTGTGGATGCACCCTCCCTAGCCTGACAGCCATAAAAGTCAGGCCTCAGCTTTTCCAGATTTACTTCAACATTAACTCCCTTTGAATGAGCTGTTTTCTGTTCTCCAGTAGGGAAGCATCATAGGTCCTTCTTGAGTCCTTGTTTTCACAGGGACACATTCCCCCATGGAAACCAAGTGTCCTGAATTTACATAGCTGTGTATATTATGTCCCATCAGTAGTACATGGGGATAGGGGACTATTTTTCATTTTGTCATTGCACCTCTACATTTTAACTCAGTCAGGTAGATTCCTGATAAATACTTGCCATTGGATGCTTAAAATGCAGCTTTTTCTTCACCTCTGCCTACTAAAATTCTTCTTACCCTTTAAGTCTCAGTTCAAATAGTATCTCTTCCACAAAGCATCCCCTCTGCTCCCTTTGTTAACTATATTCCCTTTTTTCATATAACGTCAAACTTTTTTTCTATGTCTCTGTCTTGCCCTGGTCTTTATTATTGGACTTTTCTATGCATATTTCATCTATTTTAGTAGACTGTAACTTCCTTGAGGCCCAGACTTTGACATTTTTTCAGTTTTGTATTCCTATCATCTCCATAAATTCTTTAGATAAAGAAGGTGCTGAGCACACATTTGTTGAATATAAGTGAACACACAGTTATGTAGTAGGAGAACCTGTGGGAAGCAAGTAACATGCAGTTACAGGCTCAGAGTTACGTGGGACAATATGCTATATGTATGAAAGAGTTTTCAATGGAAAGAGGAGCAAACTACAATGGATAGTGGAGGGACCTAAATGGAAAAGAACATGGTAGCTGCTTTTAAAATATCTATAAATTGTATTTAACTTTTACTTCCTCAATGAAAGTATAAATAAAACTCAGTTGGTAAATATTTAAAGTAGAATTTACCAATTAAAAAATAGGAAATTAGTTAAATCTACCTTTATTATGAAATGTCATGATATAGGCAGGGATGATTTCCACCAAATGTTGCTATACAGCAAAAATTTATCAGAATATAAAAGAGTTTGGGTTTTTTTTTTATCTCTGAGGCCAAAATTAAATGATAATGCTGTACTTCAAATATGAAAATGAAGCTGTAAGGATTGTTTTACTACATTAACCTTCACCAAGGACTTTCTTTGATGCCTCATTTGGCATGGAGGAGACTCTTATTTTGGAATACTCTGCCAATGGAATTCAAGATCCAGAAGTTTCTATTAACTTTGAAAGCTTGTAAATATTGACCCATTAGTGGAAGTGTTTGTGAACAAAATATTACACCAAAGATAGTAGATTTTTATTTTTGACTACTACAATAAATGAAAACCATTTACTAAAGTGTGGAAGGTCATACTTTGCATTAGTGGGGAGAGTAAAAGTCAAACTATACCAATATACCATTATAGCAGATGATGTCAGAGACTTTTTCAAGTTTTCAAGCACAATGGAATAGTTCCATGATCTTTTGAGGGCTTTGTTTCTAACAGTAACACATGGAGAACACCTGATTAGTTTCTTTTATATTGCCAATCAATAAAGGGTTAAGTATACAAACAAATAATTTGCTCTTACTTACAAATTATAGATCCTGTCATCTATGGATTTGTCTAATTTTAAATCTGTATTTTTGACTTTTACTTCCTTTTGGAATAATGTTTTATTTAAAATTTTACAGTCTTTTGAATTTTAAAATAATAAAATTTTCAGTTTAAAATAATGTTTCTTTTTATTTTTCCTAAATGTGCCTCATTAAGATTCAACAGGCAACCCTATTATAATGTCAGCATACCCTGTGTTATTGACCCTTAATCATATCCTCTCTCAACTTTTGAATCCTAATTTTTAGATTAAAGAATCCTGACACCTTTAATTCATGTTTATATAGCAACCATCTTCATCTCCTTGATTACTTAACATAGATTAGAAATAGAATTGGAAGGATTCTTAGAAATTATAGATTTAAATTTTAATTTGATTTAAGTATAGTGCTTTTAAACTATACTTTAGATTTTTAAAAATATTTTTTTCCTCCAATTACAAGTAAAAGCAATTTTTAACTTTCATTTTTAAAAATTATGACTTCGAATCTCTCCCTCCTCCCGCTCAGTAAGCAGTTTTACGTGTGTACACACAAACACACACACACACACACACACACACACACACACACACACACACTTCTTCTATTTGAGAAGAGTAACAAGTTGTTTGTCTTATGTCTTCTTTTTTTCCTTTTTTTGCCTTAAGCAAACCTGTGATTCAGTTATATAGGAAACTGAGTTGGCAGGAGGGGAGGGACCAGGAGGAGTGGAGGAAGAACTACATTCTACTAGTATTCTATAATGTATAACCTTGGAGAACTTCCCGGGACCCAAGATCTCCAGTACAAAAGCAGAACTTGATGCTGACTCTCCATTCACTGTCATGCTACCTTTTCATTATTTTGTTTCAAATCTGCTTCCTGATAACACATAATATTTTTCTGGGAAGAGTCAATGCTGATTTCTTATTCCCTTTCCTGGCATGTAATTGGCCCTTCAGAGCCCTTTTGAATTGTCCTGTATGCTAAAATGGTGCTGAGAGCCACGGTGAGTACACAGACTTTATATGTATATCTTTGGAGTTAGCGCAGCAGTTGTAATTGGAGGGTAATTGGATTTTAATCGTGCCAGTACTTTTGTAATCTTACACGCATTACTAAAACTTGACCTCAAGATTCAGCTTAACACTTTATGTGTTAGAATGACTGGAGATGACCCAGGATGCACTGGGAGACCTTGGGTCCTTTAGGCCAAGGTCTTTGCAGGTACTCACTTAGGGTGAGGTAATGCCCATTCATTGAATAGACCTGTTTAAGAAGTAGCCAGGGCATGGTTCAGATGGCTCAAGTGCAAGTCATGTCATCATTTCTCTGATGGCATGGTCTTCTTCAGCAACAAAGGACAAACACAATCCTGTGATTAAATGCAGCTGGCTGAATGCTAGCTGGGTAACTTACCTCCTCCTTTCCTGTCTGCCTCCCCCCTCCCCTTCCTTCTCCTCTCCAAAGGAGAGGAAGTGAGGCTGGTGACCTGCACAGCCCTCCCTCACTCAATAAAATCAAGTGCAAGTCATGTCATCATTTCTATGGCATGGTCATCTTCAGTAATGAAAGATGAACACAATATGTTAGAGATTTACTTTAAGAAATTCAGATATGATTCCTTTATTTTCCACTTAAAGAAGGAAATTTTGAAGAAGATACCATTAAATGAACCTGATTTTGGAGTATGTCCTTTGTGTCATGCCAAAGACTGAAAAAATTTATTTTTAAAAATATTATTTTACAGACATCTAAGTCACATTTCTTCTTTTGAATTGTCTCTTTCTCCCTCAAATATGTCTTCTGTTAAAGGCAACTATAGTTTTTCTAGGTGTTCCTACTCAGGATAAATTGCCTAATAGACACATTTTTTCTCATGATACTGAAATTGTTCAAGTCATCTTGTCGCTTTCTTTACACTGTAATTCATCTAGAAGAATTAGTTAAGGGAGTTTGTTGTACATGTGAGGAGCACACCAATATGAAATACTGTCACTGAAATACTGAGATTTCTGTTTTATTTTAATTTCATCGTTTAATTATATATGTTTTAAAAATTAGGTGAAATAAAAAAATTCTCTCAAAAAAACCTAAAAATCAAAAAGTGAGAATTTGGAATCAATCAACAGTCATCAGGCATTTATTAAGCACCTACTATGTGCCAGACACTGCTATGCTCTGGGAATCATTAAGGTAACATGAAGGAACAACATTATTACATTGTTAGGCCAACCACATCATGGAAAGGCTTTTCAGCGAAGATACAGCATTAATTCATTTGGGTGTGTCTTCTTTGCCTCTTTGTTGGCCATTCTGGCATACCATTCAATCCAGTGTTAAGAGAGGATCAGTCCCTTTTCCTTTTCTGGCTTTTGTACTTAAAGTACCAATGGTCAATCAAGTCTTGAGAATGGTTTTGGAACCTTTTAAGGAAAAATGAATCCAACCTGCATAGCAGAAGGCTGTATGGATACATAGCTACACCTACATGGCTGAGCCATAGGAAATACTGTTTTTGTCATAAATACTGTTCTATATACGTGTTATTCCATTGTCCATTTTGTGTGCCTGTATGTGTGTGCTGTTCCCTTGCCTTTACCATATTCAACCTCTAGCTAATGTCAAGGCTCAGCTCAGGTACCACTTCTTTCAAGAACACTTTTCCTGATTCCTCCCAGCTGATAGTACTTTTACCCACCCAGGTCACTGTATATTTATTTTGCTTGTATCCTGCATGTAGTTTTAGAGAAACTTGTTCTGTTCCCTGTAGTGTGACAGAAGCTCCTTTGAAGCAAGAATGGTAGCATTTTTGTATTTATGTATTTTGTATTTATATCCTCCATAGTAGGTTTGAGGCAATTGATTGATTGAATGATAATCTTCAGATCTGATTGAATAAAGTTTTGTGGTTTCATAAGGAAATGAACACAGCAGAACTACTGCATTTGCATGTCAGTTACATGATTGAAGATATCAGCTACTGAAAATCATAAATCTGCCTACTCTCATCTCTTTTTTTATTAAAGATATCTTTGATATGTATGTTGATCATTCACATAAAAAATTTGTAGAATTTTACTCATTTTGTAAGATTTTGAGTTTCAGATTTTTCTCCCCCCTTTCCTTTCCACCCCTTCCCCAAGATGGAAATTAGTCTGCTATAGATTATACATGTACATAGATAGAATTTTAATAAGCAGATTTGTGGCTCTTGAATTATTGAGGTCCTCTCTGTCATTTTTTTTTTTTGCCGGTGGTGGTAAATCAGTTATTTTTTTCCTGTCCTTTTAGGTATCTTGAAAAGCATTCTTTTGAAACTGGATGTAGTTGGTATGGTCTAGCTGGTCTTCCAATCTTTTGTCTTAAACTGGTTATGCCTTGACCTACTGGTCTTCTTCACTTTGCAAGAGCAAATATTTGCTGGCACAGGCAGATTCAGAGCCTCTTTGGACTCCTCATTGTGATTCTTGCTTTACTTGGATTAAACTTCTGTAGGAAATAGTGTTTTTTCTTTACTTTTATACATTTCTCTTCTTTTCCAGCATCACTAGCTTATTTGGACAAGACAATTGGAGGTGTTGTATTTGTATGTTGTGTTGCTTTCTGACTTTTTTCTTTTTTTTTTCTTTCTGATTTTGTTTTTTAACCTTGGTCCATGATAACCTTACTATATAGACAGCTAATCTGGAAAGGATCCCCCAGGTCAGTAACTGCTTGAGTACATCAGTAACAGCTACTTTCCGTTTAAGAGATGAGCAATATTGATTTTGTTGTAGTGGTCAGTGTTAGTCACATCCATTGCTTTCTCACTCTCTTCTGAGAGAAGGCATTCATATTTCCCAATAAATAAGTGGTCAAGGGATTGGAATGAACACTTTTCAGAAAAGATCTGCTAGATGTAAATGACCCAATGAAAATCTTCTCCAAATCATAATATGAAAATGCAAATGAAAACAAGTAAAGTTTCACCTCCATGAAGCTGAGCAAAGATGACAACCAATTTATAGATTCCGTGTTAAATAAAATTGCCAGGGGTTGAAGTCATTTACTTCATAGAACTATACAAAAGGATGGACAAGGGAATGGTAATTCCAGACCTCAAATTATATTATGAAATCATCAAAACTTTTTGCTACTTATTAAAAAATGGAAAAGTAGATCAGTAAAACATACTAGATATGTAAAAATAAGAAGCAGTTGAACTTAATAGTAGTATTCAATAACTGATGAATATAAACACTTGAGAGAGAATTCTAGATTTGAATTAATTTTCAAACATGGAAGACAGCCATTGCAAAGACATGGTTGGTGATTGTTGTCCTTTGTTCTCAAAGAGTACAAAAATGACATCACTATGTTAGAGTCAAGTTACAATGTGTCTGACTATGGCTGATCAGACCAATAGGAGCTTAAAAGGCTCTACCACAGGTCTGGTACAAGTATCTCATGTGAACATTTGGGGTGGATTCTCTTAATTTGTGAATCTTTTGTTTCTTTTGAGCTATTTGGATTCTGCTTTGCTCAAACAGCACTTCTCTGATGAGGACACCCCATGGTGGGCAGTCCTGTGCCATTGTCCCCCATGTCACACAATCAGTTCCAGAGTTCTTGAGTGTCCTTCTGAGTGATCACTTCTGACCGCCATGTGAACGCTTGCCCCCAGTGAGTTCTCCATAAAGTAGGAATACTGTGAAACTGGTATAGGTTTTGTAATTGGAACCAATCTAGTCGATGAACCTTGTATGCCTAGCAAAAGGAGTAAATGACAGATTCTTGATAATGTGATTGCCACTTGCAAACACATGGAAATTTATGCGGATGTTTCAGCCAGTTTGACTAAATCGCGGAGTAGGAGTAGGGCATAAAGTACAGTGAGCTTGGAAAGATAGGTTAGGTTCTAAAAAGTTACATTAAGAGTTTATATTTAATTCTAGAGGCAATAGGAAGGTCCTGAATTTTATAGAGCAAGGGATTGACATGCTTATTTGTGTGCTTAGATAAAATTCCTTTGGGTACAGTGTGGAAAATGGACTGAAATGGGGAGACTTGAGACGGGGAGACCAGTGAGGAGGCTATTACAATGATATAGATGAGAGTTAATGAGACTTTGAACTTAGGTGGTAACATGCAAAGGGAGAAAAGGCATCAGGTTTAGGAGATGTTACGTAGATAGAAACTGCAAGATTTGACAACCAGTAGTGAGGGAGGATAAGGAGTCAAGGTTAATGCCAAGGTTATAAACCTGGGAGACTGGAAAAACAATAGTGCCTTCCCCACTTCTTGCAGTTTAGAAGAGGGGAGGGTTTAGGGAAAAAGAAATCTGTTTCGGATACGTAGGATTTGAGATGCCTATGGGACCCTAATTTGAAACTTCTAATATGCAGCTGGTGATGTGGGACTAGAACACCAGGAGAGACTGGTGTGATATAAAAATCTGAAAATCAGCTCTATAGAATTAGTATAATTAAACCCATGGGAGCTAATCAGATCACCAAAAGACAGTGTATAGAAAGGAAAGAGAAGAGGGTCAGGAGGAGAGCCACCTTATGGAAGACCCACAGTCAGTAGGCATGATATGGATGATAAAACAGCAAAGAACACTGAGGAAGAAGGGTTAATTGGTTTGAGTGAGAACCAGAAGATTAGTGTCACAAAAATTAGAGAGAAGAAAATATCCAAGAGGAGAGAGGGGGGATAGCAGTGCCACATTCAGTCATTATATCAAGAATGAGAACTGAGCAAAAGACCTTCAGATTTGGCAAGTGAATCCTTTGATAACTTTGGAGAGAGAAGTTTCATTTGAGTGTTAAGGTCAGAAGCCAGATTTCAGAGAGATGAGGGTGAGTGAGAGGAGAAGAAATGGAGCCAATGTGTAAGGACAGTTTTTTCTAGGATTTTGGCTGAAATGAAATCTAAGAGGATGATAAGGTCTAATGAAGCGTTTATTTTAAGGAAGAGGGAAGACTTGAGCATGGTTGAAGGCAGTATAGAAGGTACCAGTCAATAAGGAGAGGTTGAAAATTAAATAAAGCAGAGATAATGGGAGTTGGCAGTTTGCTGGAGACTCCAGGAGGAGATGTGATGGAAGAGTGCAAGTAGAGGCTTGATCTTGTTAAGAAGGGGAACTTCACTGCCAGAGACTGGGGGAAAAGAAGACAGCGGAGGAGTGATAGCAAGGGGTTTAAAGATAAAGAGAAGGAACGTGAGAGAGCTCAATACAGTAAAAGGTGAAGTCTTCAGAGTGAGAAGAAAGGAAGAGGTACAGGAGATTTGAGAGAAGAAAATCTTCTGTGGGAAATGAGATGGGGAATCAATTAGGGAGGAATAAAAAAGAAATATCTCCAAGGTATAGAAGGGATTAACAAAAATGTACATTTCTCAGTGGATAAGTGGTTAAAGGATATAAACAAACAGTTCTAAAAAGGATTGCAAATTATTAACAACCACATGAAAGATTGCTGCAAATCTTTAATAAGAGAAATACAAATCACACCTCACTTCAAACAGATTGGTAAAATTACAAAAGATGGAAATAATGTTACAGGTGCTATGGGAAGATAGGAACGTTAATATATTGTGGGTAGAGCTCTAAATAGGTTCTGTGATTTTGGAAAGTAATTAGTAATTAATCTCCACCCCTTTTACCCCCAGACAACTAATGGCCACATCAAATGATCCAGAGGTCCTTCTTCTAGTCGTATATATCACGGAAGTCAAAAATAGAAGGAAAGGTCCCATATACCACAATATTAATTACATTGTTTCTTTCAGTTGCACACAACTAGAAATTAAAACTGTGATAGTGAATTTAATGGAATGTTATTATGCCTTAAATAACAATTAATATGAGAAACTTGTGAAGGCAGATGAAATAAAAAGAACAATAAAACAAGTCCAAACACTAGATAGTTACATTGACCAGTTTTGACCCTGGATCAGAGCTGAGAAAGAAATCATGCCCTCTTCCTTCAGAAATGGGGACCGTGGCTGTATATTGTCAGGAAGGATGGATTTTTTGGTTTTTCTGAACTGTTTTCTTTTTCTTTTAAAATCTTTGTTATAGAGGAAGACTTAGAATTGAGTGAGAAAAGGAAGAGTTGTTTTTGGAAATGAATGGTGTAAAAACAAAAGGCTTTAATAAAAAGTAGCACAGGTTACAATTAGATACTTAAATTTTTCAAAATGTTTGTTCTTTGACAAGTAATTATTTTATTTAAAAACTTCATCTGGCCTTTGGGGAAATAGAACTGCATCATTTGTGTTGATATTAAGGACCATATTGGTGCCCCAACAATTTCGTTATTCAGTACCCTGGGAGAGTGAATCCTTTTGTGTTTGGAAAGTGGAAAGGAGATGGTGAAATTGTTAGGAATGAATATTTCCTTTCGTTTCAAGGTTTCTTTTTGCAAAATGGGCTTTACTTTTGAAAATCTATCACCTCGCCAACCACACATCCCTTTCCACCCAAAATCCTTGTGGAAAAAACACACACACATACACACACAATGTGCACACACACGCCTTCTGTTATAAAGCTGCTTTGTGTAACTGTTCTTTGTTGATACTTGCCTGTAAACCATTAGCTGGATTCTCCCTAAAGTGCCAACATCTATTCTAGTGATACATGCTTCCAGACATTTGACAGATGACATCCAGACAGTTTTAATTTGTTTTTCTAGTCATTTCTATAATACATGAAGATAACCACTGATATATTTGAAATTCACAGCCCCAGTAAATAAGACCTGTGCTACCTTTATTGGGTGCAAAAATTGAAAAACAATGCCTATGTAGTCAAGTTTTACATTATTTTTTCTATTTACTTCTTTGTACTTATTTATTCTTTAGCCTTTTCCTTCTAAAAATTGTCAAAGAATTAGAAAACTTCAGAAGAGGATGGTGCTATAGTGGCCATCTAGCCTAACCCTTACTCCACGAGAAAGTGGAAGTACTCAGAAAAAAAAGACTTACCTTTCATCAACTATTTTCGAGGCATTTTTTTCGTAAGGAACTGGTTAAGTAAAAATAAACAAACAGAATAGAATGGGCTCTATATTTATTCAAATGCTTGGTATTGCCTGTTTTCACAGTTAAGCTATCAGTTGAAAGTGGGGATCATGTATTGTAAATCTGGACAGAGCACCGAAGAAGAGATGTACAACAATGAGTCGGCGGGCCCCGCTTTTGAAGAATTCCTCCAACTCTTAGGAGAACGAGTTCGTCTCAAGGGATTCGAGAAGTATCGTGCTCAACTTGATACTAAAAGTAAGAGATAGTTTGATTTAGTAAACATTAAGTGCATACTGTACATAAAGCACAATGGAAGCCCTTGAACAGGAAGGAGACACGGATTTTAGATAATATATGGTACCCAGCTTTTAGAGATAATTCTGTTACATAATATACCAAAAGCATATAAAAGAAGTATAAACAAAGATACGAGATATAGGGATATTGGAGAGAAAGGTTGTTACTAACTGTTGGCTCTTGGAAAAAGTTTATCAGAGGAAGTCAGATTTGAGATTGGTTTTATAATTTAAAATTTTCCCTTTAAATAGTTAAAAGAAATTTGAAAGAGAAGTGAGAGAGGGCTTTATGGGCATATGAAATGATTCAGCAAAAGTATGGAAGCAGGAGAATACGGATCAGTGGTGCAGTTTTACTCTGGAGTATCTAGTAAATGAAGGAAGTAATGTCAGTAATAAAATAATAGTAACAACATTGAGATGGTGGAGGACTTGGAGTGACAAAGGAGCTTGAGTGGTACTCTCTGAGTAAGAGCAGGCCATTAAATGGTACTGAATAGAGAACAGTATGCGTAAAGGTTCCCGGTGGTGTTACAGTCTAACATATGCTTAAACCCTCCCTTTTTATGATTGGTTGATATGTATTTTATTGCGTAAACATACTCAGTGGATTTACCACTTAGATCAGGAAGTGCTAGGGGTCAGAGGGTCAAGAGCAAAATCAGTTAGACAATGAAATCTGTTCAACTCTTGGAAAACCCGAGAGGTCATCTAGTTCAGTTCTTGTTTAAAAAACAAAATTTTAATGTGCCTGTGACTGTCAAAAGCAAGGTAACAGATTTTACTGAATATGTATTGGACATGTGTATAGATCATGAGTAGAAATGTGCATAAAATGATGTAGTTGATTGTGGTTGGTTGAATTTATAACCTTTAATTTCTCAATCTTGGTGCTCACCTATGTAGTCAAGTTTTACATTATTTTTTCCATTTACTTCTTTGTACTTGTTTATTCTTTAGTCTTTTCCTTCTAAAAATTGTCGTCAAAGAATTAGAAAACTTCAGAAGAGGATGGTACTATAGTGGCCATCTAGTCTAAGCCTTGTTCCAAGAGAAAATCCCCCCTATCACATACCTAACAAAAGGTTACCTAGCTTCTTCTGGAAAACCTCCATTGAAGGGAGCATATTGTCTTGTTAGGTGGTATTTTTGTGAACTTCATATTTTTTAGGAAGTTTTTCCTGACATCAAGCCTAAATTTACCTCTTTTGTCCACTTCACTCACTTTTCTTTACTTTTCCTTTTAAGGACAAGCTGGACAAACCTAATCCCTCTTCCATAGGGTAGCCCTTCTGATACTTGACAAATGCCTGCCACAACCAAGTCTCATCTTCTCCAGGTTATATTATATACATTCTCAGTTCCTCCAATCTGGCCTCATAGGACATGGATACAGTACCCTTTACCATCCTGGTTTCCTTCCTCTGGGTCCTCTCTAGCTTGTCAGTGTCTTTTGTAAACTCTGATATCCAGAACTAAGTATGATTCTCCATATATGGTTTTACCAGGGCAGAGTATAGAAGGGCTGTCACCTCTTTATTCCTCTCAATACATCCCAAGATCAAATTGGTCCTTTTTTTCTGTGCAGTTGCTCTCTGTAGTATCAACCTTTGTGGATCTAAATAGGATCTTCATTTGGTGCACTTATCACTATTCAGCAGTCTGTCATCTCTGTAATTTAAACTGGATGAAAAATCCATCTCCCATTCTCATACACCATCTTCTCAAGTTGTTCATTTCTCAGATCAGTTTTCTCTTCTATATCTCTTGACTCCAGTGATGTGCAGTGAGAAAACAACCTGTGGCCCTGTACCCCTGCGTCTTTTGTCTGTGACCCTGCAGTCTCTGGTGAAAGGTCTAGTTTTCTTTGACCAGTCTCATGTGTGGCCATGTTTGTCTCCAGACATGAGTGGAAGTCATTGGTTGTTGTGCATCTCACTTCTGCTTCACTGAAAACAATTCTGGCAGTTGTATTTCTCAATTTACCAAGTGAATGTATTGATTCAAAAAAATAGGGTCGGTGAGGTCATTTTTCAACTATGGTTGCTCTCCAAAGCAAATGTTCTTGCCTAAAAAAAGGAATGAATGAAGATAAGTAAGTAGACGTGGTGTGTTTATTACTGTTGTCCATCCTCCTGCAGTCAGCCTTTCAGTCTAATTATAAAATATTTGAGCTAAAGGCCTTTGACCTGCCTTTCTTTGAATGGATCTTTGGAAGAGCCCATCTGCATTGCAGTCAAGAGTTATCTCACAGGCTTACTGTACAGGAAATTAAATAAGGACTTGAGTCATGAAAACAGAAAAGCATTCATAAACTCCACTGCAGGAAAGAATTTCCTGTTGCCATGGTTCTGTTGCCGAGTTGCTAACCACATGCAAGAGAGTCTATTAAAAAACATAAATAGCCTAGCATCTTCTTTATGACTGTAACATCTCATTTGTGCTTTATTTGTAGCTGATAAAGAATTATAAATTCTTATATACCTAAAAATATCTTCCTACCTATATGTTATAACATGTATCCTATCTTAATTATTGCCATATTTTTCCTAGTTTTCCCTCATTAGTACAAAACCATCACTCACAGTAGGAATGCCTCATAAGTATATAGAGAACTGTAAAGAAAAAGGAGTCTAAATGCTTATTGTCTAAGTAATTAGTAAATTAGTGAAGTGGTACATATGTATCTGCATGTATACACACATATAGTCATATAGCCAATTCTGATTATTTAAGGTAATTGGAGAATTCAGTTGAATCCACTAGACATTAGCCACCTATATTATGTGCTAGTATACTTCAGGTGTTGGAATACATGGACAATATTGACTTCATCCCCATTCTCAAGGAGTAGCTTACATTCTACTCATTTGTACCAAATGGAGGGGGAGAGAGAGAGAGAGAGAGAGAGATTGAAATTTCAGCAAAGAGGATGCTAACAACTAAGGAAATTAGCAAGTCAAGCTAGTACAAAATTATTTGTTTACTCTGATTTAGGCATTGTGTTAGGCCCTGATACAAATATACATATGAGACATTCTTTCACTCTCAAAGAATTTACATTTTACTGGAAAGTGGTGCCATACTTGGGTTATACTTTGAAGAAAAGCTAGAAATTTTTTCAGGCAGAGAGGCGAGGGGGGATTTGTTTCAGTCATGAAACATCATTTGTGTTAAAATGTAGTTGAAATAAAATGTTATACTTAGAACAGAAAATACATGCCCCTTCCTTTCCTCCTCCTCCTCTTCCTCCTCCTCCTCTTCCTCTTCCATGGAGGGAGAGGTAATAGGAAATAAGACTATAAAGGTAGATAGAAGCCTTACTGTGAAAGACTGCAGCCTAAGGCTTTTATATTTTATTCTAGAAGCAGTTTTGGAGTTTACTTGAAGCTGAAGAAGTTGGAAAGGCTTTCTAGTCAAAGGACTTGAGTATCTTAAAGTATGCAGTCCTGTAACTATTTGCTATCCCTTTCACACTAAATCTAATATGTTAATTTAAAGGAATCAAAAGAAAAAGAACTGTCTTTTAGGCATGTATGAAAACCCAAAGACCAGCTTTCCAGATATCCCCAGAGTCAGAGAATGCAGCCTCTGGATGGAGTCACACACAAAGGGAATCTGGCATAAATATAATATGTTCTGAAATAATCAGAACTTAACTCTGTTTGCTCTTAAATAAATGTATCTAGACTCCAAGTAACTTCACTTCAATTTAAGAAAAACTCATTCACAAAAGATTCTTTAAGAATTTTTTAAAACCTTTTAAGGTAAATTTTGTCAAGGAATCAGCTTCTCTGAATTTTACCTTGGTCAGTAAAGGAGTGCTTTGACAAAGTATTTGCCACAATGACTTGGAAATAACCTAATTGATTTTCATGTTGCTTGGACAAAGTACTCTGCCTTTTAATAAAATCACTTGAATACCTGTATACATAAGCTTAAAATATCCATCTTTCCTCCAGATTTGTTTCTTGTAACGATGTGGTAATAACACTTGCATTCTGTGGCTTTAAACACATAAAATTTCTTCTTGGTGTGTTAAAGAAAGAGTATTTAAAAATAACTAGTGAGAGATCTCCATTTCTAGTATCTATTGTGATGGTTAATTTATTAAACTCTTGTGTCTATTCCTATTCTGTATTGACCTGCTTACTCTGCATATATATGTTGGAAATTTCAAATTACAACTTAAAATTACTAATACATGTAGAATAGAATTTCTACTCTTTTTCAGTGGAATTTTTAAAAATTTTGGTTTTGTACAGCTTATTAAATATAAATTGTTATCTCACATAGCGTGTTACTGTGGATAGGAGAAAACATTTGCATCTCTGGTAAAGATCTGATATTCATGATATAATGAAATTTCAGAGTTGAAAGAGACTTCCAATAGTTATCTAGTTCAGCTTTATATCCAAGCGGAATCCTCATAATAATATTCTTGGCAAGTGCATATCTTCCCTTCGCTTGAAGATCTCCACTGAAGGGTAACCTACTACCTATTGAAGCAGCATATTCTACTTTGGGATAGCAAAAAATGTTTGGAAGCTTTTCCCTGACATCAAGCCTAGATTTGCCCTTCTACAATTTCACGGGATCATAGGTCATGAAAAATACATAGCTATAAGAGTACACAGAGCCTAAGCTCAGTGTAGTTCATATAGATCATGAATTTAAAGCTATAAAATAACTTAGCAGTCCACTAGTCCAATGCCCTCATTTTGCAGATAAGGAACCTGGGGCCTCAGGAGGCAAAATAATCTGCCCAAGTTTTTACAAGTTGGAAGTTGGCAGAGCCAGGATTTGAACCCAGAACCTTTGTTTCCAAATACATTACTCTTTCCATTGTACCACAGTGCCTCCTATGCTGTATTCATTTCATAGATATTTCAAACTCAATATATGGCCAAAACAGAAGATACTATCTTTCCCACTAAACTCTTTCCTCTTCCCAACTTTGCTGTTACCATTAAAGCTACCTCCAAGGCTTCTATAAAGTTGATGTCATCCTTGACTTCCCACTCTCATCCCATATATCTGATCTTTTGTCAAATCTTAGTTTTCCTGCCTTCATATAATCTCTATTTATGACCCCTTCTTTTTATTGTCAAAGCTGCCTCCCTGGTATGGACCCTCATCACCTTTCACCTGTGCAATTGCAATAACCTTCTTGTTCTCTCTGCCTTCAGCCTTTCCCTCATTCCAATCCATTCTCCATTCATCTTTCCAGTGATTTTCCTAAAGCATAGATCTATTCCTTCCCCTCTCCCCACTTAATGAATTCTAGTAGCTCTATTATGTTTAGGATCAAATATAAAGTTTTCTGTTTGACATTTAAAACCTTCACCCACAACATGGCCCCTTCCTAAGTTTCCTATCTTCTTACATTCCCCTCTACGTACTTTGAGATCTAGATATCTTGACCTCTTCCAACTCCATGAATTGGCATTGGCTATCCTCCATGATAGGTTGTTCTTCCTTCCCCTGTGCCTGTCAACCTCCCCAAAGTTGGCTCAGGTTCCACCTTTGTCAAATCTGTATTTGTTCCCTTTGCTGCTAGGGTCTTCCCACTGAGATTTCTTTCTGCTTATTATGTATATATCTCTTATGTCCCTTATTTATGGTTATAGATGCCTTCCCCACTAGAATGTAAGCATCTTGAGGTTAAGCATAGTGTTTTTGCCTTTATATTCCTAGTGCTTTAGCACAATTCCTGGCACTTCGTAGCAAATTAATAAATACTTGTTTACTGACTGTTTTTTTTTTTAACATAATCCGAGATTACACAGTCCTGCCCCTTCACACTCAAAAACACAAAAGTAGGTGCAGTTTATTAAAACCTCTGATCTTTTTTCAGACAGACTGCTTTTTTAGTTATGGGACCTTTTAAGTTGTTATCAAAATCCTAACCCCAGAGCTTTGTCATAGATCATACCTCACTGTTTGTTCATTCATTCATCTTTCAGATGACATTTATTAACCTTCTGTTGGGTACAGATTGACCATTAGGTGTTTAGACTTTCAACATTTCTATGACAGTTCTCTTAGGACTTTTTTTAACACATGGGGTAACAGTACTGAGGCTACCCTGATGAGGCAGCCATGATAGATATGTTACCAATTGTATTGAATTTTTAATAATTAAAAAAAATTATTGAACTGTTCCTTTCCCTGGAATAGTATTTATTAAAGTTATGCTTTCCCTTCTCTGATACACTGATAGAAGCATTGTAAGCAAAAGAAAAAAAAGGAAAAAAAAACCCTTATATGTACCTCTTGCATTTTCCTTGAATAGCTCTACCATAGAGAGATTTTTCAACAGTTTAGTGTTTGATTTCCTTTTCTTCCTGGTCGTTTATAGGACAGAGTGACCTCTGAATAACTATTACCTCCCTCATTTAAGAACGAAGTTTTTAAAAAACACAATTTCTATCTTAATAGGATAATATTCAAAAGTGGTACACCACCAGCATGTTAAGCTATGTTCTTGATTCATTATTCGATAAATTTATTTCCTAAAGTTTGTCAAATCAGTAAATAGGAAACAGTATCTCTTTGTGACATGCCTTTACAAGCTTTGTTTATTAACTTGCCAGAAATTATCTAAGCTAAATGTAATATACATGCTCCCAAATGTTTCAGGAATGCTATACAAGACAAATGAGATGCATGGTCTAAGAGGGGTTGTAGGATGTTCCATAGGAAAAAAAAAGTTATAGTTCAGTATAGAATATATTATATAAGTATGGATGGTTAAAAAAGTCTCACTTTCATGAGAAAATTTACATTTTACAGGAATCTAATGGCCTTTTCTCTTTCCTCATCCTTCTTTCCCTCTCTGGTGTTTGAAATGGTCAAACATCATGTCTGGTGTCTTGGGGTTCTTCTACTCATCTGACTTCTCTTTCCCAGTCTCCTTTTATTATCACATGTACTGTCTGGAGGTGTCCCTCAGCACTCTGTACTGGGCCTTCCTCTCTTCTGCTTCTCTATTGTCCCACTGATTAGGTGATCTCCTCAGTCTTTCGGGTTTGTGGATATGTAGATGTTTCCCATCTCTGTATTCAGCCCTGACACCTCTCTGGAGTTCTAATTCTGTATTTGGATTACCCTTTGGATATCTCAGAGTGGATGTCCCATTGTCATCTCAAATTCGACATGACCAAAATAGGGTCCATCTTTCCCCCAAACCTTTGCCTCTTTCCATCTTTCTTAATACTGTTGAGAGTATCACCATCCTCCAAGTAACCCAAGCTCGAGACCTACATCTAATTCATCCTTCACTCAGTCACTGGGTTTTTATCATCTATTCCTCATTCTCTCTCACTCAGTCATATGCAATGTAGTCCTGTTCATTCTACCTTCACACTATCCTTTGATATAAACCCTCATTACTTCACACTTAGACTACTGCAATAATCTTGGTTTCCTTGCCTCAAGTCTTTCTCCTCTACAAGCTATTCCATTCAGCTGCTGAAGTATTTTCCTAAAACCCATGTCAACTTCCTTCTCATTATGCTCCAGAGACTCCAGGATGAAATAGAAAATTCTGTTTGGCTTTTAAAGCCCTCATAACCTTGGCCCTTGCTACCTTCCCAACTCACCCTCCACATGCTGGATGATCCCCTGGCTTCCTTGCTTCTCCTCAAACAAGTCATTCCATCATCATCTGAATCCAGGCATTTTCATTGACTGATGTCACACTTGGAATTCTGTCCTTCCTCACCTGTACCTCCTGCTTTCTGGAAGTCCCTGGTGAAATACTATCTTCTCCTGTTTCCTTAATGCTAATGCCTTCCCTTTACTGATTATCTCCAATTTATACTGTGCATATCTTCTAAGTAATTGTGTGTTGTCTCCAGTTAGAGTGTGAATTTCTTGGTGGCAGGGGCATTTTGTCTTTCATTGTCTGCTTTTGGTTAGTACAATACTTTATGCACACATGGCACTTAAATATTGATATAACATTCATACCACAGATCCAGTAAGTTGGATCTTTTGCTTTTTCTTTTCCTTTTTGCTTTCTTTTCTTTTTGCTTTTTCTTTTCTTTTTTCAACATCTCTCATATATGTCCCTTTTCCTCCCATTCCTCATAGCCATCTCCATAGTATATATAGGCCCTCATCACCTCTAATCTGGAGAGAAAAAGTCACTTTCTACCCAGTCTCCCTGTATCAGGTCTTCTTGCTCTAATCTAGTCAGCTTGAACTGTTTTACTTTCAGTTTTTTATCTTCTTTATTTGTGAGTTCTTTAATAAAGTAACTATTAGGGTTTTTTTTTGTTTTGTTTTACTTTAAATGTAACTTTTTGGTCAAAGGGGACGTAAGGGACCTGGTTATATTTTTAGTGACTTTTCCATTGCCTTAGCTCAATAAAAGGATTTGTTCTGTGAAGTTTGGATTCAGTCAAAGGGCCACACCTGAGGACCATATGTGGCCTTGAGACCACAGGCTTCCCACCTCTGTGTTAGCTAATATCCCTCACCTCAGAAAAAATCTATTTCTTCCTTGCTTTAGAAATAAAGATAGTGAGTAAACCTCTCCTGAAGAGATTTGTTGTGATCCTTGGTCATTTACAGTCATGGTCAAAAAAGGCAACCGGATTTGGCTCCTCCCTCATCACTGAAGGTTTCCAGAACAGAATATCTGGTGTTGTTCCCATCATGGCATTGCATATTCTATTTTTTGAATATAATCTTCTTCGACAACTTCATAGAGGGGAATACAGGTGTTACTTTTCATTATGTGTGTGAGTGTGTGTATACACACATGTAATATGTTTATGCATATGTGTACATATATGTATGTTGTGTATATATATTTTATAATTATATTTCACTTGATTTCTTTTATAATCCTCTGTATTTTATGCATTAAAAACATTCTGAGGAGTTTCACCTGACTGCCAAAGAGTTTATGACCCAAAAAAAAGGTTAAGAACTCCTAATCTAAGGTTTTTCTGGCCTTTCAGTTCCTTTCTCTTATTAGGCAGATTAGGCTTAATTAGGTTAGGCAGGTTCTCTTTCCCTTTGCAGCAACTGCCAAAGTTTGTCTAGGAAACAGGAATCCAGATATTCTCCATCTCCAAGAAGAGTCCCTTTAATCAACATCAGGTTTAAATATGATGGTTTCTAATTGTGATGTTCTTTCTGTAGGATATCCAGCAGAGATTTTCCCCATGCAAGTCATGACTTCCTACTTGTTCAAAACACTCATTTTCTCAAGAATTGTCACATGACCAAATTGCACCTCAGTGAGATTATTCCTCTTACCTTTGTCTATTACCAACCCTGCATGGGATTGAAGTTTGGGAAAAGGAGGAACAGAAAATGTTAATATTGTGTTTTTAGTTGATTTGTTCATTTCTCTGCTGATAAATTTTAATAATCATTAGGAAACATCAGTCAAGTAGCAATGATAACAATCAACTTATTCCCTTTTTTAAAAATAATTAAAACAAAAAACCATCCACCAACTACTGGTAAATACATACATACATACATACATACATACATACATATATATATATATATAAAATTCTTTTGATATAAGAAAGTACGATATTGTACTTCTATATACCTACACATTTTGTTTTCCAACCCTAAATTATCCAAGTTCAAAACTATTTAAGTCTCGTTAAAGGGGAAAGCGTTGATCATTATCTGAAACTGTTCCTATGAATGAGTGAACAAACATTTGTTAACTATTTGCTATGTACTGCACACTGTGTGATATATTGAGAATATAAATTAAAAAAGCAAGACAGTTCTTGGCCTTCAAGACAATACTATCTCCAGACTTTATTCCTTTATGCAGTATTTTTATTTTATTTTTTAAAATTACTTTTATTGATCTCTTTAGTTTTTATATCATATTAATTTCCTTTTTTATTTATTTGTTTTCAGTTTTCAACAATCATTTCCATATGCTTCAAATGTTCTTCCCCTCTTCCCCCCAAGACTGCATACAATCCCACATGGGTTCCACACATACATCTCTACCAGACACACCTTCACATTAGTTATGTTGCGTAGAAGAATTAAAAGGAATGGGAGAAACCATGAGAAAAAATAAAACATAACCAAAGAGAAAATAGTTTGCTTCCTTCTCCTTCCTGATTCTATAGTTCTTTCTTTAGATGTGGATGGCATTTTGACCAGCACTTTCAAAGATCCTAAGCAGCTCCCTGACAATAAACATCATTCTTAAGAGTCCCTAGGCTTTGCCAAACTGTCAGAGAAGTCAATAACACATAAAAAAGTTAAGGATTTTTAAGTTCAAGGTGATTTTTTTTTATTCTTCTGGATTCTTTTGTTTTTGTTTATTCTTTGTTTCATTGATTTCTGTGACCAAAGAATTCCCCACCTTGTAGTCATCCAGTTTGTTTTTAATGATCCTCTCTCTAATTAGCCAGGTGTCTAGGAGAAGATCACTGGAGTCTAATTAATATCTGGACTCTTGGGTTTTCAGCACCAAAATGTTAAGAGAGATAGGAGAGCTGGTTCAAAATGTGAATGAATTCACTTAGACCTTCTCTGTAGCCGTTGGGAGCTTTATTGACACCAAAGCAGTGTGCGTGAGATTTAGCAAGGAGCTAAACAAAGGCCCAGTGTTTTTAAAAGTCAACAGCTGCACATGTCTGGGTCTCTTTAAAGAAGCTGAGGGTATTATCTCTATCATTCACCTGTCCCTGTAGTCTTTCCTTACCTAGTGACTCTTACCTTCCTGCCAATAAATGTGATTTTAAATCCACCCCCTCTGTAACTTAGATTTGATCTTCCATCCCCTTTCATCCTAAATCTTTTTTCTCTTTCCTTAAGAATAACTACACTTAACTTGCTACTGTTTTATTCCCTTGCCCACTCATTTCTCCATAGTCTCCCCTCTGATCTAACATTTTGGTTGAAGATCCTGTCTCTGAGTTTACTATGTTTTTTTAAGAATTGTTATTGATACCTTTTTCTTTTTTGGTTATATCACATGAACTTCCAAATTGGTGTGCCTTGTCCAGGAAGCCATTCTTTGTAACTGAGCGTTTAACGTGAAGGACAAAAAGCAGGTTTTCATGTTTGTTTTCATGTTACCTCCACCATTAGACTGTGGGTTCTTTGAGAGCCAAGACTATCTTTTGCGTTTCTTTGTATCCCCGGTGCTTCGTAGGGTGCCAGGCACCTAACTGAACAGCACTGGCCTCTTCTGGCAACACATGAGATGCTTCTTCACACCTGTAGCAATGACAAGGAGGTGCATTTTCTCTACTCTTCTCCCAGCCAAGACGGGTCCCTAAAGCTTTTCTGTGTTTAGTTTCATTTTATTGCTCTTTTCACTTATTGCCATCATTTTGTATATTGTTTTTCTTATTCTGCTGATGTCATTTGTCTGTCTGAATTCTTTATATTCATACTTCTACGGCACAATGAGATTATCCTTTTTTTTTTTTTTTTTGACCTTCTTGGAGAACATACCTACTTCTAGGATCTGTTGTTGCAAGGCAATGGTGTCAATATTGAATTTTGTCACTTATAATTATCTGTCTCAAAAAGCAATACATGACAGTTTTAAGTTACATCTCTCCCGTTGTTAGAGGTTTTAAACCGTATTTTGATGGTTGTTAACACTTTCAGTTTTTCCTTTTCATTGCTGCCTATTTATATCCTTTGTCCACTTACCCGTAAATGGAAATAATAACAGCACCTGCCTCCTAGGGTTGTCGTGAGGATCAAATGAGGTTATCATTATAAGGTGATTAGCTTAGTGCCTTTTCTGCAGTAAGTGATGAAGTTCCAAGAAGATCAGGACCCCAAAATACGGCCGGTCCGGGTCTTGCTCGACCTAATTGGGTCACCTCTTAAGGAGCCTAAGCATTTGTGGTGCTTGTATTCACAAGCGGGCCAGATAGAATCTCAGCTAGACAGAGTCTGAGCTGGATTGAATCTGAGTGCCTTCATGGAGGCAAGGTGGGACTTAAATACAGAAAAGAGTAGAGGACGGATGGGGGGTGGGAGTGGGGGTGGTCTGTAGTCTAGAGTGATGGGGGAAGAAGTTCAGGAAGGGCCTTCAAGGAGGATCAAAGGCTGGAAACAACTGGAGGTAATCAACAAACATCAGACCAGGGGGTGCCTAGGTAGGAAGCAGGTAGGGCAATCAAGAGGTAACCAACAGTGGTCACAGATTTGAGTATGAAAGGCCAGATTCTGTGAGGGGATACTGGGAGAGCTCAATTTGAGTATGAAAAGTCAGTTTAAGTAAGGAGATTCCAGGGGAGCTCAAGGAAGTTCCCAGAGTCTGAACCCCATCAGTAAGCACTACGTAAATGTTGGCCATTATGACTATCAACTAGTAGGAAGTAGATCTTATTTTCCAGTCCATGTAATTCAGACTCCTCATAGATGCCTTTTCTTTTAGAATTTATTTAAGTTCTGTAGAATTCTGTAGAAAATTTATTTTCTGTAGATAAAACAATATGGGGAAGACTTTCCAAGTTCTACCCTTGATAACATTTAGTCAGTGATTCCTATAAAAGAAGGACAGGAAAGAGAATGATGGTGCTTTTCTTAACATGAGGGCAATGGAAAAACAGTCAGCAAGTATTTATTCAACGTTTACTATTGTGCCAGGTTCTTTTCTGTGAATTCAAATACAGTCAATGAGAATACAAAGAAAAATAGTCCCTGTCCTCGAGGACTTTACATCTCCGGGGAGAAGTTAGCACAGTGGAAGCTGAAAAGGCAGGAGGAGAAGACAAAAAGGGGGGAAAAGTACTTGATTCAGGGGTCTTGATTGAGGAAGTCCAGTCTAGATGGGACAGCATTATAGCCTGAACAGGAATGTAGATATCTTTGTCTTGAGCCTCCTCTTTAAATTAGAGGTTCTGGGAGGAGTCAGCCAATCAGAAGGTAAAGACCTTCTGGGCAGAGGATACTTCCAACGGGATAAGTCCTTTGGGGTTGGAGTGAATATCCAGAGCATAGAGGTGCCTGTGGCATAGTAGGCGAATTCCTTTGGAGATGAGTCAGCATTGCATTTGTTCTGCAACTTCTTTACCCAGTTTGCAGAAAACATAGTCTGCTTTATTCACTTTATGTTCTGAGGTAACAGTCAGGACTATTTAGTCTTCTTCTGGCCATACCTTTGAGTAATGCATTATCAAATAACAGGAAATAAAATGTATATGTCTAACCTTGTTTTCAGGATTTGGTACTTTTTCAAGCATGTTTTTATTTGATCACTGTGGTTACTCCAATACAACACTCCTACATGCCTCATTAGATAATTTTCATGGGTCACTGTGATAAAAAAAAAAAATAATCCTGTAAAGGCCAATTTTCTGGTGATTAGCTTCTCTAAACTTAGTTATGAGAAGACAGGAGACATTTAGTACTTCACAGGGCCTCTTCCATAAGCATTTCTGACTTAAGAACATACTGCCACATCATAGTGAAGCCCTGGAGTGAGACTTTACTGGAACACATGTTTAGGATATTTTTTTAAATCAACACCCTTTTTTTTTTTAATCAACCCAAGATAACAAATTCTTATTTACTTTATAAAGTTATATATTTCCTAATTTTTTTGTTAGGTTAAATGTACATATTTTTCTTTTACATCGTTTCCTTTCATAGCCCTAACTCAGTTCCTGGAAACTATTGAAAAGCATTAGGAAAACTGAATGGTTTATAAAGGTTATAGGGGTAGGAGAAAAGGAGAACTTGGTACCAAAGAGGGTCCATGTTGTAAAGGACAAAAACTGTCAAGAGTTCCACAAAATTTAACAGCATCTTTGTTTTCCATATTATCAGCTCTGGTTAGGAATGGGTAGATATATAAAGCATAATTGTGAGAAATGAAGATGGAATACAGATTTTTTTTTCTGGTTAATGAACTTTAGTTAAAAGAAATTTGAAAAACTGAGTACTGTCAAAATTGACACTTTTATTTTGAGATTTTGAAATATACTTGATCATTTTTCCAGATTTTAGTAGCAGGAATTTAGTAATAAAGTTTTTCCCAAGTCAGATTCATAGAGGCATCTAACTTATTTAGTTCAATTGAATACTTATAGCAACATATGTACTTGACTTTAAAAAAATCAAGCATCCAGGAGAGATTTTCCCCCCACAATATTACATATTAAGTATAAGTGGCATTATTTTAGTGTTTTTCCCAAACAACTTTTTGGTTCAGATTTTTAGTTGTGTGTATATATTTTGCATTATATTTATGTTTCCTTTTTTTCTTTGTAATTTTTTTAAAATATAATTTATTTTTCAGTTCTTAATATTCACTTCCACAAGAATTTAAATTCAAAATTTTCTCCCCATCTCTGCCCACCCCCTACCCCAGGACAGCATGCACCCCATGCACCCCTTCCTCCAGTCTGCCCTCCCTTCTGTTACCCACTCTTCTTCCATCCCCCTTCCCCTCTGTTTTCCTGTAAGGCAAAATAGATTTTTATACTTCATTGCCTGTATAGTTTAATTTCCAGTTGCATTCTAAAAATTTTTTTAGTATTCATTCTTAAAGCTTTGAGTTCTATATTCTCTCCCTCCCTCCCTCCCTCCCCACCTACCCTCATTGAGAAAATAAGCAATTCAATAGAGTTCATATACGTGTAACAGTGCAAAGCACTTCCATACTAGTAATGCTGTAAAAGACTAAGCACATTTCCCTCTGTCCTATCCTGCCCCTCGTTTCTTCCATTCCCTCCCTTAATCTGTCTTCCCACAATAGTGTTTGCTTCTGATTATCCCTTTTCCCAATTTGCTGTCCATTCTGTTATCTTCTCTCTCCTATCCCCTTCCCACTTGCCTTCCTGCAGGGTAAAATAGATTTCCATATACAGTTGAATGTATGTTATTCCCTTCTTAAGCCAAATCCCATGAAAGTAAGGCTCAATTATTTCCTTTCATCTTCCTCCTCTTCCCCTCCATTGTAGAAGCTCTTTCTTCCCTCTTGTATGTGAGATGATCTGCTACATTCTACCTCTCCCTTTCTCTTACTCCTAGTACATTTCATTCAACAGTAAATTTTATTTTTTTTAGGTAATCTCCCTTCATATTCAGCTCACCCTGTGCCCTCTGTCTTTGTGTACATACACACACACACATATATACACATATACATACATATACATGCATATTTAATGAGTTCCTTAAGGCTTCTCTTTCCTGTTTACCCTTTCATGTTTCTCTTGATTCTTGTATTTGAAACAAATACAAAAACAAGAAATTCAGCTCTGGTGTTTTCAACCAGAATGCTTGTAAGTCCTCTGTTTCATTGAAATTCCTTTTTTTCCCTGAAGTATTATACTCAGTTTTGCTGGGTAGGTGATTCTTGATTTTAATCCTAGCTCCTTTGACCTCTGAAATATATTCCAAGCCCTTCGATCCCTTAGTGTAGAAGCTACTAAATACTATGTTATTCTGATTGTATTCCTACCATATTGAATTGTTTCTTTCTGATCGTTTGTAATATTTTCTCCTTGACCTGGGAACTCCGGAATTTGGTTGCAATGTTCCTAGGAGTTTTCTTTTGTATAGCTTAATTTCTTTGAGGAGGTGATTGGTGAATTCTTTCCATTTCTATTTTACCTTCTGGGTCTAGAATATCAGGGCAGTTTTCCTTGATAATTTCTTGGAAGATGGGTCTAGGCTCTTCTTTTGATCATGATTTTCAGGTAGACCAGCAGTTTCAAATTGTCTCTCCTGGATCTGTTTTCCAGGTCACTTGTTTCTCCAGCGAGGTATGTCACGTTGTCTTTGGTTTTGTTTTATAATTTCTTGGTTTCTCATTAAATCATTGGCTTCCATCTGCTCCATAAGAAAACAGTTTTCTTCAGTGAACTTTTGAACCTCCTTTTCCATTTGGCATTTTTCTCTTTATTGGCTTTTTGGACCTCTTTTACCATTTGGGTTAGTCTATTTTTAAAGGTGTTATTTTCTTCAACATTTTTTTGGGTCTCCTTTAGCAAGCTGTTGACCCACTTTTCATGATTTTCTTGCATCACTCTCATTTCTCTTTCCAATTTTTCCTCCACCTCTCTTACTTTATTTTCAAAATCCTTTTTGAGCTCTTCCACAGTCTGAGACCATTACATTTTTTTTTTTTATAGAGGTTTTGGATGTAAAAGCCTTGACTTTGATGTCTTCCTCTGATGGTATGCTTTGTTCTTCCTCATCTGAAAAGATAGAAGAAAATACCTTTTCACCAAGAAAGTAACCTTCTGTAGTCTTATAGCCCTTTTTAAGGCATTTTCCCAGGCAATTACTTGACTTTTGTGTCCTTTGTCAAGTGGAGGGTATACTCTAAGGACCTGTAAGTTCTCAGTTCCTCCAAAGTGGCACTATCAGACAAGAGGAGTTTACTTCTCTCCTGGCCTGTGCTCTGATCTGGGAGCAACCACAAGCACTCTTTTCTGCCCAGGATCTGCAAGTAGGATTCCCTCTCCAGAGCTTCTACCAGCTCCATCACACCAGTGCTCCTCCTCACCCCAGGACCACCACTCAGGACTGAGACCTAGATCAGCAGCTGGATTCCTCTATAGTCTTTAGGCCCAGGGCTCCAGAAGTGGATGCTGTTGCCACATTGGGGGAGGGGCTGGGGTCAGACCCCACACCCTCTCACCTAGGTGAAAGAGCTTTCTCACTGACCTTTGAAGCTGTTTTTAGGTTGACAAATCTAGGATCTGCAGCTGCTCCCCATGATTCTGTGCCCTGAAGGCTACTCCATTATGGTTCAGGCTGATGAGCTGTGCTCCACTCCTAGCCTAGTGAGATAGAACTTTCCTTTCGGCCTTCCAGGCTGTCTTGGGCTGGAAATCTCTTTCCTTCTTGTTGTTTTGTGGCTTCTGCTGCTTTAGAATTTTTTTAGTCTTTTTTTACAGGTATTTTATGGGCTATCCTGTTTTTGTTTTCTTAAACATAAATGGTTTTCATAAACATAAATTTATATGCTCAAGTGTGAAGCTTTAGCATAATATTTTAACTTTCTACTTGAGACTTATGTAATTGAAATGATCAACTAATATCAGGTTTTGGGGAAGATTAGATGATGTAGCTATTGTGTTCCTTACAGCTTTTAACATGTCAAGGGTATGGATGAATGAGACAAAAATCAGAGGCAGAATATATTACCATTCCCTGTAATCCAATAAACACCTCACATGCATTACCAGAGCTTAATAAAGAAATAATTTTGTCATTTCATTGTATTTCTTTGTATTTTTTGCTTCTGATATCAGACATTTTGTTGGCAAATTTATTCCAAAACTCAAAATCATTTGTTTTAAGGGAAAGGAGCTTGATTATTTTATGGATAAAGGTCAAAGTAAAGGAGGACAAGATTCTAAAGAGTACTAGAACTTTCCATAAAAAACTTGGTTCTGCCATGCTACAGAAACCCTTATTATATAGCTGCCTGTTAGTTAAAAGGTTATAAATCTCTGAAGAATAATAGAACTTGATAAGAATTTCTTAGTCACCAATAATTTACTCATATTTTAAGAGGTAGTAGTGATTCCTATTCTCAGTAATTTATTTCATTTATAAATATTTTTTTCTTGCAGCTGATTCAACTGGTACCCATTCTCTTTATACAACATACAAAGACTATGAAATCATGTTCCATGTGTCTACTCTGCTGCCATATACACCTAACAACAAGCAACAGGTAGGACACCAGTGCTATTTACATCTCCCATGTTTCATTTCCCCAAAAGCCTAAGTGGCAGAATCTCAAAATATCAAACCAGAATTTAATGTTGCACCTGTCACAGCAGCAGGAAGCATTCTACTTTGTGGAAGTAAGGACTAGCAAACGAGCTAAAAACAAGAGAAGAGACAAATTCTAGGTTAACAACCAGGCGGGTAGCTTTGTGAATTAATTATTTGCTTTTCACCCATGGGGATTGAGGTTTCCATAAAATCAGAAGAGAACAAGTTGAAATAATGGTGATTATGTCTCTGCGGGATTTTAAAGAACATGTATGTGTGGGTGATGTTTCATCTCAGGAAGCCTAAGTACAAAAATCAAGACAATCTAATGTTTCCTTACAAATTGCAGAGCAGGTTTAAAGAGAAATAAAAATAAATGGCTAATGGAAGTAAGTCTTGTTCTTTGTTATAAGTATTCATCTGCTAATAAAAGTGAACCTTTACCCAGAATCTAGTTGTGAGGGAAGGCATGTGATTGTGTATAAGCAGTTGAAAATCTGTGGTATCCAAGTTGGAATACAGAGATATCATTGGTCAAGAGTCATATCCTTTCAACAGATGTTATAAATTCCAGCCATGGTACAGTTTTACAAATACTTAAAATGCCGTTTTTGTTAACCAAAATTATCACCCTACCTCCAGCTCCTTGTATGAAAAGCTCATAGTTTTAAAATATTTAGTCTGAATACTGTTATTCAGGGCCTTTCTCTTAAGCAAGAAATTTAAAGAAGAAAATCTGTTTAAGAGTTAGACAAATAGATCTTTATGATTTACATAATACTTCTATCACAATGACCTTATGAGATGGGTACTGCAAATATTATTTCCATTTTGCAGATTAGAAAACTGAGGCTTAGATGGGTTATGATATGGCCAGGGTCACAGAGTGGTACTCACCCTTCCTCTGAGTCCTGTGTTCTTTCTAATCTGTGCCTCTTCTTTATGATTCTATTTCTTTTTTAAAAATCTTATTTTTATTGATACCTTTTATACTTCACATTTTTTTCTGTAACTATCTTTTCCCTTCCCCTACCCAGTATGCCCCTCTTTGTAACACACATATTAAAAGGGAGAAATAGTAATTGAGCAAACAAGGACCATTTTTGAGATATACCATGCTCCACATCCATAAATCTCTACCCCTCCAGTGAAGAGAAGGTGCATTTTCTTATCTCCTCACCAGGACCCAAGATGAGTGTTATGATTACACAGCATTTAGTTTCTCTCTTTTTGTCCTCCCCTTCCCCCCTCCCTTTTACATTATTTTACTCTTTACCAGTTTTCAAATTTCTTTTTAATTATACTTTTTAAATTGAGTTTTTTTTAAATCCTAGTTTCACTTATTTTACCCTTTTCATGGTATATATTTTCTCATTTCCATTACTTTATTCTAAGAGCCAGTTGGCACTTCAGAAACAAAAAGTAAACCTTGACTTTTCTTCAAATTTAAGATAAAATATTATGTCCGTATAACAGAATTTAGAAAAAGAGAAAGTAATTAGTATTCTGGATATTCAGAAATAGAACTGTGGCCTAATATGTTAATGAGCTTTTGTCTACAGGAAAAGAGTTCTTTATCAGGTATTTATACTGGCATTCCTAATTATTTTATGTAGTAAAAAGAACACTTTTTTGGTGAGGGGAAGGTTAGTTATTGTAGGAATTTACTCTTCAAAAATGTCTTTGAAAGAGTTTAATATTGTGTTTAATTCTAAGTACTATCAGATGGATAATTTTCTGTCTGTTAAGAAAGAAGATGACATGTTCTGTTGTGTATTTTCTAATGTTCCTTTTTATATCCTAAATAGATAACTTTTCCATACAAAACTTGGGTAGCAGTTTAGTCAGACACATGGTAAAACTATTAACAGATTTTTCTTCACTGTTGGAAAAAAGTGTATTATTGTTGATTTTTGCTTACATTGGAAGAAAGAATATTTCTAAGAGCATGTTGTAAACATGTTAATATTGTGTTCAGTTGACCTAAGATTCTAACTAGATTAGTACTTTTAAAGGTAAGACTTATCCTACAAATAATGTTAGTGTTGATTTGTTTAAATTTCCATTGAAATCTCTACTCTACTTTTAAGGATACAGTGACTTTTTAATAGTTGAAATTTTTGGGTCTTTTCAGTCTCCTAAATTTGAAATATGTTTATATCCTGATTGATTCTCGGTTTCAGGATCCATGTTTCTCCCAGCAGGTTCCAACTACAGTTCACTGATAATTCTAATGTATTCTTTGAATGCCTTGATTTAAGCAAAGAAAATTGTTTTATGGTATGTTTTGTTGAAATAATAATAAGCTACATAATATGAGTTTACTCGCCTGAGTTTTTTTTTTCTTTTTAAAGTATACTATAGTGGGGTTTTCCTTTTTTGTTTTTTAATTAAAGGTTACAAAAAGCCAGACCATTCTAGGAGAATGTTGAAACACTTAATAAGAAGGACAATTTTTGAAACCTAGTCTCTAATTTTTTGTTTTGTTTTTTTTAATTTGAATGCTGTCACTCAAAAAAGACTTTTTTTCTGTGAAGCAGCATATAGCCTTTCGAAGCAGTTTTCATCATAATTATAAGAACTATTTAAGCTTGAAATTTAGCCTATTTCAAAATTGTTCTATCATTCCAGAATGTTATTAATTTCTATGTCATTAGCTTGCATTACTAAAACTGTATTTTAAATTGCCCTAGCAGAGTTTTTTTTTTTGATGAATCTAACTAAACCAGCATGTAAATTATATTGTAATTGCTTTAGTAGTTTCATCATTAAGAATCTTCCCCCTCTCAGTCTCTTCCTTATGTGAGAACTAAAGCTATTGATATGAAAAACTGGTATTTAGATGTGCTGGAATATTGTCTTTAATACATCCAAGACTGGCTTAAAATTCCTGTGCATTCTCTGAAAGTGTCAGAATTTCCTTTTCTCATTTCCTTTAATTTAGCAAAGTATAAAGCAAAAGAAAATTTTGGTAGTAGCTATTGGATTTCCTTAATGTTAGTAATCTGTAATTAATTTTTTAATATAGAAAAGAAAGTGGATAAAAAGATAGCCTCAGTGAAAATATTTTCCTGTTTTCTTTTTTAGCTCCTACGAAAGAGGCACATTGGAAATGATATTGTAACGATAGTTTTTCAAGAACCTGGAGCCCAGCCGTTCAGCCCGAAGAACATTCGTTCTCACTTCCAGCATGTTTTTGTCATTGTCCGAGTTCATAATCCCTGCACTGACAGTGTCTGTTACAGGTAGCTGTTACCACTGCATCAGTGAGGGAATGGATGGAAATTGGCTAATAGTTGGACACAAGGTGTCCTTGTCCAGGCTTACTACCTGAAATGGGATATTCTGTCTGTTACTGTTCGTTGTTTGTATCGTTAGCTAGTTCTTGTGAGTAACAAAGCTCATTCTTAGATATAATATAGTGGCATCACTGTACTCTCTGTATTTGTTGGTTTGGACACCTGCTCTTCCATTTGGACCTTCTTTTTGGGTATTGTACTTCACTTACACCATCTAGTTTAACAAAGAGCTAATTGTTCATATTGCTAATTTTATTTTGCCTTTAAAAAGTTAGGGAAAAGGCATGATATATAGAAGAGGGGTATTTTTCTAAAGAAATTTTAAATCTTCCCAAAGCTATCACGTAGACCTTTAATTCAGTCTGTACATTTCTGTAAGTTATATTAGAGATACTGTATTATTGTGCCATATTAAAAGTTGACAATATACTCATAATTTCATAATTAAACAACAGCTAATCAGTCCATGAGTGCCATGTTTTAGGTATATATCTCTGGCGGTCTTTATAGAATGCACCCCAAATTGTTGCCCTTTTGACATGTGCAAGAAAGTCAAGGGATGGTAGTTACTTTTAAAATATGGAGTTTGGGGTTCAGTTATTTCAGGATAGTTAGAGTGGATATTGAAGGAGAGAGATGGCAAATGGGAGAAATGAGGAGGAGCTGAACAAAAACGAAGTTTGAGGTGGTGATGAGAAGACTCAAATTTTGAAAATACTTTTATCTTCTCCTGTTCTTTTCACTTGTCATCTCCCTAAGCTTGACACTTTGGCCCTTGGTTACTTTTAAATAATAGCTGTCCCCCAAATAGCCAACTATTCAAAAAGGTGTACAAAACAGAGTTGCATCTGGTGGTAATTGTTTTTTCAGTCAGATCCATTTCCATATCTTTCCTGCAAGGACTTTTCAATAAACTAAAGCTCTCTCTTCAATGTCTTACAAGTTTATTTCTCTTTTGATACATGTTGTTTTTTCCTCAGTGGAATATAAGTTTCTTGAGGCTGGGGACTGGGTTTTTTTTTGTCTCTTTATCCCAAGCATCTCTCATGATGCCTTGAACATAGAAATGCTTATTAAATGTTTGTTGAATTAAAAATACATAAAAGTATAATCTCTTGAGGCCTTGAGTTAATGTATTATATATATAAAAATGGAAATATCAGTCAAATGTTAGAGCCCTCCAAAATATGAAAATATAAGGTGTCTGTAACCCACTGGATCCTAGATATAATGCAGGGCAAAGTATAATCCTGGTAACAAAGGGAGAAAAATCAATTACAACTTGCTTCGAAGTCTTCTTCCTCCTACTATTTCATTTGCCATTCTGTTACAATTACTATAGTAATTTAAAGGACAGAGAAGTCACTATGAGCTTGTCCAATTATTAAAGAATTTGTGATAGAAAAAAAGACGAGCTGAATTTTGAAGTCTGAACTGGTAGAGAGGAAGGGGAAGAGCATTCTTTTTAGTGTATGAATTTAGATCAGAGGAAACATGTGTGGCTAGAGATTCAGGTGCAGAAAATGAAGTTCGTATAACCTTACAGAGGTCATGCTTATCAGTTTTTCAGATGACTATTGACAGGAGGAATACATGGTAACATTAGCTGACATAGTAGGGAATAAAACAGGGTTAAAAGTCCTATATTTAGATTGAAATAATGAACTGTGCCAGTACAAAATGGGAGGGGAGGAGATGAAGTAGATAAGTCTACATGTTTATTTTTAAAAAGAAAAGGATCCTTGGGGTTTTAGTAATCTGGCAGCTGGGTATGTTTAAGCAATAGGCTATTGGAGCAAAAAGCATCAGGGCAGCATCAGGTTGCATTCGTAGAAATAATGTCCAAAAATTTTAAATGATCATCTTCCCATAGTCTACGTAAGTCAGGTTACATCCAGAGTGCTGTATGTTTTTCTATCTTCTCTCATGTTCTTTTCCCTCAGCAATGAGGCATGGAGAAAGCTGAAATACTATACTACTGGTCTCTCAGATTTTCTCTCCTTTGTATACATTATTTAAAATAGCTCCCCATTGACTTCCTGATTCCTGAAATTCATACATTGCCTGTTAATTTACATAGAAACATTGAACACTACATTTAAGAGTTTTCTGAAAGAGTACACAGAACAAATTATCAGCCTTCATTCAGTGCCTTCCTTCTTGTTAATTTATTAGGTTAGCTCGATTAGTTGGAAGAGTCTTAAGGGAATGAAACAGATGACAGATTATATTAGGGGAGGTGAGTGAGGAAGAGCATGAAATCAAGGGGTATTTTCTGGAGAAGTCATGCCCCCAACAGAAATACTATTCCTTATGTTTAAAGGCCTTGGGTGGACAGTGGATGGACTGCTCAGGCAAGGGAAAGGGGCTCAACAAGGGAGGCAGAGGAAATGACTTAGGGCTTCTTCATAATTTTCCTTGCGCTTTTCCATGCTTTCATGACTAATTCCTCCCTCTTATTGGAAAGATCTGCACTTGGACTTTAAAATTTATAATAGATCCCCCCAGGCTCTAGTACACTACTACCTCCTGTTAATTTTGTACATATTATACAAATGTATATGTTGTAAAAAGGTACATATGTATACGTACACAATGTATTTTTCCACTGTAAAGCTTAGTTAAGCATGCTTAATAAATATTAGTGATTGGTGGAAAATAAGATATTGCCATAACCCTATGACAGCCTCAGAATACTTTTTAATCTATAGGATAAATGAAATAAATACGGAATTTGGAAATATTTAATCCAGTCTGAGTTGGATGGTCATTTGAATTTAGCAACTGCTGATAAATAATTGAATCCATTTTCCATAAACAAGGTTAATTCAGCTAATTTTGTACATTTTGTACCCTGAGGAATTTTTGTACCATTGGGAGAAAACTTGACCTATTCCAGTTGTCATTGAGAAGTCTCTTCTTTTGAAGATCTTGGCAAATCAGGGTGTAAGGTGAAATTAAAATAATTCAAAAGAACTAATAAGACTGAAACATTAGTCCTTGATTTCCATCACAGAAGAAAGTCTTGAGAAACACAGGTAGTCAAATACCCCTCTTGAGTAATAGCTGTAGAGTTCACTTACACTCACTTCATTTGTTTATCTTCACTCGATCCATAGCTGTTTCAGCTAATTCCACTATGATTTTTCCTTCAGTGATGGCTGTGGGGGCAGGGCTTAGAAGGAGGGCTGGCAGTATCTATAGTCAAGAGCACAGGAACAGGCCTGACCTTAGCATCTACCGAATAATAAGGTCATCTTTTATTAACTAGCACAAGTGAGTTAGAAGTCTTTAAATGTTGGTCTGAGTTTAGGTTTTCTATGAGTAGGGAGTAATTTGTGTTTCTTGAACATGGAAATGGCATGATGAAAACCTGGTTTTAAGAAAAATGAATCTGGTAACAGGATATGGTAATAGAAGGAAACTAGAAGCAGAAAAATGAGTTAGGAGATCTGGGTGGATGAACACTTTGACTTGTGTAGACATATACTTAAATATGCTACAAAGAATTAATACAGGGGAAAAATAATTCATTGATTATGGAGGTCATTTTGAATTATGTGAATTATAGCTATAACAATTCATCTATCTGAAAGTTACTTAAATAGCAACCTCAACTGCCTAGAGCAGCTAAAGAATTACCATGTAAGCAAGGCCAGGCAAAATGGATGTCATCAAGGCCATGCCCTAAAGGTCACAAAATTTTACCTAATGGAAAAAGAGTCTCATTTTGACCATATATAATCTAATTTTAGACAGACTTAAAATGAAATCGGTGGTTGTTCCCCAGCCAGTGGCAGAATAGAAGGCAACAAATTAGATGGGTAAGAGAAGGGATTGCACAGACAATTACAGTTTTGAGATGGGACAACCTAATATAACAAGAAAGAAGGCAGAAAAACTTGTGTATGTGTGTGTACCTGTGTATATATACCCACACAAGCATACTTATGTGTCTACACATACACATATATAACTGAGATTCACATAGATAAAATGCTATCCACATGCACACACTACTATATTAATAGTAGAACCAGAACTAGAATCCAATTTTCCTGATTCTTGTTCAGTGGTTTTTATGTTTAGCTTAGACAAGTCATGATTATCAAGAATTCTGAATGGGTAGCAACCAGATTAATGAAGTACTATTACCAATATTGGAAAATTTGAAAATCAAATTAATCTTCATTGGGCCGTCTAAATTCCAAATAACAAAGATACTCCATAATACCATAAAATTGTATTATTTTTAGAAAAATTTCTAGATCATCCTCTATTCATTTTCTTGCTGAATTTATTTTTTATGTTAAAAATCTGAGTTTGGTTATCATCTACCTAAAATAGTGAATCATAAATAATCATATGCTAAAGGCTCAGGTTATTTCTTCCTTTCATTACAAGGCATTGTAATTATCAATAGGTTTTTATTACATGAAATAATCATCTTTTTCTAATGTTCTAATAACAAATAGACTTTAGAAAGCCATTGAATTTGAAGACTTGAGAAACAGATAGTGTGATGATTTTTATGCTAGTGTTCCCTCCTGAGTGTTTTGTTTTAATATTATTTTTTAATAAAATCACATCTGCTTCTTAGGAGGGAAAACCAAATTGATGAGGAGATGATGTTATTAATTTCAATAGGAGACATTAAATCATTCTGTGTGCTAGAATTTTACCTTTTTTATCGTGGCAGCATAGATTTGAATGTCTTCTTACACATGGATTTTTAAATGGTCAGTCATGGAATTTTAGAACTAGAAGGGACCTTTGATGTTATCTATTGCAATTCTTTTATTTTAAAGTTAAGGAAACTGAAACTGAGAGACTTTGATTCAGAGCACAGTACTTGAGTAAGCATTTGATTTATGACAAAAAGAATTTGTTTTTTAACTAAATAGATGAATAAAGAAGAAACAAAAGGGTAGACTACTGCTCCGGGCAAAAGTACTTGACTCATTTTTCTTCTGTTCTCTTTGCGAGTAATCTTTGTACTAGAAAGGACAGTACAAAAATAGCTAATAGAGAACAGAAAACCCAAGAAAAATATACAGGAAGAGAGACCCTAATAGTCCTTAATGACTTCAAGGCAACAGCCTCAAGAAAATACAAAATTGGCAAGTGAGGTTGTTGAGACCCAGTCACTCATTTTTGAGATATTACAGAGGATATGATGGGGGTCAGGGGGAAAGGAAGTCTTCCTGAACTGGAGAATGACAAAGGGCTTGCTTTTGGAAAAGGAAAAGAGTGGAATACATAAACTGCAGACAAAGGAACTTCAATTTTGGGGAAAATTCTAGCACACTGTGGTATAGTTGTTGATTTTTTTAACCTTGTTGGTCAAGTGACATTTATTTTTTTCTTGTAAATAGTATTTCATTTTTTCCAATTACATGTAAAGATAGTTTTCAGGATTCATTTTTTATGAGATTTTTAGTTTCAAATCTTTTCTCCCTCCTTTCTATCCCCCCTCCCCAAGATGACAAGGATTCTGATATTTGTTACACATGTGCAATCATGTAAACATATTTCCACATTAGTCATATTGTAAAAGAAGAAGCAGAACAAAAAAGAAAGCCACAAAGAAAAAGTGAAAATAGTATACTTCAATCAGCATTCAGACTCCATAGTTTTCTCTCTGGATATAGGTTTAGCATTTCACTTGCTATAAAAATTGTTTCCCAGATTTCTGCTTTCCTTCTAATCTTGGTTGTGTTGGCTTAGTTTGTGCAAAAGCATTTTAATTTAATATAATCAAAATTATCCATTTTGCATTTCATAATGTTCTCTATCTCATTTGGTCATGAATTCTTCCCTTCTCCATAGATCTGATTAGTAAACTATTCCTTACTTTCCTAATTTGCTTATGGTATCATCCTTTATTTCTAAATCATGTGCCTATTTTGACCTTATTTTGGTGTACAGTGTGAGATGTTGGTCTATGCCTAGTTTCTGCCATACTATTTTCCAGTTTTCCCAGCAGTTTTTGTCAAATAGTGAGCTCTTATCCCAGAAGCTGGAGTCTTTAGGTTTTTCAAGCAGTACATTACTATAGCTATGTACTTCTATTTGTGTACCTAGTCTGTTCCACTGATTCACAAGTCTGTTTTCTTAGCCTGTACCAAATAGTTTTGATAATTGCTACTTTATAATACAGTTTTAGATCTGGTATGGCTAGGCCACCTTCCTTTGCATTTTTTTTTCATGAACGCCCTTGAAATTATTGACCTTTTGTTCTTCCAGATTTATTTTATTATTTTTTTCTACTAGCACACTGTTAAAGTGATGATTAGTTAACATCTAGAAGAAGTGATGCTCTTCAACATAGTTCCATTGAGAACATGTCATGACAAACTAAGTTCATATAGTACAGATAGAGTTTACAGGCATTTGACTAAGTCTTTCTTTCTTGTCTTATTCTTTTTGACAACATGGAGAGAAATGAGACAGAAGATGGTGCAGTTAGGTAGATTTAGAATTGGTTGACTGGCCCCACCATCTACAGCATAGTTATTAATGGATACAAAGCAGAATGTTAGGATATCTTTGGTGGAGTATGCCAGAGAGCTATCCTTGGCCAACGCTATTGTGTTGTTTTTTTTTTTAATTTATTTGGATAAAGCATAGAATGGGGAATGGAAGGAAAAAGAATGATCATTTATTAAGCACCAGAGACTGCTATTTATTAAGTGCCAGATACTATACTAAGTACTTTACATGAATTATCTCTTTTGAGCCTTACCGATATTATACTTATAAAATTTGCATATTACACAAAGCTAAGTGAAAAAGATGACACATCAGATGATGGAGCTGGAATCTGAAAAATACTGCTTTAAGCTAGACTGTTGAGCTGCACCTAACGGATGGAAATTTAATTGGGTAAATTTAAAGTTTTACACTTGGGCCCTAGAAAATCAACGTGACAAGTTCAAGTGTGTTTAGCAGTATGCCTGAAAAAGATTGATGTTTTAGTGGGCTATAAACTCAACATGAATTAACACTCTGAAGTTTCATCCAAAAGAGCATATATGATCATATACCTCATTAACAGAAGTCTTATTTATATACCTATATCTATGGATATATAGATATAGACATATATAGTATGTAGAATTAGGAAGATGCTAGTCTCACCATGTTCTGCCTTGACTAAACTATATTTGGAATAGCATCTTCATTTCTTGTTTGTTTTTCAGTTATTTCCAACTCTTTGCCACTCACTTTGGGATTTTCTTGACAGAGATACTGGAGTAGTTTGCCATTTCTTTTCCAGCTCATTGTACAAATGAGAAAATTGAGGCAAATAGGGTTAAATGACTTGTCCAGGGTCACACAGCTAATGAGTGTCTGAGATCACATTTGAACTCACGTCTTCCTGGCTCCAGAGCCAGTACTCTATCAACTGCACCACCTAGCTGCCCCTCTTCATTTCTGGGTACTGTATTTTACAAGGGGGCTTTGATAAGCTGGAGAATGTCTAGAGTAGGTCATTTTGGAAAGTGAGAGACCTCAAATTCAGTACCATTATTAGAATTGGTTAAAACACCTTTAGGTATTTAACTTAGTTTAGACTTAAGGAGGAACATACATGATAGTTTTCATTACAGCAGTTAAAATGCATTCACTTGTTCAGGCTCAAAGATTTAGGTTTAGGTTGTACCATACAGGTATTCTGAAGTCTCCTACAGCACCTGATCTGTGAAGTAAAATTATCTATGCTCACACATCTTGCTAGGGGTAGAACTTATCTCTTGACTTTGAGTTCAACATCAGAGTAAATTTTGTAGGACTGGGCATTCAAACCACATTGTTCTTTGTTAACCGGAAATGCTGCTTTTCTATTAATTAGTCCTTTAAAACTGAACTGTAAATTCTTAAGGAACTTTAAAACTGAACTGTAATTCTTAAGGAACTTTACCCTGATTTCTCTATTCAGGAAAAAAAAACAATACTTATACTTTTTTTCCATCATAAAGGGTTATTTTGATACTCTTTTAGACACAATCATTAAGTATTTTGAAATACTTGAGATAACACTGAGTATAATTAATAGAGACTTTTCTAATTTAAGGCTTAAGATTAAGGTTAAGGTTTGCTAGTGTGCAATTTATTATAGTGCCAGGAACATCCTTATTTATACTGAAGTGTTAGTCGTCATTCACTATCTTTATATGTGGAATATTCATTTTCCAGTAGTCAAAGCCAAGGTTACCTCAAGCAAATCTTTTAGTAATTTAAAATATTCAAACAAATCTATGCACGTTTCTGTGCATATAAATGCACATTTGTTTAAATACATATATAAAACATATAAAATCTCTATTTGAAATAGAAATCTGAAGACACTTTGGAAATTGCCTGAATGTCCATAGTAATGCATTAAATTTCTAAAAAGAATTATCTTTTATGACAGGTGCATACTTGACTATTTTTAATATAAGCAGTTAGATTCTGAGAAAAGTGTAAAAATGTTTTATATATTAGGGTCAGTGATTCCAGGCTTCTAAAATAAGACAGACAAACCTTGGTGAGAGAGTAAAGGAGGTCTTAGGACAAGATAGGAAGTTTTGGTTTTCCTTGTGTAATGTACATTATATTTCAGATAATTTCATTGCTTTTTCTTCTCTCTTTACTGTCCAATTCTTTTTTTTTCCTTTGCATTAGCCCTTCTCCCTCCACCCTCCTTTAAAAAAAAAAAAAGTACCCAATATTTTTTTCCTGGTATAATTGGTATAAATTTCATATTTCTTTCATCATGTGCACTTCTTAGACACTATTCCATTTGAATGAGACAAAACTTACAAACAGATTCTAGTAAATCAGACTGTTAAGGGCATTGGATAAAGGAAAACTTTATTCTCACAAATAAAACTTCTTTAGACTAATCATAATAGAAGGAGAAAATACGAACAAAATTATACAATATGTCAAAAACCTCTAAATCCTTGTTTTTATTAAGAAAACAGTAAAAGTAAATCAAGGTGATTTAATTAGTTATTCAGACTTCAGATCTTCATGATAATTAATTGAAATTTTTAGCCTCCAAAAATGATTTTTCCATTTCATTTACCTCATGTAGCTTTTGTTGTTGTTGGTTAAACTACATTTTGTGAATTTTTCTTTTAAAAAGTTTTATTGAAACCTTTTGTTTTTACATCAGTGATATATAAATACATGTGTGCACACGCACACACACACACACACACACACACGCACACACACACAAACACAAACTTAATCCACAATCAACCATTTACATTTTTTTCCAAGAATTACAATGCCACTCTAGTGTCTGTGTAAGCACTACACTTTATACTTGAAGAGAGACTCTGTGTGTGCGTGTGTGTGTGTGTGTGTACATATATGTGTACTTGGAGTATTACTGGCAATAATATTCTCTTATATAAATAGTCACTATATTATTCAAGATTAAATCTTTTATGCAAAATATCACACATGTTTCATGTCTCTCTTTTTAGTTTACTTTTCAGTAAAGGAAGTGCCCTCATTTTAATAAGACTGTAGAGTGAGAAATAAAACTTCACACCGTGATAGTGTTGGGAAATATTGTTAGATACCATTTTTATTTTTGTATTCAGCAGAAATGTGTATTTTCTCTGGTAAAAAAAAAAGAAGTGCATAAGAAGCATTGTGGTATAGTGGATTGAGAACCAGCCTCAAAAGGAAGAAGACCTGAGCTAAGAACTTAACCTCTGACGCCCACTGGCCAAAGCCCCTCAGGGCTCCAGACAACTCTCTTAAGAGAACAAGTTGCAGAGTGGGTGTCAACCTGCATTAATAGTAGAGTTTCCTTCTGGGAGGTCTTTATGTACCTTTGAAGTCACAGGTCCTCTTCCTAGAAAAATGGACAATATGTTACTTGTAATCTGGTAAGAGATTAAAACATCAATTACCGTAAGTGTGCTCTTATTTAAGCCATTAAAGCAGAGAAATTTAGTCATATTGGCAAAAACCTTTTTTCTCTTTTTGTTTGCTTTTCTTTCAGTGTGGCTGTAACCAGGTCCAGAGATGTGCCATCCTTTGGACCACCAATCCCCAAAGGAGTCACTTTCCCTAAGTCAAATGTGTTCAGGGACTTCCTTTTGGCCAAAGTTATTAATGCGGAGAATGCTGCTCATAAGTCTGAGAAGTTCCGTGCCATGGCTACCCGGACCCGCCAGGAGTACTTAAAAGATTTAGCAGAAAAGAATGTAACCAATACTCCCATTGATCCTTCTGGCAAATTCCCCTTTATCTCTCTTGCCTCCAAGAAAAAAGAGAAATCCAAACCTTACCCTGGAGCAGAGTTCAGTAGCATGGGTGCCATTGTGTGGAGTGTCCATGCCAAAGACTACAATAAAGCTATGGAGATAGACTGCCTTCTGGGCATCTCCAATGAGTTCATAGTCCTCATTGAACAAGAGACAAAGAGTGTGGTGTTCAATTGTTCCTGCAGGGATGTAATAGGGTGGACTTCAACTGACACCAGCATCAAAATCTTCTATGAGAGAGGGGAATGCGTTTCTGTGGAGAGCTTCAACAACAACAGTGAGGATATCAAAGAGATTGTCAAAAGGTTACAGGTGAGCCGTTTCTCCTGGGTTTTGGAGTGGCTGAAATTCTGCATTAGATAAAGCTCTGCCTCCAGTGGGAGACAAAAGTACTAAAACTTGCTCTGTGTTATTAGCTCATCTGAAAACTGTTGAATGATGTGATGAAGAAAACCTAGCATGCTCTCATCCTTCTTATCATTTTTTAGAAGAAAAGAAAATTAGAGGAGGATAAGTGAGCAGGACGCATTTATTATATTTCTGTGTTAGAAACCTGTTTGCGTGTGACACAATTCCCCTGTCATTCACCCAAGGATGCCAATCACCGTTACATAATTTTGGTTATTAGGGAATGGTCCTTTAATGGAGCATCTGCCTTCTGTCTTGAACTTTTACTACCTTCCAGATTCAAAATGAGTGTAGAAATTCAGATTATTAGTTAACTTTTCTGCCCTTGGTTCTCTCTGCTTCTCACCAGGCATGATCCCTAATTTTTCAGTGAAGACAGAGAGACCCCATTTTCTTAGTAGCTGGTGTATTTCCCAGTGCTTAGTAAATGTAGAGCAATTGAAGATAAAAGATCCATATTACCCTTCAGATAATTAACAATGAACAGAATTGATCGTCTCAATTATAACCTATTTTTGCATTCCTTTTTCCCCCTCAACTGAGTCCCTTCACTTCCTCAAAATGGTATCTTTTGTTTGTCTCTAGTTTGTGACTAAAGGATGTGAGTCAGTGGAGATGACCTTGCGGAGAAATGGGCTCGGACAGCTTGGCTTCCATGTCAACTATGAGGGCATTGTGGCAGATGTAGAACCCTATGGCTATGCCTGGCAGGCAGGACTGAGGCAAGGCAGCCGCCTAGTGGAAATCTGTAAAGTGGCCGTTGCCACCCTAAGCCATGAGCAAATGATTGACCTTCTGAGAACATCAGTCACAGTAAAAGTGGTCATTATACCACCCCATGATGATTGTACCCCAAGAAGGTAAGTCAGAGGCAACAACACAGCACCAATGGCTTCTGTTTTTAGAGCAAAGATAATCACAACTCTTTTTAGAAGAATTAAATGAGCAGGACCAAGAGAACAGTTTACATGACAGCAGCACTATAAAAACAACTCTGAAAGCCATAAGCAGTATGATTAGTACAACGACCATTCATGGTTCCAAAGGACTGATTATATTTTTGTGTGTGTGTGTGTGTGTGTGTGTAGAGAGAGAATGTGCACACACAGACTATATAGAGATTGTGTATGTGTGTGTGTGTAGACAGAGAGTATGTGTATATAGAGATTATGTGTGTATGTGTGCAGAGAGAGTATATGCACACACAGACTATAAAGAGATTGTGTGTGTGTGTAGAGATAATGTACACACAGACTATATAGAGATTTGTGTGTGTGTAGAGAGAGTATATGCACACATAGACTATATAGAGATTTTGTGTGTGTGTGTGTGTGTGTGTGTGTGTATATAGGCATGCATATTTGTGATAAGAAATTCACTTTTTTCTTTTTTTTTTTTTTAATAGAATGTTGGGGGGAAGTATGAAAAGGAGAGAGCATAGATTTCTGTTAAACTTTTTAAAAAAATAAGCAAGGGATCGGGTAGCTTGGTGGCACAGTGCATAAGAGCACCAGCCCTGGAGTCAGGAGGACCTGAGTTCAAATCCAGCCTCAGACAGTTACTAGCTGTGTGACCCTGAGCCAGTCACTTAACCTCTATTACCTCTTATTTCTTCTCTACCCCACTCTCCTCCAGCAAAATAAATATAGATGAGGAGTGATATAGGTGTGAAATGTTATGAACTTTTGGATGAGGTCACTGTGTTTTACTCAGCTGTTTTACTTTATTCCAAGAGAGAGCTCTTGAAGTGAGAATAATCTCTAAATTTTTTCATTGTAAAAGCTAACATCAGCAAAACTAAAAGTAGAGACACACAAACCCTCTGGGAAGTCATAAGAACCTGAGGAAGTCACTTGACCTCTGTGTTTTAAGTCAGAGGTGTCCAGCTCTCAATAAACAGTTTTAGTATCCTGCAGAGCTCTCAGATCCTGCCTAGACTACATAAAAGTGCTATTTCTGTTTATTTGACACCACTGCTTGAGGCCTCTGTCAGGTTATAAGCTGCAGATAAGGTTCTAGTACGCTGGTAGAGTAGAATGAGTTGGCTCACCTGGGAATTCCCTGTACTTATGAAATGTCATGTCCAGAACCCTCCCCTTTCCCCGTATATCTGAGTGTAATTTAGCTTTGGGGTTAGATAATAAAAACTGAGGGCAGGAGAGATTGGAGTGATTAATTGGGGAGAATTCCCAGATTTTAGACTCTAAAGTAGCTGTTATACTGGAGTCTGACTTAATTCATCCTTGAGTCCTCAGTCTCCTGTGAAATGAACCATGAAGATAACACGCTTTGAATGTATAATTTAAAAACATTCTGAATACTGTCAGACAGACATAATCATATGTCTCACTATTGCCTTCCATCACTGTCTAAATGTAAGAAAAAGGTTATTCTGACCCACCTCCTTCCCATGGAGAGCTGGGCTTGGCTCTTTCCAGTGTAATCCAATTATCTTTCATCACATCCACTAACAGCATTGGCTTGTAGTCAGCTGATTTCTCTTTGACTCCTTCACAGGTGTCAATGTACTGCTCCTATGAGGGGTACCTTAATGATCCTTAACCTGGGGAGCTGGGATCTGTGATTGTTGTTTTCTTCTTATATTTTGAATAACCGAATTTCAGTTTATCAAATTGGGTTTGTTTGTAATTGGTTTCGGTTGAAATTCTACTCATTTTATGCATTTAAAAACATTATTCTAAGAAAGGGTTCCTAGGGTTCACCAGACTGCTAAAGAGGGCCATGGGATTAACTGAAAAAAAAGGGAAGAACCCTGCTCTAGATTTTGTGCCTCTGTGCCACTGACCCCTTCCCAACACTGCTGGTCAAGTTAATTTTTAAAATTCAATTTCACATCCTCTTTGAACAAGACTTCTTGAATTAAATTTAATCAATTCTCTTTTTTGCTGTGAATTCCTTTGCCTCTGTCAGAGGTTTATTTCTTTTTAACCTCTTATTTTCAAAATCTGTCATTTCAGTTTTTCAGTATCAGGGGTTCTTAACTTTTTGTTTCATGGACCCCTTTGTCAAACCATGCTCAGAAAAGTCTTTTCAGTTTCATGAAATAAAATATTTGGTATTGCGAAGGAATCCAGAGATTGATAATGTGTGTGTGTGTGTGTGTGTGTGTGTGTGTGTGTGTGTGTATTCTTCCAAGTTTTACAGGTACCCTAAAATCTATGCACATCCTGCTTGGGGAGGGCTGTTTGTGAATTCCAGTTGAAAAACTTCTTGTTCTAGACTATCTTCTCTTAAGTCTTCTTAAGTCAACACAATGTTCCAAGTTTTCTTTTTCTCCATAAAACATTAATCCTAAATCTGCCACAAATATGCGTATTAGGAAATGGCTGCTTAAGGACTATACTATCATAGAATTTATGGGCTGTATGAGTGGTTTAACGGATAGAACACAGGAAACCCTAGGTTCCAATCCTGCCTCAAACTTTTACTGGCTGTGACACCCTGAGCAGATTACTTAACCTCTACATAAATATTCATATTATTTATTTATTTTAACAAATGGGTGATGGATGATGGTGAGGGATGTTAAAATGTGCTTCTGTTGCTTGGACCAAGAGTATGAATCAGGACTTTGTGCTCCTGACAAGATTTCAAGTAGTATTAACTACTAAATGTTGCTCTAATGTGAATTATGCCCTGATTTCAAAATAGAGTAGTGCTTCATTTATCCAGGGACACTGAGGAATAGAATGTTCCAAAAGACTACATTTTCTAAGTAACTTAAATAAACTGGGCCCTTCAAATGGCCTTAGTTATTTTAACTGTTTTAATAAAACCTATCTAAAATCTATTTCACGCTGTCATGCCTTAGTTAACAGAAGCTATTGAACATTATTATTCCCTTTTTAAAAATGAATGTGGAATATTAACAATATTAATTGTTGTACTCTGTTGTAAATATACTGATGCCTTAGTGGCTCCTGCTGAGATATGGGAAAGCTACTTCCTTTTAAACAAGCACACAAAAGCACTTTCTTTTCCATTAGTTTTTCTTTCATTTTATGGCTATTACCGGACTTACTTCATACACTTATAATTATTACTACTTCTAATTGGCCAGCTAGAAAGTTGGTCAGAAAATCAACCTTGTTTCAAATCAGCAGTCTTCCTCTTATACAAAGTAGAAAGTCAGTAGGTGCCTTGTGGTATTCATGAATGGGTTTTTTGATGGCATTCTCCCTCCTTGGAGACATTTTCTCCAAATCCTCTCCATTATGTGTTTATGTCATCAGTGTTGTTAATTTTTAAAAAAATATCAAAGTATTTTTGTACATTTTATTTTCATAAATTATTCAAATGGCCTAATGATAACCCCCTTTTTAAAGTTATCATAGCCACTACCATAATCTAGGCCCTCATCATCTCTTTCCTGGAATATTACAATATCTTTGTAATGGGTTTCCTTTCCTCCTGTTTCTCCCCTGCCCCCTAATATATCCTTCACATAATTGCCAAGTTTATATTCCTAAAATATAGATCTGATCTTATAATTCCTCTTCAGGAAAAGATTCAGTGGCTCCCTCTTGCTGTTAGGATAAAATAGAAACTTTTCTGCTTTGAATTTAAAGCTCTTCAGAACCCAACTTGAGCCTTATTTTCCAGGCTAGTTATATATTTCTTCCCTTCATTCTACTCTGTGTTCTAGCCAAACTGACTGGAAACCTAACTCACCATCTCACTTTCCGTAGTTGCTCTTCCAGACTTTTTCACCCCTCCTCAGACCTTCCCTGGGCCCCGCACTCCCTTGACTGAGAACCTTGCCTCATATGTCACTGAAAATATTGAGGTATTCACCAAAAGCTTCCTTTTGTTTCCTCCTCATCTCATGTCATCAGATGCCTTCTGCCACTATTTCTTCCTTCATTCCTGTTTTGTGAAGAAATGACCCTATTTCTTGACAAAACCATCTCCTCTATAAGTACAGCTGTGTAAGTACAGTTCCATTCCATTCCATCCCTTCTCCTCCATCCCATTTCCTGCCCCTCAGTTTTGTTTAGTTAATCCTTCTTGACTGACATATCATTTCATCTTCTTCAGCAGATTGTTCCTTTTATCATTCCCCCCCCCACACACCCCTGGTCTTATTTTCAGTCTGTCCCTGTCTGCTGGCTGTTTCCCTATTGCTTGTAGATATGTCTGTCTTCTGTATCCTCATAAAACCCTTGCTAATTGAGATCCACATCGCTGCATCCTTTTGTGGCTAAACTCCTTGAGAACGCCTACAAAAAGTGTCTCCACTTCTCTTCTTTCTTCTTAGCTGTCTACACTCTGACTTCTGACCTCATTCAACTGAACCAGTTCTCTTCTGGTTACTGGTGTTGTCCGAGTTGCCAAGTCCGGTGGCCTTTTCTTAATCATTATCCATCTTGAATCGTATGTAGACTCTGACATCATCGATCACCCTCTTCTCCTTCATACTCTTTTTTCCCTGTAGGTTTTTAGGACATCACCGTCTTCTGATTTTCTTTATACTTCCTTTACCATTTCTTTTCAGCTGCCTTTGTTGGATCTTTATCCAAGTTATGTCCCTAACCGTGAGCACACCGCAAGGCCGTGTCTTGGGCCTACTTACCTACTCAGTACTCTTTCCCCTGGTGATCTCATCATTTTTCATAGATCCAATTCTCCCTCTGCTTCTGATTCTCAAAAAAAAAAAAATTATGCAGTTCTAATTTCTCTACTGACCTCCAACTTTGCTTCTCCAACTGCTTTAAAACCATCTTGAAATGGATGCTCTGGAAATATATTCAGTATGTACAAAACTGAACTCATCTTTTGCCTTTCCTTACTATTGTTGACAGTACCACCACTTTCCCAGTTCCCTAAGCTTTCAACCTAGATGTCATCCTGACTCCTCACTATTTCTCACCACTCCTTTATTCAATCTATTGCCAAAGCCTGTTGATTTCTCTTTTGTAACATTTCTCAAATACATCCCCTTCTTTGCTGTGATCCTATTACCACAGTGGTGCAGGCCTTCATCTCCTTAAACCTACACTATTGGGATAGCCTGCTAGTATGTCTGCCTACCACAAGTCTCTACTCATCCAGTCCAGCCATCATTTAGCCACCGAAGTGATTTTCCTAAAGTGCATGTCATCCCACCCACTCCTACACTCTCACCTATAGTGGCTCCTTATCACCTCAAGGATCAAATAACTTTAGCTTTAATGGTCCTTGTTACCAAAATCTCATCTTTCCAATCTTCTTATACTTTATACCACCCTCATTCCCCCCATATACTCTTCAATCCAGTGACTGGTCCTCCTTATTATCTCTTCACAGAAGACGTTCCCTCTCCTGACACCACGCTTTCTCAGGGGCAGTCCTCCCTTGCCTAGAATGCTCTCCCTTCACATTTTTGTCTCCTGACTTCTGGTCCCAGTCAAAATCCCACCTTATACAAGAGAACCTTTCCCAATTCCTCTTAATCCTAGTGCCTCCTCTATCATGTATATAGCTTATATATGTCATCTCCCCCATTCAGTTCTGAACTCCTAAAGGACAGGGTCTATCTTTTGCCATTTTTTGCATTCCCAGCGGTTAGCACAGTCCCTGGCACATGTTGTTTTTCAGGCTTTTCAGTCCTGTTTGACTCTTCATTACTCCATTTGGGGTTTCCTTGGCAAAGATACTAGAGTTAGTTTGCTATTTCTTTCTCTGCTTTATTTTACAGATGAGGAAACTGAGGCAAATCGTGTTAAGTGACTTGCCCAGGGTCACACAGCTAGTGTCTGAGGCCATATTTGAACTCAGGAAAACGAATCTTCCCAACTTCTGGCCCAGCATTCTACCTGGCATTTAATAAATGTTTATTGACCAATTGTTCTTCCATATACGTGACATTCCATCTCTGTTTTTGTAAAAACTATTCTCCAATATTCTCTTTCCTCATCTTGACTGGATCCCTACTTTTCCTTCAAGGTTTATTGCAAATGCTTCCTCTGCCAAGAGACCTTTCAGATTTCCCTTAGAGTCCTTGCCCACAATCACTGTCTATTTATTTTGAATAAATTCTTTATTATGTGTATATATGTTGTATATACATATATATACCCTGGAAGAATGTAAGTTCCTTGAAAGCCTGGAAGTCCGTTTGTTTCATATCCCCATATCCTAGTATAGACAAGGTACTTGAAAAAATAATGAATGTAGAGCTGCAAAGGATATTGGGAGGCCATCTGCTTGAACTCCTTCATTTTACAAATGACAAAATGCAATGCCTTTTGAGTGCTGCTGCAAAATACAGCATTTCAAGTTCTAATAGAACTATATTCAGTGCCTGCTTATTGTAACTCATTTTATTCAGGCTTTATAATATCCCTATTTTTACCAGGAAATACCTAGAATTCTTTACCTGGCTAGTTTTCCATTTCTTTGTCTTAATATTTTAAAGATTTTTAGATTATCTTTTGAGATAAGGTTCCTTCCCAATATTTAGAAACCTGCCTAAAAATAATGAGGGAAAACAAGAATGTTGTGAGAAACTCAAAAATCAGAGCAGAAAACATTGAAGCTGAAGGGAATGTAGATACCAGGGGGTAACAGCATTATCAGGCACACAATGATATCATGGGAAGTAGGACAAGTTCCCTGAGGTTTGCAGATGAAATGTTCTTGGCACAAGTACTTGATATGGAAAGTAGCTTTTTCTTACATATGGAAACTAAGCCAAAGTATTTTTTAAACAACCTCCCAACAATAGCTTTCCCAAACTGAACACATCAGACTGAACAAAGCCAACATCTACATTAGTATGTGAAAAAAGGAACCAGGAATCATCCATTCCTATCTCGGAGCTACCCATGAGCATTAGGGCAGAAGACATCTCTTTTCAGGGCTGAACACATCTTATCTGCACAGGATGGATAGATAATAGTAGCATAGGAATAGCTTTCAGACATTCTTGCTAGTGTGAAATGATGTTACGGCCTTTGGAACACCTGAAAGCCCTGCTATCCCATCTTCCTTTCAGAAATTATTTCAAAGGGAATAGCAGAGGCATTAACACTTTGCTTCAGTTTTTAAACAAAATAGGATAATGCCTTTTTGTCATATCTCCCCTCCCCTCCTCTGCACTGCACACCACTGCTATTTTCCTAGCAACTAATTACTCTGTTCTTTGACTAGTTGATTCTCTTGCCTTCCTTTTGTCAACTATTACTGCTATTCCATAATGAAGCTACATAGTTCCTCACCTTCCCTGCCCTGTCTCTCTAGTCCATCGCCTGCATATTTTGAGGACAGTTAACTTCCAGAGTAGATTTATGAATGATATTTATAGTGATTCTGTTGGTAAGCATTAAAAACAATTGTTCATTCAAGGCAAGGATTTGTGAAGAATGTGTAGTGTAAAGGATGTTGTCAAAGATATGTATGGTGAGGGGCTGTAGCTAAGATGGCAGAGTAAAAGTGGGGACTTGCCTGAGCTCTCCTCAGATACCTGCAAAAATGACTATAAACAAATTCTGGAGCTGCAGAACCCACAGAATACTGGTGTAAAGCAAATCTCCAGCCCAAGACATCCAGGAAGGTCGATAGGAAGCATCAGTCACACTAGACCAGGAGTGGAGTGCCTTACAACTTGGGCTGTGCTGCCACAGAAGGAGCCTGAACAGGACTGGAGGTGTAGGGGGACTGAATCACTGGATGCTGTGGCACTTTCCAGATTTCTTGACTCCAAAACCTCAAGGACAACTTGAGGTGGAAATAATCTGGTGGACTTGTGTGAGAATGTAGCATGTTCTGGCCCCAGCCCTGGGACAATGGAGGGAATGGAGGAGCCCTTGGCAGCTATGGGGACTATTTCTGGAGCTCTGGGGTGATAGAATGTGGGAGCAATCAAGGGGCTGACAGTATACTCCCTCACCCCCACGGGAAGCAGAGAACTACCTTGATAAAGAGCTCAAAAGTCAAATATTTGACTGGGAAATGAGCAAAAACCAGAAAAACAAATCAGACTATGGAATCTTTCTTTGGTAACAAGGAAGATCAAAACATACAACCAGAAGACAACAAAGTCAAGGCTCCTAGATCCAAAGCCTCTGAGAAAAATGTGAATTGCTCTCAAGCCATGGAAGAACTCAAAAAGGATTTTGAAAAGAAAGTGAGAGAAGTAGAGAAAAAATTGGGAAGAGAAATGAGAGTGATATAAGAAAAGCATGAAAAACAAGTCAGTTGCTTGCTAAAGGGGACCCCAAAAATGCTGAAGAAAATAGCACCTTAAAAAATGCAATGGCAAATTTGCAAATGGCAAAAAAGATCCAAAAAGCCAATGAGGATAAGTCAAAAAGCAGAATTGGCCAAATGGAAAAGGAGGTCCAAACACTGACTGAAGAAAACAATTCCTCTAATAAAAAAAAAGAATGAGCAGATGGAAGCTATTTGACTTTGTGAAAATATCAAGAAATTATAAAACAAAACCAAAAGAATGAAAAGAATAGAAGACTGTGAAATATCTCATTAGAAAAACAACTGTCCTGGAAGAAAAGATCCTGGAGAGACAGTTCTAAAATTATTAGACTACCTGAAAATCATGATAAAAGAAGAGTCTAGACATCATCTTTCAAGAAATTATCAAGCAAAACTGCCCTGATATTCTAGAACCAGAGGGTAAAGTAGAAATGGGAAGAATCTACTGATCACTTCCTTAAAGAAATCCCAAAACGAAAACTCCTAGGAATGTTTTAGCTGAATGTCAGAGTTCCCAGGGAAAGGAGAAAATATTGCAAACAGCCAGAAAGAAACAATTCGAGTATTCTTGAAAGACAGTCAGGTTAATACAAGATCTAGCAGCTTCTACATTGAAGGATATGGAATATGATAAAGGGCTTGGAATATGATATTCCAGTAGTCAGAGGAGCTAGGATTAAAACCAAGAATCATCTACCCAGCAAAACTGAATATAATCCTTTAGAGGGAAAGATGGACATTCAATGAATTAGAGGACTTTCAAGCATTCTTGATGAAAAGACCTGAGCTGAATCGAAAATCTTTCATATATAAGAATCAAGAGAAGCATGAGAACGTAAACAGGAAAGAGAAATCATAAAGGACTTAGTGAAGTTATACTGTTTACATTACTGTATGGAATGATAATATTTGTAACTCTTGAGATTTCTCTCAGTATTTGGATGGTTGAAGTGATTATATATAGAGACAGAGGGCACAAAATAAAATTAAGGGCTGAGAGAGGAATATATTGGGAGAAGGAGAAGGAGAAATAGAATGGGGTAAATTACCTCACCTTAAAGAGGCGAGAAAAAGCTTTTACAGTGTGGGAGGAAGAGGAGGGAGGTGAGCAGATTTGACTTAAGGAGGGAATAACATGCACACTCAACTGGGTATGAAAATCTATCTTACCCTACATGAAAGTGGAGGGAGAGGGGAGATCAAATGAGAGGAAGTGGTACTTAGAAGCAAACACTTTTGAGGAGTAACAGGGTCAAAAGAGAGAATAGAATAAATGGATTGACAAGGTAGGATGGAAGGAAATATAGTTAATCTTTCCAGTGACTATTATGGAAATATTTTGCATGACTATACATATATGACCTATATTGAATTGCTTGCCTTCTCAATAATGGGGATGAGTGGGGAGGCAGGGAGAGAAGTTGGAACTCAAAGTTTTAAAAATGAATGTTAAAAATTGCTTTTACATGGAACTGGGAAGTAAGACGTACAAACAGTAGGATATAGAAATCTGTCTTGCCCTACAAGAAAATAAAAGAGAAGAGAATAAATAAGTTGGGGTGGGGCGGTGATATAGAAGGGAGGGCAAATTGTGGAAAGGGGTAATCAGAATGCTTGTTTTCTTGGAGTGGGAGTGGGGAGAGATGGAGAGAAAATTTGGAACTCACAATCTTGTGGAAGTGAATGTTGAAAACATAAAAAAAAAATTTGGGGGAAAAAAAAGAAATATATGGTTAGAAGAGATGAGCTGATCACATAGCAAGAGCCAAGATGGAGAATGTTGTCCTTAGGATGTCAAGAGAAAACAAGAAAGGGCTGTAGCACATTACAGGGGGTGGAGGAAGTCCATGTTGCAAATTTATGAAAAGCATAGATAAGAAAAGGGACAAGCATAGAAGGCTCATGATACCTGACTGAAGGGAGCACCTACATCAATTAAATCACAAGTCAATTTGAGTGTCTGATTATTGTGAGTAGTTGAGGCAAAAAGGGGATTTCCAAAAGCCAGTTGTAAAAAAATATGTATCAGCTGAGGAATTTAATATTCTTCCATATGTTTTCTATGTGATATCCCATCCCCTCCATTCTTCTGGAATATCCAAGAGAGCCCTACCAGTAAGGAAAAATACTGGACATAACTGCCTTTCTCTCAAAAGTTTTCCTTTTTTTCCAGGGTTATTTCAGTTCCTCTGATTACATAAATTAGGTAAAAGTAGTCTCGAATGTTTTCCATATGCATAAGCATAGAGGTGGAAGGTAGAATACTGAGTTTGGGGAATAGCATGGAGGCTATTTTGGCTGGAATATGGAGTGCACAAATGGATATAATATGAAATAAGCCTGGAAAGATAGACTGGAGCCATATTGGGAAGCATCCAATTGAAGAATGTGTTTTGTCCTGAAGGTATTCAGGGAGCAGCAGAAGATCCTTCAGTGGGGGAATAATATGGTCAAACTTGTACTCTAGCAGATTTATTCTGGCATTTTCCTGGAGGATTGATGACAACAGAGACTTGAGGTAGGGCGTGCAGTTAGGAAGCGATGACAGTTATCTGGGTGAAAAGCTATGAGAACCTGAATTGGGATGGTGATTATGGGAATGGAGAGAAAAGGATATGTTGTGAAGGCAGAATCAACAAGACTTCTCAAGTGATTGGGTTATGGGAGTTAAGGGGGTGTGGTGGGGTGTTTTGGGTTAAGCATAATGTCAAGCTTTCAAATCTGTTGTATTTTGAATGAATAGTGTTATCCTCAACTAAAATTTGAATGGTCAAATCCAATTCTGTGTTTCCCTGAACAAGTCATTTTAGATTTTTTTCTTGTATTGCTGAGAAACACAATGTTGCTCTTAATTGTATACAGTGTTCTCCTGATTCTACTCACTTCACTCAGCATCAGTTCATGTAAGTCCATGATTTTCTGAAGTCCTCCTGTTCATCATTTCTTATGGGACAAGAGTATTCCATTACATTCATATACCACAACTTGTTCAGCCATTCCCCAATTGATAGATATCCCCTGATTTTCCAGATCTTGGCCACAACAAAAATAACTGCTGTAAATATTTTTGTACACATGGGTACTTTCCCCATTTTTATGATCTTTTTGTGATACAGCCCTGGAAGGGGTATCTCTGGGTTAAAGGGTATGCACATTTTTATAGTCTTTTGGGCATAGTTCCAAATTGCTTTCCAGAATGGTTGGATCAGTTCACAACTCCACCAACATTGAATTAGTGTTCCAACTCCTACCTGTTCAAAGTGTATTATTCTCTTGATAAGTTGCTGTAATCTTTTTGCTAATATTTTAATTAAAAAATTTTGCATTTATATTCATTAGAGAAGTTGGTGTATAATTTTCTTTCTCTGTTTTGGCTCTTCCTGGTCTAGTTATCAGTACCATACTTATATCATAAACAGAATTTGGTAGAACTCCTTTGCCAATTTTCCCAAATAGTCTATAGAATATTGGAATTAATTATTCTTTAAATGTTTGATAGAATTTGTTTATAATTTCTTTTGGCCCTGGAGAGTTTTTTCCCAAGGAAGTTCATCGATGGTTTGTTCAGTTTCTTTTTTTGAGATGGGATTACTTCCTCTTCTGTTAATCTGGGCAATTTTTATTTTATAAATATTTATCCATTTCACTAAGATTGTCGAATATATTAGCATAGTTGGGCAAAATAATTCCTAATTATTGTTTTAATTTCCTCTTCCATTATTTCTTTTTCAACCATACTTCCCAGTATATCTACTTACATGAGCTATTTCTCATAGATTAGCTCCTTTGAAACAATATGCAGCTTCAGACATCACAAACTGTGTTAATATAAATAATTTCATTCAAGACCCTGTTGTTGGAAGTTTCCACAATCTGACTGTGGCCTCCTTCATTTTCTGTAAGATTAAATTCAGGTGCTCAGGTTGGGGCAGGGCCGCCACACTGTGCTCAGTTCCCTCAGGGGGTTTACGTGGAGACCTTCAACAATGGATCTGGGCTCCTGCCTGCTTTGGGATCCCCTGTCAGCTGCTGCCTCCTGAGGGGGCCCGAGTTAAGGAGACACCCCGCTCCCCTCTCGGCCAGTCAAACAGGCCCTCTCACTGACCTTTGCGCCCATTGGCAGAGGGAACTGCACGGCTCTGGAGATTCCGTCCCTAAGCTCTTCCTGGGGCCATGCGACCAGGGCAGGGCAGGGCTGGGCTCCACTCCAGGTCTGGTGCGCAACGGACCCCTGGTGTCGGTTTTTTGGTCTCTCTGGAACAGAAATCTCCTCCACTCCCTCGTTCCACGGCTTCCTCTGCTCCAGAACTTGTCGGGAGTTCCTCCTTACAGGTATTTTATAGGCTGTGGGTTCGGTAGCTAACGTATTGTATGTCTTTCTACTCCTCCTTCTTGGCTCCTCCCCCGCCTCCTTCATTTTCTATGTGTTTCAGTCACTTTTGACTGCACTCTGTCTTCAGTTTTATCCTATCTTCCTTTATTGGTGCAGACCATCCCAAATTCCAGGGATTCATTTTTGAGATAGTTGCTGAAATCCTTCTCTTCCTTTAAAGCTCAACTCAGGTGACCCTTCCTCCGTAGGGCTTTCCCATGATGCCCTTCCCCCATCCTGAGTTGAAAGTATTATCTCTCTCTTCATAATATTCAAAACACTTCTTCTTGAGTCCTTTGTCTTTAGCATGGCAACATATTATTTATGTTGTTTATATGTGTTGTTTATAATTGAGTGAATATAAGACTTGAAGTCAGAAAAGTTCTGGATTATAGGCTCCACTCTGATGCTTACTAACTGAACCTTGGTTTCCTCAACTCTGTCAATTTAGGATGCTATATGTGCCTCTCCCTCACAGAGTTGTGAAGAAAGCATGTTTGTAAACTGTCTCTGGCTATATAAATACCATTTCCCCTTTGGAATATAAGCTTCTTGAAGGACTCTGTAATTTTTCATCTTTGCATTTTTAGCATCTATTAAAGTGCCTTGCATATAATACCTTTAACAATTGTTTCAATTGCTTTGAATGTTAGTTGACCATATTTGGTTTCCTCAAGCTGTCAGCCAGCTTTCAAGCCCTGGTTATTTCTATTTTATACAAAAAGAAATAGAAGTATTGGAGTTAATTGTCCTAAATTGAGGCTATTCAACAACAGAGGTAGTACAAGAAGGGATAATTGTTTTTTCTGCATCTCTATCATTATTCATTGTAACAACCCCTATCACCTCTTGCTCCTTAACCAACCAATTCTTGTAACCAGTAAGCATAGACAAGAAGAGTATATTAGCACATTGGCCATGCACAATTGCCTTTCTCATTCTGCACTTCTAGACTGTTTCCTCTCTGCAAGAAAGTACTGATAATTCATTTTAAAAATATAGAAGGAAAACAAGTAGATAATTAGAAGGTTGGATCCATGCGACATTTTTCTTACTACCATGTTAAATTTTATATGCCCTTAAAAAATGTACCATTGCAAAAGTTCAGTGTGATATAGAATCCTTTTTTAGTTCTTATTTGCATACAGAGATTTTCATGTTTGTTAAGTTCATAATAAAGAACAATGGATTACATCTAGATTTAATTTCCCAAGGCACTAATTTTTGTGAGAGAAAGAATCTTTTTACTCGTAGGTTAGAGGAAAAGTTGGAAGGAAGGCAGAAAATGATTTTCCACATTAATTTTTTCCACTAAATTGATGTTTTAGTGTGTTATTTTTTATTCCATTTAAAATTTTTTATTTTTATCTTTTGTTTTTAATTTTCATTCCTGAATATTTCCCTTCCTCACCTTTGCTAGTTCATCATCCATATCATGCCATTCATTGGGCTTTTGCCCCACAGCTACATGCTGTGTCCTCTCTTTTTGTTCTAAAGTCTTACCTAGAAACTTCATAAGCTATTTCTACCAAAGGTACTGCCATCTTTTTAGTTGTCCAGGTTGACAGCCCATGTGTTATCTTTCACTCACTCACCCCATATACACAGTCAGTTGCCATATCTCGTCCTTTCTTTTAGCCAGTCTTTCTCTCTGATCAAGTTTTGGCTCCTAGAATCTCGCACCTGGAGTATTATAGTAGCTTCATATTTGGTCTCCTGACCCCAAGTCTTGCCCCATCCTAGTCTGTTCTCTACTCAGCTGCTAAAGTCAATCTGTCAGCTAGTGTTTATTAAGTGATTGCTCTGTGCCAGGCACTGTACTAAAGTATTGGGAATGTAAAGAAAGTAAAAAAAGTCTTTTCTAAAGGAGTTCAAGTTAAAAGAGGAGACAACATGTAAAACACCACACAAACAAGATAGATGCATACAGGATGAATTAGAGCTAATCTTAAAGGGAACACACTAAAATGAAAGAGAACAGAAAAAGGCATGTTGCAGAAAATAAGACTTTAGGGGAGATTTAAAGGAAACCTGGGAAAATTTGACATAGAAATAAGGAGGAGGGAGAACATTTCAGACTTTCAGGACAGCTTGTGAAAATGCATCTAGTCAGGAGATATGGAGTGTCTTATATGAAAACAACAAAGAGACCAGTGCCACTGGATCGCCAAATATTTGTAGGGAAGTAAGGTTTAAAAAGACTAGAAAGGACTTTTAGAGGCAAACAGAAATTTTTTTGTTTCATCCTTAGAGGTAATAGGGAACCACTGGAGTTGTGAATCCTCAGATCTGTGTGTTTGGAATGGATTGGAGTGAGAAGAGACTTGAGGCTGGGACACCAACTGGTTGGCATGTTGCAGTAGTCTTGGTGGGAAGGATTTAGACTTTACACTAGGTTGGTGACCAGTTAGAGAAGGACACATATCCAAGAGAAGCTACAACAGTAAAGCTCATTGATTGGCTATGAGGGATGAGATAGTGAGGAATAGAGAATGAAATGGAGGTTATAAGCCTGGATCACTGAGAGGCTGGGGATACTCGTGAAAGGAGTAAGTGAGGAGGAGAGGAGAGGTTGAGAAGAAAAGATAATGAGTTCAGTTTGGATATGCTGAGTGACATTCGGTTCAGGATGTACAGTAGGCAATTAGAAAAATGAGACTGGCGGCTGGCAGAGAGGTTGAGGCTGGACAGATAGTTTTCCTAGTGCACAGATCTGACCACGTCAAGCCCCTGCTCAATAAATGACAGTGGCTTCTTGTTGCCTTTTGGATAAAATATAAACTTTTCTGTTTGGTTTTTAAAGCTTACCACCTTTCCAACCTCGTATGTCACTTTTCATACTCTACCTTAGAGTTAGGCATTGGCCTTCTTGCTGTACTGGTCATATGATGTTCCATCTTCTTAATTTTGTACTGACAGCCTCCCATGCCCAGAATGTATACCTTCTTCAACTCTGCCTCTTAGAATCCCTTGTTTCCTTCATTACTAAACTGAAAGGCTCAATTCACATGTCAAGTAAAAGTTGTCCTGATTCCCTCCTGCTGCTCTTGCCTTCCCTCCCAGAAATTGCTAATGGGTGTATGTGTGTGTGTGTGTGTGTGTGTGTGTGTGTGTGTGTCTTTCCCAATAGATTGTAAACTTTTCAAGGATAGTCTGTTTCATTTTTGTCGTTCTGTTCCACATATCTAGGAGACTGTTTTTAGCACATAATAAGGGTTTAAATATTTGTTGAGTGATGGATGTGTAATACCTTCCTGCCTTTGGTGGTATATGCCTAGCAGTGAGATTTCTTTTAATTGCATTTTAACTCTTAATGGGAGGTAGTAAAGTTTTACTAATTTAGAAGAGAAGCTTTCATCTGTTTTTCCTTGTACTCCCATCTTGCCAGGAGCTGCTCTGAAACATACCGCATGCCAGTGATGGACTACAAGATGAATGAAGGGGTTTCCTACGAATTTAAATTCCCCTTCCGAAATAACAACAAATGGCAGAGAAATGCCAACAAGGGCCCAGGACCTTCCCAAGTCCAGAGTCCAGTAATTTCTCGAATGAGTGCTGGGAAAGGAGATGGGAAGATGCAGCCCCCAGAACGAGCTGCCAACATTCCTCGTAGCATCTCTAGTGATGGCCGCCCATTGGAACGGAGGTAATTATATTCCTTTAAAGGTTAAATTTCTTTGTTAAGTTGGAATTATTTTTAGAGTGGTGGGAGAAGGGGAAATATATAGGGGAAAATTTAGAAAATGTAAAAACATTGATATAAAAGACGTCAATGAAATTCATTTAAAAAGCGGAAGTTAAATTTCAATCTGTGCCCAAGATTTACATAAAACTAAAAAAAGCACATCCAACTTTAGGCATTTATATATTTTAATTATTTGTACCTTTATAATAAAAATTGAAAATTGGCAAACAGTCCATAAGGAAATAACTTTCATACTGTCATCATATTATAAAGCATTGTTTTGAATAAAGCATGATTACATACCAGGAGTACCTTTCCCCCCAAAATGGTAGTCTTGAAATTGTAATTGAATTTCCATATGGTACTTTAAAAAAAATCAGCCCTGCAAAGCTAGTAGCCCTGTGGATCAGGATTTGGCAAACATCTTTGAGGAGATGGTGACCATATTATCATCTGTGAAAATATTCATCTTTGTGGGGTAAGTGATGTGGATGCTAGCAACAGGATGCAGATTTTTGGTTGAGTAACTGTGTTCGTGTTACTTGGTTAATAAAGAGGTGGGAGGAAGAAAGCCAACTAGTACATTAGACCACATTCTTTCCACTGCTGTGAAAGTGGAAGAGAATTATTGGAGAATATGTTAAAAAAAATAAGTAAAGAGGAGAGGAATTAAGAGGCAAAAGCAAGAAATAAACATTAGGGTTGAAGATGAAATTTAAAGCTAGATTTTGGCACTTTGGTTTGTGTGATAAATGACCACATTTCCTTGGGTCTAGGGAAAAAAGGGGAGGGTCTCACTTTGTTTTTCCTGGCATTCACAATGGAGCATATTGCAGCATTTTGTCTTAAAGTAGCTAGACTTTTATTTGGCTGGTGGAGGCAAATCAACCTTGTGTGTATAATTTAGTCTTGCTCTAGTCTCATCTAGCCTAGAGTAAAACTTTTTGTGAGAACATTATTTAAACTGAACTAAGTTCTATTAAAATAGAAATGACTTTGTACTTAAAATTTTAAAACAGACGAGAACTCTAAGCCTATGCCACTAAAGGAGACTGTCCATTTGGATAACCTAAGAGGTTCATTGACCACGGAAGTCATAGCCTCTTCTCTGATGCATGTTCTTCAATGACTTTTCCTCAAGCTCTATAATCAGAGTACTTTTTTCCCCACTACCACTGCCCCTTCTCATACTGCAGGAGAGTGACCTCTTTGGTCCCTACTCAGAAAATGGAACAGCATCTCCTGAAATACTATAAGCCTCAAATAGTTAGGGAACGTATTTGATATAATGAGGATGAGTTTCAAATACTTAACAGCTAACGTACATTATTTAAGTTCTTAACCATTTAATGACCCTAGAGTACATGTAAATTTAATTTTCAGATGCTACCATAGTTGTTTTTTAGGGTTTTTTTTAATGTACTTGATTTATTCTGCAAAAATAATTCAAAGAATCTAACTGATTAGCTCACCAATGTACCTCTCTTCTAGCATCACTATATTTCCATTTGCTAAATTCTAGCTATCTTAATCTGAATTTTTTTGATCTTAAAAAAATAACCGAATTGGTCCTTTGTCCTAAAGGTTCCAACTTTGGTTCTTTTCAATATGTGTATTAATTCAAATTTATTATGCAGTATAAATTTTTATAGATTTTATAAATAAGGAAACAGTTCTTTGTAATGTTTATAAATATTCCTTAAAAATGCTAAGCCTTTCTTTGAAATAAAACAGCAAGCTTTCTCATGCTATGTTTGTCTTGCTTTATCTTTATTTAAAAATAAAAAATTCTTTCCAGAACTGAATTTAATTTTTGCAATAGATATAAAAGTCATTTATGGATACATTGCCTCTTATTTTGAAAGTTAATAATTCTATGATTCTTTATCATGGAGATTTAGAGCTTGAGAACCTCAGAGGCCATTAAGTCCAGCCTCCTCACAGATAAAGAAACTGAGACCCAGGGAGGTCCGTTACGTGACTGGCCCGAAGTGTCACATGTTGAAAGAGGTGGGATTTAAACCCGGCGTTTTCAGTCTTCAGAGTCAGTCCTCTTTCTAGTATATCATGCTTCTTTAGCTACTTTTAGCCCTAGAAAATATATAACTACATAGGTACCATGCTGAATCTTCCAAATCATAAAAGGTATGCTCCTCACTTATAAAGATCTCTGACTATATTAGTGTAGGTACTCGCTCTAGGAACATGGATTTCAGCTCATCCAAGTCTTTGTGTAGCTGATGTGACAGAGCATAACTTACTGAGAACTTTTGTTCTAATAATAAGCCTCTCTGAATTTGGTTAGACTGGTTTAGACATACAAGCCTGGCTCGGGGCTTGCATTTGAATGTTTGCCTAACTAGATGTAAGCTCTGTAAGGGCTGAAACTTCATAGGTATAGTCTTGAAGAATCAGGGTTCACCTTCATTCTGTGATGTGGCATTGGCATAAAACTTTAGTGGAAGCATGGTGTTTTATTGGTATTTTCTCTCTCTTTCTCTCAAGATACGGTCACCTATAAAAATTAAGTAGTGGACTAAGAATAGTCCAAGTTGACAGGATTAGGGTTACCAGTAGACTAATAAACAATTTGATCTGCATTTCCCTGCCAAAACCTTTCTGTTTCAGGTAGTTCTTTGAGGCGGTAGAGAGGCAGATAGGCTACAGAGTCAAAGTTGTTTTGTCAGCCCAGGTCACTCCAAGGTTACAGCTTAGTTATATGGCATGTCAGTCAAGAATATTTGGCTTATTGATCTTGGTGTCCTTCATTTTCATGAAATTTAGGATTAAGTGAGTTATTTCTTCTTTATGAAGATTTGTCATTGGAGCTTTTCTTTCATCTTTCCTAACTGCAAAATTTGAGCTTTGGCATCTTGTAAAATTAAATATGATTTTTGTGTAACTATCTGTATCTCGATCAGAAAGAGATATCGTGGCACAATGAATGGCCAGCTTTGGAGTCAGAGAGACCAGATTTCAAGTACTACTGCTGGCATTTCCTGACTCCTTGACCCAAGAGCAAATCACTTAACCTCTCTGTGTACAAAAGGAACTTCCTAACATGGTAAATTGTATAATGGTTACAGATTGACCATGTAAAAGAAGGGAATGGGAGTTAGGGAGAAGAATTTGCTGGTTCAATACTTGGCTTGATGATATTATTTTTGTTGTGTCAACCAGTGATTTGGTTGGTGTAGAACTCCCAGACTCTGTCATGGATGCAAATTTGTTTAGAGACTTAAAAGGATTCCTGGGGAACTGAGACTTTAAGTGATTTGTCCTATGGTCAGTCAGCTTATATATATATATCAAAAATAGGTCAGTCTACCACTCTATCCACTATACAGTGCTTTTCCCTGCTAGATAGAAGAGAGTTCTTTTATAGTACCTGGAAAGGGTATTTCAGGATAGCTAATGTGCTAAATGAATTTATAAACTGTTGCATAAAATACAGGCATGATGAGTCCTTGACAAGGGATGGTATGTACTTAACAAGGGCCAATAAAGGCATATTTGCTAGGAGTTTTTGAAAATTTATTTAAGAGGGCTTTCAACTGAATAGGGAAAAGAAAGAGAGAAAGCTGCCTGCATTAAATCTGGTAAAACCAGTAACATTTTGAGTAGTAAATGTAACAAAGTAGAAAAGGAATGCCATCCATATGAGACAATATGCAAGTAGAAGACAAGCAGTAAAATTGATGTGCTTAGGTGCTTGAATATACACTTAACATGGATAAAAAACAGGGTGAACTAGAGATTGTTATGCAAGAGAACAAATTTTGACTTAATCATTTTCACTGACACTTGATTAGATTGGAATTATTACCAAAATTTGTCACTAGAAGAGTTTAAGTTATTCAAAATATAGAAAAGATAAAAGTGGTATAGGACAGCATTGTATTAAATTATGTATATGAGGAAAGCCAGGAACCAGAGAAGGATGGCATAATGAGAGAGAGGCAGTAAAAGAAGTGATACTGTCCCCAAAATATACTATATATCATCTAAACAGAAGGACATAGATGAAGAATTCAGGAAACAGATCACAAATCTGGCACATGTAATAGTAATGGGGAAATAAGATTACCTGCCCTGCTCATGTGCTCTCTCTTTCTGCCCAAAGCAGATAAGCTTATATTTTTTAAAACTTTCACTTGCCTAAATAATAATATCATCTTTCAAAAAATAGAGAAATCAACAGGGGGCACTTCTGTTCTGGACCTGACTCTCATCCACTAGGAGGTTCCTGGGCTGGAAATAGTGAGAACTTTGTGGAGAAGTGACAGTTCCATTTTTGAAAATGTGAATGAGGATTGGAAAGCCAGACATACTTAGACATATATCTTCAGTTTGGGGAGGTAGATTTTATAGAGTTCAGAAAAAGAATAGCTGGGATCACAGAGATGAAAATTCTTTAAGGAATGTCAACTTGAGTGATGAGAAGCGTTTAAATACTAAATCCTGAATACACATAATAGAGAAAAAGAGTTTCAATTAGCAACCAAAAGGGGGTAAGGATGCTATCCCAAGAGACCTTGTAGATTCACAGGTAATTTATTAACCATGTTAGATGCTAAAAACACAGAAGATGGAAGCAAGGCCAGGTAATGGAGAATGATTACAAAATGATTTGATGGCTAAAGCAGTTTCTGTGTGCTTTTTTGGCCATCTGATTATATTTTTAAAGGGCCAATTTTCATTTTATTTTTATTTACATATTTTACAGAATCAACAGCTTATTTACATTGCCTTAGAGTTGTAGTTGTACATGGTATCCTCTCCTCTTCATCCTTCCTTAAATTTTTATGTCAATTTAATTCTTTGCTCTAATTAGTTGGTCAGCTGACTATACAAAGCTGTAGTGAAATCTATTCCAAATAAAGCAGTGGTCATTCAGACAGTCTGGTAATAGTTTAAAAAAAGAAAACAGAAAAAAAATATGTCAGTGGAACAGATTAGATAGTAGTCCATTATTTGGTGAATCCAAGAACATAATTTAATGGGAGGACAACCTTTTTGACCAGAACTTCTGGAAAAACTGGGAAGCAATTTGGCAGAAATTAGGCTGTATTACATTTTATGCCATGTTAAAATAAGTTTAAAAATGGATATGTGGCTTGAATTTCACCAGTGATATATGAGGAGAAAATAAGTTCAGATGCCTTTTTTCCTCCCAAACAGCTGAATGTAGAGGGAGAATTTAATAAGAGAATTTTTAGACAAGGTATAGAGCATAAATTAGGTAAAAAAAAAAATTGTGACCATAAAATTTAAATGCTTTTGCACAAATTAAAGTAGTGAAGATAAAATCAAGGGGAAGGTTATGGAGAGGGAAAATATTGGTATCAAATATCCCCAAAAAATTACTAATCACAATAAATGCAAGATGTAATGGGAGTTCACATCAAAAGCCATTTTCTAGTAGATAAGTGGCAAAAAGAGAGAACCAGAGAAAGAGAAACAGATAGACATATTCTCTTAAATGCAAACATATCAAAAAATTTGCAAATTATAAATGAGTACATGACAACATACTCTGAATTACTGATAGTAAGAGAATTGAAAATTAAAACAACTGTGAAGTTTTAGGAGAACATGCTAGTGCTATAAATCATATCAATTTAAGTCTATAAGTCGGTATTAATTTATTAGGTGAGATTTTCACAGTTGCAAAGCAAGTGACCTGATATAATGGAGTTAAAGGAGCCAGGTTTAAATCCCACTTTCTGGTATATAGTCTTAGGCAAGTCACTGACATTCCCTGGGCCTCCATTTCCTCGTCTTTAAACTGGGGGTTGAACTAAAAAAAAAAGCCTTTTATGACCATTACACCTCTAAGTATGTTATCCTATAATCTCGCAAATAACACTTCACCTTAAAGAAGAACCCACTTGAACTGAATGTTAGTTTTGTACATTAATCAGCTGTGTTCCACAGATGTTAATTGATTTGTTGAAGGAACGTCCCAGCCATACTTCAGTACAGAACTGTAGTATATCATGAAGTTCATTCTATCACTTAGTGTTTTTCTGTTGAGAGATATGATGAAATATCAATAATTTAAATGAGTATGATGAGTATCTCTAATAACTTTACTAAATATATGCAGTTAGGGCTCAAAACAAAAAATTTATTTTAATAACAAAAATTTAACATGAAAAATAGTTATTTAGGGAAGTTGCTACACAGTGATTAAAAAATTCAATATTTATGACTAGAATCAGAAGTAAAAACAATTCATTTTGTACAGTTTTTTTTTAAGGTAGTCAGTCTCTAGAGTTCATTTTAGCCCGAATTCTATGATATATGCTATGCCAGAGAAAATAAACATAGTATTTAATCTGATAGAGCAATTGAAATTAAATCGAAAGCCAGTAAATTGCCATGACATTTGTTGTTTGTCCAATTTAGATCAGTCATCTTTTAAGTACTAAATTTCGTAAATGTATTTCAGTTGAGCAAAGCTAAAATTGACTATGACTGAACTTGGAGTTCCTCTTGATTGAATTTGCCACAGAAGATTTTTAGCAGAAACTAAATTATAGCACAGTATTTGTCAGCTAGGATAAGGTGATAAAATAAAGCACAGTACTTTGCATGAGGAATTTTTAGTTACAGATTATTTGCTTTTTGCTGTGGATCAAATGAGATAATGTATATAAAGTATCTGGCAAACCTTAGTACTTTAAAATGCCCCAAATGTCAGTTGTTTTATTCAGAGGAATACTTGATACTTAGGCACTTTGGCTTTGTGACTAGTGTTTCACCTGGCAAACTCACAGTTACAAGCAAGAAATATTCAGCTGCAAAGAAAGAAATTCAAATCTGTTCCTAAACCTCTGGTATCTGCATTTCTTGGGCATAATTGTCCTGTAAGGTCATGCCCATGTTGAAAATGAATGTAGTAATGTTTCTGTCTATGCACCCTCTTGTTGATCTTAACATAACAGTACCATTTGTATGTTACTCACAGATGGTGTTAAAAACATACTGATTATTTTATGGTTTCCTCAACTTTATAGGTTTATGGTTAAAATAGAGATGATACTGCATTATCTCATTTCTGAATGAATATTATTTCTACTATTTTTGTTATTTTTTAAATGCTACTATATCAGTGTTCTCCATAATGAGGTATGCATGAGATTGGGTTGCTAAAAGAAAATATTTAAATGTTTCTTTTTTTTAATCTGATATAGTAAAAAAACAATTAAGCTTCTGTTTAGCTTACAGAGTGACATTGAGACTATCCCTCAATCTGTATGTGTTTGTCTTGTTGTTAATGTACAATATGCTGGGTATCCTGAGGAAAAAATGTGAATCACAGCAGCGTTTGTCTTCTGTTCTCGAAGAAGACCGTGACATCAGGAAAGTGATGTCATGACTTGTAAGTGAATTGGATTTAAGTGAAGGCTGTGCAGTCACCAACCTCACTTTTTCCTCCAGAGCCACCTGGGTCCAGTGGTAAAATATAGATCAGGGTGACCGAAGATGGCCCTGGATTCAATGGGAGACCTTGACCTTTTTAAACTAAGGTCTTTCTTAGGTATCAGTTTGACTGAGGCAGTGCCCATTCAGTGATTAAGGTTAGGTAGTAACTGAAACAACTGAAGCAAATGAAACAAAAAATAGTCTCTTTTATCCAGTCAAAACAAAATCTGAAAATCTGGGAGGGTTTCTGCCAAAACTGATACAGTTGCTACTTATGCTAACTCTGAGCTATCAGAGTCCCAGCAGTGGCCAAGTAAGGCTTGGTCTGGGAAGGCTTATTGGCCAGTCAATGAGAGCCAGAGTGATTTGGGTTTAAGGCATGGTCCTTAAGAAAGAAATCTAGCCCATAAATCCCAAGATATCTTGAGAGGTTGAAATGATCAAAGTTTATATTCTTTGGGCAGAGTACCTACAGGTGAAAGTATGATTCCCTTTGTGGAAAGAGGGAGAGGAAGGAAGGAAGGAGCTAGCTGCATTGCCCAACTAGAACCAGCCAGTTGGGTTCCCTAGTAGGCAGGATTGCAGGATTGATGCTAGCATCCTCATCCATTAGCTTCCAGCATGTTGTGAAATATTGTCATTTATGAGTCTGATTCCATGGCTTTTCAGGCTACTTTATATAGGTTCAACTAAGCTCCCCTATAGAAGGTGGCTTTAAAACATTCCTGCAGTGAAGCCATGGATTGGCAGTGAACACAAGTGAACAAACAGAAAATAGTAAGTGGTAAAACTTTTCCTGTTCTCTGTGTGAGCTCATTGTCAGCCACATTATGGTGTACAGTCAGTGACAGATGAATCAGATTTGACAAGAAGTTGACCAGCACATTTGAAATGACCAAGAAGAGCATTTGAAATATGAATTTACATTAACTGTCATTAACACTGACCTGCAACCCAAGCATATATTTTGCCTTCAGATAATAGCTAATAATAGTATGAAGCCATCATAATTAGTAAGACATTTATAAACTCAGCTTCATGTTCTTGATAAACATGAAGATGATCCTCTGTAATTATTTTTTCAGCACTAAGTTAACCCATACTCAATTCAATACATATTAAAATTTGTCTCACCTGAATGATAAATATTTAGAATAAGCCTCTTTTATGGTTTCTTAATACTAAAAACACTACGTGCCATTGGGGAAACACTTCCCTGCCATTGTCCTTTTATTTTTAATAATTTGAAATAATACATGGAAAACAGTATGATTAATTAAAATTCATTCCTTTGTTAGCAAATATTACTGGAAGATGTAGAGAAAACATTACTATCAAGAATGGTTTGCTTTTTGGTTGTATGAGAATACAGGTATTCCTCACATGTCTCAGTTTATGGCATTTGCTAGATCTGTTTCAATACTGAAATACACTAAGAGTTAATGATACTGTGAGCAACTAAAGGAGAAATGTACCAGAGAAGATATATTCTCAATGGTAAATTACTTCTTTCTTGTTGTTGTTTTTATTTTTTTAATGTTTATTTATTTAGTTTTAGTTTTCAACATTCATTTCCACAAAATTTTGAGTTCCAAATTTTCACCCCATATCTCCCCTCTGCCCACCCCAAAACTCTATGCATTCTAATTACCCCTTCCCCAATCTGCCCTCCCTTCTAACACACCCATCCCTTCCATATCCCCATCTTCTCTCTTGTCATTTAGGGCATGATAGATTTCTGTACCCCATTACCTGTTTTTCTTATTTCCCATTTGTATGCAAAAACAATTTTCAACATTCGTTCCTAAAACTTTGAATTCCAACTTCTCTCCCTTCCTCCCTCCCTGCCCATCCCCCACTGAGAAGGAAAACAATTCAATATAGGCTATATATGTGTAATTTTGCAAATGACTTCCATAGTAGTCATGGTGTGTAAGACTATATTTCCCTCCATCCTATCCTGCCCCCCATTCTATTCTCTTTTGACCTTGTCCCTCCCTAAAACTGTTTACTTCTAATTGCTCCCCTCTTCCATTTGCCCTCCTTTCCATCATCCCCCCACCTCACTTAACCCCTTCTCCCCTACTTTCCTGTAGTGTAAAATAGATTTTCATACCAAATTGAGTGTGCATGTTATTCCTTCCTTAAGTCAAATGTGATGAGAGTAAGCTTCACTTTTTCCCTCTCACCTGTCCCTTTTCCCCTCCATTGAAAAAGCTTTTTCTTGCCTCATTTATGAGAGATACTTTGGCCCATTCCATTTCTCCCTTTCTCCTCCCAATATATTCTTCTCTCATCCCTTAATTTTATTTTTTTAGATATCGTCCCTTCCTATTCAATTCACTCTGTGCTCTCTATTTATGTGTGTGTGTGTGTGTGTGTGTGTGTGTGTGTGTGTGTGTGTGTGTGTGTGTGTGTGAATAATCCCTCCAACTACCCAAATACTGAGAAAAGTTTCAAGAGTTACAAATATTGTCTTGCCATGTAGGAATGTAAACAGTTCAACTTTAGGAAGTGCCTTATGATTCGTCTTTCCTGTTTAGCTTTTCATGCTTCTCTTGATTCTTGTGTTTGAAAGTCAAATTTTCTATTCAGCTCTGGTCTTTTCATCAAGAATG